>JAUIMM010000243.1:2225000-3425000 GCA_031769625.1 Taudactylus pleione | reverse complement strand
AACAACTATTTCCTCGTTAACATGAAACTGGGAAACAACTTTGGGAAGAAACTCGGGCCGAGTGCGGAGCACTGCCCTGTTCCCATGAAAAACCAAGAAATGGGGTCTACAAGAAAGAGCCCCTAACTCAGAAACACGTCTGGCCGAAGCAATGGCCAGAAGGAAAACAGTCTTAGCTGTTAGCCATTTAATATCCACTGAGCCCAGTGGTTCAAACGGCGGTCCTTGGAGAGCCCTCAGGACCACAGCCAAATCCCAAGGCGCCACAGGTGGAACAAAGGGCGGCTGAATACGGAGAACACCTTGCATAAAGGTGCGCACATCGGGGATTGTAGCAATCCTACGGTGAAACCAGACAGATAGGGCCGAAACCTGTACCTTCAAAGAAGCAAGGCGAAACCCATGATCTAGTCCCGCTTGCAGGAAGGCGAGAATCCGAGACAGACGAAACTCCCGCGGTGCAAAACCTCTCGGTCGACACCACTGGAAGAACGTATGCCACACGCGATGGTATATCCTCGCGGAAGACGGTTTCCGAGCTCGTAACATGGTACGCACCACAGAGCTGGAAAATCCCCGGGACCTCAGCATGGCCGTCTCAACAGCCACGCCGTCAAAGACAGCCGAGTCAGGTCCGGGTGAAGACAAGGACCCTGAGACAGAAGGTCCGGTCGTAGCGGCAACCGCAGAGGACTGTCCACGGACAGACCCTGAAGGTCTGAGAACCAGTGCCGTCTGGGCCACGCGGGAGCTATGAACAGGAGCGTCCCTCCTTCCTGTTTGAATTTCCGGATTACCCGTGGAAGAAGGGATACCGGAGGGAACAGGTATGCGAACCTGAACATCCACCGGATGGACAGAGCATCCACCAGAGACGCCCCTTCGTCTCTTGTGCGAGACCCGTACACCGGCAACTTGTTGTTGTGCCGGGACGCCATGAGGTCGATTTCTGGAAGACCCCACCTGTCCACCAGTAGTTGAAAAACATCCGGGTGCAGGGACCATTCCCCTGGATGAACGTCCTGGCGACTTAGAAAGTCCGCCTCCCAATTTAGCACTCCCGGGATGAAGACCGCTGATATGGCCGGAAGATTGCGCTCCGCCCAAACCAGGATCCGAGAGACCTCTACGAGAGCCGCCCGACTGCGAGTTCCTCCTTGCCTGTTTATGTAGGCCACGGTGGTAGCATTGTCCGACTGGACCTGCACCGGGTGACCCTGGAGAAACCGCTGTGCCTGCAGGAGAGCATTGAAGACCGCACGGAGTTCCAAGATATTTATTGGAAGCTCCGCTTCTGTCGGCGTCCACCTGCCCTGGAACAAGTGTGGACCCGAAACTGCTCCCCAGCCCCGAAGACTGGCGTCCGTTGTCAACAGGACCCAATTTGGAACCCAGAACGGACGTCCCTTGTTGAGGTGGGTCGTCTTTAACCACCACGCAAGGGACAGGCGAACCTCCGGCGTGAGCACAATCGTCTGGAACTTCAGAGACTGAGGCAGCCTGTTCCACTTGGACAGGATCAGGTGCTGCAGAGGTCTGGAGTGAAACTGGGCGTATTCCACCATGTCGAACACCGACACCATGGAGCCCAGTAACCTCATCGCCGAGTGTAAGGACACCCGGCGGCTGTGCAGACAACTGCGCACCCTTGACTGTAAAGCAGAGATCTTGTCCTCCGTCACGAAGATCCTTTGCTGTCCCGAGTCCAATAAGGCTCCAAGATGCAGAATCCTCCGAGACGGGATTAGAGTGGACTTCTGCCAGTTGATTAGCCAGCCGTGCCGTTGCAGCAGTGCAATGGTCAGGTCCAAGTGGTGTAACAGGAGCTCTGGAGATCCTGCCACCAATAACAGGTCGTCCAAGTACGGCAACATGCGGACTCCTTGCAGCCGCAGAGAAGCCGCCATGACCGCCATCACCTTGGTGAAAACACGTGGTGCTGTCGCCAGGCCAAAAGGTAACGCCCGAAACTGGAAGTGGTCGCTGCGGATTGCAAACCGAAGGAACTCTTGATGGCGCAAAAGAATAGGGACATGCAGGTAAGCGTCCTGTATGTCCAATGACACCATGTAGTCCCCAGGTTCCAGCGCCAGAATGATGGACCGTAGGGTCTCCATCCGAAACTTCGGGACCCGCAAAGACTTGTTGAGTGCTTTGAGGTGAATCGGACGATATGACCCATTGGGTTTCTGTACCAAAAATAGATTTGAATAGAAACCCTGGCCCCTCTGGGAGAATGGAACAGGCACTATAACTCCAGCCTGGAGCATAGTGTGCAATACCTTCCGCAGCTCCGTAGCCTTGTTCCGGTCTGATGGTAGACCCGTGGTGAAGAATCGAGCCGGGGGTCTGTGCCGGAAGGAGAGGGCGTACCCGTGGGAGACCAAATCCAGAACCCAAGTGTCTGTCGTAGTGAACGACCAACACCGGGAGAACTGCAGCAGGCGGCCTCCCACCCTGGGATCCCCCAAGGGGAGACCCGGACCGTCAGGCCGCAGGCTTGTCATCTGGCTTGGGGGCCGGACGTCTGGTACTCCATGCCTGTTTCCGGGGCTTGACCGATTTCTTAGGGCCAGCCTGTCGAGGAAACGACTGTGGTTTGGGCCTGCCCTGGGCCCTAGATGACCGAAAGGACGATGGTCCAGAGCCAGAAGGAGCAGCGGCCGACGGAAGACAAGCAGATTTGGCTGCCGCCAGCGTGGCCACAATCTTATCCAGATCCGGACCGAAGAGAACTTCTCCGGTAAACGGCAACGCTTCCAGACCTTTCTTGGAATCTGCGTCCGCCTTCCAGGATCGCAGCCACAAGGTGCGACGAGCAGCTAGCGCTGCTGAAGAAATTCTAGACACCAGAGTACTAATGTCTAGAGCCGCCTCGTTGATGTAGGTGGCCGAATCACGGAGATTGCCAATCAACTCCGCCTGTTCGGCCGGACAGTCGGATTCAAAAGAAGCCTCTAATGAATCCGCCCAGCGCTCCATCGCTCTGGCAACCCAGCAAATGGCCATAGCCGGCCGTGCTGCCCCCCCTGCAAGGGAATAGGCGGACTTCAGGCAGATCTCTACCTTGCGGTCCGTAGCATCCTTAAGGGAGGACATGGATGGCACCGGCAATGTGGCACTACGGACAAGACGGGTCACGTGAGAATCCACCTGTGGAGGGGATTCCCACTTAGCAAAATAATTATCCGCGAACGGATAAGCCACCGCCAGGCGTCTCTGTGGCTGGTATCTTTTGCCAGGTTGTTTCCACGCCTCCTCTAAATGGTCCACCAACTGACCCGAAAGAGGAAAGACTGTGGCATCGCCCTTCACATCTTTGAAAAAGGCATACTTAGATTTAGCCGCTGGGGGAACTTCGTCCTCAATCACCAAGGCTGTGCGGACCGCCCGAATAAGTCCAGGAATATATACTTTGGACTTAGCATCAGCGTCCTTAGTATGGAGAGGTTCCTGATCGTAAGGATCCAGAATCTCCCCATCATCAGACGTCCCTTCGTCATCCTCATAAGGAGCGGACAGAGACGCCACCGGCCTTTTATGAGGCCGCATCACAGACTCCCCTTGCAACACATCCGACAAGTGCTGTACAGAACTCGTCAGGGAGTTAACCCACGCTGGCTCCTGAGAACCCGAGAGCGGGGAAATAGGGAGACTGTGGGGTACCACCAATTGTCGTGGGAACCCCTGCATGGGTGACGACAACACAGACTGCTGGGACAAACCCATCGGAGTAAACGCGGGCAGCGGAGCTAACTGGCCCACTAAAGCTGTTAACGCCTGAGCGAAACAAGCCCAGGGCGGCTCCTGTACCGGTGCTGTAACCGTAATAGGCCGCGCCATGGACAAACACTGCCGGCAAAGGCCCTCCGCACTACCCTCCCCCTCCGCTAACGGTACTTTGCACGTGGTACACTGTAGCCGGAGGGGAAAATCACTTTCAGACATGATGGCACCACGTATGTGACCTCTCTCACCAATTAAGTATTAAATAGGCGAGAGACCACCCTGCAGCACCGCACCGCAAGGGCTTTAGCAGAAAGAACAGGGACAGTAATAAAGCTGACAGTTTAGAGAAGAAAAGTTACAGGCAGCGCTAGCACAGTCACATACAATGCAGAGAAATAACAATTCCTGCACTAACAGCGCTGATCACTCAACTACACAGACACAGGGCCTGGTAGGACACAGCGCTGCATACACAGACCTGAGCCACAGCGGAGGAGAGGTATGCGGGGGGACCCAGACCACGATGCTTCCTTCCAGACTTCCAGCAGCGTTCACCATGCGTTTCAGAGAAGATGGCCGCCGAGGAGCAGAGAGAAGCTGGCCTGGGGGAGGAGCGCTGACACAGGACCAGTCAGCACAGTGCAGAGAGGGCTGTGTGCAGCGGGGGGAGGCGCCGGCTGTGAGACAGGGAAGGCGCGCTCCCCTGGCATGCATTTAACCCCTGGGATGCCGCAGCACTACCGCTCTGCTGCGGTCCGCTGTCCCAGAGGGTAGTGGAAAGCGCAGGTTCAGTACCTGGCTCCACGCTGCAGCCAGTCCCCAGGGAGCCCCCTGCCTGGGGACTCAGGACCATGTGACCAGCGGGGACCCACCGCGGGACCCCGCTGCTTACCTTTGTCCCCCTTGGATCCGGCCATGGTCCGGAACATCTGGGGTCACCGCTAGCTGTGACCCCAGATGCTCACCAGCATCCCCGGATCGGTACCGGCGTTCTGGTACCGGCGGCGGTGTAGGGAAGACAGCATGGACGTCAGGACTGACTGTCCATGCTGTACATCCAGATGTGCAGCCACAGCTGCACTGAAGAAAGCTTCAGGGGCTCTTCTAGCCCCCACTCCGACAGGTGCACCCGACGCCAGCCGGGCACCAAACTAAACTGAGGTGCCTTGGCCCGGGGGCAGGGTATAGGAGGGGGACCTAGTGCATCCTGGGAGGCTGAAAGCTTAACTCTTTGGTGCCCTGCGACTGACGTCACACCTATACCCCAAGGTATCCTGTGGATACCCTATGGACCCTGAAGTAGAAAAAGTACTAATGGACTATAGTTCAAAGTGAGTACAGGTACCCACGTACCAAAGATTTTATATATATGGGGATGTAGTTATGAGACCGGCGGCTCCGATGCCACCGGTCCAAATCCCGACGGGGGAAGCATGGGGAAGGGACTTAAGATAGGCGTCGAAATACCGACGCCTATCTTAATCCTGATGCCGGAATCCAGAAGGACGTCAGCCTGAACGAGGTAAGTCCGGGACACCATTAGCTGTTAGCCACGGGAGGGTTAGGTTTAGGTAGCATAGCGGGGTTATCGGTAGGTTTGGGGGGAAAGGTTAGGGTTAGGCACCCCTAGGGGGGAGGGTTAGGCACCAGTGGGGGGGGTTAGAGTTAGGCACTAAGGGGGGACGGTTAGGCTGTCGGTATTTTCACAGGAGGCATCCCGAGAGTCGGTATTAAATACCGATTCCATTTCAAAGTACGGAGAGCAATGAAAGATGTCATTGTGAGAAAACACTGTTAGAGATGCCTCTGACGGACCACGTGCACATAGATGTGCCTTTTCATGTCTGCATCTTTTCCTCTTTACTTTAGGGCACCCTACAAAAGCCCCTTAATGTCAAATGTATAAAAAACAAAAACGCACTTACTATGCTCTTTCCTTCAGGTTCTTTCCAAACATGTTGTTCTTTTCAGCTATGTAATTCAGTATGGCTCTTGTTTGTACCAGTTTCAGCCCATCTATTTCTACCATTGGGACTTGTTGAAACATTAAATCTCCAGCTACAGATACAAAGAAAATGAATTAATTTTATTTAAGCTGGTACATTTATTAGGAAATAGGGCTACTTCCTAGTGAAATAATAGGCTACACTTTCATGGCTAATTGGTCAGCTTACAAAATGGCTGCTTCTCCTGTACATAGGCAACAAGATCAACCCTGCCCTAATCTGGAAAATAACCACAAAGGGTGCGGTGGCTATGGGACACAGAGGTGAAGGTGGGTCGGTGATACCATTTTTCCCCAAGGCCCTCTCACCCATTGGCGCCTGTTCTCTGCACTACCGATGACATTTACCTATATATACACTCTAGTACATTGGAGTAGATATATTATAGCGGCACTTAACGTGCCGCTATAACGCTTCCTGCTTCGCCTCTTTACCGAGGCGAAGCAGGAAGCACTACCGATGAGGTGTATGAACATCTCATCGGCCGGAGAGGGGGAGCGTTAACTCCCCCTCCGGCGCTACCCGCTAGTGACCACAGCGCATCAGCCTAGTGCTGATGCACTGTGTGTCAGTCCCGGCCGGCTCCACTGAGCATTTGCGGTATCTCGCAAGTATTGCGAGATACCCGCGTGCAGCCTGGAGCCGGCAGCCATCGAAGCAGGGATAGCGCTGTCCCTGCTGTGGGGATAGGGCAGCACCAGGCTGTAGCTGTCGATAACGACAGCTACAGTGGGCCGAACGGTCCGGCGAACTGACTGTTCATACATGGCCCAGGCTAACGGCGGTGCTATCTTGTAGATAGCAGCGCCGATAATGACAGGGGCGCATAGCGCCCCTGTCATTTACCGTCCATAGCCCGATCATACATAGGGGAAAAGCGGTATCAGTGCACATAACGTTCGCTGATACCGCTTCTGAGCATCATACATCTCCCCCATTGTGTATTACACCTATCCTTCAGTTCCCGTCATCCTAGGAGGGACGATAAAACAATAAGATGAGAAGCTGGAGACGCATAACGAAGGAGTACTAACTCCCAGTCTACCGAGGGTGGAAGGAAATGCAGGAAAGGTAAGTGCTATATACAATTCACTAAAGTGTATATACTGTAGATCATATGTTCTCAAACTCATTCCTCAAGACCCCAATCAGTGCATGTTTTCCGGGTCTCCTCACAGAGGGTGAGATGCACTAACACCTCGCAGTACTTACCGCCGGACACCGCCTCCCTGCTGATTGCATATGCACTAGCTTATGCAATCAGCAGCACAAAGGACAGCTCTTCCAATCAGAGCTGTCCTTTGCAATCTCCGCTGCACAGTGGACTTTCGGGTTTATGACCCGGGAGTCCATCTGCGAATGTGCAGAGTGACACGACGGCCGTGGGGCATGCTGGGAGGAATCCGATCGGATCCCTCCTAGCAGCGCGATGCGGTAGAAGCCCATAGGCTTCTATAGGGTAACGCCAGCTATAGCTGGCCTTACCCTCCGCATCGGAGCCCGGCGGCCAGGAGATTGATGCATATGGAAAATGCGGTAAACAGGGTTTTTACCGCTTTTCCGTTTGGTGCATCACGGCCACCAACACAAGTTGATCATGTGGATCTTTTAAAATGTGTCAGTGAGTAATGAATACATCTGTGGACCTGCTGGGTGACCTGGAAATCGTCAGCTGTTTGGGGTCCTGAGGACCCAGTTTGAGAACCTATGCTGTAGATGATGGTTCCAGATAAGATAGGTATTATTTAGGAAAACATATACATTCAAAGAAAATCTCCACATACCTGGACTTTTATATCAAATACATTTCAGAATTAAATAGTATATTATATCCAACTTGAGTTAAATAATTAAAAACTTGCTATTAATATTATATATTAATCTTCCATTTTGTATTGAGTTATTGCAATTTTCCATTTGAGGAGCAAGTTCAGAGAACTATTAGGACTCAGTGATAGAACTTCATCTAGATGTATTGTAAGGCTTGGATTTGACTTAGACTACTACTAGGGAAGATTGCACAGAAAAAGATTAGAAATAGAAATAGCCACAATCTTCACATTCCACCATTCTACGTAATGCCAGTCCGGACACCTTATTTGTAAGTTCGTATTTTGCAGAATTTATAGTCTAATAAATTATTTGAGATGACGTTCAATTTATTCTACTGGGTGTTGTGGCTGAGGTTGGACGGGGAACACTTAGGGCTAAATCCTAGTGAAACATGCAAAATCTTTTGGCAAAATGTGGGATGAGGAGAATATTTCACAGACTTTTGCTCCTCTCTAATCCAGACTCTATTACTAGGAGGTGTTACCGTGGGAACCCAGACTGGGTGGGTCCTGGATAATTGCCCTTTTTTTACTAAAATGGCCCTGAATGCAACCCTGATTGTCGCTTGTGCTCAGATCATTTCATATTTATAATAATGTTGTCATGGAGAGAAACATTAAATTACCTTGTACAGTATACACCATAATGCCTGTAGCAATCATAAACCCTGTGATTAAGATTTAGCACATGAACCAAGACAAACGGATTAACTAACAAACCAAGACACACCCATCACTCTATTCCTGCTGGAACTGTGTCCCTGTTGAGAAGCCTCATATAATTGCTAAGCACCTCATGTTAGGTCACTGAGGATGGTTGTGTAATAGCTAAGAAACATAATATTTACATACCTAAAAATCTAAAAAAAAAATTCCATTGTGAAAGAATACAGTGCTTGCAAAATCTACAAACATGCATGTCACCTTTCTTCCTCAGTCTGTGGCAACACACAAACCAATCCCGCCACTCCACCTGAGCTAGAGGAAAATTATTTCACTTGGTTGAACATTTCTTTGGATACACTGGCTGAGACCCAGCTGCTCATCTCTTATATAACTGTCCTGATTATTTCTGGCTGTGTAATGGTCTGTGTGACAGGAAGATGACAGCACACACATGCTAGTAGCAGCCATCTTCTGATCATGTTTTCTGCCATAATGATACTGTCGATCCTGATAGGATAATTATCTAGCATGGAGGGGATCATTGTGTTGGCAGCACACTGTGATATCAGGCTATCTGCACAGTATTAATACAGCAGTAGGTGTGGCCAGCTTCCTTTTAGCTATATATTGCTGTCTATGGGGAATGTTGTATGTATGGCTCACATGAGCTGTTATTTAATCCCAGTATAATATAATAACTTTGATCCAAAAAGGTGAACAAAGACATATTCAAGGCAAGAAGAGATGTAACACACGTTTAAAATAAACCTTAACTCACCCATGCTCAATAACTATAATGATAGCTGAATGTATATTTAGTAGAAGTAATCTATATATATATACATACATACCCACTTCTAAGTGCTTATTTTAGACACCTATTTTTGCCCATTTATATTTTGCTAATGTAATAATACTAGTATAATAATAACCATACTGTACCATTAAGCAACGTTTCATAATCCTCCCTTTCTTCAATGAATTGCTCTTCAAACTGTCAATAAAAAAATAAATAAGAAAAACAGTTACATTAAAACTGTCAGCATTAGCCCATATGGAGGCCTATATAGAGTATTAAGCATATGCACCTAAAGTACAATGCAGGAGTACAATGCAATGGGGAGGATTCTGAGTCTCAAGCAAAATGACGTAGTTGTGGGCAACCGTGGAAGCCCGATTTACTACCTTATGGTGATGTGGGTATCATTTCTATTAATGCAGGGGATTGTGTGTGTGCAAGCTGTAACTAGTGCCGCCCATTGGTTGTACACCGACAGCTGCAACCGTCACCATCAGTATCTGCATAAACCACATCCAAAAAAAGGCTTCCCTTTTCCGTACGCACGACTCAAAATCACACAGAGCTTTTGATACATGCCCACAACACCCCCGTGATACCCCCACAAATCAGGGTGGTTACGAGCGATCTCATTGTCACCACCCAGTTCCCTGAAATGCACTATTGAAGAGAAGAAAGATCCAGCCAAGTACAGTCCAGACATATGTAATAGGGCATAAATAACACGCAATTTGTGTCTGTGATGAGAGGTCCGTGCTACTCAGAATCAGCCCCAATAAGTGCAATTCATTGTAAACACGGAAACATGAGTATACGCTTACAGAGTGTGAAGATACGCTCTATGAGTACCATCACACAGCAGCATACTCAAGACACCATTCATCAAAATCAACTTGACGGCAATGAACAACATCTTTATGTAAAAAAATAAAAATGCAGTATAGCCATTATTGAACTAATGAATGAACTTCATTGTACAGTATAAGTGTAGTGCAGTGGTTCTCATACTCGTTCCTCAGGTCACGTTTTCCAGGTCACCCAGCATGTGCACAGGTGTATTCATTACTCACTGACACATTTTAAAAAGATCCACAGGTGGATATAACTATTTCACTCGCGATGCTGTGAGGGGACCTGGAAAACATACACCATTTGGGGTCCTGAGGACCGACTTTGACTTTACCACAGGCATATCGCAACACTGGTGAGAACTTATTATCATTTATACTTGAAGTATCTCCAGTCTTCATTTATCTATGGGACAATTTCCTCCAGCGGTGCCTCAGCTTTATTGGACTATGCCCCCACGATAAAAGGAGTATAGACACTAAACCACCTTGTCTTTACCAAGTCCAGTCTCAATATTTGGAACAAGCATTAGCGACATTTCAATCTATAATCTACAACTGCTTTTCCACTTTAGGGTTCTGGAAGTTCACAGCTGATACCAATTTTTAACTGGCAACAGTCTAGACTGTATGTACAATACTTTTATGCCATTTTCCTATATTAAATTTCTGTTTGAATCAATTTATATGTGTTTGCATTTAGATTGACATAACAATTGAAATTTTAGCGCTGCTATTTTATGATTATTCTTTTTCTGTTTGTGCATTACTCATCATTCGTGTTGCAGCTTCTTTCGGAGTAATTCTTTTTTGTTTTGTTTTAATTTTAAAACCCATTGTATTGCATGCTGCAAGACTCCACTGGTAATTCAGGTGACTATGGGTAAAAGAAGGTGTGTGAGGAAGTGTTTTCTTTTCTTAATAAATATTGTTTTCATGGTGTATCTATTTTTTCCCAGTATTTTTTTTTTTTTGGTAGTTCCAGAGGCTCTGGCAGACAGGGGAGCTACAGATCCTTAGTTCCGGATTTCACTTCACATGGGGACGTTCATCTGTCTCTTGCTGGCAGAGTACAGCTAACAGCCTTCATTTATACCCGTTTTTCCTGTCGGTCTGGTAATCTGTTACTTTGTTTCTGTTTATACGGTGCGACATGTGATACTTAACTTGGAACTTGTAACAATCTACATATAACACCGATTATCTTTTTTTTAAATCTATAGTAATACTCTTGGTCGGCCCACTAGGATCCTATAAACATAGCGCTGACTGCCAATTATGGAATGGGTATGATATGCCAGTACATGAAATGCCGATGCAAGAAATACCGATGCCGGAATCCAGATCGTGCAGAATCCCGACAGGGGCCGGTAAGTACCCTAGCCCTCCCCCTCTCGCCACCTAACCCTAACTCCTCTTTGGTGGTGCCTAACCCTAACCCCCCCCCCCAGTGGTGCCTAACCCTAACCTCCCCCCGATGGTGCCTAACCCTAACCCCCCCCTTCCCGCACTAAACCTAACCCTCCCAGGATGGTGCCTAACCCTAACCTCCCCCCAGTGATGCCTAACCCTAATCCCCTCTCCCCTCAGCCTAACCCTAACCCATCCGGGAGGTCCCTAATCCTAACCTCCCCATCCCCAGGCTAAGGCTAGTTTATTTACCTTCGGGATGTCAGCGTTCGGGATGCCAACATCGGTATCTTGATTTCTTCAGGATCGCGGCATCGGCATCCTAACGGGCGTCGGGATTTCAGCGTCAGTATACCGACGTCCAGCATCCCGTCCGCCGACATCTTAACTGCATCCCGACAGTTATATTGGTCTTTTTTTCTGTAGTGTTTGGAGAATTGGTATACCTTCTTTTCTGACAGCTGGTATAAATGTTATTATTATAATGACTATATATATTATAATTATCATCATTATTTTTAACAGCACCTATTGCAATCCTTCAGGGTTATTTCTTTTAAGCCAAAGCACTTCTTTTTTTAAATAGCTTAGTAAAGATGTAGAAATATGCAATTTGTATGGCCAGTTAAAAAAATTATGCTTAAAAACTTCCTTTTAAAGTCATCTCTAAGTGAACCCCATGTTGCCACCATTCACTCCTGCAATCAAAAAACCTCGGTGCTGAGTCTGAATGAAAAGCCAGACTAGAGGCTAAACTAACATCCCAAAATAGATTGTTATTGTTAATGTTAACTGATGTATACTCCTATATTTTATGTAAAGTATATATTCAGTAAATAAACAAAATTATCATGACCTGTCTTCATGTGTTTTATGAAGTGTTAGGCTGCCAGATAAGAATTGCTCCAGTCACCATGGAATGAAAAGTGACCTGGTGGGAAAGTAGGGATTATTGATCACCAATAACAAAAGTCTATAGTCACTGGTCCTACAGGAAATGCAGAAATTTATATGGACAGAGCGTAATGTTCCCCCCTATACTGATAGGTTTACTATAGGGATCACTACACTTAGCTTGAAGTTCTGTTCATTATTTGGTGAGCAGACCACCAGTCATTCAGGTCTCATGTGACATTACAATACATTATTATACTTACCTCAACACCAGTTGCAGCTAACAGCCACCTAATACACTCCATTCTTCCACGTCCATTGATGTAGTGAAGTTTTGGCTTTGCAGACATGATTAATTTCCCTAAAACAAGAAATTGATTTAAATAATTATTAGATGACACATAACACTCAATTTCATATTTGTCTACACTCCAAAGATGTCTGCATTTTGAGAGATCTCCAGGACTCCTGGGAAGGTTGGTTATACTCCCTGATCACTGTTGAAAATGGCCTGTGATCTCCAACACTGTGGACTGATGTAAAAAATTAACTATAAATTGAAGTTACTCCCGGATTATTAGGAGACCATTAGGGAAGGTAGGCTTACCTCCAAGATACATAACAAATGTAAATTTTAAGAAAATTAAACACTGTTGCCTTAGCCATGAATACTGAGGGGCACTCCCCTGTATGCCACACCACGGCAACAAATAAATTCTTTTTAATAGACCAACCATGATGAGAGAGGCTGGTAAAATAAAAAATAATCTTACCTACAGATCTGATACTGACGTGTACGCATATACAAACCTAATCCGCCAGCACGTTGCAAAAAGTACTCTCTCTTTGGCTATTCACGGTGCCTAAGTGCTACTTGCTAATCTCCCTGAAACAGTTTTTCTAAAATTAGAGAAGAGGGTTTCATTAGAGTGTCACTCCTACCAGGGGGCAGGGGTGCGGACCCAGGCTACAGAAAAAGGAGTCACTCCACATCACTTCCAGTTACATCTACTGAAGGGGATCTATACACTACCTACAGAGGAGTCCTGCTACAGCACTGCTGATGCTGCACATTGCATCTTGTTGATGCTGTTCTGTACTAGATTTTAAGATGACAACAAATAAAATTAATTCATCCTAAACTCTGATATTTATCACACTGGAGCTCATTTTGAGGTGAACACACATGCACCTACAACATATGAAGGGAGATGATAAACATTAAGAAAATATAGGATGCACATAAAAATTAATAAAGGATGCTTACATGATGTATATGTTTAGTTGTACATATCTTATATGGCTATGAATCCCATTAAATATGCTAATATTTGCAAATAAAGAAATTGCATTAACATTATTAAAGTTGATTATATTTGCTCTGCTGTGCACTATAGGATTCAATTGCAATGCTCTCTGCTACATAGGCTATCTGCTCCAGGATGGGTGTGGTACAAAATGACAACATTCAATATGTCGACATGAACATTATATCGACATGCATAATGTCAACGTGGTCACAGTGTCGTCATTGTGCATGTTGACAATGTTTTTCTATTGTTAGAATCCTAACCCTACACACAACGATTTACTAAATTAACGATTTTAGTAAACGATTATCAGTAATTTTTTCAAGGGAAAAATGAACGAAAATTGTTTACTAAATCGTTCATTTACTAAATGTAATGAACGATTTTTTTGAACTACAAACAATTTTTACATATTCCCTTACTGAAAATCGTTGAGTTGGTCAGTCTGACTGAACTACAAACTACAAATGTGAACGTGCATGAACGATAATCGTTAATCGTTTTATCTCGATTTAACGATAAACGATATCGTTATTGATAATCGTTCAAAAAATCGTTGTGTGTGTATGCACCTTTTATCTGTAAAATCGATATATAACAAATTTTTTAATGTTGACATGTTCACTGTCCCCATTACAACCATGCCAACATTCTGGTGTTGGCATTCATAATGACTAAATACCCTCCAGGACAGGCTATCTGTGAACAAAAAATTACAGTTGTCATAAGATTAGATTAGTCACAGGCACGAAAGAAAAAATCAAAGTCTGGTGGTTAGGGTAGAGGTGTATGGTCATGCCTGGTCCAGAATATGTTACTCATGTACTGGCCATAACAACTTGGGAGTGTGGCTTCATCTTCCTTGTAGGCCAAGGCATGGAGGCCAGGCCCGAGAAATTATATATATCTATATAATAAGCGAGAAAATGTGTGTGTGTGTGGGTCTCTCTGTTTGTCCTTTATGTACGGACAGAGTTTTGTACCTAGCTCCATCAAATCTGGCTTGGTGGTGTAGTTTGACCAGTATTAGGTTTTTGGCTATGTTTGAAGTTCGTAAGGGCTATAGAGGTCTACATGTTGCCCACCAACAAGGCCATGGAGTCTCTTGATTTGTAATTTTGGTTTAAGCAAGTTCGCTCAGGATGTCTTCCAGTGCCTAATACTGCACTGATCTCAAGGCACAGGCTGATATGTACCAGTGGGGGAACGGCAGAGCTCCAACGGAAGAGAAGTGAGTCAGAGGATCAACTGTCACATTGCACCTGCACTGACAGTTACTAATTTCCTCCATGCACATTTTCATATGCCATAGTCTCCAATGTTGGTCTGCAATGTAAAAAATGAAGGAAGCAGATCTACTTCAAGGTCCATTCCTCAACCCTGGCAACGCCGGGAATCCCAGATAGTGTGAGTGTGTAAATAAAATGTTGTGGGGGGGGACTTGGTGCAGAATGGGGGGCAGCACAGGGGGAGCAGGGCCGGCCTGAGAGGAGGGCATGGCCATACCTGGTGCAGAATGTCGACATTTGACATGTTGACCTCCCGCCCATGTCAACATATATATTACACACAAATTAGGGAGCAATTATTCATATTTTTTTGGTTAGTGAGACAGTGAATAAGACAAAGCTAACAAGACAAACAATTTCACAGGAGCAGAGTCGTAACTAGGGTAGTGTGACCTGTGCAATGGCACAGGGCACCACATGGCAGGGGGTGCGGTTTGGGCCTGTCAATTTTTCTGTTTATTATCATTCTCACTTGTAGCTTCCTCTTATTTTATCCCCAGCATCTCCTGGCTGCTCCTATCTCTTCCCTGGCCCTTCCCCATGAGGCCATGCCCTTTTTCAGGTGCACTTATATCCCTATTTAAATAATAGGGGGGAGAGGGCACCAATGCTCTCTATGGCACAGGGCACCAAAAATTCTAGTTATGGCTCTGCACAGGAGTCAAGAACTGAATTTCAAGGTAATAAAAAAAACAGTTGGGTAACACAGTGTCACAGTCAGGGGCGTATCTATAATGGGTGCAAGGTGGGCCCACACTGCACACCCTGCACCCATAGAGTTTTAAGGGGTAAATTTACTAAAGTGAGAGTTTTTAGAAATGGAAATGTTGCCCATAGCAACCAATCAGATTCTAGCTATTATCTACTAGAAGGTGCTTTATAAATGTTAAGTAGAATCTGATTGGTTGCTATGGGCAACATCTCCACTTCTAAAAACTCTCACATTAGTAAATATACCCCTTATACTTACCTCTCCGAAGTCCCGTGTCAGCTGTCATAAGCTTGGGTAAAATGCCAGGAAAATGTCTGCTGAGGTTTGCTCATGAGCAGTGGGGAAATTGCCAGGGAAATGGAGTCCACGCCATTTTCCCGGTGACCTGCTCATGCACAGTAGATGCTGTGCACAGACTAGTGCCCAGAGACTACTGCTGCGCTGCGGTCAGTCCACTGCTGGCCGCCGGGGAGAGAGTAGGGGGCCCCGGATGGGGAATGCACACGGCCCCCTCCTGTCTTAATAAGCCCCTGGTCACAGTGGTTAGCATTGTTGCATTACAACACTGGTTTTATTCGTATGCAAATACAGTTTATGCATAATTTTCTGTAAAGAATACCTCATACTTGCCAACTCTCCCTGAAATAGTAGGAATCTCCCTGTCTCCCTGAAGAGTCTAGTAATATTCATAATTGCACCTTACCCCCATTATGAAGCTGTTATATAAAAGAAAAAACAGAGATATATTCATTCAAATGGGATCATTAGTATAATTTCCCTGCATTGGTTAAGAGGCACAATGATATCTATGGCTACATGCATTTTCTGAATGGTGCAACCCGGGATTTTATGCCCGGGCTGCACCTAGAAGCTTCCCATTGGCCAGCTAGGGCTGATGACATCATCAGTGGCAGTCGGAGAGCGCGCAAGGCCAGATTCAGAGGAATATAGTGCCAGTGGGGACAGCGTGCAAGAGAACATTGCCAGTGGGCAAATATATGAGCTATTAACAAGAGCTATTCAGGGGTCTATTTACTAAGCAGTCTTAGGAGAAGTGAAAAGTGAAGAATCAGCTCCCAACTGTCATTTTTCAAAAACAGGCTGTGAGATGGCAGTTAGGAGCTGATTGGCTGGCACCTAATCACTTTTCACTCTTCACTTTTCACTTCTCCTAACACTGCTTAGTAAATAGACACCCTAATCTCTTTTCATATGGAACAAATATGGAAATTAGTTGTTAACACATGTCTTTGAACTTTAAAAATTTAAAAATTATGTAAAAAATAAAAATTGTTGTGGATCTGGATATCTTGCATTTTATTTTATTTTAATAGCATAATCTCTATATTTTGTGCCAGCAAAGTGAAAAACTGTGAATAACCCATCTTATATCTGAAAGGGTTTGACCTGGGAATTTCCCGGGTCTCGGGTGTGGTGTGGGGTGAAAAACCCGGGTCTGAGCAGAGAAATTCCCGGGTCATATGTCTGAAAGTGGTATTAGTAGAAAGATCTCTTTAATTGCTGTCAAGTAAGTATAACCTTTATGGTCCATCAGCTTTTTAATATCTTCTCCATTAACCTCCATGTACAGTCTGTGCTGTGTCATCTGCAGGTGCACAGATCGGGAGGGCCCACGATCGCGGGGGCGGGGCTTAGCACCAGGGAACGGGGCTTAGCACCAGGGGGGGTAGCAGTGACGGCCGCTCGGCGCATGTGCGGGCACTTTGTCACAGTATTTTTTCCGGTAATACCGTAACTAGTGTGCGGATGGGATTCGCAGGGACAGAGGGGGTCATTCAGACCCGGTCGCAAGCACCGATGTGCTCGCAACCGGGTCGATGGGCAGCCCTGCGCTCGCGCAGCGGACGCACTGCGCACGCGCAAGCCCCGGAGCGAGAGAGGAACTCTCTCGCTCCGGAGCTCGCTACAAAAGGGGCGGCTGTCGATGTTGATCGACAGCTCGCCCCTTTTTTGTAGGCGGGCCGGGGGGGTGTGGTTTCCAAAATGGAGGCGTTCCTTAAGGAACGCCTACCGTTTTGTGGGCGGCCGCACTGACATCATCAGTGATGTCAGTGGGGAACTTCCTACTCCATCAGTGCAGAAAGCTCCCTGGGGCTTGCGAGTGCCCAGACCCAACCTTAGGGTCTGGTCGCAAGCCCCGATGGTCGCGATGGTGATCACCATCGCGACCATCACCCTGGTTGCTAGCTAAGCTGTGGGTGGTAACCCACAGCTTAGCTTGCGACCAGTAGGCCGCACCAAAAAAAAAGAGCGATCGCTTCTTGCGACCACCTCTGAATGAGGTCCAGAGCTTTTTCGCAAGCTCTATCCCTGCAAGGGATTTGTAGTAAATCCCTGTGATATTGCCTGAATTCGCAATGCGAATTCAGTCGATAATATCACACTACAATCTGCATTACAAATGCGGATTGTAGTAAATAGAGCCCATAAACATCATTATTGTCTGGATAATGTTATGGCGGTGTGATAATATATTCATTGGTTATCAGCGCCAGATAGCTACATGTTACTGACTAACAAGTGATAGTGGAAGCCAATGGAATGAGTGTATATTCTGTTCGAGCAAAATAAGCTTTCAATATATAATGTCACTAATAAATATTGAAAGGAACTAGAAATGTATTACACAAGCATACATTAATTTTATAGGTGTAACCATGTGGTTCTGTCGTGTCATCTCCATGACACAATAGACACCCTGTTTAATAAGCACATTAGGCATGCTTAGATTGATACCACTTAGAATTCACTTGTGAGTAATGTTTTTCTATAGGACTACATATCTTAAAAGACTCCCTAAATCAGCACTTTCACATGCCTGGAGCTTACCAACACAAGAGATGATTTCCACAGCCAATTTAATAATTTTAGACAATTTATATATATATTGGTGTGGGTTGCACCAAAATGACCAGCAATCCCAACATTTGATAGGGATCTATTCAGTTGGTGACAGTAAAGCTAGGTACTGTATACACCTGGACTTTTTCACTCTTGATCAGACCAACTTTATAATTTTCAGAGTGATTAAACAACCTAATACCCCTTTCAGATATAAGACCCGAGAAATACACAGGTACTTCAATGGGGTCTGAGACCCCCATTCACACTACACCAAAAACCCAGTAAATTCCAGGGATGGATACGGTCACACTGAACCCGGGTCTGCCCTGGAATTTGGTGTGGATTTAAAGCAGGGGTCTTCAAACTTGGCCCTCCAGCTGCTGTGGAACTACACATCCCAGCATGCACTGCCACCTTTTTGATATAACAGCATGCTAAAACTATGTGCAGTGCATGCTGGGATGTGTAGTTCCACAGCATCTGGAGGGCCAAATTTGAAGACCCCTGATTTAAAGGGACACTTTGATTTTTGTTCACAGTAATAACAATATACAAAAATTTGTATTTTAGAGTAAAGGCCACAAATTTTGTTTGTTTCCAATGATTTTTTTGTTTTTTTTATTGAAAACCAATAAATGTTTACATTACAATAATACAATTATGAAGATAGCCTTAATAAAGTTTTGGCCTATACAAAGACAACATTTTCACATAAAAAGTTAAACATAAAATAATACACACTTAAATGTGTTTGCTCCCTAGTCATGTGGTCCGGGTATCTGCAGCTGACGTCATCTGCAGGTGCACAAAACAGCCAATGAGAAAGTTTTCTTAAAACCTGGGTCTAAAAACCTGGGTTAGATGCAGTCACACTAGAGCCTCCCCGGGTTGCAACCGGGAAAAACCCTGGTACAGAGCAGGGTCATGGACCCAGGACTTTGACCCGGGTCGTTTCTGCTCACACATATCAAAAACTCAGCTTGATGCACGTTCATGGCCAAAAATCTGGGTTTTTGCTGTATGTGTGAACCCTTTCATTTGGGACATCCAATTTTGAGTGTACACACTAGCAATTTATTCCAATCCAAATGATTATCTGTCCTAACATTGTCACAAAGGTTACGTTTTTAATGGGCCTATTTATTTCACATTTTCGGGGGATACCAGCAAATATTAAGTATCCCATAGATATATTATGGAGGGAACGCAGCAGATATCTCCGATATCAGCTGTGGTCCCTCCATTTCCGACAGCAGCCACAGCCCTATAGGTTTCTTTGAGGGTTGTGATGCTGTCAGATACCCCAGCTAACACCATCTGAAGTTGGCGTTGAGCTGAGGGGCATTTTAAGAGAGGAGGGGGCCCCTGTGCAGACCGGCCCGGGCCCTCTCTTCTCTCCAGCAGTGCAGTGGCAGCAGTAGATTCTAGCAAAGTGCCAGAATCTACTGAGCATGCGCCGGTCTCCAGGAAAATGGAGCCTGCTGCGTTTTCCCAGGGTCAACAGTACTGCGCATGCGTAAGTCACCGGGGAAATGGCCGCTGACATTTTCCCAGTGATTTTTGCTGCCGTGCAGTACCGGCCCGGCAGTGAAGCACTCTGGAGACAACAGACAGGTAAATATAACGACTATAATGGATGCAGAGTGTGCGGTGTGGGGCCCGCTGGACCCAGGGGCCTGTGTGCACCGCACTCCCTGCACCCATTACAGATATGCCCTGGTTGAGCTGCTGTAGCCAATGAGCTACACTTCACAAATTTTACCATGGTCAGTAGACTGCACATGCGTAGGCACCCCGATAGAGGAGCAAAGAAACCGCTATTGCGGTCACTTCACTCCTTTCGGAGCCCCTGTCCCTGCATGTACTTTTTGATACATTGTGGTGGTATTATCACATATTGCAATGAGATTTTGTAATATCATGCCCAGATCGCATTGAGTATGTAATAATTGATAAATAAGCCTCTAAATCCACACAATCACATCTGTATTCACACTAAATGCACACAATCACAATTGGATCCTCACTAAATTCACACAAACACACCTGTATCCACACTAAATTTACACATACACACAAGGATCAACACTAAATTCACACTAGGGGCCCTATTTACTACAATCCCCATTAAAATGCAGATTGTAGTGTGATATTACCAATTGAATTCACATTGTGAATTCAGGCAATATCACAGGGATGTATTAAAAATCTCTTGCAGAGACAGAGCTTGCAATAAAGTTCTGCTGCCGCTACCTCCCCCGTGATAGCGCCCATGTGACCCCCCCCCCTTTAATTTCACTTACCTCCGGTGATCGGTGCTCCGGTGATGTCCTCCGTGGCTCCGGTCAGCCGGTCTCCCATCTTGCACTGTGCAGGATGGGAGACCAGCTGACCGGAGCCACGGAAGACATCACCGCAGCATCGATCACCGACCCTGGACTCAGGTAAGTTTTTTTTTTACTATTTTCTTTTTCAGCAGTGATCAGCTTGTGGTCTGTTTAGACAACAAAGCTTTGCCTGTTAGAGCAGAGCAGGAATCCGGTAACTGGGGGAGAGCCTGGATAATGCCACCGCCAGGTGGCGTTATTATCACAGGGCTTCCCCCGGTATTTTTTCACATTTTATTTTTAGTAAATCTCAGGCAGATCGCATTTCCCATTACAAATATGGGAAATGCGATCTGATTACTAAAAATATGTGATAATTAGGACTTGGAGTAGAATTTTACTAATTCTACTCCAATTGCCCTTTAATAAATTTAGGTGATACTAAAATAATGTGAAAAGGGTGTGAAAACACTCTTTTTCACTTTATTTTAGTAAAAATAATATTAATAAATAGTGCCCTAAGACCCCTCCAGAACAACTCTAAATTCATATAACCCGGGTCCACACTTAACTGAAAACATTATCATGAATAAGGCAAAGTTCCTGGTATGATAATGTATGGATCCAGCAGGATCTAGGAGCCTTTGGGCATGATGATAAGTTGGAGATAATTACAGAATATGTACTCCAGCATTATAAGCATGGGGAAAAATGTGCATATTTGGCTCTATGCCTTGTTCTACGCATCTTGCATCATCTCTATGATAATTGTCCAACCAAGGGCGGGATGTACTATAGGCAAAAATGCGGTAAAACCACTGCTCAGTTTTCGGGGGTTTTACCGCATTCCCCAAATGTAATAAGCACCGGAATGCATCGCTTCGTCCTGGTAGGTAACGCCACCTTCAGGTGGCATTACCCAATAGAACCTTATGGTCTTTTTATCGGGACGCTCCCATCACCCTCCGTGGCCCGGACAGGGGGGATGTACTGCATCATGCAATGCTTAGTACATCCCGCCAAAAGTGTTTGTGTGGGTCGGACTTTTGTGTGAATTTAGTGTGGATGCAGCAAGATCCACATACATAAATTTGGCTTTTACTCAGGGGCAAATGCAGGATTTCTAAAGTGGGTTTCCAAATTTAGATTTTAGAGTGAGTGTAGCATTCAATAAAGAGCGCCAAATAAGCACATAAGAAGCTATAGTCTGCCTCATACAAAGTGTTATATTTCTGACATATACAGATAAGGAAAAGGTTAAAATCCCATAATAAGTGTACATACATAATATAACCAGTAAGAGAGAGGACTAAGCTCTCTAAGCACACAATCTCTTCCTGCTGACAGCTGCTCTCTAGTCCCCCTGATTCAGCGCTCTGTCCGCATGCACAGCAGACTAGGGGCCTTATTTATCAACGAGTTTTACAATTCACGAGTGATAACACTTGTTGCGTATGATAATGGTGCTCCAGCCAATGAGCTCTCAACTGCCATCTATTTGAAAAATGACAGTTGGGAACTGATTGGCTGGAGCACCATTTATCATACTCAACAAGTGTTATCACTCGCTGTGAATGAAAAAACTTGTTGATAAATAAGACCCTTGGTAGGCAATGCTGCTACCACTGGGCATGTGCAGCAGCTCCATTCTGTCCCTAATACTGCATGTTGCGGCCGCAGCTCTAGCAAAAACATATTATATACTACTGATATAGCGGTAATTATTTGAACCGCTGGGCGAGGGGAGGGAGGGGGGTCAGATAAACTGGACCCCCTGAGTTTGCCTATGTTACTGTATACTTAGTAGATTTAGAGGCTTTTATCCTCTTCTGTGGCTATGTTTGATCCAGCTGCCTGGTTATTGGACAGAGTAGCGGGATCTTCTTCTGTATAGGCACCTTAATATAAGGAATGTTACAACTGAGTGCCACACATTTCTATACGATCAGTGTTATAAACCATGCATTCCACATTGAACTATGTGGCAAAATGAATGTGTATTAAACAACATATAGGCATAACTGGTAAGTTTTCTCACCACACTGAATAACAATGAATTACATTATGTGATGTTAATAACTATTAATGATCTTATAATAGGACCATTGCCTGGTGTTTATGCTATCACATTTCTGTCACTACAGAGAGGTGTTTTCAGGTCTCGTTACCTGATATTATCATAGTATTATATCCCCATGAGTATTTTATTTCCCCATAGATGTTTCTTTATCAGTAACAATGCCTGAAGGCATATTACTGATTTAGCTGGATCTAATTTCATGCTGTTCTAAGAAACTCTGTGGGGTCTATGTATTAATAATCGCGTTACTGCCGTTACTGAAGTGAAAGACTTCCCCGGGGGAAGCTGACACTGTGCATGTGCACAGCATCAGCTTCCAGGGCCGGCCGGGGGCTGCTGGGGAGAGATTAAAAGATTTCTCTCCTGCACCGGGAGCCCCCATAGGCTTACAGTAGCTTCGCTTTTTGGAGTTTAATACATAGGGGTCAGATGGTAACACGCATTGATAATAATGTAATTAGCACTGTGCTGGAGAGTTCTGTGAAATTTCCTGTTTGTGCTATTCGTACACAGCAACAATACATAAAATTATTCAGAAACTGATTGATACATAGGCCCCTGTATTTTGGCACTATAAAATGTTATGTTTATTCTATATATGTAATATATTGTGCATTTCTAACTGTGCAGAATTTCACTGAAAAGTAAGATGACGGCATTCACATGCCCACAAAAAGCACAAATAAGATAAGATGCAGAAACAGAAAGCTGCAATTATCACTAGCATTTTTCTATCTTTAGTCTAAAACAAGCAGTTTAGCAACAAGTTCAACAAACATCTGCAAACTACCTTCTGCAGAGAGCTGAGAACAGAGCAGAACGTACAGACAAGGAAAGCTTACCCAATATGCAGGTAAGGAGTCCAGCAGCAGATGTGCACATAGATCGCTCACTGCAGCTACTGCCAAAAACAAGGGCGTGGCGTATGGTGTAACCCAGCAATCAGGGTGCAGCATGCTGCTAGATTTACATATAGAAGAACACACACTTTCCTGATGGTTTTACAGTTTACAAATGAGACGATAGACCCTGGGAGGGTGAGCATGAGGAATCCTACTAGTACCAATAATAACTGTACAGTGTAATACAAGTAACTGACACTGTTCAGCAGTAGCCATAATGTTAGTAAATCAGGATTCCTAGCCTACATATTGTGCTCAGCACTCCTCTGCTCTGTGGATGTGAGGGACGGGTGTAACATCTGTCACCGCATTGATCGCTAGATTCACTATAGGCTGATCTGATTGGATAGGCGGGTGTGTCCCCTTCCTTCCTCGACCTTCTCTCCTGATGCTCAGCGCTCCGTTGTAGAGACCGGCGGGGTCCCAGCATAGAAGAAAATGTACTTCCACATCCACAATGGCACTGCACGTAGCAGAATGCCCTGTTTTTTTCTCTTGTGTAAATCACCAATGATGAGCTTAAATTAATATCTTAGGTAAGGAGAGACATGCGTGCTCTCTATGCAGTCACTAAGCAGTAGCGATGTCAGCTTCGATATAATTAGGGGCATATTTTTTATTACTTGTGGTCTGCCTCCGGTACTTATGTGCCACAATGTATCAACACGAGTTGTGGAATGTAGCCCACAGGCTACAATAGCTAATGGCATCGATTAACTGTTGTGGCGAAGGAAAGCATTCCGGAGCTTGGTAAATTTGCCAGTTGAACAGCCCCCATAGAAATTTGGGGGACTGCTTTTGGGAACAAAAACTGAGGGAGCACAACAGCGGTCTCCCCTTCTTACATATTGGGGATTCTTCATTTCTTAGGGTACTCCCTGTAAGCAGCTTTTTGGGGGGGATATCCCACAAAACAGCATTGATAAATGTGCCCCTGAACTGATGAATTTTAAATGTTACTCGAAAAATATATGTTTAGGTAAAAAAATATATTTTTAATTATTGATTAAAATATTTTATTTAAAAAAAATATGCATAGGGGGTGTCTCAAACAGGTAGTCAGGATCCCGAATGTGACCATCCTGACGGTCACAGTACTGGCAGCAGAATCCTGACAGTCAAAATACCAATGAATTCCGACGGTGAGTATTAGGGTAAGGATTAGGGTTAGGCTGCGGGAGGGGTGGGTTGGGGTTGGGTTAGTGTTAGAATATTCACAAAAAAATTGTTAGGATCTAGACTGACGGGATTCCGCTGTCAGTATTGTGACCATAGGGATGGTCACTGCCGGGATATTGTAAAACTACCTCCATTGGCATCATATCGCCACTAACATTACCCACCACCCCCTTATTATGCTGTATATCCCCCCACCCCTCAGTGCAATACAGCCCTGTTTTTTTTGCACCCCTCACCTTCTCCCCTGTGACTGGTGTAACTTGTTTTTACTATTTTACCCCCCTCCCCCACGACCCAGAGTCAAATTACTTTAATGAAGCATTACCGGCCCCAACACCCAACCCCCGGTGCAAGTAGAGCCCCTCTAGGGGTATTACCCTCACCCTCATGGGGCATTACCTATTCCCCTCCAACACAAGCAGAACACAGTGGAGCTTGTGTCAGGGGGGACTGATGATCAGTCTCCCCTGTTACAACTTCTCTCTGCAGCCAAAGAGGGCTGAGAGGAGCGGGAGTGAATTAAGTTCTCCTCCTTGCACTTTGTCCCCAGCTTATGCGCTCCAGAATGCCATTCGCATAACATTCAGAGGGGTGATTTTGGCAGTGATGTCGGTGATCACGAACAGTTACATCACTGACTGAGAGGCCAGGAGCAAGAAGAAATCTGTTCTGCACATGTGCAGAATTAATTTCCTTTCTAAAAGCCAAGGGATGCACCCAGATGGCACAGTCACATTTGGTGCGACCATGTCAGCCAAAGCCTAGCTGACTGCAGTCGTAAACCTTGTGACTACCCCAGTTAAGTGGTTAAAGTGTTTCTTGAATGTTCTATCCCCCCCCAGATGTTTCTTCTCGAGAAACAATGAGTAAATGCAGGGTCACAGGTTCAGTTGGATCTTATTTCACTCCCTGTAAAAATAATGCTTCATTTTGTCACAAAAGGGGGAATATTTTATTCTATATACGTAATAAAGTCATTGCAATTCTACAATATTTCTCTGATAGTAAGATGACTCAATTTACATGTGCTTGGTGTGTCCACAGTTGTCACTACATAAAACACTATTGTACAATACTCTGCAAGTAGCATAACACCCTCTTTTGTAAGTAACTTAAATGCATTTTATACAATAGTAATTGGATTATTTATGGATGGGTGGATGCTTTGCCAGAGCTAGAATTACTACTGGAAAAGACATTGGGTATGGTGATAAAAAATAAGTAAAGCACTGTGTAAAGATGCGGTATTATATAATTCTACATTACTATATCAGTGGTAATCAGGTATATTCTGCTATGCTCATGCACTGGTGAGAACTGTGTTAGGAAAGGAGCAGTATTTCTCTGTTATATTGGACATTTGCCTGGTGTCACCTAGGGAGGAACCCCAAATTATATGCCAGAGAGAAGGAGCAGGGAGTCTGCATACACAAGACAGCTGGGGTCAGTGCACTGCTCCCCATGTGACTAGATGATGTAGTCCCAGTCACGGTCGTAACTAAAAGTCTGCAACCATTGTCACTGCGCAGGGCTCTGTGGGTGGCACCATCACTGCTGCACAGCCCTTGCTTCTCACTAGCAAGGTGCCCAAAACGACACCCTGCAGCTAGTAATGCTGTGTTATCTCTTTAGACGCTACAGGCAGGCATCCTGTCGTGTATACAGCTGCACAAATGCTGTGCTTCCCTGCTGTGCTTCTGTGTTCTGGCTTGCCCCGCCCCTGGTAGATGACATCATGTGCAAAAGGGGTGGGGCTGAAACAGGGCGCATTAAAACCCTGTTATGACTTTGGTCCCAGTCCATGTTGTGAATAGAGAAAAAGAAAGCTGTGTATGTCACTATCTATGCCTCATACAAAGTGTAGTATATGTTATACTTCAGACATATACAGGAAAGGAAAAGTTTAAAATCCCATAATAAATTTACATACATAATATAAACAGTAAGAGAAAAAACTGAGTTCTCTAAGCACACATTCTTCCACCTCATGGTAAGATGCCTGTCTCTTCCTGCTGGCAGCTGCTCTCTGTTCCTTCTGACCTAGTGTTCTGATTGAGTGCTCTGTCCACACACACAGCAGACTTGGTAGGCAAAGCTGCTGCCACTGGGCATGTGCAGAAGTCCATTCCGTCCCTAATACTGCATGTTGTGGCTGCAGTTCTAGCAAAAACGTATTATATACTATCTCTATGTGGGTAATTTTTAAGTCACTGGGCGAGGGAGGGGGGTCCGGTAAACTGGAAACCGCCCTGCGTTTGCCTATGTTACTGTATACTTAGGTCCATATTCAATATGGGGCGAAAATTCCGTTATCGGCGATAATTTATTTCCGATGATGTCATTTTCGCCTGTTTCAGTTCTGCCCATATTCAATTTCAAAGACTTTTCGCAGGTGCAAAAAATCTTTGCAAAAAAAACAGGGATTAGTTTTCACTACTGCAAAGGTGGCGAAAAAAAGTGCAGAATTGGGTGGGTTTTGAGGGTGCAGAATAAAAATAAATAGCCTGCCGCCTTTGGAATGTCCCCTTAATGTATTCTGTGTCAAAAAAATAAAAAAAAATTCTTAGGACACCCCAAAAAGGTACTTTAATTTTGGGAGCAAAAAAAAAATGTTGGGGAACAAACTTAAAAACTAGCGAAATTGCCTTAGGGGGGGTTCCCATGTATGTGGCAGGTGTTTTCTAGAATGCAGCTGGTAGCGGCAGGTGGATTTTTGAAGAATTCTTAAAAATTACTTTAGGGACTAAAAAATATGCTTGCACCCATTTCCATGTACCCCAAATTTGATGGGACTAGTTTTTTTGTTAAAAAAAAAATAAAGCTAAGTGCTATTCTTCAACACTTCTTCACAGGCGCATTTATGCACCTGCCGCGGCTATTTAAAAACCCCAATTACCTTTAGCAGGCCAAATCGGGGGTACCCATAGTGATCCCCCATATCAGACCATCTTTTGGGGGGTGACAGCATGATTTCTGCAAAAACTGACCGGACTTTACGATACCTACCTTACCATTCTGCTAATTGAGTACGGGGATAAGCGGCCACGCTCCCGATACTTTATCCCTACAAAAAACGTCGATGATGGCGAAAAGTCCAACCTCTGACTTTTCGCCTCAAATTGAATATGGCCCTTAGTATATTTAGAGGCTTTTATCCTCTTTTATGGCTATGTTAGATCCAGCTACCTGGTGATTGGACAGAGTAGCAGGATCTTCTTCTGTATAAGCTCCTTAATATAAGGAATGTTACAACTGGGTCCCACACATTTCTATATGATCAATGTTATAAACCATGCATTCCATATTGGACTATGTGGAAAAACTAATGTGTTTTAAAAAAAAATATATAGGAACCACAATGAACAACAAATTATATAATATAAATATAATGATAATATCCAATAATGATCTTATAATAATGTATTGGCAATAGGAGCATTTCCTGATTTCAGTTCTCATTACCTAGTATTATCACAGTATAATATCCCTGTGAGTATGTTATTTCCCCCATTAACAATGCCTGAAGGGAATCGGTATGGATGACCACCGGGCTGATGAAATCCAGACGCTGGCAGCCCGAAGGGAAATGATCCCGACAGGGCAGGTAAGTACCCTCTCGATATCCCTCTCCCCACCCTAACCCTCCCTTAGAGGTGCCTAACCCTAGCCTCCCCCCTAGTGCATAACCCTAAGCTCCCCCCAGGGGTGCCTAAACCTAAGCCCCCTGCCCCGCATCCTAAACCTAACCCTCCCGGGGGGGTGCCTAACCCTAACCTTCCTACAGGGGTGCCTGACCCTAACCCTCCACTTCCCCTAGCCTAATCCTAACCCTCCTGGGAGGGTGCCTAACCCTTACCCCCCCCCCCCCCACATGGCTAACAGGTCCCGACACCTGGCTTACCTATTTTCGGTATGTGGGCGTCAGGATTTCGGCGTGGGGCTAATGATAGGCGTCGGTATTTAGATGCCTATCATTAGTAGGCAGATCACTGGTTTAGCTGGATCTAATTTCATGCTGTTCTAAGAAACGCCGTAATTTGGCACTATGAATGCAATGTTTATTCTATATATGTAATATATTGTGCATTCGTAACTGTGCAGCATTTCACTAAAAAGTAATAGAAGACTGCATTCACATGCCCACACAACAGTTTTCTTTTGGGGGGGGATAAACCACAAAACAACATTTCAGCATTTCTGGTAAGTGCATTTCATCCTTTGAGGGCCACAATTAAGATGAAATGCATTTACCAAAACAGAAAACACCTGCATTTATCACTAGCATTTTTCTAACTCTAGTCTGATAAGCAGTTTAACAATGTCAACATAATAGTATAGGTTATCAGGTAAGGAGGAAAAAAGTTCAGCAAACATCAGCAAACTACCTTCTGCAGAGAGCTGAGCAAAGCGCTGAACATACAGACAAGCATACAAGGAAAGCTTACCCAATATGCAGGTAAGGAGTCCAACAGCAGATGTGCACACAGATCGCTCACTGCAGCTACTGCCAAAAACAAGGGCGTGGTGTATGGTGTAACCCAGCAATCAGGGTGCAGCATGCTGCTAGATTTACATATAGAAGAACACACACTTTCCTGATGGTTTTACAGTTTACAAATGAGACGATAGACCCTGGGAGGGTGAGCATGAGGAATCCTACTAGTACCAATAATAACTGTACAGTGTAATACAAGTAACTGACACTGTTCAGCAGTAGCCATAATGTTAGTAAATCAGGATTCCTAGCCTACATATTGTGCTCAGCACTCCTCTGCTCTGTGGATGTGAGGGACGGGTGTAACATCTGTCACCGCATTGATCGCTAGATTCACTATAGGCTGATCTGATTGGATAGGCGGGTGTGTCCCCTTCCTTCCTCGACCTTCTCTCCTGATGCTCAGCGCTCCGTTGTAGAGACCGGCGGGGTCCCAGCATAGAAGAAAATGTACTTCCACATCCACAATGGCACTGCACGTAGCAGAATGCCCTGTTTTTTTCTCTTGTGTAAATCACCAATGATGAGCTTAAATTAATATCTTAGGTAAGGAGAGACATGCCTGCTCTCTATGCAGTCACTAAGCAGTAGCGATGTCAGCTTCGATATAATTAGGGGCATATTTTTTATTACTTGTGGTCTGCCTCCGGTACTTATGTGCCACAATGTATCAACACGAGTTGTGGAATGTAGCCCACAGGCTACAATAGCTAATGGCATCGATTAACTGTTGTGGCGAAGGAAAGCATTCCGGAGCTTGGTAATTTTGCCAGTTGAACAGCCCCCATAGAAATTTGGGGGACTGCTTTTGGGAACAAAAACTGAGGGAGCACAACAGCGGTCTCCCCTTCTTACATATTGGGGATTCTTCATTTCTTAGGGTACTCCCTGTAAGCAGCTTTTTGGGGGGGATATCCCACAAAACAGCATTGATAAATGTGCCCCTGAACTGATGAATTTTAAATGTTACTTGAAAAATATATACAGTGCATCCGGAAAGTATTCACAGCGCTTCACTTATTCCACATTTTGTTATGTTACAGCCTTATTCCAAAATGGAATAAATACATTTTTGTCTTCAAAATTCTACACACAATACCCCATAATGACAACATGTAAAAAGTTTTTTTGAGATTTTTGCAAATTTAATTAAAAAAAAAAACACAAAAAAAATCACATGTACATAAGTTTCACAGCCTTTGCTCAATACTTTGTTGATGCACCTTTGGCAGCAATTACAGCCTCAAGTCTCTTTGAATATGATGCCACAAGCTTGGCACACCTATCTTTGGGCAGTTTCGCCCATTCCTCTTTGCAGCACCTCTCAAGCTTCATCAGGTTGGATGGGAAGCGTCGGTACACAGCCATTTTCAGATCTCTCCAGAGATGTTCAATTGGATTCAAGTCTGGGCTCTGACTGGGCCACTCAAGGACATTCACAGAGTTGTCCTGAAGCCACTCCTTTGCTATCTTGGCTGTGTGCTTAGGGTTGTTGTCCTGCTGAAAGATGTACCGTCACCCCAGTCTGAGGTCAAGAGCACTATGGAGCAGGTTTTCATCCAGGATGTCTCTGTACATTGCTGCATTCATCTTTACCTCTATCCTGACTAGTCTCCCAGTTCCTGCCACTGAAAAACATCCCCACAGGATGATGCTGCCACCACAATGCTTCACTGTAGGGATGGTATTGGCCTGGTGATGAGCGGTGCCTGGTTTCCTCCAAACATAACGCCTGGCATTGACATCAAAGAGTTCAATCTTTGTCTCATCAGACCAGAGAATTTTGTTTCTCATGGTCTGTGAGTCCTTCAGGTGCATTTTTGCAAACTCCAGGCGGGCTGCCATGTGCTTTTTACTAAGGAGTGGCTTCTGTCTGGCCACTCTACCATACAGACCAGGTTGGTGGATTGCTGCAGAGATAGTTGTCCTTCTGGAAGGGTCTCCTCTCTCCACAGAGGAATGCTGTAGCTCTGACAGAGTGACCATTGGGTTCTTGGTCACCTCCCTGACTAGGGCCCTTCTCCTCCGATCGCTCAGTTTACACGACCGGCCAACTCTAGGAAGAGTCCTGGTGATTCCAAACTTCTTCTATTTACGGATGATGGAGGCCACTGTGCTCATTGGGACCTTCATTGTGTATAGAATTTTGAGGACAAAACTTAATTTATTCCATTTTGGAATAAGGCTGTAACATAAAGTGTGGAAAAAGTGAAGTGCTGTGAATACTTTCCGGATGCACTGTACATTATTATTATTATCCTTTATTTATATGGCGCCACAAGTGTTCCGCAGCGCCTTACAAAGTACATAAACAAATAATTTAACAACTGACTTACAGTACAAAATAGGACAAGGACATGGATAATATACATTGCTACATTAGTGACCATAACACCTAGATATGCAACAGAGCGTAAGTAACCAAGTGTTATGTGCAATGGTGGGGGGTAAGAAGTAGGGGAAAGTAAAGAGAAGCACAAGAGGGTAGAGGCCCTGCTCGTAAGAGATTACATTCTAAAGGGGAGGGGCAGACAAACAGGTGTGACACATATGGGGTAAACAGGGAGGAAGGAGCATGTTGCAGCAAGTTAGGATGGGAGCTGGAAGGCTTTGATGAAGTAGTGGGTCTTGAGAACCCGTTTGAAGGATTGTAAAGAAGAGGAGAGTCTGATAGGGCGAGAGTTCCAAAGGTCGGGAGCAGCAGAGGCAAAATCTTGGAGGCGGGAGAAGGAGGAAGTAATCAGTTGGCATGAGAGGCGGCGTGCACTAGTTGAGCGAAGGAGGCAGACAGGAGAGTGGATGGAGATGAGGTCAGAGATGTAAATGGGAGAGGAATGGGTGAGGTCTTTGTAAGCGAGTGTGAGAACCTTGAATTGGGTTCTAAAAGGGAAGGGGAGCCAGTGGAGGGCTTGTAGGAGAGAGGAGGCAGATGTAGAGCATTTGGAGAGGAAGATGAGTCGAGCAGCAGCATTGAGGACAGACTGGAGAGGAGAGAGATGGGAGTTGGGGGGCCAGATAGGAGAGGTTTACAGTAGTCCAATCTGGATATGACCAGTGAGTGCATGAGGGTTTTAGGGGCATCCTGGGTGAGAAAGGGTCTAATCTTGGAAATATTTTTGAGATGGAAACGACAGGACTGTGAGAGTCTCTGGATATGTGGTTTGTAGGAGAGGGAGGAGTCCAGGATAACTCCAAGACAGCGCACTTTGGGGCTTGAAGAGACAGTTGTGCCATCAATTGTTAAAGAAATAGTGGGAAGTGAGGTTATGTTGGAGGGTGGGAAAATGATCAGCTCAGTCTTAGACATATTGAGACATCCAGGAAGAGATAGCAGAAAGACAGTTGGAGATACGAGTGAGGAGAGAGGGGGAGAGGTCAGGGAAGGAAAGGTAGATCTGAGTATCATCAGCATAGAGATGATAATGGAGGTCAAAAGAGCTGATGAGTTCACTTAGAGAGGACGTATAGAGGGAGAATAGTAGAGGTCCAAAAACGGAACCTTGGGGAACACCTACTGTAAGAGGCTGTGGTGGGGAAGAGTGTCACGGCTGCCGACACTTGAGACTCCTGGAGGAAGGCAGGCCTACTAGGCACAATAAACTGGGGTGGACTTAGGAATGACCCTTTCATGAAACTCAGTAGCACAGGATAAAAGTAATATAGATTTTATTCACAGAAGAAATATAATTAGCAAGGTCTCACGTAAAATCTCAAACAGCACAGAGGTTCACATATGCAATAATAAGTATAGGAGAAAATCCCCAAATATATATATGCAGTCTTTAACATATAAGAACTAACGTGGTAGGGAACCCCAAGTCCAATATGAGGCTAACCCCTCAGGATGGCATTGAGGACCTTTGCCAGGGTAGGACCCTGTAGTAATGGAAATCCGGAGCAGAGCGAGCCCTGCAGAATAATATAGATCTGGGACAGGATCGAGCCCTGTGGTGCAGGGAGAGACAAAGCAAACTTGAGCCTTGTGATGCAGTGAGATCGGAGCAGGGTTAAGCCCTGTAAGGTGATGAGATTCCAGGACAGGGTTGAGCCCTGCGGCGTGGCTAGGGTTCGAAGCGGGGTTGAGCCCCATGATGCAGAGAAAGTTGAAGCAGGGTTGAGCCCTGTGATGCAATGAGATTCCGGAACAAGGTTGAGCCCGGCAGCGTGGCTAGGGTTCGGAGCGGGTTGAGTCCCGTGATGCAGAGAAGGTTGTAGCAGTGTTGAGCCCTGTGATGTGATGAGATTCTGGAACAGGGTTGAGCCCTGTGGCGTGGCTAGGGTTCGGAGCGGGTTGAACCCCGTGATGCAGAGAAGGTTGTAGCAGTGTTGAGCCCTGTGATGTGATGAGATTCTGGAACAGGGTTGAGCCCTGTGGCGTGGCTAGGGTTCGGAGCGGGGTTGAACCCCGTGATGCAGAGAAGGTTGTAGCAGGGTTGAGCCCTGTGATGTTATGTGATTCTGGAACAGGGTTGAGCCCTGCGGCGTGGCTAGGGTTTGGAGTGGGGTTGAGCCCCGTGATGCAGAGAAGGTTGTAGCAGGGTTGAGCCCTGTGATGTGATAAAATTCTGGAACAGGGTTGAGCCCTGCGGCGTGGCTAGGGTTTGGAGCGGGTTGAGCCCCGTGATGCGGAGATGATACTGTAATGGTGCAGTTGACAACTGTAACAAGGATGAGTTCAATATCCACAGGAACGGAAAGACAACAGGCAAAGTAAATAGTGCAGCAAAATGATGAAACCACAGTGGTGGAGCAGTAAGCAATACTTAGGCAATAGGAATGCTGGGCTCTGTAGTGCGGCTGGTAACTGGCATCAGAAGTTTATCTGGAACATGAGCGGAGACATAGCAAAGTCCACAGCAACCCACAGGCACAGCAGGGATCTGGCAGGAGTCCAATAAAGACCTGAAAGTAACGTTGCACAGACACTGAGACACTGTTAGTAACAGACTTTATACTAGAGGTCTGTGATCCATAGGAAGTTTCAGAGCATGTGACCCAAATCGAATCAGGTTTGAAATAATGAGCAATCTAGGAATACCACAACCCTGATGACACCTTGGAAACAGATGATCACTTTAACACTCTATCCCCTGAATGAGAAGCACGCCAGCAAGCAGGATAGCTCCTCCAACGACCACAATGGAACTTTGGCAAAAGTAGTCTATCTTTATGTACTGAAATAGTCGCAGTCCTGACATAGATGAGTCATGAGAAGAGACAGAGAAGGACCGGTCTGAGAGGTAGGACGACAGCCAGGAGAGAGCAGTGTCGCGTAAACCAAGGGAGTGAAGGATTTCCTGTATATTTATGTTATAAATGCACATAAATACTGTATAACTGTATAGAGACTAATATAAAGCCTGTGCGCACATGTCAATCAATTTAGGCAGTTTTGACAGGTTTTAGAGTGACTTACCCGTTGGCGGTCACGGACTAATTCACAAGTGCATGACTGAGCATGCGCAGAAACACAGAAGGTATTGTTTTCGGAATCCCAATAACTGCCTTCTGTAACATCGGAGGGACAGCGTGTTACCACAATCGCTATCCCTGCTTAAAAAATTGCTGAATAGCAGCCATAAAATGTAATAATTGATAAAAAATTGTGACGTGATGTTGCCTGATGATATTCTGGGCAACATCGTCACTGTTACTGAATAGAGCCTTAGTAATTACTAAGCAATGGCGATGTCAGTTTCGATATAATTAGGGGCATGTTTATTATTAATTGTGGTCTGCCTCCAATATTTAAGATTCCTTATTGCCACAATGTATCAACAATGCGTTGTGGAATGTAGCCCATAGGCTACAATATCTAATGGCATCGGTTAACTGTTGGGGCCAAGTAAATCATTCCAGAGCTTGTAAATTTGGCAATTAAGCAGCCCCCATAGAAAGTTGGAGGGACTGCTTTTGGGAACAAAAATTCGGGATCCACAACAGCGGTCTCCCCTTATTACATATTGGGGATGCTTAATTTTTTAGGGTGCTCCCAGTAAACAGCTTTTTGGGGGATATCCCACAAAACAGCACTGATAAATGTACCCCTTAAGTGATGATTTTTAAATGTTACCTGGTAATTATCGCAGTGTAGAGGTGACGGCCACATGGGGTAATTATTGCAGTCTAGTCGTGGGTGATGGCAGCATCATCAGTTAATTATAATGCAATAATACAGAGTTTCCCAAACTCTGCCATTACAGTCTAGGATTTAAGGATATCCATGCTTGAGTCCAGATGGTTAAATTAAATTGACTGAGGTATTAAGTCACCTGTGCTCAAGCATGGATATCCTTAAAACCTGGACTGTAATGACAAAGTTTGGGAACTTCTGCCAATATATTATATTGCCATGCTCTACTTTGGACAGAAATAGTCATAGTTGGCAGGGATACAAACAATCTGCAGCCAAAAAGACCTTATGACATTCATAGAATTAGTTATTGGTATTATTCTCTATATAACACCACCATAGTATGCAGTTCTATACAGAGACTTGTATCTTAATTCATTTAATTTTTAATTGACTGCAAAGTACCATGTATGTGAATCCAAAACCACTTCTGATCAAAAGCAAAAGCTAATCAGGATCTTTTATATGTTAAAACTGTTCCTGAGGGTATATCCCTTGGCAGGGGCGTATTTAGAGAGGAGGGAGCCGGTGTTCACTCACCATCTGGGGCCCACTCCTCTCTCTCTGGCGGCTGCGCCATACTGACACATTCAGTAGACTCCGAGCACTAGTCTGTACACCAGGAGAATGGCATGACAGCCATTTTCACGGTTATTTCAATACTGTGCATGCGCAGAACGCCAGGAAAGTGGCCGCTGTGGCCACTTTCCAGGAGTTCTGTGTAGCGCCTCTCCAGCCGACATGGGACATCGGAGAGGTAAGTATTTGGATGTATGGGTTCTGTGTAGCGCCTCTCCAGCCGACATGGGACATCGGAGAGGTAAGTATTTGGATGTATGGGTTCTGTGTAGCGCCTCTCCAGCCGACATGGGACATCGGAGAGGTAAGTATTTGGATGTATGGGTTCTGTGTAGCGCCTCTCCAGCCGACATGGGACATCGGAGAGGTAAGTATTTGGATGTATGGGTGCAGGGTGTGCGGTGTGGGCCCCCCTAAACCCAGGACACACCCATTATAGATATGCCCCTGCCCTTTAGGTCTCAGGCAGAACTGTGTAACCGATTTCCAAGTAGCATTGCAATATGACAAATGTGACAGTACTGTATACTCCAAAATCAGAATAAAGGGAAAAAATACAGTTACACAGCATAAATTTGTAGAGCAGATTCCCTCCTTTCCTAATGTGTGTTATCCCATGGCACACCTGATTAAACCGTAACAAGACAATCAATCAAACTTCAGCACTTTACTATAGCTGTACAGGTTTGGGTATGAATTCCCGGAATGTGAAATGCCGATGCCGGAAGCCCGACATACCAGAATCCCGACAGGGCAGATAAGTATACTAACCCTACCCTTCCTTTCCCCCTAACCCTCCCATAGGGGTGCCTAACCCTAGAACTCCCGGGGTGGTGCCTAACCCTAACCACCCCCCGGTGGTGCCTAAACCTAACCCCCCCTCCCGCACCCTAAACCTAACCCTCCCAGAATGCCGCGTTCCCGAGCTTACCTACTGAAAAAAAATGGAGGGCTGAGCATCCCAAGCATCTCTGCATTTGCAAAAGCTGCCATATTCCGATATATAACTGATTGTTTATTACATACCGATCACTATACTAATCCTGACTTGGAGGAAGCATTATTTCACCCATATGCCCCAGCAGCCTTGTTACACACCCCTAAAATACACATTCCTAAGATATTCTGTTCTAATATTTTATTCTGGGACACTTACACTACGTGGTTGAAGGTCAATACACATTTGGGGAAAAATCCTTTTTCATCCCCGTACATCCCCTTATGGGGTAATCCCTGTTTTCCCCCTTCACTTGACATTCCTCTTTTTAAAATGTGGAATCAAAAGGGAATCATGTCCATCAAAGATGTATTTGATCCGGGTGGCAATTTGCTCTCCTTTGTACAATTACAGGATAAATATGACATCCCTCGTACACAATTTTTTATGTTTCTACAAGTACGTCATTTCATTCAATCCTTAGATAATCCTTTATGGATCTCAGTTAACACAGATACAATGGGTCGCATTCTACTCTTATGTCGCTCAACCAAATTCAGAATAGCTCATTTATATAAATACCTGATTGAAATTCCTATACATGCTTGGGCACCAGTTGCGGAAGCTTGGCACACAGAGATACCCGAATTATGTGACTTGGAGCCATTTGTTGCGAATCTGGATCGTGTTTTACCCTGCCTTAAGTCAGCGAGACTTCAAGAAATTCATCTTAGAATTTTAAATCGTACATATATGTCCCCGGCCCAACTGAGACATTTTGTGCCACTGGAGGAGGGAAATTGTGTGAAATGTGACTGCTCTAATGCCTCTCTCTCGCATAACCTCTGGTACTGCAGAAAGATCCATAGATTTTGGAATAAAATTTTGTGTTATCTAAATAATACAATACATCTTAAATTGTCCAAAAATGCGGCAGCTCTTATTTTCGCAGAATTTTCAATATGGGAGTCTGAGTCCTCCTTGGGCCCATGGAAACCTGCTCTGAGAGTCATGGTTACAGTAGCTAAACAACTTATCCTTAATTACTGGATCTCAAAATCAGCACCTACACTAATGGAATGGAAAATTGCGCTGCTGGAGGTCATTTATGCGGAGAGACGTATGGCTATCTTTAACATCGAAAGAGGGGTACGGATTTTTTCCAAAAAATGGGAACCATACATACAATGTTTACCGGTCCAGATTCGGAATAACATATGGAAAGTCTTTGATCACACGGAATGGTTTATGCTAAGAAATATCACTTAAAATGCCCCTATTGTTGCTATTTATATGTAGCTCTCTGTGAATCCCCCCAGACAAGGTATCTCTCACCTTCTGTCAGTGATTCCCCCTCTGTTTCACCTTTCTTTCTTCTTCTGTTTCTTTTATCATTTTATTCTAACTCTCCCCCTTTTTCTAATATAATTCTGCATTGATGAAGATTATATTGACGCAACGATTGACTGATATACCGAAGCTGATGTGATAATTGGTTAACTCAAAATTCAATCGCTGCTTACACTGGCTCTATAAGTTGCATAGTTTGAGTGACATTGATTGTATATTTACTTGCATTTCTATACGGTGTACTATATCGATTTTTTTATACAGTATTTGTAATTTTGTAATTTTCTACATTATATTATATTCAAGTACTTTGTTTCTTTGTACTTTGACATAATTTCAATCTATATTTGTACTATTTTCCAAAAAAGTTTGAAAAGATTAACAGTAGTTTGTATATTGTTTGTTCCAAGAAACAGACTAGTCGTTTATCAGATACTTTTATTTTATTTAATTCTTGGATTGTGCAATGTATAATTGTTTTATTGCTGTTCAATAAAAAGATATTTAAAAAAAATAAAAAAATAAAAAACCTAACCCTCCCAGGGGGGTGCCTGACCCTAACCTCCCCCCAGTGGTGCCTAACCCTAACCTAACCCTCCCCGGGGGGTGCTTAAACCTAACCCTCCCCCCCCCGCGGCTAACGCTAACCTTGTCTCCGCTTACCGGACTAAAGATAGGAGTTGGTCAGATGGCTTCCCGTGTGTCGGTATTCTATCAACATCCCGCTGTACATTAACATTTACTGTGTATACCTGCAGGGATGTCAATCACTTCAAATTCACTTTTAGTAGAGATGAGCAGGTTCGATTTTCTGAAAACCTAACCCGCCTGAATTATGCATATCTGAGTGCTTTCGAGCACGATCTCGGGTTTTCCCACCAGACTAGAAATCCTAAATGAGGCAACACGTCATCTTCCAGACGTCGGATCTCGCATGTTTTGGATTCGATAAAAGTCCCTCCCTCCTGATCACGGCATCATCATTACCGCATGCAGGGGGAGTTTCTGAGTACCTAGAAACCCCCCGACGGACCATTTCCCCCCTACACTCACTGGCCGCATTGGAGGCGGAACCAATACGGCAAGCTCTGCCTCCAGACAACAGCAAAGTACGTCATTATGGTGCAAGGTGGCGGTGCCTAATGATGCGAGGTACCTGCCCTCATTAGCAACCTGCTGCTGCATCAAAAGTTGTGTGTTTAGTGTGTATGCATGTGTTAGTGTATATATGTGTATTTATGTTACTGTGTAAATGTGTATATATATATTAGAGATATGCGCCAGACCATTTTTGCAGGATATGGATTTGGCTTTGATTCGTCATACGGATTTGGATCTGGATTTGCCAAACCGCCGTGACTGGATTTGGACATAATTTGGCCTTTTATTGTTCTTAGAGTATTATTAACTTCATTGACATTAATTTCCAGTCCTTTCCAGTCAATTTAGACCACCTTACAGCTCACAATATTGTTTTCACCTTTATAGGCCAAAGGTTCCAGTGAGCTGGCTGGTTCCTAAGTGACAGAGCAATGGCACAGACACCGCAGTTTAAAGCACATCTAGGAAACATTACCACACAGCAGTGGCAGAAATTAAAGGTAGTGCAAGGTGGAATTGTCCTTGGGCCCAGCCAGCAGAGTCACAGTACTTGTATACACAGTGGGCTACGGCCCAAGGAGTCACAGTGCTTTTATACACAATGGGGTATGGCCCAAGAAGTCACAGTGCTTGTTTACACAGAGGGCTACGGCCCAATGAGTCACGGTGCTTGTATACACAGAGGAATAAGGCCCAAGGAGTCACGGTGCTTATATACACAGAGGGCTATGGCCCAAGGAGTCACAGTGCTTTTATACACAATGGAGTATGGCCCAAGGAGTCACAGTGCTTGTTTACACAGAGGGCTACGGCCCAATGAGTCATGGTGCTTGTATACACAGAGGGCTATGGCCCAAGGAGTCACAGTGCTTGTATACAGTATACAGTAGAATACAGCACAAAAAAAGCTTTTTTAACTTTTATTAATTTTTTTAATTTAAAAAAATATATATTTTTCTTATTTTTTACACTGGAGCAGATGGGCATGAGTACAGCGCAGCATACATCAGCCACTTTAATCAGCAGAGTATAGCACAGCATACATCAGCGTGCCTTGCAGTGTGCCCCTCTATACACAATCATTTAACAGCACAGTCACTTGTGAGTCTGGAGTCTGGACACAGGCTACAGCCACTTTAATCAGCAGAGTATAATGCAGCATACATCAGCGTGCAGTGTGCCCCTTATACAGTTACTTAACAGCACAGCCACTTGTGAGTCTGGAGTGGACACAGGCTACTACAGCCACTTTAATCAGCAGAATAGTGCATGGTACATCAGCGTGCAGTTTGCCCCCTACAGTCACTTTACCAGCACAGTCACTCTGAACACAACCACTTTACCATATACAGAGAGACATTGATGAGCAGTGCGCAGCGTGCGAGTGAACAGTTAAATGGTCCCGGCGTTATACAGAAACTAACTCTCGCGAGAATCCAACGTCAGGAGGATGACGATCGGCCTCGAAGTGGGATCCTAGTCAGGTGGGAATACCTGAGCCTCATCTCAGGTGGACTCGGATCCCCAGGTGTTCAGAGCTGTTCGGATTCCACAGCAGCCGCTCCTGATTGGCTGCTGTTCCGCGAGCTGTGATTGGCTCGCGGACGGCTCAATATTTCATTGAAGCGCAGGCTATGCTCTGTCTCCCGTGACTCTCAGCCACCCGGTGCATTGCGCACCGCTGCCCCCGAGCCCGGGCCTGAATTCCCAGCAGTCCCCCCCTGATGGTGGCCCTGCTCTGGGGCGGGTGGTGGTGGCGGAGGTGCTGCCTGCCCTGTGTGCAGTGCCAGCTCCCTCACAGTGTCAGGAGCTGAGTGCTGCACTTAATGCTGCAGTGCAGCACCCAGCTCCCGTCACTGAGGGGGAGTTTGCACCTTGGTGTCACCCCTCGAGAGGTGACACCCTGGTGTGGCCTGCTGCCCGCACCACCTTTGTGATGCCACTGCATATATATTATATATGTGTGTGTGTGTATGTGTGTATATATATATATATATATATATTAGGGGTGTGCACCGGCCACTTTTCGTGTTTTGGTTTTGGATCTGGATCTTTCTTTGTGTTTTGGATCTGGATTGGTTTTGCCAAAACCACCCTTCCGTGTTTTGGGTTCTGGGTTTTGTGTTTTGGATCTGTATTTTTTTTTAAAAAAGCATAAAAACAGCTAAAATCACAGAATTTGTGGGTTTTTCTGCTCCTATGCTATTATTAACCTCAATAACCTTCATTTCCACTCATTTCCAGTCTATTCTGAACACCTCACACCTCACAATAGTGTTTTTATGGCCAAAAGGTTGCACCGAGGTAGCTGGATGACTATGCTAAGCGACACGAATGGGCGGCACAAACACGTGGCCTATCTAGGAGTGACACTGCAGTGGCAGACAGGATGGCAGTTTGAAAAACTAGGCCCCAAACAGTACATAATGCAAAGAAAAAAAAAGAGGTGCAAGATGAATTGTCCTTGGGCCCTCCCACCCACCCTTATGTTGTATAAATAGGACATGCACACTTAACAAACCAATCATTTCAGCGCCAGGGTCTGCCACATGACTGTGGCTGAAATGATTGGTTCGTTTGGGCCTCCACAAAACAAGCTGGCAATTAATGTGTCCCTGCACAAACTGGTTCTACGGAGGCAAGATGTCGTCCTCATCCTCCTCATCCACCGATTCCTTGGATAAAACAGGAAAAAGGGATTTAGGTTACTTGACAGTAACTTTTTATGAACGCGCTGCAGGTGCCGTATAAGGGAGGATGTTCCTAGGTGGTTAACGTCCCTACCCCTACTTATTTCACCTTTACATATGGTACATATGGCAAGACAGTTGTTGTCCGGATTTGGATAGAAATATTGCCAGACCAAAGAGGTGGAATGTTTGGTCTTCTGCCCAGGCATGACCGTGATGGGCTTTTTCATCCCACGGACAACAACTGTCTCCCCCGGAGCCTGATTTAAACAAACCACATCACCATCAGAATCTTCCTCGCCAACTTCCTCCTCAGCGCCAGCTACACCAGTATCCTCATCCTGTTGTACTTCAACAGTGACATCTTCAATTTGCATATCAGCAAGTGGACTGTGGGTGCTCCTTTCAGCACTTGCAGGGGGCGTGCAAATGGTGGAAAGAGCCACCTATTCCCGTCCAGTGCTGGGAAGGTCAGGCATTGCAACCGCAACCACACTTGGACTCTCCTTGGGGATTTGTGATATCTTCTTAGAACGCACAGTTCTTCGCTGTGCTTTTGCCAGCTTATCTCGTTTGATTTTTTTAGAGGGAGGAGGGCTTCCATCGTCATGTGAAGCTGAACCACTAGTCATGAACATAGTGAAAGACCTTAGACGTTCCTTGCCACTCCGTGTCGTAAATGGCATATTGGCAAGTTTACGTTTCTCTTCAGATGATTTAAATGTTTTTTTCAAGGTCATTTTCCTGAACTTTGTAATTTGGGATTGTATGTGCCCTCTACTATGACATTGGGCATCGGCCTTGGCAGACGACGTTGATGCCATGTTATCGTCTATGTCATGACTAGTGGCAGCAGCTTCAGCACTAGGAGGAAGTGGTTCTTGATCTTTCCCTATTTTATTTTTATCGGAGAAAGTTTGGTCCTCCATTTATGTTATATTGATATATACATGCGGCTAAGGCGCACACAAACACAGAAAATAATTTTTTATTTTTGTTGGAGACTAGTGCACTTTGTGGGTTACACCACCCTTTAAGAAATGAGTCAGCCGGCCCTTTACTTATGGGACACAGGCGCACGCTTGGCGCTGCTCCTATGTTGATGCACGTGCAGCCACAGTGCACACAATTCACAAACACAGTAAAAAATGTTTTATTTTGTTTGGAGTGCCCTTTGGGGGTTACAGCACCCTTTAGCGGTCAATCCAGCCAGCCCTTTATTTATGGGACACAGGCGCACGCTTGGCACTACTTTGTTGATGCACGTGCGGCTACTGCGCACACAATTCTCAAACACAAAAAAATATATTTTTTTATTTTGTTTGGAGTGCCCTTTGGTGGTTACAGCACCCTTTAACGGACAAGCCAGCCGGCCTTTTATTTATGGGACACAGGTGCATGCTTGGCGCTGCTCCTTTGTTGATGCACGTGCAGCCACAGTGCACACAAATCACACACAGAAAAAATATATTTTTTTTGCACTTGGGGGGAACACCCCTGATGGACAGAGCACCCCCTGAACAACACTACAGCACCCCTTTAGGACTGGGATACTGCACAGGACTTTGTAGTGGACACAGCCCCTATGGACAACTGACTGCACAACACAGTCCAGCCAGCCCCTATGGACAACAGCAGCACAGCACAACACTGCACTACACTACACTACACAGCCCAGCCAGCCCTAACTCCCACCCTCCCTCTTCACTGTCCACAGCCGAGTGAGAAAATGGCGCCGACGCGGGTACCTTATATAGGATCCAAAACCCGCGAGACCCGGAAGGCGGGATGATGACGTTTTGCCTCGATTTCAGATCCGAGTCAGGCGGGAAAAGTTGAGCCTGACTCGGATCGGCCTCGGATCGGGGGGGCTCGGGGGGGTTCGGATTTCAGAAATCCGAACCCGCTCACCCCTAATATATATATATATATATATACACACATATATATATATATATATATATATATATATTATTCCTTGAAAATGGGTCATTAAACCCAAAACGTCAGATTTATCTGGGCTATTTGTCTATTTTATTTCAAATAAGAGAAGTCCGGGGAGTGCCATCCCATTGCATGTATATACACATACAGTATTGTGCAAACGTTTTAGACAGGTGTGGGGAAAATGCTTTCAAAAATAGAAGTGTTAATAGTTTATTTTTATCAATTAACAAAATGCAAAGTGAATGAACAGAAGAAAAATCTAAATCAAATCAATATTTGGTGAGACCACCCTTTGCCTTTAAAACAGCATCAATTCTTCTAGGTACACTTGCACACCATTTTTTGAAGGAACTCCACAGGGAGGTTGTTCCAAACATAGAACTAACCACAGATCTTCTGTAGATGTAGGCTTGCTCAGATATCTTCATGTAATCCCAGATATTTTAAATTGTTTTAGTGGGTTTATAGCCCTATGGTATTTTCTACCCGATTTGGGGTTTAACACCATTGGTATTCTTATGTGTTGGAGCAGGTTTGTAACTTTCAGATACTAGATGCCCCCATATAAAAATCTAATCCTTATCAATCAACAGGAAAACAGAGATTAACAGTTTTAGTTTATTGCAAATGAGCCCTCTAGTGGTTTGTTTGTGTATACTATTTTGGTAGGCCCTCAGGGTTCTCACAGAAAGAAGCAGCTGACTTGCACCTATAGGCTCAGGATAAAGATATATACATTGCATGCGTGTGTATATATCATGTCCTGTGTCTCACTTGTGATGTCCTGAAGAAGACCGCGCTTCATATATATTCATACATATATATATGCTGTATATATAAATATTTAAAGGGCAACCTAGATGTGCCAAAACGGTTCTAATCTAATGTCAAATTCTATGTTTCTGTATATGTTTGAAAATCCCTCCCCCCCCCCCAGAGAAATTTGTACTAAAAGGTAGGATTCGTACTAGAAGGAAGATACATTTGTACTAGAAGGAAGGATTTGGTCTCAGGGTGGAAAGAGTATAGTTATTTATAATATAAGGTAAATGAATATTGTAGCAAAAAAAGCAGATAACAGTAAACAGTACAGATGTGTCTACATACATCTTTCTTCCTTGTCCATTAAACAGCCCTTCTAGTCGCGCCATGCCGTTGTGTGACTCGGTAGCGCTGAGCATCTTTTCGTGCGACTTTCTACCTTCAAGTGTATCTAATTCGAAAAGTAATGCTGTAACACATTGTAGTATTGGCATGCAGATACAGCCGCACTCGCACACAGTATATATTCATGCCACATAGCATTTTAATCAGCAGATGCTGCTTGTGCGTCCTATTCACATTGCTTTGTGAATAAAAGGCATTTGAAGGTAAAAAGTTGCATGAAAGGACCCTCTGTGCTACTGAGTCGCACGACGCTCACGCGTTACGTCTAACGTGACTTGTAGCACACGGAGGTAAGATGTATAGTATGTGGACACATCTGTAAGTATAGGTGAATGCTGTGGAATCAAACTGCAAGATGACCACAAGTCAGTAATGCTGCCCAGCAGGTTGGGAGTATTCAAGGTTGTTCTAAAAATATTGCAGAGATGATATTTTAATTTTTTTTTTTTTAATAAGACCAGAAAATATTAACATTGGAATTTTAATGTAAATCTGTAATATGCAAATTACATGGCATATTCCAAGTATGTTGGTAAACATCTTCACTTTAGCTGTAAAGGATTTTCTTCACAGTGCCCACATACACTGCATCAGCCATCGGCTTCTTCTGGCTCCCCGGCTGCAGGAACTTCTTAATTGTTGGGATCTCACTAGTACTTTTTTTAAATGCCTAAACAGTGCAAAATAATAGCGGAATGTTATTAATGTGACAAAGAAAAGGCATGCCAAAAAAGTTTTTTTACTTTCTGGATCGTCATCAAAGAATAAATATTCACCGAAATAAGTATCATTATAAACACATGAATATCAAATATGTCACAAATACATACACATATCAGTACTCAATTAGCACATTCCCAGAGTTTAGATACAGCTAAACACTGTGGGGTCTATCCAATAAGTTTGCAAAAGTGAGTTTGTTTCATGAAACTCGCAAACACGTACTCCCGAGAAATGCGAGATGCAATTAGAACTGCCTATTTGCGGTAATCCCATAAGTTTGTGTGATTTTTCTACAAAATGTGACCTAGGAGAAGTGCATGAAAAAGTGGGGAGAACATCCTGGACCCCTAAAAAATTACTGTTAGCAGAACCATGTAGAAGGCTGTTAGTGGGCATAAGGAAAGTACTGGAGGTTTTTAAATGGTGTCAAATGGCTGATTTGTGCATTTTTTTTTTAAATAAAAACAGTTATGAAAGCAAACTTTTTTGTTTAATCACAAACAAATTAAACAAAAAAAAGCAAATAAAATAAAATTGTGATTTTGTGGTAATTTGAGGCCACTTTAAAAAAAATTCAAACAAATGAAAAAAATAAGTAAAAGAAAATAAAAAAAAACCCTTTAATTAAATTTGGGGTACCTAAACTAACAAAAAAGTTGATTTTGGGATAATTTTGGGCCATATTTTTTTTACCACAATAATGAAGTAATAATTGGCCCAGGTCAACTAGTCAAAAACTTCCAACTGCCCAATTGGTCATTAAGGAAGGAGGGGTGGGTTCCAAGGGATTCTGAAGCAAGTCCCAACATTTTTAACTTAAAATAAAGATTTTCCAGATTGTTTCACACCCTCAGGGGGGTGCGCACAAACAACGCAAATTTTATGTAGAAAATCAATGCGAGTTTGGAATTGGATTGCAAGTATAATTGGCAGTGTGAGTCAGAGTCGTAGCTAGACTTTTTGGCGCCCTGTGCCAGAAAGAGCATTGGCGCCCCCCTCATTTTTCAAAGGGACATGATGCACCCAAAAAAGGGGAATTGCCTCATAGGGAAGGGCCAGGGAAGAGATAGGAGAGGCCAGGAGATGCTGGGGATGAAATAAGAGAAAGTGAGAATGATAATAAACAGAAATTTGACAGGCCCAAACAGCGCCCCCTGACCTGTGGTGTCCTGTGCTATGGCACCGCCTGCACTACCCTAGCTACGGCCCTGGTGTGAGTTCCCTGTGCGAACAGTTCACAGGACCTGAATCGCACCTAATTGGATTGACCCCTGTGTGTATTAGACCCCTGTGTGTATAGAAATAAACAATGTGGCTGCTGCTGACTGGGACTGATTGGAAGCATAGTCAATGTATCTTACACATGAGACAAAGCAGGGATCATAGCTAACTCTGGAGCATGGAATTAATATTCATAGGTTTTACATTTTGAATGCACTTATGCACATATATGTAGCATTAGCACCTATTTGTGCCAGTAAATGCTAGACTAGGCTCCAAGCCACCATATTTCTGTTTTATAGTAACTCTAATAATAATACATAGCTATATAATACAGGGTGAGAGAGATTTTCATGGCTATCTATTTCAAATCTCTCATGTAGAAAAAAAATGTTGTGAGTCAAACTGTAGAACATGCAACATGCTCCATAGCAACACTTAACACAGTCTACTTTCATGGAAGACAAACAGACGAAGTACGACCATACTTGCCGACATTCAGCTCCCTCCTTCCGAGATTGAGCTGAATATCTGCTTACAGTGGGGGGCGTGGCCGGCAATGATGAAGCATTGGGGGCAGGGCCACGAAAATAATGGCATTGTGAAGCGAATGATGCGATTCAGCGTAATTCATGTCACCGCCCTACCCCCCCTGCTGCAGGGGCTTCTAGTTTACTCTGGGGAGAGGCTTGCCTGCCGGGGGGGCCGTGAATGGCACCCGATTGGGCTACTTCACACCTGCCGGTTTTCACCGTCCGGCAAAAATCCGGGTGTTTTTGTGCCGGGTGTGAAATTTAGTGGTAGATGGAAGCGGGCGGGTCCTTTCACACAGCATGGGCATGGCACGGTCGCCGTGTTACAGCCGGGAATATCCACTGAGAAAGACGGCTGCCGTGGGTTTTTTTTGTTTTTTTTCGGCCTCCAGGCCGCTCGCTAAGCTGTGGGTGACCACCCACAGCTTTTGCGGGCGGCCTGGCGATGGTCACGATTATCGGAGACCCTGTGATAGGGTCTCAGCTCTCGCAAGCCCGAGTGGACTTCCTGCTCTAATAGAGCAGGAAGTCCACTACTGACATCACGAGTGATGTCAGCAGGGCCGCCCACAAACGCCAGGCGTTCCTAAGGGAACGCCTGCGTTTGTGCAGCCACCACCCTCCCGCCTACAAAACGGGGCAAGCTATCAATCGGGGCAAGCTATCAATCAACATCGACAGCCGCCCCGTCTTGTAGCGAGACCCGTTGCGACGGAGCTGCCATCGCAGTAGGGTCTCGCGTATGCGCACGCCGGAGGCGGCACATGCGCAGTCGGGGACCATCGACCCGCTTACAAGAGCTGTGCGCTCGCGAGCGGGTCTGAATCAGGCCCTGAGTGCCTGAAAAAAAGGGCCAGCTTCTGCCTGGTTTTTTGCTGGCCGGGAAAAACCGGCAGGTGTGAAATAAGCCATATTCAGGAGGCTCCCAGCCAAATTGGGAAGGTAGGCAAACCTGAGTACGACTAGTATTTGTTTATTTACTTACATATTTTACCATGTAGTAATTTTTCTTTGCTGCATTTTTACACCGTAATATCACAAAATACAGAATATTACATGGATCTATACTGTGTGCTATAGAAAACATATCACTTGACAACATTTTTATTGCCAGTTGCACTTTAACTGCAAACAGCATACTATCATGTAATGGAGCCCAGATAAGGTGGGGTGGATGTGCACCTGCTACCAGAGATTAGCAACTAAAGCAGCTCCAGGCAGTTAGAAATGTTACAGAACAATTTGTGGGCACTTTAATAACATACTATAGATTAATAGGGAATGTTTTCATCAACCAGCTTGTGCATAGGGTCAGATAGGGTCAGAGGTTGAATAATGTTAAGACCTCATTTGATTGCTAAACTCTGTCAACCACAATCAGGTGGACAAGTCTTTACTGGTCAAGATTCCATCTCCATACAAGTAGAACGGGATGCGGACAGAATCCAGACAGCGGGGATTCCGGCTTTCAGAATGCCGGCGTTCCGAATGTAAATACTGGGGTAAGGGGGGGGGGGGTTGGTTTAAGGGTTAGGATTAGGCACTAGGGGGAGAGTTAGGTTTAGGCTGAGGGGGGGGGGTTATGTTTAGGCTGCGGGGATGGAGGGTTAGATTTAGGCACTGGGGGGGGTTAGGTTTAGGCTGTGGGGAGGGAGGGGTAGGGTTAGGGGTTAGGTTAGGCTTACCTACCTGGAGGCATCGGGATTGCAACCTGGTCGGGATACCAGTGTAGGGATTCTGACCGCCGGGATCTTGAGTGCTGGCATCCCGTACCCGTCCCAAGTAGAACATTTAGTCCTGTCTAGTAACATACACAAGCAGGTGGCAACACTAACCACTGAGCCAAGCTACAACACCTTGCTGTTCGATAAGGCACCACTTTCCAACAGCCTCTGGTTAAGGTTTCCAGCAAGCAGACTAGAAATAACTTGAACTATAATAGATAACATACATAAATGGGGAGTTGCCAAGCAGACAAAACACCTGGAACTTATGAGTGTTATATGTCACTGACATAACACTCATAAGTTCCAGGTCTCCCTAAAGAGATACACCATATGTGTGTGCTCTCAGGCAAATATGCAGTCATCTGTAATTGCAACAATAGATATTGTCATATTGTCAAACACCTTGAGCAATTCTTACCTGTAAGTTAGGAAAGTTCTGTAGGATGTCACCATGGAACTCTTCCACCATCAAAATCGTCTCTAGCAGCTGCACATCTGCCAAACTGAACTGGTTTCCGACTAAAAATTTCTTATTTTCTAAGGCCTAAAATTATAAAAGTAAATAATAAATGAAGTCCACACACTAGGTTTTTCGCTAGCATGTTCCTTATCCTGGCAATGTTGAAACTATGGCAGGTGTTCTCAACCACAATCCTCAATTACCACTAACAGGTCATGATTTCTGCATGTGGAATCACGTGGGATAATTACTGACCCAGCAATAGATGAACTTACTTGTGCATAATTAAAGAAATCCACAAAACAAGAGCGGTTGGTGGTACTTGAGGATTAGGCTTGAAAACCCCTGGAATAAGGTATGTTGGACCCACCAGTAATTCATGTTATAAAGATCCACTGTAAAGTCTAGAATATGATATTTTCATTATATCTCACATATATACCATAAATACATTGCATCCGGAAAGTATTCAGAGCGCTTCACTTTTTCCACATTTTGTTATGTTACAGCCTTATTCCAAAATGGAAAAAATTGATTTTTGTCCTCAAAATTCTACACACAATACCCCATAATGACAACGTGTAAAAAGGTTTTTTGAGATGTTTGCAAATTTAATTTAAAAAAACAAAATAAAATCACATGTACATAAGTATTCACAGCCTTTGCTCAATACTTTGTTGATGCACCTTTGGCAGCAATTACAGCCTCAAATCTTTTTGAATATGATGCCACAAGCTTGGCACACCTATCTTTGGGCAAACTGCCCATACTTCTTTGCAGCACTTCTCAAGCTCCATCAGGTTGGATGGGGAGCGTCGGTACACAGCCATTTTCAGATCTCTCCAGAGATGTTCCATTGGATTCAAGTCTGGGCTCTGGCTAGGCCACTCAAGGACATTCACAGAGTTGTCCTGAAGCCACTCCTTTGATATCTTGGCTTTGTGCTTAGAGTTGTTATCCTGCGGAAAGATGAACCATCGCTTCAGTCTGAGGTCAAGAGCGCTCTGGAGCAGGTTTTCATCCAGGATGTCTCTGTACATTGCTGCATTCATCTTTCCCTCTATCCTGACTAGTCTCCCAGTTCCTGCTGCTGAAAAACATCCCCACAACATGATGCTGCCACCACCATGCTTCACTGTAGGGATGGTATTGACCTGATGAGCGGTTCCTGTCACGTCCAGGGTTTCACGGCATAGTGGTCGACAGGTAACACCTGTGAGGTCACTGTGGCGGGGGGTGTCTGGCAGTAGCGCTGGTGTTTGGAGAGGGGCATTGGCTGTGCGTGGTTCTGTGCGGGCATATTGTCACTCTGGGCTGGTGAGGCCTGGTGGTGCTTTCGTTCCGTTTGGCATGGTCACCGCCATCTTGCCTCCGGCCATGTAATTCAGCCGTCCAATCCTGGTGTGTCACGTGCTCTCTGTGGCCAGTCATGGTACGGCACTCGGTATTTAGGGAGGTCCAGAGCCTCTCTTCATTGCCAGTGCAACGTGTTTCTCAGCATAGCTGAGAGAGAGTTCCCTGAGCTCACCACCGGTTTCCTGTGATACCTGCTACCTGCCTGCCTGCTTGTCTGCTCCAACCCCGCTGGACTACCCTGCATCCTCCATTACCTTCCCCTTGCCTGAGTACCTGAGTCTGCTGTTCACCCTGCACCTTGTCTCCACTGACACTCTGCTGGAGAATCTTTCCTCAGCCTGCATTCTTCTTTTCAGCCACCACACCTGATTTCTCCAGCCTGTCATCAACTGGACATTTCCCTATTAACCAGTAACTACCTGGACATTTTTCATTGCCCATCACTAACTGGACTTTTTCCCATTAATTCACCTCAGCTCCCAAGTGCACTTAAGGCCTCATTCAGAGGCGGCCATAGGATGCAAGTGGTCGTTCTGAAACAGGGCGGCCGCTTGCATCTTGAACGGCCGCCTCCATGTCAGTCGTTAGGCTGTGGGTTAACATCCACAGCTCTAACGACCGCTAAGGGTGATGGTCGCGATGGTCAAGACCATCGCGACCATCGGGGCTGACGAGACCCTAAGGTAGGGTCTCGTCAACCTTAAGCCTCAGGGAGCTTCCTGCTCTGTTTGAGCAGGAAGCTCCCCACTGACATTACTGATGATGTCAGTGGGGCCACCCCCAAACGGCAAGCGTTCCGACAGGAACGCCTCCATTTGGCCGGGCACACCCCCGGCCCGCCCAGCAAACGAAGCAAGCTGTCACTCAACATCGACAGCTCGCCCCGTCTGCTACGAGACCCCTAACGACGGATCACCCGTCGTTAGCCGGGTCTCGCGCATGCGCACGATGGAGCCGGCTCCGACGTGCGCATGCGCACTGGAGCAACATCGACCCAGTTGCGAGCTCGTAGAGCTAACAACTGGGTCTGAATAAGCTCCTTAGTGCTACATCTGGACTTTAGTTTTTGTCATATTCATGTCTATCAAACCACTCATTAAAAGTTCCACCTTTTCATTTAAACCTGCTTCAGTGTCTGCTCCTGTCACCACCCCGGGCCCACAACAAAACCAGAACCTCACAGTGCCTGGTTTCCTCCAAACAGAATGCCTGGCATTGACGCCAAAGAGTTCAATCTTTGTCTCATCAGACCAGAGTATTTTGTTTCTCATGGTCTGAGAGTCATTCAGGTGCATTTTGGCAAACTTCAGGTGGGCTGTAATGTGATTTTTACTAAGGAGTGGCTTCCGTCTGGCCACTCTACCATACAGGCCTGATTGGTGGATTGCTGCAGAGATGGTTGTCCTTCTGGAAGGTTCTCCTCTCTCCACAGAGGAATGCTGTAGCTCTGACAGAGTGACCATCGGGTTCTTGGTCATCTCCCTGTCTAGGATCTTTCTCTCACGACCGCCCAATTTAGACTCTAGGAAGAGTCCTGGTGGTTCGGAACTTCTTCCATTTACGGATGATGGAGGCCACTGTGCTCATTGGGACCTTCAAAGCATCAGATATATTTCTGTACCCTTCCCCAAATATGTGCCTCGAGACAATCCTTTTTTCTTCAATTAAATTAGCATAATGACAACTACCCCATAATGACAACTTTTTACACGTTGTCATTATGGGGTATTGTGTGTAGAATTTTGAGTACAAAAATTAATTTATTCCATTTTGGAATAAGGCTGTAACATAACAAAATGTGGAAAAAGTGAAGCGCTGGGAATACTTTCCAGATGCACTGTAAACAATAATCTACAATATGGAAACATTTCATGATTTTCTGGCAAAGTATAAAGTAAAATCCCATGTTTATTTCATAGCAAATATGCTATAAATGTCCACCGACACAAACACAGGTGTGTTCATTACTCATTGATACATTTTAAAAGATCCACAGGAGGAGCTAATTATTTCACTTGAGATACTGTTAGGAAACCTGGAAAATATGCACTGTTTGGGGTCCTGAAGACCGAGTTTGAGAACTTGTGATCTAGTGCTTACATAGCAAGCAGTGAATAAAGCGGAGATTCACTTTGTAGGGGTGTGTATTACCATTTATGACCTCACATCGGACCTAATTATAGCATTGGCCAGGCAAATAACAGTATTTTACAGGAGTGACTTTAATGGAATGTGCGGAGCATAAACTAAAAATTAAAAAAAAAATACCAATAGGTTAAGAACTGCAAATGTAATAAAATAACACTGATCTGTTAGGTGTACTTTAAATTAGGGATGAGCGGGTTCGGATTTCTGAAATCCGAACCCCCCCGAGCCCCCCGATCCGAGTCGTATCCGAGTCAGGCTCGACTTTTCCCGCCTGACTCGGATCTGAAATCGAGGCAAAACGTCATCATCCCGCCTTCCGGATCTCACGGGTTTTGGATTCTATAAAAGTTCCCCGCGTCGGCGCCATTTCTCACTCCGGCTGTGGACAGTGAAGAGGGAGGGTGGGAGCTAGGGCTGACTGCTGTTGTCCATAGGGGCTGTGACCACTCTGTCCATAGGGGCTGACTGGGCTGTGTTGTGCTGCTGTTGTCCATAGGGGCTGGCTGGGCTGCGTTGTGCTGCTGTCATAGGGGCTGGCTGGGCTGTGTTGTGCAGTCAGTTGTCCATAGGGGCTGTGTCCACTCCAAAGTCTATAGGGGCTGGCTGGACTGTGTTGTGCAGTGTCCCATAAAGGCTGTAGTCCTAGAGGGGTGCTGTAGTGTTGTCCAGGGGGTGATCTGTGCATCAGGGGTGCTCCCCCAAAGTGCACTCCAAAAAAAAAATTTTTTTTTTCTGTGTTTGTGAATTGTGTGCACAGTAGCCGCATGTGCATCAACAAAGTAGCTCCAAGCGTGCTCCTGTGTCATAAGTAAAGGGCAGGCTGGCTTGTCTGTTAAAGGGTGCTGTAATCCCCAAAGTGCACTCCAAACAAAATAAAAAAAATATTTTCTGTGTTTGTGAATTGTGTGCACTGTGGCCGCACGTGCATCAACAAAGTAGCGCCAAGCGTGCGCCTGTGTCATAAGTAAAGGGTCGGCTGGCTCATCTGTTAAAGGGTGGTGTAAGCCCCAAAGTGCACTCCAAACAAAATTTTTTTTTTTTTCTGTTTGTGAATTGTGTGCACAGTAGCCGCACGTGCATCAACAAAGTAGCGCCAAGCATGCGCCTGTGTCATAAGTAAAGGGCCGGCTGGCTCATCTGCTAAAGGGTGGTGTAACCCCCAAAGTGCACTCCAAACAAAATAAAAAATAATTTTCTGTGTTTGTGAATTGTGTGCACTGTGGCTGCACGTGCATCAACAAAGGAGCAGCGCCAAGCGTGCGCTGTGTCCCATAAGTAAAGGGCCGGCTGGCTTGTCTGTTAAAGGGTGCTGTAACCCCCAAAGTGCACTCCAAACAAAATAAAACATTTTTTTCTGTGTTTGTGAATTGTGTGCACTGTGGCCGCACGTGCATCAACAAAGGAGCAGCGCCAAGCGTGCGCCTGTGTCCCATAAGTCTGTTAAAGGGTGGTGCAACCCCCAAAGTGCACTCCACAAAAAATATACAATTCTTTTTTTTCTCTGTTTGTGTGCGAAATGTATGTGCAGTAGCCGCACGTGCATCAACACAGCAGCAGCGCCAAACGTGCGCCTGTGTCATAAGTCAAGGGCCAGTTTGGACATCTGGTCCGGACTGAAGGACGTGCCAACAATTTCTGACAAGTCTACTCTCACTGCATATGATACTGTCACCATTGACAGAATGGTGGAGGATTACATCGGTGACAGCATCCAAGTAGGGATGTCAGACAGTCCGTACCTGTACTGGCAGGAAAAAGAGGCAATTTGGAGGCCCCTGTACAAACTGGCTCTATTTTAACTGAGTTGCCCCCCCTCCAGTGTGTACTCCGAAAGAGTGTTTAGTGCAGCCGGGAACCTTGTCAGCGGAAGGCGTAGGAGGTTGCTTCCACAAAATGTGGAGAAGATGATGTTCATAAAATGAATTATCAACTCTTCCAGGGAGACCAGCCTCCAGAACGTACAGAGGGACCTGTGGTGGTGGATTCCAGCGGGGACAAATTAATACCCTGTAAGGATGAAGATGTACACAACACTGAAGTTGGTGAGGAATCGGTGGATGAGGAGGATTAGGACGACATCTTGCCTCCGTAGAGCCAGTTTGTGCAGGGACAGATTAATTGCCAGCTTGTTTTGTGGGGGCCCAAACGAACCAATCATTTCAGCCACAGTCGTGTGGCAGACCCTGGCGCTGAAATGATTGGTTTGTTAAAGTGTGCATGTCCTGTTTATACAACATAAGGGTAGGTGGGAGGGCCCAAGGACAATTCCATCTTGCACCTCTTTTTTTTCTTTGCATTATGTACTGTTTGGGGCCTAGTTTTTCAAACTGCCATCCTATCTGCCACTGCAGTGTCACTCCTAGATGGGCCACGTGTTTGTGCCGCTCACTCGTGTCGCTTAGCATAGTCATCCAGCTACCTCGGTGCAACCTTTTGGACATAAAAACACTATTGTGAGGTGTTGAGAATAAACTGGAAATTATTGGAAATTAAGGTTATTGAGGTTAATAATAGCATAGGAGCAAAAAAAACCACAAATTCTGTGATTTTAGCTATTTTTATGCTTTTTTAAAAAAAAATACAGATCCAAAACACAAACCCAGAACCCAAAACACGGAAGCGTGGTTTTGGCAAAACCAATCCAGATCCAAAACACGAAGAAAGATCCAGATCCAAAACCAAAACACGAAAAGTGGCCGGTGCACACCCCTACTTTTAAATATGTAAAGACTTTACTAAAACAGTTCTTACTTTGTTAAATACTGGAAAGTATCTGTTCAAAGCCCTGAATTTGATGAGATCTCTTTGTTTCTCCTTATCAGCTTCAGGAAGGAAGAATGTTTGTACGACCATTATGGCCAGGTCAAAGCATCCCTCTACATACATGTCAATGCTGAAAAGAAATCAATAGCAGCCAATGTATAAAAGGTTAATAATCATCATTTATTTGTATGTAAGATGTAACAAAACTCTGCAGCATCTTCCAGTCAAAATAAAAAAATGCAATTGTGAATAAAAGAGAAGACGACCCTCTCACCCACTCCCACCACTTTGAATACGTACAGGTTTTGAATACACCTGAAGCTTACTCAGAGGTTCTGTGGGTTTTGAGGCACAAGTGGCTTGCGTTGTGTTTTGAGTCGGACGGTTAAAGTTGAAATAATTGTTTTTTTCTTCTCTTCTTTATGTACTATAAATAGTTTTTCTTACCTTTTTAATATGTGGGTATAGTGCCCACACTATTATGCTACGTTGTCGATTTGCTCTGTAACTGAAATATCATTGTAGCTCTTAAGTATATATGTACTTGTATAAATGAAAATAAAAAGATGTAACAAAAAAAAGGGGAACAATACAAGTTGAAGAGGGACGTGTAGATGTAAGACAAAGGGTAGAGAGGCCTTGCTTCTGAAAGCTTAATCATTCAAACCATAAAATAAAAAACAAAGTATGGGAAGGAAAGGGGAGCGAGGGGAAAGAGGGTCTTACTAAAACATCACAAAAATAAATTGCACATCAATTCAAGATCGCCTTTATCATTACCATGTGTAAGATCCACATAATACAGTAAGATCACCTAATAGAGTCACCATATACAGTATATTGCTTAGTATGGGGCAGGTGAAGTAAACGTATTCCAAGAGTATCGAATACAATAAATGTGTATGCTCTTTAGTTGCCTTGTAAAAATATTTTTTATTATAGAGGTAAAAAACCAAATGTTATATTTGACATGCTGGAGGCAGGAACAAATCCTTCCAAAATGGAACTACGGAAGATTTGGCTGCATTTAGGGTATGAGGCAGTGACGTGTGGTGAGTTCACACATGTATAAAAACACAGTTTTCATATCAAAACTCTGGAGCATGACAGGAAGTATGATAGGGAAGGGAGTATGACAGGGGAGGTTCTGCCTCCCCTGCCTACCCTGACTGCATGTCCCTGATGAGATGTAGATTACTACAGTGAGCCCCTAAGAGAATGGAGAGGCACAGAGGAGCGGACTACAGAGAAAGTCTGAATTTAGTATCCAATATCTATACAAATATTTCATGGATTTCTCTCAAAAAATATTGGGGTACATCAACAGCATAAGGAAGAGAATGATGGAAATATTGTATGCAGTCCTCTAGAAACAAGGTACCAACAAGAATACATTTGATATGAAAATGTGTTTTTTTTTAGACATTAGATGGAAACCTTGGCTTCCCTACTCCTAATCCTGTCCCATCTTCATCTATGGGAAGTCCTAGATCTTTCTACAAATCAATCTCATGCTTCAAGGATGATACAGCATTAGATATATGAAGCAGGATACGAAGAATAGAAATTATCTATTCTCTGCTAGGGTAATAGTGACCCATTCACTTCAATAGGGTAATATGCTTAAACATTTGTACTCTAGGAAAAGACTGTAGAAAACAAAGTAATTGAGAATACTCTAATAGGTTAAAGTAAGGTATGGCAAATCCCTCCGAAAGGTTTTCTAACTACTTAAAATTTACCCTATCCATATAATTGTATATTATTGAGGGCCCTCCATTTATGTTTCCCGAGAGGTGATTACATAGGAAAGGAGAACTAAATGGAATGTCACGGTATCTCATATCGGAATAATAGTGAAGGTATTGTTTTAATTAAAATTTCTTAATAGAATATAACCATAAAGATTTGGAGATATTAAATAATGGGATCTCCAAGGGCAATAACAGATCTGGCCAAAAAAATTACTCAAGTGTTTACATTTTCAATATGAAGCCAATGGGAAGAGGATCAGAGAAAATCATGCCACAGGTTGACCCAAATGAATTGCAGAATAGTTAGAAATGTCTAGGATTACCCTTATGCCCACACCAGATCATCTAATAAGAGTGGAAAACTTCAGCCTCTGTAATATTTTTCACCTTACAGATTTCTGTACTTATTTACAGAACCTGTACCTATAGTATTTAATAGTGACATGTGAAGATTGGACTGGATGAGTGTCTGAAACTTGCAGCATCAGGGGAAGAATATTCATTTTAACATAGCAGCAGGGGGCAACCATGTCTGGTGCATTTCCATTATCTAACAAGCTTTGCAATGCTACTATTTAATTTATTACCAATTTGACTGAAGGGTTTGTATAGAAGCACCGAGATCTTTTTTTTTTTTTAAATCTCCAATTATTCCAAATTACCCAGAGTAAAAAAATACATTCTAAAACAGGCTCTCAAAACCTATTTTACCAAAGTCAGATCTCATCCTAAGCCAGGATTTTCTGTTCTAACACACTGACTCCCCTCACCTTCTGACTCTTATCTGTGTACCCTCTATAGAGATAGAGAAGTTCTTACAAGCAGGGCCCTCCTTCTTTTCTTTCCTGTCACTTTTGCTAATATCACACCCCCCATGCCTACAGTGCCCCCTAACCTATTTTCTGTACCCATCAACTAGGGTACAAGTTTAATTCACAGACTTTGTTGTTATAACTATACATGCATAATTATTTGGCAACTATCTAGCTGTTCTGTACATTATGAACTTTATATCCCAATGCAGTTGCACTATATCTGTATTTGTGCTCTCTAAGGCGCTATGGACACTTTGTGGCACCCTATATATAAAGGTTAATGATATAAATAAGCACAACAACCATAATAATTCTCCATATAGATTAAATGCAGAAACTAAGTAGGAAGTACACACCTTTTTGTGTTACTAAATATAAAACTGTTGTGTTGTATTACTAATACTATAGCTATAAAATTATGTTTAAAAAAAAAAAAAAAAAAGAAAGAGCATTGGTAAACAAGGGAAGCACTTACAATAAACTTTCATTCAGGTCCTTTCCATACATGTTGTACTTTTTAGCAATGTAATTCAGGATGGCTCTCGTTTGTACGAGTTTCATTCCATCTATTTCCACCATTGGGACTTGTTGAAACATCAAATCTCCAGCTAAAAGGCCAAGGAAATGAATAAATTTTTGTTATTTAAGAAATATGTTTCAATCACTACTTCCTAATGAATCATAGGCTGCATTTTGAAAAATAATTGTTCAGTTTAACAAATGGCAGCCAGCAATGTATGTAGTCAACAAGTTGACAGAAATAGTCTTAGGAGTCCTTGGATAGACTCAATATGCAAAAAAACACCCTTGATGAAGTCCTGTTGATGAAACGTGCAGGGTTGCTTCACACATATTGTTACTTTGGATCATTTGGAAAAAAAAGTCTCGGTGAGTGGACTTTTCCTAGGATGTTTGAAACATCTATTTGTTATTGGAGACTGATTCAGGTAAGTCCTTTTGTTTTTATACCTTGATAGCAGCCAATTTTTACGGTATTATTTTTAGAATAAAATATTGTGGAAGTACATCACTATAGTGGCCCCTCGTGGTTGTTATATAAGTCTGTGCAATACCTCTGTTTTACCAGAGATGTTCCTCTTGAGAACTTTGAACTAGAGATGTGCAGGCTTGGATCGGTTTGGATTTTCCAGCCAAATCCATATTTTTCCCACCACATTTTGGGTCTCAGAAAGAGGCAAAACGTCATCTTTCATGGACAATCAGCATCTTTCATGGACAAAAGTCCATGAAGGATGACATTTTGCCTCTTTCTGAGACCCTAAATTTGGCGGGGAAAATCCAGATTTGGCGGGAAAATCTGAACCGATCGAGCCTGCACATCTCTACTTTGAACAATCACACCTTAACTGTAGGAGTTAATCTCTTTCACTGCTTAATCACCTGCACCTGCTTTACTGACTTTATATCCCTGCCCTAAGTACCTTGCAGATTATGGAATGTTTTACTAAGAACTGCTCTCTGCTGTGTTCCAGTCCATTTGATATCCTGCAAGCCAATGTTTTGCAAACATATATTCTGTGTTTGCTAACACTGGTCCTGGCTCTTTTTAGTATTTTAAATTCACAGATTGCTTATCTTGCATACTGTTCCATTATGCTGAAAAGAGGCCAGGAAATCTCTGTCAGCAACTGAAGATTCTGGCCTCGTCACTCTCCCACAACGGCAGCGACATGCCTCCGTTTTGGGAAATGGAGGCCGTTGCCACCCCCTCCCAGTCCTGAAACAGCAGCAGACTGGCCAACCACTGACAGTCTGCTGCCGAACTCCGATCAATATCAAAGATCTGTACTGCACATGCGCAGTTCGGGTCCGACGCATTCGCAGAATCCCGAACATCAGGAACCTGCGTGTAAAACTGAGCTGAATCCACAACTGAATAAGGCCCTTAGTACACTATTAGTGACTTACAGTGTGACACTATTAGCGAATTAAGATGCAAAATTTAGGAAAAAATACTTTAGCACTGGAATTGCTACCTATGACAACAAATCTAAATTGTGCCAGATGTCTTGCACCATATGGCTCAAAAAGGATCGCTGTATGAGGACACATCTGTAGTTACTGTAGAGTATATGACAGTAGATTAATTAAATAAATGTAACAATTTTATTTTCATGTATTTTCCAGTAACTAATGCACAATGCTGCTAATCCTCATCCCTGCTGTACTAACATTAGTTTAGTACTCCTCACCCATTCTTGGCCTACACTCTACCACTACCATTAGTTTTTTCCTGTTTGAACATAACTTTATCGTTTTTAGAACAGAGAACAAACACTGCTGTGCTGGACTTTGTGTGTGTATTTTTTTTTTTTTATTGTCTTGGGCAACAACACTTTACTGGCTTTCTTCTCTTTCCGTTTAGGGTTTCTTTTTTGCAAGTCAACCATCAAGCTCATATGTTCAGAGATGAATAAGACTGATCTGAGAAGTGCCTGGGAAATGGGGAATGATAAAATCTTACTCAGAATCCACAGACCTCAATTCAACAACTAGGACAGTGGTTCCCAAACCATGCGTCGCGGCAACCTGGGGTGCCTCAGGACACTTGCAGGGGTACCTCAGGTTGGTGGTCCAGCACCAAATCAAATTACTTATGGGCTCAAACCTGTCCAACACCACATAACTGAACCTAAGGATGACAGGTGAGCACAATTTACTTCACTTTACTACTTGACATTTTTTTCTGAATATCTCAATAACAAACGTTTGGCTTAGGGGTGCCATGAAAACAATGCTGTTACTCTAGGGCGCCGTGATTCAAAAAAGTTTGGGAACCTCTGAACTAGGATGATATATTTTACTTGCCAATAAATAGTTGTCTTTTTTCCTATAAGGTGAAGTAGGAAAAAAGAAAGACAAATAAATATAATCAGATCCATTATAAGGGCTAGTTCGAGATAACCATTTTTTGCAATTTCTACCATATTTATTTAATAATAATTGTGCAATAATAAAAATACTGTACATTTAAGCAACTTTTCATATTCTTCCTTCGTGTCATAGAATTTTTCTTCAAACTGTGAATAAAAAATAAAGATTAAATTAAATGCATCAACATTTGATCACTACTTTATATCTGCGATCAAACAGCTCAGTGATGAGCAGGGATATAAAAACCAGGGTGGAAGCTAAATGAAGGTGACTGGAGATGTTTCATACACCATGGAAGGATAAAATCCTAGCTGAGTTCTACACACTGAATGAAGCTATTACTGTACGGAAAGTGGGAGATACTTTATTTCTATAATAGAATTAAAGAAATGAAAACTATTCTCAAAGGCCATACAGGGATATAGAGCATAATGTTTCCTGCACTGTCAGCCATCTGTCTCCTCTACTGCCTGTGATATTGCCATACAGATCAGAACGCCAAACAATCAGGATTTACATTATAATATGTTATTATACTTACCTCAACACCAACCGCAGCTAACAGCCACCGAATACACTCCATTCTTCCACGGCCATTGAAGTAGTGAAGTTTTGGTTTTGCAGCCATGATTATTTGTCCTGAAAAAAGCAATTAACTGAAACTTATTAAACATTTGATAGTGTAATTTGATATTCCATTCCCACAAAGAAGTAAATTAGCTATCTTAAAAATCAAATTAGAGCTCAGCTCATTTTATGCTAAAATAAAATGACAAATGAATTAATCTTACCAAAACTACAAATATTATTTTTCATTACACAACCTGAAAGCCTAATCAACTTGTTCCATCGCCCTCTCTTTAGCGTAACCGTTATAACATAAGAAGTAATAAATTGAGCTTAATGTGAGATCAAGCTATGTGATATTAATGTGTAAATCCTTGCAATAAATAAGCTGCGTTTTCCCCCTCCTTTGGAATGCCCCAGCAGTTCCATCAGCTGCTTACACTATACAATAGACTCCTCTGTTGTTCAAGTTGGGGGAGGGGTAAATTGACATTACATTTTGTTTGACTTGAGAACTAGTATACTAAGGAGTGAACAGTTGTAGTTGATGGACAATTTTCTTTTTTGACTTATTTGGTAACAATATCACTGTTCTATGAAAAACAAATAAATAACACTGAAATGCATTATATTTGTGGCAATATATAGCGGCATATTTATCACAAGCCGCATCTCAGGCGCGGATGGGATGCAATAATGTCACCCAAATTCGCAATGCTATATTTGAGTAGTTCGCAAGGATATATCACATATTTATTGCAAAAAATACACTGACAGTATTTTTTGCGATAAATATTTGATACAACCTGTGCCTGTGTGTGAGTGTGCCTGCGCATGTGCCACTGGCTACCTCCCTGCGATGGCTCCCCTTCCCTTGTCATCTTTCCCCCAAACTTCCTCAACCCTCCCCACCACACAATGCCCCCCCCCCCCCCTTAGCTAACACTTTCCTGCACGGTGATCCTCTGTGACCCCAGTCAGCTGCACTGTGCTGTGAACGGGATCAGTATGATTTACCGTTGGCCGCATCCCGTCAGCGGAAGCCCGGCAGGAGTGAAAATCCCAAAGCTACAAAAGGTAAGTACTGCTAACTTTTTTTCACCCCCTAACCCTAACCCTCCTTTAGGTGTGCTTACCCCTAACCCCCCCCCCCCCCAAGTGCCTAAACCTAACCCCCCCTTCCCCGCAGCCTAAACCAAAGTCTCTCAGGGGGGCCTAACTCTAATCCCCCCTCCCCCTAGCATAACACTAACCTCCCGGGGGGTGCCTAACCCTAAGTCCCCCCAGGAGCCCCTAACCCTCCCCCCCGCGGCTGTCCACGCCCGGCTTACCTTCGATCGGTAAGCCGGGTGTCGGGCTCCTAGCGTAGGTCTAATGACAGGTGTCAGGATTTTGCCGCCTGTCATTTGTACCTTGCCGGGATTAGACAGTTGGGAAGCAGGCGGTCGGGATCTCGTCCGTTGGCTTCTCGACTGCTTCCACTGTGATCTGGCATTTCAGTTTACAATACAGAGCAGCTGACCATGGGTCACTGAGCAGGAGTCCAGCCATCAGCTGACCGGAATCATGGAGGAGCTCATCGATCACCATCCCCTGGTGCAGGAAAGTGTTGTTATTATATTCTATTTTTTTTCTTTGTAACCAGCCAGGGGTCTATCAGACACACATCACAGAAGCCTGCTCCAGGCTCTGCTTTCCCTGTCAGCTGAGCTGGAGTAGTGGAAACGGGGAACCCTGCATATCGCCATTATTATTATTATTATTATCCTTTATTTATATGGCGCCACAAGTGTTCCGCAGCGCCTTACATAGTACATAGAACTAATAAGTGAACAAGAAACAAGTAGCTTACAGTACATTACAGTGCAGGACAAGGACACAACTTCTATACATTGCTGAAATAGTGATTAAAGCACTCACAATAAGCTGCCGGGAGTTGGCGGTCCCGTGTTAGGTGCCCTAATGGGGAGTAGAGAGTAGAAGAAAATGTAAAGAGAAGCACATGAGGGAAGAGGTCCCTGCTCATGAGAGCTTACATTCTAAGGGGAGGGGCAGACAGACAGGCGTGACACAGAAGGGGAAGATAGGAAGGAAAGAGCATGAGGTGGGTTAGGAGGAGTGCTGGAAGGCCTTGATGAAGTAGTGGGTCTTGAGAGCCAGTTTGAAGATTTGTAGAGAGGTGGAGAGTCTGATAGGGAGAGGGAGAGCATTCCAAAGGTAGGGAGCAGCACGGGCAAAATCTCGGATGCGGGAGTGGGAGGAAGTAATCAGTTGGCAAGAGAGGCGGCATGCATTAGTTGAGCGAAGTGGGCGGGCGGGAGTGTGAAGGGAGAGAAGGTCAGAAATGTATGCGGGAGAGGATTTGGTGAGGGCTTGTAGGTGAATGTAAGAACCTTGAATTGGCATCTGAAGGGGAAGGGGAGCCAGTGTAGGGCTTGAAGGAGAGGGGAAGCAGATATAGAACGTCTGGAGAGGAAGATGAGCCGAGCAGCAGCATTGAGAACAGATTGTAGTGGAGAGAGGTGAGAGACTGGGAGGCCAGCTAGGAGAAGGTTACAGTAGTCCAATCTGGATATGACCAGTGAGTGGATGAGGGTTTTAGTGGCATCCTGGGTGAGGAAGGGTCTAATCCTGGAGATATTTTTTAGGTGAAAACGGCAGGACTGCGAGATGTGCTGAATGTGCGGTTTAAAGGAGAGGGAGGAGTCTAGGATAACTCCAAGACAGCGCACTTTGGGGCTAGAGGAGATAGTTGTGCCATCAATAGATAACGAAATTGTGGAAAGTGATGTAGTGGAAGAGGGTGGGAAGATGATCAGCTCAGTCTTAGACATGTTAAGTTTAAGAAAGCGCTGGGACATCCACGAAGAGACAGCAGAGAGACAGTTGGCGATACGGGTAAGGAGCTCAGGGGTGAGCTCAGGGGTGGAAAGGTAAATTTGAGTATCATCTGCATAGAGATGATATTGGAGGTCAAAGGAGTTAATGAGTTCACCTAAAGAGGATGTATATAGGGAGAAAAGGAGAGGTCCAAGAACAGAACCTTGGGGAACTCCTACCTTTAGTGGAAGTGGAGGGGAAGAGGAGTCATGAGAGGACACAGCGAGGGAACGATCAGAGAGGTAGGAGGAAAGCCAGGAGAGGGCAGTTTCACGTAAACCGAGAGAGTAAAGGATTTGCAGGAGGAGAGGGTGGTCTACAGTGTCAAATGCAGCAGAGAGGTCAAGGAGAATGAGCAGAGAGTAGTGGCCCTTGGATTTGGCAGCAGATTACCATCGCATGGCTCCCTCCCAGCATTTGTTCACATTTTCTTTTAGTAAATCTGAGACAGATCACATTCCCATTACAAGTATGGGAAATGTGATCTGCTTACTAAAGTAATGCAATTTTAAGAAGTAGGGTTCTTTTTACGAAAACTGCTCCAAAAGCTCTTTAATACACTTAAGTGATACTAAAGTAATGTGAAAAGGGTGTGAAAACAACTATTTTCACATTATTTGAGTAAAATAATATTGATAAATATGCCAGAAAGACATTTATTTTTTTACTTTATTTCTGTCTAATAGAATGCAAATTTACTAAATTTTATTTAATTTTAAGTATCTCCATGTGGCCATAACATAAGCGCATGAAATGCAAAATAAAAAATATCTGTCTATACCACAAGAAATATGAATAAGATGCTATAGAAGTATCAATGTTTTCCCTGGAAAATATAAAAGAAAAATCAAATATTAAAAAAATAAAAAAACCACGTCAAATTGAATCACCACATGTTTATTAAATGAGTCGTGATTTTCTTTACTGACATTCAAAAAAAATATATAGGGAATATTATTTACAAAACCAAATTTGCATAAGTTCTTATATCTAGTTCAATAGACAGTTGTATGCGAAATTATTATATAACATGTCCCAGACCTAAAGTTGTCAAACAAATTATAATTATAAGTAATAAGAAATCTCAGTTTAAAGCCACGTACACACTAGACCAGTGTTGGCTAACCTTGACACTCCAGCTGTTATGGAACTACATAACCCAGCATGCACTGCTACAGTTTTGCTATTAGGGCATGCTAAAACTGTAGCAGGGCATGCTGGGATATATGGTTCCACAACAGCTGGAGTGTCAAGGTTAGCCAACACTGCACTAGACGATAAGTTGGACAATATGAACGACAACTATATCGTTATCGTTCATAGCGTCCAATATTGTCCAGTGTGTATGTGGTAAACGACCAACAATGTGCGCTCCCGCGGATCGTTGACTATATCTTTCATCGCCTGGACATGCACAACCTGACGATATCGTCAGGTTAGCCTGCATGTTAAGACGATGAAAGATATAGTCAATGATCCGCGGGAGCTCGCATTGTTGGTCATTTGATGAGGGATGAGAAAGGGTGCCGGCACTGAACGATATCGTTAAGTGTGTATGCTTAATGTCGTTAACGACATTGAGCCCAGCAGTTCAGATGATATCGCCCATGGAGTATATCGTCTATTATTATTATTATTTTTTTAAATAATAATAATACAAACAATTATATTTGAACTGTGAAATTGACCTAGTAAAAGGCAAGTTTATAAAGACAGCTTGCCTTGGTGATAAGTGGACAAACTAGTCTTAGAAAAGATACTAAATAGTAAAAAGAAGCTAGTATTTAAAAAATAATGTAAAAATATAAATATTAACCACTTGCCTGGCACAGTCGTATCAGATACGACCATACCAGACTGGTCTTTAACTGACATGGTCGTATCTGATACGACCAGTCAGAGATGCCCACTGGGCGGCTGCGGGAAGCTAATCTTCCTGCGGCCGCCTACATCAGAGGGACCTGCTGGTCCCTCTGCACCCGCAGCTGCCCCTCTCGTGTGTCCCGATCACTGCTGGTCACAGTGATCGGGCATCTGGCAGCACCCCCCTCCCGCTCGGCTCCAGTGTATCCCGATCACTGTGGCCAGCAGTGAACAGGCAGCCTGCGTGACATTTCCCCTGGCAGCAGGCGCCACTTTATCTACTCCGTGGCTGGGTCCCCTTCCCCCGGCGCTTCAGTGACCCCAGGCCAGGCCACCCTCTTCTTCCAGCGCTGCACTGAGTCCCCGAGCCAGCTGATCCTCTCCTCCCTGCGCGGCTGGGTCCCCTTCCCCCGGCGCTGTAGTGTCCCCGGACCTGCCCACCCTCTTCTTCCGGTGCTGAAGGGACTCCCCTGATCCAGCCCACCCTCCACCCCTTCCTCCAGGTGCGGCGGCGGCTGTTGAAGTTTACTTACCTCCTCTTCCCATCCCGTCGGCAGCTGCTGGGTGACCGGCGGCAGCTGTTGCTCTGTGTCCATCTCCTCCAGGCCCGGCGGCTGCTGCTGATGTCTGCCCACCTTCTCTTTCCGGCCCGGTGGCGGCTGCAGCTTTGAGCCCAGCGACCTCCCCCATCTTCTCTCAGTGAGTGACTGGGTGAGTGCTCCATTTCTCCCCCTCAGAACAGTGATCAGACAGTGGTTGTGTGTGTGTGTGTGTGTGTGTATATATGTATGTATGTATGTATACACACACACACACCCATATATATGCATATATACTGTATATGTGTATAGTTTGTGTGTGCAGTCCTCCCAATGTCAAGGAAACATCGGTGGCTGCGGTCTCAAACAATCGATTGTTGAACCCATTGGCCATCGATGGTACAGATGTCAATGGCCATCACTACAGTATACCATAAAAAAAAATATTTTTATGATATATGGTATTTAAAAAAAAAAATGCTTTGGAATAATTTTAAAAAGATGTTCTTGACCTAATTCAATCATAAAAAAGCCCGACAATTTCGGAGCGGTTTTTGGAAAAGTGGTTAAGGAATTTCACTACTACCCTCTGTTCCTTCCTATTGATGCTATTCTCTATTGTGTTAGGTATACATATATTAATCCTTAGAATAATTTTGTCCATATAAAGTCATGCAGCTGCAAGCTGTTTTTACACAAGGTATATGAACACATATACATATTATATTCACAGACACACAGTGCATTCAGTTGTTTACTATATAACACACACACTGACATACATACTATATTTTCCAATTATATACTATAAGCACACTGGCACATAACCATATGGTACATATACTATATGCACACAATAAATAAACCCATATACTACAAGCACACACACTCTGACCTAAAATAAAATTGTATATGCACACACGTATTTAATACACACATATTCTCACACAGTCATTCACACACATGTATATAGATACATAAATAATAAATACACATTAATTCACAAAGCCACTGGCATGTACACACTATAAACATTCATTGACTGACACACACTCACCAGCAGTGGCTAGTTGGTAATGGCTAAGTCCCCTTCAGCTACAGTATATTCATACCATCACTGGCTGGTGTGACTGCTGCAGTCACATGGTACACAGTTAAGCAACTGTGGGCTGGTGCACATGTGACTGTTGTTCATGTGTAGCTGACACTGAAAGCACTGTCTGGAGTAGAATCTCTCCTCATATTTACCCAAACTGTTTTTACTGAAAAAATAGGTCATTCATACTTGTAAGCATATACACACAATAATGAATATATGAAGTGAAAACACTACAATACATTAAATAAATATAAAATAACCTCCTACAGTGGGAAGTTAATAAAGGATGTATTCTATTACATTTTTGTATTGCATCTAGTCACAGTGACATACAAGTCGTACAACTTTAATAAAAATGAGGAAAAAAAAGAAAAGATAGATAAGAGAATTAAAAAAAAAACATTAATAGAGAAATGCAAATAAAAGGACTTATGAGATGGAAAGGGTAGGAAAAAGGGGTTGAGAGAGGCCAGAGGGGAAGAGGAGGGGGGTGAATGGAGGTTAGGAAATAGAAGATCTACTCCTTACTTGTGCTAAAGAGGATTGCAGTCTGAACTCATATCTGATGGACAGACAGCATAGTGAGAAAGTGAAGAAGAGGAGAGGGGAGGGGGCTGCGAGTAGACCCATATAAGCTAAATATAAAGAGGATTCCTTAGATTCCAGCTATGATAACTAGGTGGCTGTAAAATCCATAGGTTTACCAAATGAAAAGGAAATAATATCTTCCATGTAAAAATCGATCTTCTTAAACCAATCTCTAATGGAAGAAGCTACTGGTGATTTCCAAAGAACTGGACTCATGGCCTTTGCTGCATTATTAAGACGTCTTAAAAGGGATTTTTTATAAGTGCTAGTAGTAGAATAGGTGATGTTTAGGAGCTCTGTTCATCTTTAATGGCATGAATAAATGTGACTGCACGTTGTTCCCGTAATGCTTTAGCTAACATTCTACCTGGTTTATTTCCCTATTGGTAATAGCGACTGCGATATTTACAGTATGACAGTTTAATTTTGTCAGTGAAAAGTCTATGATTGGCAGCCCAGGCTTCCTCAAGCTCAGCATAATAATGAGGAGAATAATTATGAGAGCCGTCTAAGGATTTAATTTTTCCTAGAAGGGTATCTCTTTCTTGGGTCTTTTGTTTTATTGAAGTAAGATTCCAATTGTATGCAAGCACCCCTCAAGACACATTTATGTGCCTCCCAAATCGAAACCTTGGAAATGTTGGTAAGATCGAAAAATGTAGGATGAGGGGGACAGGAGGACAGTAACTGTAACAACCCAAAGGAAAAACTAGGCTGTATTGTAAAAGTACAATGCGCAGGGACAGACTAGTCTGAGGCAACGAGCACAAGCTAAGCCAGATATGAATATTACAATAGGGAGACCATATCATAGCCAGCTGTATGAGGTCACTTAAATCTTAACTGAAGTAATAAATTGTAACTAAACAAAAAGAACATTGCTATCATGTAAATAACAAAAAAATATGATAGTTGCTCAAATCAGCTTAATTGCATAACACAGGTGCTTGTAAAGGGCGGGTTTTACACTGAACACAGAAAAAAAGAGATTTGCCCCCCAGCACACTGCAGCAAAAACAATACTTAAATCCTACATGATAATAGAGATTCAGAGGTATTAGTTACATACATTTGCAAATATATGAATAAGCGCCAGGCCAATCGTCAAGGCTTCTCTATACTGGCGTCCCTAACATTAAGTATGTAACTAATACCTCTAAATCTCTATTATCATGTAGGATTTAAGTATTGTTTTTGCTGCAGTGTGCTGGGGGGGCAAATCTCTTTTTTTCTGTGTTCAGTGTAAACCCTGCCCTTTAAAAGCACCTGCGTTATGCAATGAAGCTGATTTGAGCAACTACCATATTTTTTTGCAGTTTGGAGAGGCATGAAGGGAGTCAGCATTAGGAGGATGTGCTGATCCTTATAGTGCCATGTGGAGTTTTTTTGGGGTACCTCCAAAGTAAGTTAGCTCTCAGCTTATATATGTACTGTTATCAGTACACCAATTGTAATTATATTACCCAGAGTGGGTGCTACCATTATGTAGCAATAATTATTTTGGGGTGAGCGTTAGGGAGTGGGGCCCCAGGGGGGGTTCTGAATGGGCCTTACTCATGGCATCGCCACTTAATTCACATAGAATACTTTTATCACTTCTCTATTTGTTTGTATATTATTTATGTCATTTTAATTCTTTCTCATTTCCTTAACACTTATTGATTTATCCTTACACATCTTTTCTTTACACTTCACTATCACCTTTTTCCCTTTTTCGTGTGATGCCCTGGGGATGGCCCTTGGCTGGAATTTTTTTGGGGTGCCTTGCTTCTCAGACGTGAACCCCTTAATGTTAGGGACGCCAGTATAGAGGAGCCTTGACGATTGGCCTGGCGCTTATTCATATATTTGCAAATGTATGTAACTAATACCTCTAAATCTCTATTATCATGTAGGATTTAAGTATTGTTTTGCTGCAGTGTGCTGGGGGGCAAATCTCTTTTTTTCTGTATCATGTAAATAAGACAGAAAAGGTAGTCCACAGTAATGCTAGAAGCAAGGGAGTGGCAGGGGCGTATCTATAATGGGTGCAGGGTGTGCGGGTAACACGGGCCCCTGGGACCAGGGTCCCCACACCACACACCCTGCACCCATAATATTACTTACCTCTCCGGAGTCCCACGTCAGCGCTGGCGTCCGGCGCTGCAAAATGACTGGAAAATGTCCGCGGCGGCCATTTTCCCGTCGTTTGCGCATGTGCAGTACAGGGAAAATGGCCACCGTGGCCATTTTCCTGGTGACCTGTGCATACACTATAGACTCTGCGCACACTCTAGTGCCCAGAGTCTATAACTCCGGCGTTGGCCGCACACAGCTCAGTGCGCTGCCGGCCGCCAGGCGGAGAGGAAGGGGCCCATGTCGGAGACTGCACATGGGCCCCCTCCTCTCTAGAAATGCCTCTAGGGAGTGGATCACTACTTGGCAGGGGAGGGCATCCCAGTCTGGGAGTGCCAAATGGTTGTATGCCCAAAGATGAGAAAAAGGTGGGAGATCTACTGGCGTATTGAGCGAGATAGTCTTACCATTGTGAGAAACGTGTAAGTTGAATGGGAAGTTCTAATGATATTTGAATTATGTGAGAGGTTTCATGGCTCTCCTGTATTGTTATTATTATTATTGTTTATTTATATGCCACTAGTAAGTGAACAAGAAACAAGTAACTTACAGTACATTACAGTGCAGGACAAGGACATGGTTTATATACATTGCTGCAATAGCAATTAAAACACTAACACTAAGCTGCAGGGAGTTAGGAGTAGAAGAAAATGTAAAGAGAAGCACATGAGGGTAGAAGGCCCTGCTCGTGAGAGCTTACATTCTAAAGGGGAGGGGCAGACAGGCATGACACAGAAGGGGAAGATAGGGAGGGAATAGCATGAAGTGGGTTAGGATGAGAGCTGGAAGGCCTTGATGAAGTAGTGGGTCTTGAGAGCCTGCTTGAAGATTTGTAGAGTACCAGGACAGATCAGGGAATAGTTGTATTTTGTTGCCATTAAAACCAATACCCTCAAGCTGATGGGATTTCCTGAGGATGTCCTCCTTCTTGATATAGTAGCGGAGGCGATAGATAACATTGTGAGGTTTCTACGTGGGCAGGCCTCTTGGATGGAGGACACGGTGAGCTCTATCAAACAGCATTTCACTGCTTGGATTCAAGCCAAGATCTTTGTAAGGCTGTCCATAAGACTAGCTTGGGAGATGTCTTCCGGAAAACCCCGAACTTGAAAATTATTGCGGCGGCCTAGATTGTCTAAATCATCCATGCGTTTTAGAGAGTGGATTTCAGACAGTTGATGGGACTTTGCATCCCTGAATTGAAGGAGGGTGTCTGCAGAGGCCTCTATGGTTTTCCAGGGTGTCAATACAACCCGTGAGTTGTGTCATATCAGACTGGATGGCGGCCACCACTTCTGGCGAATAGGAGATTGAAGCTTGCTCTCCAGAGCCTGAAAGTCCTGCTTCGTAGGAAACAACTTGATATGAGAGAATATTTAAAAAATTTCCTGTCGTAAAGAAAGCGAGAGGGTAGAAGGAGGATTCTATCTGATGAGGAAGAAGGTGCAGGAGAAGCAGGAGATTTGGCATCACCTGTCGAGTTGGATACAGGTATCTTTAGAAATTGAAGCATATCAAGATGAGAGCCACCATCTCCTCTTCCTAACACATCCAACTTGGGTCTATGTTTCTTATCTTTCCACATGATGTGATAAATAAATATAACTGATGTATACGCAAACAGCAATCAACAGATGTCTCCTGAGGTCTAGTCAGACCACATAGGGTTAGGGGCCCTAGATTGCACACCCTAAGCACAATGTGAGATGCTACCTGCTGAGACTTGTAGTGCTGCAAGCATAAAGAGACAAATGCAAGTGCACACTCTAACCATGCTGAACCTAATAATATAACTGCTAAATAGCATCAAAGAGGTTATTTGCATAATAATGGCCATAATTATGGGCCTGACCACCACGTCCAGTTCACCTCTATCAGGCAGGTCCCTAACATTCCTATGGAACAATGACAAACGTGTAAAAAAAAAGGTTTTTTGAGATTTTTGCAAATTTAATAAAAAAAAAACAAACTAAGAAATCACATGTACACATGCATTAAATTTGCAAAAACCCAAAAAACTTTTTACACGTTGTCATTATAGGGTATTGTGTGTAGAATTTTGAGGACAAAAATGAATTTATTCCACTCTGGAATAAGGCTGTAACACAGGGGTCCTCAAACTACGGCCCGCGGGCCACATGCGGCCCGCTGAGGACATTTATATGGTACGCCGGGTGCCTGTCTGTCATTTTTTTTTACATGAGAAGGACGGTCATTGGTGGAAGAGGGAGAGGGGGCAGCGGCCGCCGCCGATTGGCTGGCCGGCTGAAGCGCTGGATCATGAGAATTGTTGGCTGCAGTCTAGCTTCAGGCGGTGAGAGGAACCGAACAGCGCAGCCGGACTACAACTCTCATCTCCCAGGATTCAGAGGAAGCCAGGGCATTTGGGAGGGCCGTCTGTGCGGTGACTTGTGGGCAGTGAAGGTCGGAAGCGGGAGCGCGAAGAGCGGGAGAGAGAGTGCGGGAAACGGAGGCATCACAGCGCAGAGGCAGCTTGGAGGAAGTTGGGAGCATTATTACCTCAGTGTGAGCCTGAGGTAAAAGCGGAGTTTCACCAATCAGACTGCAATGATGGGCATTGCAGTCTGTATGTCTCTGTGTGGGCAAAGTTATTGCTGGTATATTGTTTTTGTAGCGCTGTATATATAAATTGGTATTTTACTAATAGCAATTTGGAATCCCTAGGAAACAATGATGTCAAGAAAAAGAAAAATTGACTCGGAGTGTAGGATATTCAAAGAACAGTGGACTTATGATTACTTTTTCATGCAGTACAATGAAAGAGCTGTATGTCTAATATGCCAGAATATAGTGTCTGTGTTCAAAGAATATAATTTGCGTCGACACTATGAAACTCAACATAAAGATAAATATAATTGTTTGGTTGGAGAAGTGAGAAAAGATAAAATATTAAAACTGAAAAATACATTGACAACTCAGCAAAATACTTTTGTGAAGCAGAAGCAGCTAAATATTTCATCACTGCGAGCAAGTTTTCAAGTTGCCAAGCTAATAGCACGCACTGGCAGACCATTCGTGGAGGGAGAATTTGTTAAGGAATGCCTTCTTTCTGTTACCAAAGAGATGTGTCCAGAGAAGGCCGATTTATTTAGTACAGTGAGTCTTTCAGGACCTACAATTACACGGAGGATTGAAGAAATGGGAGACAATTTGCCTCAGCATTTGCCAAACTCCACAAAAAACTTTCATATTTTTCCTTGGCACTCGACGAAAGCAATGATGTTTGTGATTCTGCACAACTTCTAATTTTTATTCGTGGGACAAATGATTATTTCGAAGTCACAGAAGAGCTTGCTGCACTGCAAAGCATCAAAGGAACAACTACAGGAGAGGATATCTATGAAAAGGTTTGCCAAACTATGAAAGGTTTGGAGCTGGACTGGGCTAAACTAGCCAGCGTGACAACTGATGGTGCTCCTAGCATGGTGGGGTCTAAGAAAGGAGTAATTGCTCGCATTAACCAAGAGATGGACAAACATAACCATTCTCATCCAATAGCCATACACTGCCTCATCCACCAACAAGCGCTGTGTAGTAAATCACTGAAGTGGGACTCTGTTATGAAAATTGTGGTATCTTGTGTTAACTTCATTAGAGCTCATGCACTAAACCACAGACAATTTCAGGAATTTCTGTCTGAGCTAAATGTTGACTATGAAGATGTTCTGTATCACACAGAAGTCCTTTGGCTGAGTCAAGGGAGAGTTTTGAAACGTTTCTATGACTTACTTCCACAGATTACAACTTTTCTGCTTTCAAAAAACAAAGAAGTACCAGAGCTCAATGATGCAGAATGGAAATGGCACCTTGCCTTTATGACAGATGTAACACAGCTACTCAACAATTTCAATATGCAACTTCAAGGAAAGGGGAAGCTCATCTGTGATATGCAATCACATGTCAAAGCATTTGAAGTAAAATTAGGCCTCCTCATCAAACAAGTGAAGGAGGAAAACTTCTGCCATCTCCCCACAACTCAAAATCTGTTAGTGGAAAAACCATTGATTGCATTCCCAAACAAAACATGTGTGGATTCACTGGAAAAATTGCAAAAGGAGTCCCAATTTAGATTTAAAGAGCTTCATCTCCATGAACAGGACATACAGCTTTTCCATAACCCATTTTCTATTGACTTTGAAAATGTGGATACAATTTACCAAATGGAACTGGCTGAACTGCAGAATTGTGACTCTCTGAAAGACGCATTCAAGTCAAGCAGCCTTCATAATTTCTATGCATCTCTCCCCTCTGAGACATCCTCATCTCAGGAACCATGCACTCAAAATGGCAACCATCTTTGGCAGCACTTATGTCTGTGAACAGACTTTTTCTAGAATGAAACATTTGAAATCTCCAACCAGATCAAGACTAACGGATGCACACTTGCATCACTTGTTACGACTAGCAGTGACAAATATGGAACCAGACATTGACCATCTCATTAGCCAAAAGCAGGCCCATAGTTCTCATTGAAATACTGGTAAATTTGTTGATTTAACTTTTACTTCATTTTAAACATTGTATTTGTTCCCGTTTTGTTTCTTCACTTCAAAATAAGATATATGCAGTGTGCATAGGAATTTGTTCATAGTTTTTGTTTTTACTATAGTCCGGCCCTCCAACAGTCTGAGGAACAGTGAACTCTCCCCGTTTAAAAAGTTTGAGGACCCCTGCTGTAACATAACAAAATGTGGTAAAAGTGAAGCATTGTGAATACTTTAAAAATGCACTGTATATCCTCAGGGGACATAATGACTATCAGTAAATGTATCCCTAAGCCTATGAGGACTGCTCTATGTTGAGTTAGTGTTCTTCTACAGCTAGGATCAGAGAGAGCAAGGATAGACTAGAGACAAAACCCAAATTCATCACTCCAAGGATATTGACTATCTCTAGTAGCTTCAGCATTTAATCTTAAGTAGCAAAACATTTTGTTAAAGATCAAATATTTTGGTGCTTAAACTAAACTAGATTTTGGAGCTAAATATAAGGGAACTCAGCCCACCGAGAATGGCATTGGATTGGCTCAAGATTATCAATTTAAGTACCACCCATCCGGAATAAAGGAGCAAAAACACCCCCCACCATTCTCCTTTCATCCGTTAATCACATGTGTGCACCTTCGTAGCATGGCCAGGCATATAGATAAGTCAGCAGCTATTTAGACTGTTACCTGTAATTGGTTCATAACTTTGAAGCTTTAAAGTATTTTTTAGTCATCATTTAAAATATTGAGGGGTATTACCTATCCAATTAGCTAAACAAGTATTATAGTGTGGAGGTTAGGTTAAGCTCTTATTAGAACCAACAAACAGGAACTAGCTTGTATAATTTAGAATCTAAATTGGGTTTTGGACTGTATGCAATTGTTTTGTGGATGCAAAATATAACAGGAGTTTGTTTAATGCTGAATATTATAGTTACTGTTTTTGCTTTTCTGTGTAATATATGCATTATATGATGATTTACATCCTAAAGTAATCCACTATAATAAAGCATATATTCAGTTGTTCTGATACACCTTCTCTGTGTGTTGTCCACATTGGAGCTGGTAACACGTTAGCCCTTTTCACACACTTTTAACTAAAATTCGGGGTTCTCCCAAGCCAGTCCCTGATAATTTGATAACTAATATCTAAGGCTTGGGTGGAGGCACCGCAGAATAGACAAGAGGAGACCTGAACCACGGACATAGTAACCCATGCAAATACCAGGTGAGCCAGGGTTACATTGAGTTGAAAAGTCCATGATCTTATAGCAGACAGATGAACTGAATCAGTATGATTAGCTCTCTACATCCTTAAGAGTGGTTATTTGTATAAGAGATGATGGCAAGAAGCTACTAGGTAGTAGGCAGAGAGTACCACTGAAAAGTCATTGAGAAAAGTAATGAACAGCAGTGATTATGGTGTTTCAAACAATTGAACTTAATGGCAATAAGCAGGTCTGCGGCTAGAGCTTCCACCAGGGAGGAGTGGGACAGGAAGCTGTGGGTGAGTGGGGCATGCCAGGACTGCTGCACGGGTCCGTGGCTAGGGAAGCTGCAGGGAGGAGTGGGACAGGGAGTTGTGGGTTGGGGGGGGCACCGGACATGTCACACTGGCATAAGAAGCTGCTGAGGGACAGCGACTCTAATGAGCAGGGACAGGCTATAGATACTGTAGACGGATGCGGCAGCCGATGATTTGACACAGAGCCCTCCACTAGTATATGGTTATAGTAGCTTCTCAGTTGCCAGGAAGAGGTGCCATGTATTGGGTGGCCATGATGGTACACTCCGAGTACATATTTACAGCCCTGAGTTGGATGAATATATTGTGGGCGATGGAGGAGGTGCCCCTTCATTGCTGGCGCCTCCATTGTCTCCCATAGTTCTGCCCCTGTCCATCCCTGAAGCTGGGTACACACCATAAAGCGGTGCGACCCTGTTTTGCAGTGAGTGTTATAATGGTACAATGAGTGCTCCGTACACACAATCATTACATGCTGCATGTAACAGCACCATGTTGTTCATTGCATCGTCACACCTGAAATGCAGCACAGCAGATCTGACGATGCGATGAACGATGTCTGGGAATGATGGATCGGGTGTACATACACACTATACGTTGTGTGTGATATATCATTGCGATCCGCGTCGGGGCGATATATCAAACGATTCATCATATAGTGTGTGCCCAGCTTTACTCCTGGTACTCTTTAACTGAATGTCTACCAAGTGTCCTCTAGCTAACTGCAAGACCTTGCTGAGAGCTCAGCTGTTTGAGGAAGAGTTCTAATAGCGCTTGTCACTTCTGAATGGATACACCTCTGTGACTGGCTTCCCCCAGAATGTGCTCCGGAAGGGTGAAAAGACAGACGTTGGATTGCTTCTTTAAGGTGTCCATTCATCAGGTGATATTACAAAAGTTTGATAGCACCAGAAGCAGTGGTTATAAATTACTGATGGTTTATTTCAGTGCTATTACTATCATTAAGAGGGATCGTACATTGGGCCTGATTCAGAGCCGCTCGTAAGAGGCCATTCGTTCGTTCCGAGCGATGTTCGCACATCTGCGCATGCGTATGGGTTTTAGTACGCATGCGCGAACCAGTCAGTGCGGTCGAAAATCGAGAGCTCGCAATATAGCGAATGCCTGCTAATTTGAGTGACAGAGTGAGGCGTTTGTGGGTAGTAACAGGGAAAGGTGCTTGAAAACGGGGATTGGAGATCTGAACGCAGGCGTGCCAAACGGTCAAAACGGGCGTTTAATGGGTGTGCATAATTAACAAAGCAGCGTCATCGACCACGTCAGTTGGGTGTCTTTTAGCCAGAACTGCTCGCATGATTGCGGTAGGAAAATCCTACCACAAGAATAGCGAGCAGTTCATTCGCCTTTCGATGTACTCGATTAATCTAATAAATAGCGGAGATGACGTACGATGCGAGCGGCCAGGGGGCGTTTTTAACAAAATAACGTCCGCATGTTTTGTTCGCTTGTTCAGACATAGAGGCGTCAACAGACCGCAAAGAGCGAACGGTCAATTTAAATAGCCAGCCCCTTTTTCTGGACAAGCGAGCGCAAATAGCGTCCGGCTCTGAATCAGGCCCATTGTCATTGGTTATGGCAAGGGAAAGCAAGTGGAACAGTTTACCTTCTTCTATAACACAAGACATGCTCATAATTACTAGACCTTTTGCTTTAAGTGTCTTTTTTTTAATCTTGCTTTGTTTTATTTGTATGCAGTACTTTTACAAACACATCCTGGCACACACAGGGTAGTGTCACACAGGTCTCAGAAATCAGTGACTCTTTATGACTCTCTAAAACCATTAATAATTCCAGAGACTCTTAACCACTTGCCTGGCATGGTCACATCCGAGGCCGGATTAAGGCTTGCAGAGCCTCCAGGGCATCTAAGTTGTGGGGCCCCCTCCAAGCCGCACAGAGGGACCCCTCAAGTCACACAAAGCCTACTGCCTCCTTCCCAGCCTTTGATTACTCGTCTGACCTCCCGATACCATCAGATTTGCTCTCGAGTCCCATTAGCGTCACAGATGTGATGTTTCATGTGGCGCCGATGAGGGGACTCGGGAGCTGCTCTGTGCTGTATGTAGCAGCATTGACTGTGCTGCTGCATGCAGTAGAACACAGAGCTGCGACAGCTGCGCCCCTATCCAGGAACAGGTGCCGCTGGACACCTGTTCTCGGTAGGGTCACACCAACTCTGTTGGGGGCCCCAGGACGACAACCCCTGTTGACCCCCCTTAATCCGGATCTGGTCCCATTGTTTAAATCCATGCCAGTCTGTGTGTTACCTGACACATTTGCAAACAATGCAACCAGTCATAAATGCACACTGGACAGCTGCTGGAAGTGTCTGCTGTGCTGTTTATTACTGCTGATTGTGTAGCCTGTCCGGATCTCCATCCAGCTGCTGCATAGATGATCAGCTGCCAGGGAAATATAAATGAAGCCGCAGTCAGCCCCCCAGTACCTGGCGGCTGCTCTCTGTGAAAATGCAAAGTTGTGATGTCATAATGTCCTAATCATCGATAGTTTGATATATCTGTGATTGATATTTTTTAAAATCAATAGAAATGTTACATGTTTCAAAAAGAAATGTTTTAATAAAACTGTGTTGGATAAGTTATAAATAATTCAACATAATTCAATCATAAAAAACCCTTACATTTTTGAGCAGTTTTTGAACACATATTAGCCAATTAAGTGGTAAAAAAAACAGATCGTGCAAGAAATAGAGGTAGTACTCTAAAGTGGGGCACTCAAAAAGCAGTATCTCCTAAAATGTAACCTTTATTACATAAATTAAAAGCAAATTATAAAAACAAAATGTGAAGTGATATGTACTTGGAACTTATATGTTATATGTCAGTTAAAAAATGGACACCTCAAATATAGGGTATTCACCCCAGTCCTTGGAATGTGGGCCTTGAGCTAGAATGCAGCTTTTGGTATTAGAGGTGTATTATTATCCAGGTCAATTATCAACCTCAATTAACTGGTGGATACCTCTCCAAACCCTCTACACCTGAAAATACACTGCTATCCACTAGTGGCTCTTATACATTCTGAATCCTGCTGGTTACTAGGATGAAAATACAATGTAACTACACATAGTAACTATTTTTTCTGTTGTAAAGATGCTGATCTTTGTGTAACTGGGATCAATCTCCACTGCCATTCACTCTGCTGTTCCCTGAATCATTTGTTATTCACTCTTTGAAAAAGCCTCTATGGTGATGAAATATGTCAGAGAATATACCCCATATATACTGACATCCTGAAGGACTGACCTGGTGAATTAAGCATTTGTCACGCTGTTTTGGCTTTCCATTGTGTCAGCTGCTAAAGAGACTCCTGCACCACTTGCTGTCTAACTGGCTTATATATTGGCTACTTGATCCGGATCTTATTTACTTACCTATAGCCAGCCATAAGTGAGTGGCTACTTCGATTGCTAGACCGCAGGACTGTGCGCACGCAGCAGCCATAGCGTGCAGCAGGAGCGCTGGGACCTGTGATTTCATACAGGTCCAGGTAAGTCAGTAACAGCGGCAGACTCACCACACAGAGCGACATTTCTGATACTACCCTGGAAACAGGATAGATATCTCCTTAGCAGGATTTTTAAGTGCAAGTGACATTTTTTTTCCCTAAACCAAGGTGCCAAAAGCTGACTATCTACTTTCACACAGAGACAATTCAATGAGCCTCAGTCATTATTACCCACACAAAGCTATCCAGTTGTGACATTTGCACAGTGGTATAACTAGGGTATTTGGAGCCCAGGGCAAATTTGGAAAGAGAGCCAACCCCCCCCCCCCCCCCCGATGTGCGACAAAAAAACAGGCATGGTCACTTAAAAATGTCAACATGACACACCCCTTTATTTTCACACTGAACATTCCTATCCATATGCACCTTAACCCCAGTAGTACCCCTTATACAGTACCCCCAGTATGCAGCTGTGGCATACATGCCTACTCTCCCGGGAATCGCGGGAGGCTCCCGATTTTTCGGGTAACCCCCCGCGATCCCGGAAGAGTAGGCATATCTCCCGCATCCCGCCCACTTCCTAGTGAAGTGGGCAGGATGGGGAGATTTTACCTGAAATTATCGGGTCCGTCGGGAAGGGGCGCGTCATTTAGCCCCGCCCCCTCCTCATGGACCCGCGAATCATGGGGGTTTTCTGTAATGGGGGCGGGGCCTAATGTTGTCTATCATCTGGCCCCGTCCCCCGAAGAGGAGAGCAACAGGTCCCCTCCTGCTGCTCCGGGAAAGCTGCCCAGCAAAGTAGGTAAGTATGAGCTGTGGTCCCTCTTATGCAGGCCCATAGTAGAGCCCCTTATACAGTATCCCCAGTAGTGGTCCCCCTTATACAGCCCCCAATTAGTTCCCCTTACTCAGTGCCCCCAGTAGTGGTCCTCCCAAATGCAGTGCCCTATGTAGTGTTCCCCCTTATGCAGTGCCCCCAGTAGCAGTCCCCACAATGCAGTGCGCCCAGTAGCGGTATCCCCTTATGCAGTGCCCTTTATGTGGTGCCCCCAGTAGTAGTCCCCCCCTATACAGTGCCCTTTATATGGTGCCCCCAGTAGTAGTCCCCCCCACCTATGCAGTGCCCTTTATATAGTGCCCCCAGCAGTAGTCCTCCCCCCATGCAGTTTTCCCAGTAGTGGTCCCCTTATGCAGGCACCCAGTAGTGATCCCCCCCTATCCAGTGCCCCCTGTAGTGGCCCTTCCTATTATTGCCCCCAGTAGAGGTCCCCCGAGTGCAGTGCCTCTAGTAGTAGGCCCCTTTTATAATGCCCCCAGTGGTAGTTCCCCCCCCAAGTAGTAGTCCCCAGTAGAGGTTCCCCGTCCCGATTAAGTGCCCCCAGTAGATGTCCTCCCAATAATGGTGCCCCCAGTAGTAGCCACCCCTCCCCCGTTGTGCCCCCACCACCAGTAGAGGTCCCCCCACTAGTAGCCACCCCCCTCCCCAGTAGTGCAGATAGGTTAAAAAAAAATATATATATAAAAATATACTTACCTGAATCCACGCTGTTGCTGCTCCGGTCCACGACACCACCGCCGCCCGGGCTGGCGCGCTCAGCATTATAGGACAGACGTCATGATGTCATGACGTCTGTCCCATTACCCACTGCAGGAGCCGGACGGAAGTCCGGCTCTTGCAGTGGGTGCTGCAGCAGTCAATGAGAGTGTATCTGACTCTCATTGGCTGCTGTTTAACACGCATCGCTGCCAGCACTGGCGGCGATGCGTGTGTTATGCACAGCCTGAGCCCGCCTCCTGGCGCTATTGGGCGAGCGCTCCGGGGGAGGGAACGGGCTCAGGTGTGCAGCACAGGACCGGCGCTGGTAGCCTAGAGCCGGTTCTGTGTAAATGTGTAGCACTGACCGCACTCACTGCGGTCAGCGCTACATCAGCTAACTAGGGCGGGCGGGCCGGTACTGTGGCTGGAGGCGCCAACGACGCCCAGGGCACGCACCCTGCTCGCCCTGCCGCAAGCTGATTACTGTAAAAAAAAGAAAAAAATATATAGTAAAAAAAAAAAATGTACTTACCTGACTCCTGGGACCGGTGATCGGGCCTCCGGTGATGACTCCCCTCCGGTCACCTGGTCTCCCATAGTACACTGCTGCCCGGTCATCAGGTGATCGAGCCCCAGTGCAGTATGGGAGATCACCTGACCGGAGGAATGGAGAACATCACCGGAGGCCCGGAGCATGCAGGTAAGTGCTATTAAGGGAGAGGGGGGTCGCGGGGGGGTCTGTGATCATGGGGGTGGGGCTTAGCACCAGGGGGTGGGGCTTAGCATGGGAAAATACAGTGATAAGGCTCCGAAGGGGATTTGCAGGGACCGAGCTTTATCGCAAGTTCTGTTCCTGTAAGGGATTTGTAGTAAATCCCTGTGATATTGCCTGAATTCGCAATGCGAATTCACTCGGTAATATCACACTACAATCTGCATTCAATATGCGGATTGTAGTAAATAGAGCCCATGGTAACTAGACAGTAATGGGACTCGCTCAAGTTAATTACCTACAGTATGTCAGCCAGAACTGTATATAGCATAACAAACTACAATTACCATGACTATGTGTCAAAAATATAATTTATTTTCACAAAAAGCAACTAAATACCAGTGCCATTGCGTAAATGTATTGAGACGCCCACAGGTGGATTTGCAAATCGAAGCATCTGCGTACAAAGACACAGCATCAGTCGCAGAGCCTTCAATAATCAACCTTCTGAGAAACCCTATGGTCACGCAGAATGACTTGTGGAGCAGAGATGTTGGAGTTATGTTTTGTGCATACAGGATCGCAGTTGCAGTCTCTGAAATGATAGCAACATGCCTGAGTTTTTACTGCCACACTTCCATTACTTCCCCCAAACACTCCTTGTCAAGCACACTGCGGGAAAATCGTTGTTGTGACCGCCAACGGTAATGTAACTTGATGCATCTGCAGTGCAACACAGACTCATGCACAGACCACCAATAATCAATCAAATGTGCAAACATCAGTATTTGGTACATCTCTGAATCAGGCACTAAGATCCTCAAATTGACATGCTAAAAAAAAAAAAAACTACATACACTATGCACAGAGAATCCTGAGTAGCAACATTCAAATAAGCAGTATAAGTTTAGTATGTCGACCCGAGAATGTCAACATGATCTGATTCCAGACGTTGACAGAATATCGACATTCAGTATGTTGACATGTCGATATTGTGAATGTTGAAAGCCAATATTAGGATGATTTTAGAGTTATGGTGCGCACACACTGTACGACTTTCATGAACAATGTGAAAGATAACGATATTGTTCTTATCGTTATATTCACTTTATTGCAGTCAACAACCTGACAACGACCAACGATGCGCGTTCCCACATGGACGATAAAGATCTTCCATCGTCCATGCATGCAAGCCAACTTGGACGATATTGTCAACTTTGCCAGTTCAGAGATGTGGCAGGATGACTTCACTGAAAGATATCTTTGAAGTCGTTGGTAGTGCAGATCGTACCGTGTGGTTACATGTAGTATCAACAATACTCACCACTACCACAGACATCCACACGATCAACATGTCGCCAGTCGTCACGTGGACCGCCCGAACTGTCTGAATGTCGCCATATTGAATTTCGACATTCAGATTGTGATGACATACAGGTGTGGACATAATGGTACCCCACCAAAAAATGTAAGTCTTTATTACTTTTCACAATATATTCCCTTTCCATTGGTTTATTTATAGCATACATTTAATAACATTATAGATAGATAGACACCTAGGGGGGAATTCAATTGAGCGCGATGCTGAATAGCTCCTTGAGGGAGCTCCCGGAGCTATTCAATTGAACGTGCTATTTAGTCCGACTAAAGGATTTCTTCTTTCACCTTAATGAGGGTGCAAGGAGAAATCCGAATAAAGTAATGGCCATGCGTCTGTTTTCTGGCTTAGCACGGCACTAACAGCCTCGCGGTTGCCACTTTAGTCAGAGAATGCTGGTTCTCATGACTAAACACCCAGGTAAAGTTGCGAGAATCAGCATTCTCCGACTTAACAGCTTCCTGACAAAGCAAACAGTTTGCTGAATTGAATAGCTCTGGGAGCTCCCTCCTGGGGCTATTCAGCATCGCGCTGTATTGATTCCCCCCCTTAGAGACAGACTTTGCTGTGGTGAAGATTAGTATTGGAAATTAGTTAAATGAAACAGATAGTAAGAAAAAAAAAACAGCAAAAGAAGTAAAAATAAGTGATTAATATAACATGTTCCTAAGTACTTGTTATTCTCTTACTGAAATGTGCGTTTCTAGTTATCAGTATCCTTTTTTATCAGCCAGCTTTAGTACTGCAATAATTTCCATATATCTTATCTTTACATAGTAGTGTGTGTCTCCCGTTGCCTGCATACCTTTATGAATGGATATATGAGATAGGTGGATGTCTATCGTTCAGGGCCGTAACTATGGATGTGAGAGCAGTGTTACTGCATGGGCGGCACCGTCGCTTCCCCACGGCACCTGAATGTGGCTTGTAGGGTGCCTGGAACTGCACTATGCAGCACCACCCAGTGCGTTCAACGGCTCTGCCCCCTAGGCATGAAGTGATGGGTTTAGAGGGCAGGGTTGTCACAGGGAGGCACAAAGCCCTGTTACAGCATCGGTATAATTATTTCTAAGTGGTGTGAAGTTATGTGAAAATCCTATATTGTGAGGATCAGAGTTTTGACTTGTGATTCTTCAATATATCAGAGTAACCTGTTAAAAATGTAGATGTTGCTATTCTGAAAAGCTGGTATATTGTATTTAATAGAAAAGAAAATAAATATTTGTTTTTTAAACATTAACAAGGTGCTTAATGTACTTAACACAGTGACATGACTTTCTCCATGCGACGTATCAGAGGTCTGACAGTAGACTGTGAATATCCTGCAAATGTGATGACTGCATGCACAAAATATTAGATAGTTTATTTTTGATACTACAATATCGCTTTCCTACGGTACTGGTTTTCTGTGCAGAAAGATCGGTTTCATTAATAATCTGTATCTGCATATTCTCGTTGGTATTCTATGTAGTCATTAGACGAGAAGACCCACATTCTAGCCTAAGTTCAGGTCACATACTTCCAATTATGCATATAATGTTGCATTCTCAGTAATACACAGCAAACACCATCTTGTGCTAATCATATCTACCTCACAGGACCAAACCCACATTCTAGTCTAACGTCATCTACAGCACACACATACTTCCAGTTATGCATAGAATAGTTTTGGTGCAGGATATATTATAAACTATTGAGAGAATTTAGACTGTAAGCTCCAATGTTGCAGGGACTGGGAATGACAATAATCTCTGTGCAGACCTGCATAACTGGTGGCACATGTGCGTTTTGTGGGGGTACTCAGGGGTACACAGTACTGGCACATTGTTATTTTTTGTCTAATTTTTTTTATTCTGATATCTATTTTCAGGAACAGTCATTGAAATCTTCTCTGAAATTAATAAAATAAGTAACTGCACACATATCCAGAGTGTGGAAGCTGCTATAAATCTTGTATCAAATTGTAACTTTCAGTGAATACTAGCATCTTTTTTCATAGAAAAAACACACTAGGTGGCGTTACTGTATATAACTAAACAAATATGAATATTAGCTCCAATTATTCAACTTCACTATTTACATATGTGCCAATGTCACCACAAAACACCCATTCTTACCCACAAACCCCAGATCACCTTTAACCTTTCCACACCCACATCATATTACCTCTAATCATATTTATGGCGCATACACACAGTCAGATTTTTCTTCAGATCTGAATGATAACGATTTAAAAAGTCGTTCATATCTGAAGGAAAATCTGACATATCTGACATGTCTGAATGATGAACGATGCGCGTTCCCGTCAGATAACGATATCTGACATCTGATGTGTTTGCAGCCAGATTTGGACGATTCAAATCGTTCAAATCGTTGGTAAAATCGTTCATCAAATCGTTCAGATCGTTCAATTGTTCATTCGTTCATCTGACACATCTGACAAATCTGACCATGTGTATGCACCTTAAATCCTTAGTCAATTGCAAATAACTTGATTCAAATTACACCACATTCTTTCATTGACCCCAAAGCAAACGCTGAATTACTCTGAAACATTAATACTCAAAGCCAGACTCTCACCTTAGTAGTTTCCTGACAAGGAATATTTGATTTGCACTGAGGCACTTTCCTGGCCAGTAAGAAGAAACTGTTGTACAGGTGTCTTCCTCTCTAGATACAAAGGTAGATGGCTTCTGCTCAGCTGAACACAGTGAGTGCAGCCAGCAGATACACAGTTAATCTGATCAACAGCAGAACATCACACCCCCTGCCCTCCCTCCCACTTTCTCCTTCCCCATATGGGGCACAGTTTAGTACTTCAACTTGTCCTGCTGGCTGCAAAAAAAAAAAAATTATACATTTGAAGAAAACAACAAACTGTCTCTCCACTGAAGTGTGACAAGTTAAATGGTGGACAGAGCAGTCCATCAAAATCAGGTCTGTCCCGTTAATCTAACGTGACGGTTGGTAGTTATGCATCTGTAAAGCACTGTGGAATATGTGTGCGCTATTTAAATTTCTGGTAATAACTAAATTAATAAATAATATGCTACTGCTTTTTCCTGGTAAAACCAGCTGGACACATCTTGACAGACATCTGTGTTTCTAAGTAAAATTTGCATGTAGGTGCACAGACACCCTGGTGATGATGGCTTGTCATAAGCCGGGTGTATACTGTAGGTTGCCAATGTGCGGTGAACACATCTCGAGATGTCTATGGCTCTGTATATAGGCAGAAGTGCACTATTTTTGCACGTGCTTTTTGTCTTTACAATAATTTACGCCAATTTGTATACCAACTCAGCATCAGCCCTTGAGTTTACTACTTTGCAAGCAATAAGACTCATCCCCTTGCGGTTTGGTTTTACTCTATGTTTAGAGATGAGCGGTTTCGGTTCCCTGAGAACCGAACCCACCCAAACTTCGGGGAGGCACCCCTCGGATCTCTCCTCCTGCCCTGGATCCCTAAACGAGGCAAAATCTCACGATCCTCTGTTGGATCTCGAGGTTTTCCCTCGAGTGGCCATTTTTAAAAATCCCTTTGCCTTCAATGGGCAAAGCGCTGATTGGCTGACAGAGCCATCTGTCACAGCTCTCAGCCAATCAGCGTTAAGCCCATTGAATGCAGGGAAAAAGAATATGGTGCTGGTTCCCGCAGCTGGCACCACCCACTGCCAAAACACCTGCTGCCAACACCTCCCGCTGCCGACACACCAGCTGTCGGCAACCCCACTGCTGATAACGCCGTCAGCTCCGCTGCTGACGCCACTGGCTCCCCCATGCAGCCGTCACCGCCAACACCTTGCATTGAGCACACTCCTGCACTGCCAACACAGTCAGCAAACCTGCACTGAGGACACAGCTGGCACCTCAAATCTGCCGACACCACCGGTACCCTGCACTGAGGACACTGCCAGCACTCCCACACTGCCATTCCATCTACTGAGGACACCGTCAGCAACCCCCGCACTGCCGACACAGCCAGCAAACCTGCACTAAAGATACCACTAGCACTCCAGCACTGCCGATACTGCTGGTACCCTTCACTGAGGACACTGCCAACACTGCAACACTGCCATTCCATGTACTGAGGACACGGTCAGCGACCCCACATTGACGACACTGCCAGCATTCCCACACTGAGGACACCACTGGCACCCCTGTACTGCCAACACTGTCAGCACACATGCACTGTGGACACCACTAGTACCCCTGCTTTGCCGCCACCACTGGCACCCTGCACTAAGGACACTGCCAGCACCCACGCACTACTGCCCCACGTATTCAGGACTCCGACAGCGACTCCGCACTGCTGCTACTCCCACACCAAGGGCATCCCTGCACAGCTGACACTGTCAGCATTCCAGCACTGAGGACACCGCTGGCACCCGCGCTCTACCCAAACTGTCGGCACTATGCACTCAGGACACTGCCAGGGCCCCCACTCTGTCAACACAGCCACACTGCCAACACTGATGGCACTTCCACATTGAGGACACCACTGGCACTCTCGCATTGAGGACACCGCCAGCACCCTGTACTGCCGACACTGCTGTCACACTAAGTGCACTATTGGTGTATCCAACCCACACTGTATAACACACTGTGGCCCTGATTCAGAGCCGGACGCTCTGACAGAGCGCTCGCTCTGAATCAGGGCGTCTTTTTTTTTTTTTATGGAGCGGCCTCCTGGCCACTCGCATTGCTGTGTGTTACCACCCACAGCTAATGTGAGCGGCCAGGATGATGGGCTTGCGACAAGACCCTTGTGGTAGAGTCTCGTGGCCGCAAGCCCCAGAGAGCTTTCGGCTCAAGTAGAGCCGAAAGCTCTCCCACTGACATCACTTGTGATGTCAGTGGGCCCCCCCCAAACAGTAGGCATTCTCATGGGAACGCCTCCGTCTGGGCAGCCACCCCACCGGCTCGCCTACCAAAGGGGGCATGCTATCACTCAACATCGACAGCACGCCCCCTTTGGTGCGAGACCCGAGCGATGGATTGCCCGTCGCTATCCGGGTCTTACGCATGCGCACGACGGAGCCGGCTCTGTCGTGCGCATGCGCTCTGGGCCACCATCGACCTGGTTGCGAGCGCTTAGCGCTTGCGACCGGGTCTGAATCAGGCCCTGTATCCGTGTTGGAACTTGGAAGCTTAACTGCCACATGTTAGTGCCGCCCACTGTGTCGCTTAGCTTAGTCAGCCAGCTTGCTGGATGCAAACTTTTGGCCTTAACTAGATGAAAAAAATTATATTGTGATGTAGTCAAAATTGATTGGAAATGACTGGAAATAAATGTTATTGAGGTTAATAATACTGTAGGAACAAAAACAGGTCCATTTTATGTTATTTTAGCTGTTTTTATGACATTTTAAGAAAAAATCCAGATCCAAACCAAACTGAAAAACAAAACACCTAGGAAAAAGATCCAAAACCAGGGGAGATCCAGATCCAAAACCAAAACACGGGGATCGGTGCACATCTCTAGTTATGTTCGGATCTCACAAACTGCATCATACTGACTAGCTGGCTCTCACATGTTTTGTACATTTGAACTAATCCGAACTTGCGTTCATTTGGCGAAAGAACAGAGTCAAAACCGTGCCTACTCTCCCGGGAATCGCGGGAGGCTCCCGATTTTTCGGGTAACCCCCCGCGATCCCGGAAGAGTAGGCATATCTCCCGCATCCCGCCCACTTCCTAGTGAAGTGGGCAGGATGGGGAGATTTTACCTGAAATTATCGGGTCCGTCGGGAAGGGGCGCGTCATTTAGCCCCGCCCCCTCCTCATGGACCCGCGAATCATGGGGGTTTTCTGTAATGGGGGCGGGGCCTAATGTTGTCTATCATCTGGCCCCGTCCCCCGAAGAGGAGAGCAGCAGGTCCCCTCCTGCTGCTCCGGGAAAGCTGCCCAGCAAAGTAGGTAAGTATGAGCTGTGGTCCCTCTTATGCAGGCCCATAGTAGAGCCCCTTATACAGTATCCCCAGTAGTGGTCCCCCTTATACAGCCCCCAATTAGTTCCCCTTACTCAGTGCCCCCAGTAGTGGTCCTCCCAAATGCAGTGCCCTATGTAGTGTTCCCCCTTATGCAGTGCCCCCAGTAGCAGTCCCCACAATGCAGTGCGCCCAGTAGCGGTATCCCCTTATGCAGTGCCCTTTATGTGGTGCCCCCAGTAGTAGTCCCCCCCTATACAGTGCCCTTTATATGGTGCCCCCAGTAGTAGTCCCCCCCACCTATGCAGTGCCCTTTATATAGTGCCCCCAGCAGTAGTCCTCCCCCCATGCAGTTTTCCCAGTAGTGGTCCCCTTATGCAGGCACCCAGTAGTGATCCCCCCCTATCCAGTGCCCCCTGTAGTGGCCCTTCCTATTATTGCCCCCAGTAGAGGTCCCCCGAGTGCAGTGCCTCTAGTAGTAGGCCCCTTTTATAATGCCCCCAGTGGTAGTTCCCCCCCCCAAGTAGTAGTCCCCAGTAGAGGTTCCCCGTCCCGATTAAGTGCCCCCAGTAGATGTCCTCCCAATAATGGTGCCCCCAGTAGTAGCCACCCCTCCCCCGTTGTGCCCCCACCACCAGTAGAGGTCCCCCCACTAGTAGCCACCCCCCTCCCCAGTAGTGCAGATAGGTTAAAAAAATATATATATATAAAAATATACTTACCTGAATACACACTGTTGCTGCTCCGGTCCACGACACCACCGCCGCCCGGGCTGGCGCGCTCAGCATTATGGGACAGACGTCATGATGTCATGACGTCTGTCCCATTACCCACTGCAGGAGCCGGACGGAAGTCCGGCTCTTGCAGTGGGTGCTGCAGCAGTCAATGAGAGTGTATCTGACTCTCATTGGCTGCTGTTTAACACGCATCGCTGCCAGCACTGGCGGCGATGCGTGTGTTATGCACAGCCTGAGCCCGCCTCCTGGCGCTATTGGGCGAGCGCTCCGGGGGAGGGAACGGGCTCAGGTGTGCAGCACAGGACCGGCGCTGGTAGCCTAGAGCCGGTCCTGTGTAGCACTGACCGCACTCACTGCGGTCAGCGCTACACCAGCTAACTAGGGCGGGCGGGCCGGTACTGTGGCTGGAGGCGCCAACGACGCCCAGGGCACGCACCCTGCTCGCCCTGCCGCAAGCTGATTACTGTAAAAAAAAGAAAAAAATATATAGTAAAAAAAAAAATGTACTTACCTGACTCCTGGGACCGGTGATCGGGCCTCCGGTGATGACTCCCCTCCGGTCACCTGGTCTCCCATAGTACACTGCTGCCCGGTCATCAGGTGATCGAGCCCCAGTGCAGTATGGGAGATCACCTGACCGGAGGAATGGAGAACATCACCGGAGGCCCGGAGCATGCAGGTAAGTGCTATTAAGGGAGAGGGGGGTCGCGGGGGGGTCTGTGATCATGGGGGTGGGGCTTAGCACCAGGGGGTGGGGCTTAGCATGCGAAAATACAGTGATAAGGCTCCGAAGGGGATTTGCAGGGACCGAGCTTTATCGCAAGTTCTGTTCCTGTAAGGGATTTGTAGTAAATCCCTGTGATATTGCCTGAATTCGCAATGCGAATTCACTCGGTAATATCACACTACAATCTGCATTCAATATGCGGATTGTAGTAAATAGAGCCCATGGTAACTAGACAGTAATGGGACTCGCTCAAGTTAATTACCTACAGTATGTCAGCCAGAACTGTATATAGCATAACAAACTACAATTACCATGACTATGTGTCAAAAATATAATTTATTTTCACAAAAAGCAACTAAATACCAGTGCCATTGCGTAAATGTATTGAGACGCCCACAGGTGGATTTGCAAATCGAAGCATCTGCGTACAAAGACACAGCATCAGTCGCAGAGCCTTCAATAATCAACCTTCTGAGAAACCCTATGGTCACGCAGAATGGCTTGTGGAGCAGAGATGTTGGAGTTATGTTTTGTGCATACAGGATCGCAGTTGCAGTCTCTGAAATGATAGCAACATGCCTGAGTTTTTACTGCCACACTTCCATTACTTCCCCCAAACACTCCTTGTCAAGCACACTGCGGGAAAATCGTTGTTGTGACCGCCAACGGTAATGTAACTTGATGCATCTGCAGTGCAACACAGACTCATGCACAGACCACCAATAATCAATCAAATGTGCAAACATCAGTATTTGGTACATCTCTGAATCAGGCACTAAGATCCTCAAATTGACATGCTAAAAAAAAAAAAAACTACATACACTATGCACAGAGAATCCTGAGTAGCAACATTCAAATAAGCAGTATAAGTTTAGTATGTCGACCCGAGAATGTCAACATGATCTGATTCCAGACGTTGACAGAATATCGACATTCAGTATGTTGACATGTCGATATTGTGAATGTTGAAAGCCAATATTAGGATGATTTTAGAGTTATGGTGCGCACACACTGTACGACTTTCATGAACAATGTGAAAGATAACGATATTGTTCTTATCGTTATATTCACTTTATTGCAGTCAACAACCTGACAACGACCAACGATGCGCGTTCCCACATGGACGATAAAGATCTTCCATCGTCCATGCATGCAAGCCAACTTGGACGATATTGTCAACTTTGCCAGTTCAGAGATGTGGCAGGATGACTTCACTGAAAGATATCTTTGAAGTCGTTGGTAGTGCAGATCGTACCGTGTGGTTACATGTAGTATCAACAATACTCACCACTACCACAGACATCCACACGATCAACATGTCGCCAGTCGTCACGTGGACCGCCCGAACTGTCTGAATGTCGCCATATTGAATTTCGACATTCAGATTGTGATGACATACAGGTGTGGACATAATGGTACCCCACCAAAAAATGTAAGTCTTTATTACTTTTCACAATATATTCCCTTTCCATTGGTTTATTTATAGCATACATTTAATAACATTATAGATAGATAGACACCTAGGGGGGAATTCAATTGAGCGCGATGCTGAATAGCTCCTTGAGGGAGCTCCCGGAGCTATTCAATTGAACGTGCTATTTAGTCCGACTAAAGGATTTCTTCTTTCACCTTAATGAGGGTGCAAGGAGAAATCCGAATAAAGTAATGGCCATGCGTCTGTTTTCTGGCTTAGCACGGCACTAACAGCCTCGCGGTTGCCACTTTAGTCAGAGAATGCTGGTTCTCATGACTAAACACCCAGGTAAAGTTGCGAGAATCAGCATTCTCCGACTTAACAGCTTCCTGACAAAGCAAACAGTTTGCTGAATTGAATAGCTCTGGGAGCTCCCTCCTGGGGCTATTCAGCATCGCGCTGTATTGATTCCCCCCCTTAGAGACAGACTTTGCTGTGGTGAAGATTAGTATTGGAAATTAGTTAAATGAAACAGATAGTAAGAAAAAAAAAACAGCAAAAGAAGTAAAAATAAGTGATTAATATAACATGTTCCTAAGTACTTGTTATTCTCTTACTGAAATGTGCGTTTCTAGTTATCAGTATCCTTTTTTATCAGCCAGCTTTAGTACTGCAATAATTTCCATATATCTTATCTTTACATAGTAGTGTGTGTCTCCCGTTGCCTGCATACCTTTATGAATGGATATATGAGATAGGTGGATGTCTATCGTTCAGGGCCGTAACTATGGATGTGAGAGCAGTGTTACTGCATGGGCGGCACCGTCGCTTCCCCACGGCACCTGAATGTGGCTTGTAGGGTGCCTGGAACTGCACTATGCAGCACCACCCAGTGCGTTCAACGGCTCTGCCCCCTAGGCATGAAGTGATGGGTTTAGAGGGCAGGGTTGTCACAGGGAGGCACAAAGCCCTGTTACAGCATCGGTATAATTATTTCTAAGTGGTGTGAAGTTATGTGAAAATCCTATATTGTGAGGATCAGAGTTTTGACTTGTGATTCTTCAATATATCAGAGCAACCTGTTAAAAATGTAGATGTTGCTATTCTGAAAAGCTGGTATATTGTATTTAATAGAAAAGAAAAGAAATATTTGTTTTTTAAACATTAACATGGTGCTTAATGTACTTAACACAGTGACATGACTTTCTCCATGCGACGTATCAGAGGTCTGACAGTAGACTGTAAATATCCTGCAAATGTGATGACTGCATGCACAAAATATTAGATAGTTTATTTTTGATACTACAATATCGCTTTCCTACGGTACTGGTTTTCTGTGCAGAAAGATCGGTTTCATTAATAATCTGTATCTGCATATTCTCGTTGGTATTCTATGTAGTCATTAGACGAGAAGACCCACATTCTAGCCTAAGTTCAGGTCACATACTTCCAATTATGCATATAATGTTGCATTCTCAGTAATACACAGCAAACACCATCTTGTGCTAATCATATCTACCTCACAGGACCAAACCCACATTCTAGTCTAACGTCATCTACAGCACACACATACTTCCAGTTATGCATAGAATAGTTTTGGTGCAGGATATATTATAAACTATTGAGAGAATTTAGACTGTAAGCTCCAATGTTGCAGGGACTGGGAATGACAATAATCTCTGTGCAGACCTGCATAACTGGTGGCACATGTGCGTTTTGTGGGGGTACTCAGGGGTACACAGTACTGGCACATTGTTATTTTTTGTCTAATTTTTTTTATTCTGATATCTATTTTCAGGAACAGTCATTGAAATCTTCTCTGAAATTAATAAAATAAGTAACTGCACACATATCCAGAGTGTGGAAGCTGCTATAAATCTTGTATCAAATTGTAACTTTCAGTGAATACTAGCATCTTTTTTCATAGAAAAAACACACTAGGTGGCGTTACTGTATATAACTAAACAAATATGAATATTAGCTCCAATTATTCAACCTCACTATTTACATATGTGCCAATGTCACCACAAAACACCCATTCTTACCCACAAACCCCAGATCACCTTTAACCTTTCCACACCCACATCATATTACCTCTAATCATATTTATGGCGCATACACACAGTCAGATTTTTCTTCAGATCTGAATGATAACGATTTAAAAAGTCGTTCATATCTGAAGGAAAATCTGACATATCTGACATGTCTGAATGATGAACGATGCGCGTTCCCGTCAGATAACGATATCTGACATCTGATGTGTTTGCAGCCAGATTTGGACGATTCAAATCGTTCAAATCGTTGGTAAAATCGTTCATCAAATCGTTCAGATCGTTCAATTGTTCATTCGTTCATCTGACACATCTGACAAATCTGACCATGTGTATGCACCTTAAATCCTTAGTCAATTGCAAATAACTTGATTCAAATTACACCACATTCTCTCATTGACCCCAAAGCAAACGCTGAATTACTCTGAAACATTAATACTCAAAGCCAGACTCTCACCTTAGTAGTTTCCTGACAAGGAATATTTGATTTGCACTGAGGCACTTTCCTGGCCAGTAAGAAGAAACTGTTGTACAGGTGTCTTCCTCTCTAGATACAAAGGTAGATGGCTTCTGCTCAGCTGAACACAGTGAGTGCAGCCAGCAGATACACAGTTAATCTGATCAACAGCAGAACATCACACCCCCTGCCCTCCCTCCCACTTTCTCCTTCCCCATATGGGGCACAGTTTAGTACTTCAACTTGTCCTGCTGGCTGCAAAAAAAAAAAATTATACATTTGAAGAAAACAACAAACTGTCTCTCCACTGAAGTGTGACAAGTTAAATGGTGGACAGAGCAGTCCATCAAAATCAGGTCTGTCCCGTTAATCTAACGTGACGGTTGGTAGTTATGCATCTGTAAAGCACTGTGGAATATGTGTGCGCTATTTAAATTTCTGGTAATAACTAAATTAATAAATAATATGCTACTGCTTTTTCCTGGTAAAACCAGCTGGACACATCTTGACAGACATCTGTGTTTCTAAGTAAAATTTGCATGTAGGTGCACAGACACCCTGGTGATGATGGCTTGTCATAAGCCGGGTGTATACTGTAGGTTGCCAATGTGCGGTGAACACATCTCGAGATGTCTATGGCTCTGTATATAGGCAGAAGTGCACTATTTTTGCACGTGCTTTTTGTCTTTACAATAATTTACGCCAATTTGTATACCAACTCAGCATCAGCCCTTGAGTTTACTACTTTGCAAGCAATAAGACTCATCCCCTTGCGGTTTGGTTTTACTCTATGTTTAGAGATGAGCGGTTTCGGTTCCCTGAGAACCGAACCCACCCAAACTTCGGGGAGGCACCCCTCGGATCTCTCCTCCTGCCCTGGATCCCTAAACGAGGCAAAATCTCACGATCCTCTGTTGGATCTCGAGGTTTTCCCTCGAGTGGCCATTTTTAAAAATCCCTTTGCCTTCAATGGGCAAAGCGCTGATTGGCTGACAGAGCCATCTGTCACAGCTCTCAGCCAATCAGCGTTAAGCCCATTGAATGCAGGGAAAAAGAATATGGTGCTGGTTCCCGCAGCTGGCACCACCCACTGCCAAAACACCTGCTGCCAACACCTCCCGCTGCCGACACACCAGCTGTCGGCAACCCCACTGCTGATAACGCCGTCAGCTCCGCTGCTGACGCCACTGGCTCCCCCATGCAGCCGTCACCGCCAACACCTTGCATTGAGCACACTCCTGCACTGCCAACACAGTCAGCAAACCTGCACTGAGGACACAGCTGGCACCTCAAATCTGCCGACACCACCGGTACCCTGCACTGAGGACACTGCCAGCACTCCCACACTGCCATTCCATCTACTGAGGACACCGTCAGCAACCCCCGCACTGCCGACACAGCCAGCAAACCTGCACTAAAGATACCACTAGCACTCCAGCACTGCCGATACTGCTGGTACCCTTCACTGAGGACACTGCCAACACTGCAACACTGCCATTCCATGTACTGAGGACACCATCAGCAACCCCCACACTGTTGACACAGCCAGCAAACCTGCACTAAAGACACTGCTGGCACCCCCGCACTGCCAACACCGCCAGTACCCTTTACTAAGGACACTGCCAGCACCGTAGCACCGCCATTCCATGTACTTAGGACACCGTCAGCAACCCCACACTGCCAACACAGCCAGCAAACCTGCTCTGAAGACACCGCTGGCACCCCTGCTCTGCTGACACCGCTGATACCCTTCACTGAGGACACTGCCAGCACCGCAGCACAGCCATATCATGTACTGAGGACACGGTCAGCGACCCCACATTGACGACACTGCCAGCATTCCCACACTGAGGACACCACTGGCACCCCTGTACTGCCAACACTGTCAGCACACATGCACTGTGGACACCACTAGTACCCCTGCTTTGCCGCCACCACTGGCACCCTGCACTAAGGACACTGCCAGCACCCACGCACTACTGCCCCACGTATTCAGGACTCCGACAGCGACTCCGCACTGCTGCTACTCCCACACCAAGGGCATCCCTGCACAGCTGACACTGTCAGCATTCCAGCACTGAGGACACCGCTGGCACCCGCGCTCTACCCAAACTGTCGGCACTATGCACTCAGGACACTGCCAGGGCCCCCACTCTGTCAACACAGCCACACTGCCAACACTGATGGCACTTCCACATTGAGGACACCACTGGCACTCTCGCATTGAGGACACCGCCAGCACCCTGTACTGCCGACACTGCTGTCACACTAAGTGCACTATTGGTGTATCCAACCCACACTGTATAACACACTGTGGCCCTGATTCAGAGCCGGACGCTCTGACAGAGCGCTCGCTCTGAATCAGGGCGTCTTTTTTTTTTTTTATGGAGCGGCCTCCTGGCCACTCGCATTGCTGTGTGTTACCACCCACAGCTAATGTGAGCGGCCAGGATGATGGGCTTGCGACAAGACCCTTGTGGTAGAGTCTCGTGGCCGCAAGCCCCAGAGAGCTTTCGGCTCAAGTAGAGCCGAAAGCTCTCCCACTGACATCACTTGTGATGTCAGTGGGCCCCCCCCAAACAGTAGGCATTCTCATGGGAACGCCTCCGTCTGGGCAGCCACCCCACCGGCTCGCCTACCAAAGGGGGCATGCTATCACTCAACATCGACAGCACGCCCCCTTTGGTGCGAGACCCGAGCGATGGATTGCCCGTCGCTATCCGGGTCTTACGCATGCGCACGACGGAGCCGGCTCTGTCGTGCGCATGCGCTCTGGGCCACCATCGACCCGGTTGCGAGCGCTTAGCGCTTGCGACCGGGTCTGAATCAGGCCCTGTATCCGTGTTGGAACTTGGAAGCTTAACTGCCACATGTTAGTGCCGCCCACTGTGTCGCTTAGCTTAGTCAGCCAGCTTGCTGGATGCAAACTTTTGGCCTTAACTAGATGAAAAAAATTATATTGTGATGTAGTCAAAATTGATTGGAAATGACTGGAAATAAATGTTATTGAGGTTAATAATACTGTAGGAACAAAAACAGGTCCATTTTATGTTATTTTAGCTGTTTTTATGACATTTTAAGAAAAAATCCAGATCCAAACCAAACTGAAAAACAAAACACCTAGGAAAAAGATCCAAAACCAGGGGAGATCCAGATCCAAAACCAAAACACGGGGATCGGTGCACATCTCTAGTTATGTTCGGATCTCACAAACTGCATCATACTGACTAGCTGGCTCTCACATGTTTTGTACATTTGAACTAATCCGAACTTGCGTTCATTTGGCGAAAGAACAGAGTCAAAACCGAACCGCTCATCTCCATCGCCCATATATACTTGTAAACTGCAGACAATGAGCAATACTCATCAGCAGTGAAGGACACCTTAAAAGGAAAAAAATTACCTACTTCCCACTGTGATCACCAGACAATATCACCCTGCAGTATTAATTTATTACCAGTTATTTTATACAGCACAGAAGACATAAGTGCTCCATTTCCCCTGTATGGGCACAAACACTTGGAGACATTGGCCCTCATTCAGTTCTGAATGAGGGCGGCCGCTTCTATTTTTTAAGTGCGGCCTCCTGGTCGCTAGCTAAGCTGTGGGTTACAGGAGACATAGGGGCAGTGAGCTCCTGCTAGAGGGACACAGAGGGGATATAAGCTGCTGGTTGGAGAGGAGACATGGGGCAGGGAGCTGCTGCTAGAGGGATATGGGGGATAAGCTGCCAGTGGAAGTGGAGACACAGGGCTAGGGAGCTGCTGCTAGAGGGACACGGGGGTGGGGGAAAGCTGCTGGTGGGAGAGAAGACACAGGGGCAGTGAGCTGCTACTAGAGGGACATAGAGGGGATATGAGCTGCTGGTTGGAGAGGAGACACAGGGGCAGGGAGCTACTGGAAGAACACAAGGGGGTACAACTGGAGAGACACAGGGGGATGGTGTTGGAGTGAAGCCACAGGAATGGCACTGGTGAGATGCAGGGGGGGGTCGGATGCTTGTGAAACACAGGAAGATGGTGCTGAAGAGACGTTGGGGGGATGGCGTTGGAGAGACGCAGGTGGGATGAAGCTGGTGAGACGCAGGTGGGATGAAGCTGGTGAGACGCAGGGGGGATGAAGCTGGTTAGACGCAAGGGGGATGAATGTGGTGAGATGCAGGGGGTGGCACTGTAGAGATGCAGGGGGATGACGTAGGAGGATGTTGGCTGTCCAGGATATTTGCTCGGGAATATTCACATTTTGACCTAACCAAAACGTATGTTACTATGTATTATCTGATGAGCCTCTTGTATGAAGATTAAATATTATTCCTACCCAAACAGGTGGCTACCATATCACGTGATCTCCTATATGAATACTATATTCTGGCTCAAGACACTGTCTGCCTAAGGAAGCTCAATTTCTTCAGAGGTCCCTCATTGTAGAGAAACCAGCATACAGTATAAGTAAGAGAAAACTCAAGCAAAGGCAATACATACAGTAGGGGATGCAAAAAAACATGGGGCACCCAAGTGATATAGACTTGTTTGTGGGGACCCCATAAAAAAATGACTAATGCAGAGCTATATATACTCCTAACTAACCCCAGGGCTGTAGCTGTTGTCAGCATTCATACAAATACATTACATTCCTCAGTGCATTCTCCATCTTTATAAAAGACAATGTTGCAATGTTATCCCTTATCTTGTGTCTCTGGTATATGATGGGAGAGCTGTATACCTTTGCATTTGCATGGGGATGCGTTCGGCATCCCGGCAGTCGGGATGCTGATGCTAGGGGGTGGGTTAGGCACAAAGCAGAGAGGGTTAGGTTTAGGGTGCAGGGAGGAGGAGGTTCGGTTCAGGCACTAGAGGGGAGGTTAGGGTTAGGCACCAAAGAGGGAGGGTTAGATTAGGGAAAGGGGGAGGGTTAGCATACCGACTAACAAGTGTCGGGATGTTGGAGACAGGATTCTGAACGTTGACATCCTGACTGCTGACATCCCGTACTCAACCCCTTTGCATGTGTTCCAGACACATTAACTGAAGGGGATCTATACACAACCCTAATGCAAACCCTTCACTTCTCCTTCAGCGGTACTGTACATGAGTGGTCTGAGTAGAGAGTGCCCGGGAGGGATGCTAGGGATCCCTCTCCTGATACTTTTTGCGATCTGTAGACCATAGGCAACAGCAGCTAACGCCACCTTGAAATAGTATTAGCTAACGGGGCCAGTCTCCGGGAATGCAGATACATTCAGGGGATTCTATAAATCTGCAAATATCTCTTGAAAAAGGGTGTTTTGGGGAGATATCCTGCACATTTACTTTAGTAAATAGGCCTAATAGAAAAAACATAGTCACATATTCCGGGGGAGAGGCACCAAATGATAACTTGCCTCTGAGCGTCTGGCATGAATTTATCCCACTGGCACAGACTGCTAAGTAGCCTATCCTATTCAAGTGAACGCCCAAAGCACCTCTCCCCCCACCCCTTACCGGCCACGCACATGGTGCCACACCTATCTCTTGTATTGGTGTCAATAAATGTTGTTTTTGTTATTGCTCAGCCTTACCTTGACGTATAGAGATTAAATAAAGTGCAGGTTACTTCTTGGAGTTTCCACTACAAAAGGATGCAGTTTTCATGAAAATTGGCTCAGTAGTTCTTGTGCCAACTTGGAACAAACAGACAGACAAAACGTTATTAGTATAGATAAAAGGCATAATATTTATTTTAAATTATATATAGGATGCACAATATTTTATTAATTAATATGCAGCAACAATATGCATTATACATATACGGTAATTGGGGGCATCATTATTTATCAATCATAAAGGCACTATATATAAAAAAAAACACTTCCAAAAATAATTTCCTACAAATAAAAAAAATCTCTTAACCTTTTTTAATGTAAATATTATATATTTTGTGTGCATAAAGATGTGTTATATATTACACCGTGAGTTTATCTATTTCTTTACTCTGAGCAGTGAACATAAAAGACACCACCCATGAACCCATGGACCCACAGGAAACACAGATAAGCAGAATGTATTACTATCTCTGGTACACAGTTCGTCATTACTTAAACCTTAAACATTCTGTTTATACCATCATGACATACAGTATTACACAATGTTGTGTCTTTAATTCATACATCTTAAACCTTGGTGAAGATTACTCAACACCATGCACTCTTGACTATAAAATCACCCCTTACACATATAGGACCTGATTCAGATGTGGACGCAATGCCGATATTAAAGCAGATCACGCGATTGTTAGCCATTGCGTATGCATGTAAGCCGCACTGCACATGTGCAGTGATTGAATTGCTATTACATTCACACAGAGGATTAATATGCAAAGTAAGTGACAGGTAGTGAGCGTTTGGGGGAGGTAACAGGGGTAGTTAGAAAAACGCAGGTGTGTCAGACCGTTTAAACACTGTATTCCGGGTGTGTTGTCCATAAGAGCTGTGCTGCAGACAGGAGAGGGGGGAACCAACTGTGAGGCTCCGAGGAGAGTCCAAGTGTGTCCGCGGTTGCCATGTGTGAGCCTGACCTTTCTAATACTGTACTTGAAGAGGATCCTTATTCCACCATTTTGTGGGCCCTCGGCAAATGTGGGGATGAGCAGCAGTGATGTAGAAATCGAGGATACTTCTGTGGAATTGCACCAGGAGGATGAGGAGGATATTTATGTAGTTGGCGATAACAACAAGGATGATGAGGATGTTGATGATGATGAGGATGTTGATGCCAAGGATGTTTGTGTACAAACTGTAAATCAGGAAACAGTTGTTGCCCATGGTGGGAAAAATCCCATTGTTGTCATGCCTGGGCAAATGACCAAAAAACCCACTTCTCATGTGTGGAATTATTTCCATCCAAATCCAGACAACCTTTGCCAAGCCATTTGTAACCATTGCCAAGTAACAGTGAGTAGAGGTAAGGACCTTAACCATCTAGGAACCTCCTCCCTGTTATGTCACTTGCAGCACATTCATCAAATTGAAAAGGGTTTTCCAAATTCAGAAACTTTGGCTAAATAAAAATGTAACAACAATTAGTCCTGTGTCACTTAGCTGCTCTCTTCTATCTGGATCCAAGCGCCTGAAATCTCCACCACCAACACCTGCATCATCATCATCAACATCCTCAATCGTGATCGGAAGTAGTTCTGCATCCAATTTCATAAGAATGACTGACTCCTCTCCTATCTGTGGTTCCTCAGAAGGATCCTTGAGTGCTATGCCTGTTGCTGCTGCTGCTGCTGCTGGTGTGAGTGGGTCTTCATCCCAGAAGGGGACCAGGAAGAAGACTACTTTTAGTTTAACCAAACAATTGACTGTCAAATAATCCTTTGCAATGGTGAACAAGTATGACAGCAGACACCCAGTTGCACAGCGGATTACTGACGCCATAACAGCTATGCTGGTATTAGATGTGTGCGTCCAGTATCCGCCATTAATGCAGTGGGTTTTTCACAGTTAATGGAGGTCCTGTGTCCCCACTACCATGTCCCTTCTAGATTCCACTTTTCTAGAATAGCAATTCCCAATCTGTACATGGACATTAAAAAAACCTTATTAATATCCTCCGAACTGCCGCTGTGCCTACTGTCCACTTAACCACAGATATGTGGACAAGTGGGACAGGGCAAACTAAAGATTGCATGACTGTGACAGCCCACTGGGTAGGTGTATTGCCTCCAACAGTGCAAACAGCAGCAGCAGCATTTAACAAATGCCAGCTCATTCAAAGGCAGGCTACTCTGTGTATCACCGGTTTCACTAAGAGGCATACAACTGAGAACCTCTTAGAAAAACTCAGGGAAATCATTGCAAAATGGCTTACCCCAATTGGACTCTCCTCGGGATTTGTGATTTCTGACAATGCCAGCAATATTGTGCGGGCATTACATGTGGGCACATTTGAACATGTCCCATGTTTTGCTCACACAATTAGTTTGGCGGTGCAACATTTTTTTTAAAATGACAGGGGCGTGATGCTCTCAGGGGCCTGAAAGATTTCTGGACATTTTCAACATTCAGCAACTGCATGTCGAAGATTGCAGAACCATCAAGAACTGTTGAATTTGCCCTTCCATCAGCTGAAGCAAGAGGTAGTAACTAGGTGGAATTCTACCCTCTATATGCTTAAGTGGATGGAGGAGCAGCAAAAGGCCATCCAAGGCTACACTATGGCCTATGACATAGGGAGAGGAGCAAGAATGCACCTTAGTCAAGCACAGTGGAGAATTATTTTCATGTTGTGCAAGGTTCTCAAACCCTTTGAACTTGCCACATGTGAAGTTAGTGTTATGATTTCCAATGCGTACTCCATGTGAAAAGTCTAGAACCAGGGTAGCAAGATCTTCTGCCAATAACAGCCACCCGTTGTTCCCTTAAAACTGGGATACGTTCACCGTAACTTGGGCAGCTGCCTGGACTTATAGCTCGAGGTAGTAGCAATTCACATGGAGGAGCAAAAGGATACAATGGTGAGAGCAACAGTTGGAATGGAGACTAAATCGTGGATAGTAGATATAGAATAGATCCAGAACAGGAAGTGGTACACTATCGATGCGGCAAGTAGCTGGCTCAAGATGCTGTTGGTAGTACATGTGGTATGGTTATAAGAATAAAAAAGGTGTCTTGAGGCTCGTTCTGAAGAGGCAAATAATTGATTTGGCTTTGAGAGCCGTTGTTGTGGCTTGGAGCCCGTGCTGAGGAGAGGAATATATTTGAGTTGGCTTTGAGAGCCGATGTTATGGCTTAGAATCTGTACTGAAGAGTTTGAAAATAGATTTGGTTTGGAGAGCTGATGTTGTGGCTTGAGCACTGAACTAGATACAATGTCCTGATAAATAGTACACAGATCTGAATACGAGTTTATGTACAAGTTTGTGTACAAATTAGCGTCCAAAGTCCTGACGGACAGTACATAGGTTTATGTACAAGTTAGTGTACAAGTTTGAGTACAAATTAGCGTCCAAAGTCCTGACGGACAATACATAGGTTTGAATGCAAGTTTGTGTACAGGTTTGTGTACAAATTAGCATCCACAGTCCTGATGTAAAATGCATAGGTTTGAGTACAAGTTTATGTACAGGTTGGTACAAATTAGCATCCAAAGTCCTGATGGACAACACATAAATTTGAGTGCAAGTTGGTGTACAAGTTGTGTACAAATTATTGTCCACTGACCTGCCGAGAATGCTGATTCGGCTTGGAGGGCCGTCACTGCCAGTACAGCTAGGAAGCCGCAGGTGGGATAACGAAGCCGGAGCACAGCACGGGAGTTGATGGTGCAGATAGGGAGCCATAGGAGAGGCCATAAGAGCCAGAGACAGCTGGGAGACAGAACCGAGTAGTTGGAGATCCTTCCAGCAGAGTCGACATGATACTACTCGTGCCGCTGAGCCTAGAGAACCCACAGGAATGCTATAGTCAGCGAGGCGGCAAAGGTCCAGTGTGTACAAATAGGTGGACAGACCAATCAAGCTGCACTGAGGATGATACATCACTTCCTGAGGCATGCCGATTGCCTAGCAACAGAAGAAAATGGAGTAACTCCGTCGTGACTGGGTAAACTGCTTGAAGGAGACAAGTCGTGACCGCAACTTGTAACAGTTAGTTCAGACACTGCAAGCTTGAGTCAAGTCATTCCCCTAATCAGACTTTTGCAAAAGTAGCTGGAGAAACTGAAGGAGGAGCTGAAATCGAGTAAGTCCGCTAAATATGTCAGACTTGTAGATTAAGCCCTTCATTAGCTTTGCCAAAATCCAAGGGTCATCAATCTCTTGAAATCAGATCATTATATTTTGGCGACCATACTTGATCCTAGGTTTAAGTCATACCGTGTGTCTTTCTTTCCGAAGGACATAAATCTGAAAAGATGCAAAGAGCTGTTGGTGAAAACATTGTCAGCTCAAGCAGCATGTGACAGGGCAGCAATATCCTCCTTCAATTTCTGCGGCTGCCAGAAAAATACAACATTTTCCTAAGAGACCCACTACTGGTGGTGATGCATATCAGTCAGCAAAAACTAATGACATCTGGTTGGGTCTGAAAGAACTGCCTACAATGAGTGACATGTCTACCCTGTCTGATACGGTCACCATTCAGAAAAGGGTGGATGATTATTTTAGGGATAGCATCCAAATAGGCATTTCAGTTTCACTACTGGCAGGAAAAAGAGGCAGTTTGGAGTCCCTTACACAAACTGTGTTTGCTTTACTTAAGTTGCCCACCCTCCAGTGTGTATTCTGAAATGGTTTTTGGCACAGCCGGGAACCTTGTCAGTGATCGGCGTAGTAGATTACTTCCCAAAAATGTGGAAAAGATGATGTTCATCAAAATGAATTACAAATTCCACGAGGATGACCTAAACAGCAATTAAGTAAAAAAAATACAGAAGCATCTGTAATGGTGGATTCCAGCAGGGACAAATTAATATTGTGTGAAGAAGAGGATGTACACACTGAAGGGGATGACAGTGACGACATCTGATCTTACCTATGTTGTAAAGCCAGTGTGTGTATAGGGTCATTGCCACCAAAGTCCACTGCGCATTGGCAGCTTGTTTTGTGGGGGGTCCAAACAAACCAATCAGTCAAAAGTGGCAGCTCCTGTCGCTGAAATGATTGGTTTGTTAAACTGCGAATGTCCTGTTTCATATATACAACATAAGGGTGGGTTGGAGGGCCCAAGGACAAGTCCATATTGCACCTTTTGTCTTTGCATTATGTGCTGTTTGGGGCATTGCTGCCTGAAATTTTTAAGTTTATGGGTTATGAATGTCTAGAAATTGTAATGGCCACAGACAACATCTCCTGCATGCCCTTTTCATTTTTTTTAAAGAAAATTCTGAACCACCAAATTGATGGGGTTGGTGGAGAACTACAGGCTGCTTTTCCTCTGATGTAAACAGCAAGTCTTAGTCCTATTCCCTAACAACCTCCCTGAGTACAAAACTAGTAAATATCTGTTTACAGTATGTTCTAGCAGCACCTCCACAAGGCCCCCTCATTTTTTTTTTATTATTTATCATGATGTACTGTATAAAAAAATTAAAAACCTCCTCCAAATCAAAGATGTCTTTTAGGAACTGAAGAACTTGATCCTAGAATCATCTTCCCTCCTACATTTTTTTAAGAATCAAAATATTAAATTAAATAAATTAAAAACTAATCAATCCTTCCGTCCTTTCCCTGTCTTCAGTCCATAAACATTCCAACTCTGTTGGGCCTCTGTCACACATCCCTGCAGAGACCCCAGACCCCATTACTTACCTTTGCGGGCACTCAACCACGGCATCCTCGGCACTCACATAGGGCGGCGGCAGCTCCCTCCTTTCTGGCTGGCTCCGTCAGAATCCTCTCTACTGCACTCGCAGCCTGCTCCGGCTCCGGCATCTGTGGGGTTGGACTGCAGTGCTCCAGTCCATGGGTGCTGCCATGTTGGATTGCCTGCGTGACTCCGCCTCCACCAATCAGCATCCAGCAATCTAAATAAAAGGATTCCTGCTACAGCAACTAGTTGCCAGTGCAACAGGACTCTTAGCCTAGTCTAGTGAGCTCCTCTACTGTGCTCCATATAGCCTTCTAGCTGACTTTCTCAAATACTTCATTGCTGTGCGTATCCAGCCGTCCTCCATTATACCTGGAGTTGAATTACCCCAGGTCCAAACCGGAGTTCCAGCCATCCTCCAATATACCTGGAGTTCAGTTACCCCTGGTCCAAACCGGAGTTCCAGCCGTCATCCAATATACCTGGAGTCCAGTTACACTCCAGTCCAAACCGGAGTTCCAGCCGTCCTCTATTATACCTGGAGCCCAGTTACTCTCCGGCCCTAGCCGGAATACCAGAAGTCCTCCATTATTCCTGGAGTCCACTTCTCTCCGGTTATAGCCGGAATACCAGCCATCTTCCATTATACCTGGAGTTCAGTACCTCCCGGTCCTAACTGGTGTAGCAGACGTCCCTCTAGTTCCTCTCGTAGGATCCTCCTGTCTATTTGTTCCTTCATGCGCAGAAACTTCATCAGACCCAGTCTTCTTCAGAGAGAACCTGAGTCAAACCAAACAGATTCAAGACCCAGCCCGGGAACACAGCCTCAAACCCTTTCGTCTGTGACACCCTCTGACCTAGTTAAGGAAAACATTCTTGGTTTTTAAAATTCCTAGGAGTTGTACAGTTTATTAAACTGCCATCCTGTCTACTACTGCAATGCCACTCTGTGCCATGTTCGAAACTGAACTGCCACATGTTAGTGCCGCCCACTGCTGTCGCTTAGCTTAGTCAGCCAGCTAGCTGGATGCAACCTTTTGGCCCTTAACTAGATGAAAAAAATCAATATTGTGAGCTGTGAGGTGGTCAAAAGTGACTGGAAATGAGTGGAAATAAATGTTATTGAGGTCAATAATAAAGTAGGAACAAAACAGGCCAATTTTATGTGATTTTAGCTGTTTTTAAGATTTTTTTTTAGAAAAAATACAGATCCAAAACAAAAAACAAAACACGGAAGGGCAGTTTTGCAAAAACCAATCCAGACCCAAAACCAGAGGAGATACAGATCCAAAACCAAAACACGGGGGTTGGCGCACATCTCTATTTTTAAATACACATCATCTGGTTGACATACACACACTGCCATAATAAGCGCTCATCCATCATTTTTTGGATTAGTAGCTGCAGAAATATGCACTGCGCAGGTTATATTATTTTTAATATTGTTTTAATCATCAAAGTGAAATGACCTTTCCTATTACCTGTACACACATATTAACACATTCCCAGAGTTTAGAAACAACTAAACTAACTAAACACATAAAGGCTGCCTGTGTGTAACAGGCGAGTGGTTGTTATAGAAAGAATCATTGTAGCAGTTACTGACTGGGGGCCTGATTCACTACGGATCGCAACTGCAACACCGTACACAGTCGGACGATTATGTACTGTGCATGCGTATGCATCGCAGTGCGAGTGTGCAATGGCTACACTGCGATCGTCCTACGATCACGCAGATCACGGTAAGCCATCAGAGTTGTAATTGACAGGTAGTCAGCATTTGGGGGTGGTGAAGAGGGAGTGGTTGGAGAAACGCAGGTGTGCCTGTCCGTTTGAACGCCGTTGCATGGGCGTACATAAATTAGCATGCGAAGGTATACGCAGCTTGAGCACTCACTGCGTGCGACGAGGTTAGCAATTTCTGAGTAAGGTCTGACGTGTTGTAATTGTGCGTGAGGGGCCGATGTTACTCGATGTTCCTGATGCATACAGAGGACTGCAAGGTCTACCTATGTGAGATAGCGGTACTGGGTGGCAGTCGGTGTAACTATGCTGGCTGTGCAATGGCATTGTGATAGCATTCATTAGCATATTTTCACAGCAGATCTGCATGGGTAATCGCAGCAGCGATCGCAATAATGATCCATAGTGAATCAGACCCTGGAACCACTAGAAGGACAACAAAAGTATGTGCACTAACACACACATTAACATTGCTACGCATATAAAATCTGTCATTAACAAAAAATAATATTGTCAGGCAGACTTTAGAACATGCAAAATGAACAAAGTTTACCAGGCTTGCCGACATTTAACTCCCTCCTTCCGGGAGGGAGCTGTCGGGCTTACAGGGCTGGGGCGTGACGCGGTCAAAGGGGGCGGGGCCCGGCACCTGACGTGTTGTTCGGGGCGGAGCATGGGGCGTGACAACGCGATGGCGTCATCGTGCTCCGCCCCCTCTGCACAATGCTGTGATTAATGGCATTGTGCAGCCGGGGGCGGAGCTACGATGACGCGATTCAGCGCGAATCGCGTCACCGGCCCCCCTGCTGCCGGTGTTTTTACCTAAAAGTGCAGGGGGGTGCGGGCACATCGCCGGGGCCGGGAGGATTGCCTGCCTTCCGGGAGGTCAGGAGCGGCACCCGATTTTTGGGAGGCTCCCGACCAAATCGGGAGGGTAGGCATGTATGAAGTTTACACACTTCCAATGCAACAGTTAACACGTTCTCATTAGTAGGAGAAAAAAAAAAACAACACAGAGATTGCGCGCTGACCTCTATAAATCTAATAATCTGGTAGACTGCAGATTTCAAAAAAAGAGTTATCACTGCAACCCTCTAGGCACAGAAATATGAAAAAGTAAAATGAAAAGAAGGATATATACCAGATTGTTATAATTTATTAACAATGGGCCTGATTCAGCAGCATTCGTAAGCGCACTGCTGATCGCAGAATCCCGATTATTTAGAATCTGCGCATACGCAGGACCTGTTCTGCGCATGTGCACAACGGGTCCAGCATGATCGCATGCAGGCCCCCGTAAGCCTCTGCCTGATTGACAGGCAGAACCGTTTATGGGGTGGTGCGGGGGGTGGAGATGACCTGTGTTCCCGGAAATGTTCCTGGAAATGCCATTTTCCAGGAGTGGCAAGCTAGAATCTACGTCCATGGTCGCAGATTCCTGTCGTTGGTTGCAGCGCTGGGATCACAGATGCAGCAGGAGCTGTCAGACACCTCCTGCTGCATTTGCATTTTAACAAGGATGGAATTGCAAAGCTGCTTGTGTTTGTCTTTGCAATTCCATCCTCTGTTGAATCAGGCCCAATGTCGTTAGTAGTTCAGTGACCAATTAGCCACATCATTTATATACAAAAAAGAGACTGTGCTGGCCAATCCAGGTTAGATATATATTCAATAGGTTAGTCACAAATATGATCTAATAAAAACCACAAACAATATCACTGCAGCCGTTCAAAAAAATCAGTGGTTATCTGATTGAATAGGTATGACTACATGTATAAATAAGAACAGCTTAAAGATACTGTAAGTAGGTAAAATCACTGCACAGAATGGGTCAAATATCAACATTTATTAATACATATAGCATATACTCATATGTCCATAAAATAAAGTTGTATGTGTTGAAAAATTATACATAAAAGTAAACATAGAATGTCCCGATAAACAATTCAGTCCAACCTAACCTGCAGGTAGGAAATTAGATAGATTACCGTGAGTGTCCATACCGTCCATTAAAGGTGTACTTGGAGATAAAGTATTGCCTGCAGCTTTGTGCAGTCCCGTGGAAAGGGGGGATGATGGTGTTTCAACAGGTGGGTTAAGGTGTTCCTGCAGCTCTGTGCTGTCCTGCTTGGGGTGTTCCTTTACTCCTGTGGCTTTGCTATACAGACTGTGCCTGACTGGGCAAGTCTTATAACACACTGCACACTAACAAATTAAGGGCCTGATTCAGAGCTGGACGCTATTTGCGCTCGCTCGTTCAGAAAAAAGGGGTGGCTATTCAAATGAACCGTTCGCTCTTTGCGGTCTGTTCACGCCTCTATGTCTGAACGAGCGAACAAAACTTGCGGTCGTTTTCTGGGAAACTACGCCCCCTGGCCGCTCGCAACCTACGTCATGTCCGCTATTTATTAGATTAATCGAGTACATCGACCAGCGTATGAACTGCTCGCTATTCTTGTGGTTGGTTTTTCCTACCGCAATCTTGTGAGCGGTTCTGACTATAAAATAACCCAGTGACGTGGTCAATGACGCTGCTGTATTAATTATGCACACCCATAAAACGCCCGTTTTGACCTTTAAGCACGCCTGTGTTCGGATCTCCATTCCCCGTTTTCAAGCACCTTCCCCTGTTACCACCCACATACGCCTCCTCCTGTCACTCAAAATAGCAGGCATTCGCTATTTAGCGAACAAACGATTTTCGGCCGCACTGACTGGTTCGCGCATGCGTATTACGATCCGTACACATGCGCAGTTGTGCAAACATCGCTCGGAACGAACGAGCGGCCGCTTACGAGCGGCTCTGAATCAGGCCCTAAATCTAGAGACTCTGATGTCAAATCAAAGCAGTCGGCAGCGGATTCAAACATCAGTATTGTCTGTTAAGGCTTTGGGGTTAAATTATGTAAATAAAGGGTTCATTGAAAAAAAAAGTGTGGAGACCCCCCTCCGAAATACATAACAAGCCCTGAACTTCTGAGCCGGTCTGGTACTGAAAAATGAACCCTTTAATTACACATATTAACACCAAAGCCTGTAGTGCTTCAGTCAAGCTCGCTGCTAACAGGCAGGTCAATTATTTTGGGCATTGTGCTGTGATTTTGATCGTGTTTGACAACATGATTCTTAGTAAATCTGTGATTTGTATTTGAGTCAGTGTTAATAGTATAATGTTTGGTCTGATGATGATTTGTGCCGAATTGGTCTGTTAGGTCGTGGTTAACATGCAAGTGGCCGTCGATTTGGGCATTAGTAAAGCTCCAATTAGCAAAATCACACCCAAATCTCAGTAAAACATGTAATCAACCAAGAACGAATCTTAGTAAATTTACCCCTTACAGTCTAACATTTTCTCAGAAAAAATTACAATATACTGTATATATACATAACATGTATAGGTGCGAGTTTTAGCGTCAACGTCTGCACTTGACGGCAGCCAAAATTTGCATAAAAGTGCTCACGGCCCCATAGGGCTCATACCAAAATTATGCAAATTCGGGCTCGGAGTGGGCCGCCAGGGCTGCAAGATGCCGTGCCATTGCCGTCATTTTAACCCCGTTGCATGCAATTTTGCTGTATTTATTGTTATTATCATTATGTACATCTATTTGGAACATATGCTGAGAATTATTGATTTGTATTATAATCATTTTAATAGGGATACATTCAGTATCCCGACAATAGGGATGCCAGTCATCAGAATGCCAATGCTGGAATCCCATCACTTGTCAGAATCCCGGTGCCGGCATCCTGACCACTGGCATTCCGTAGGTAAGTAGCGGGGAGAGTTAGAATTAAGGTTAGGGGGACAGTTAGCTTACCTCCCAACATTTGAGGAGCTCCACTCGGGACATCCGCGCGCCAAAGGCGTGTGTGTTCTCGAGAAGGGGGCGTGGCCTACGTGGAAAGGGGGCGTGGTCTAATGGCACGCACCATTTGCATCAGAAATGCATCTCGGAGATGCTGGGCTGCAGAGCATCTATTCTCGCTCTGCATACACGCTGCTCTGCTATGCAGAGCAGTGGTGTATGCTTCCCCCAACTTCCCCCCCCACTGCGGGACACTGCGGCCCACGAGTGAGACAGCAGGACAGTCCCAAAAAAATGGGACAGTTGGGAGGTATGGGTTAGGCACTAAGGGAGGAGGGTTAGCTTTGGGGTTCAGGGAGGGGGAAGTTAGGTTTAAGCACTAGGTGGGGAGGTTAGGTTTAGGCACGGGGGAGGGTTAGGATACTGACCGAAAGGTGTCGGTATCCTAACCCTGTCAGGATGCCGGTGTCGGGATTCTGACTGCCAGGATCCTGAGCTTCGGCATCACGTACCTATCCCTTTTAATATTGACAATATATATGTTTACTACAAATTGCTTTACTTTATTCAAATAACACCTACTTAAGCACTTTGACAATATTTAGGGACATATTTATCAATTATTGGGTTTTAGACGTGATATTTGAAAAATCATTGCTATGCTGTAATAAGAAATTATTTACTGCCTGAATGTACAAAAAAAACACATGCAGGGACAGGAGCCCATCCCTCCAATGTATTAGCAGTGAAGTGATCACATTAGCGGTTAACTCACTACTATATTGGGACCCCTGGCACGCTACTGCACATGTGTGGTGAGGAATCCTCCCCCAATAAATTTACAAATTGTAGCCCAAAGCTTACAGCGACTAATGCCATCTTCAGATGGTGTTAGCTGCCGGGACCAAACTCTTCATCTATTTGTACATATTATTGCCACGCCTTTCTATTCACTGGATACACCCACTTTGACAGATGGTTACGCCCCTTCAGCGGGCCCCTACTTTTGCAATCCCCTGGTGGGCCTTTCATGCCCCAGTCCAGTACTGCACAGACATATTGAGATGGCTGTGCTTCACAGCCGATGGCAGACATATCTGCACATGTGTGTACAGGCAGTCAGTCGACCACCCATACACTTGCTGCATAGGCCGTGGGTGACTGACATCACAACTGAGCGGGTACATGTAAATGTCCGCCGAGTTGTGATGTCAGGCACGATAAGTGTCGTCCTAATGTGTACCCACCTTTAGGCCTTGACAGACGTGCTGGCAGAGTAGGACTCTGCTCTCTGATGTCAATAAAGACTTATGTATTTGCAGGCACAATAACTGCCATATCAAGCATAGGAAAATATCATTTTGTGGTACCTGTGTCACACTCTCTAAAACAAGAAGGTGGTTTAAAGTGTATATTTAGTAACTCTTGGTAATTATTCATTGTAATTATTCAGAAATGGTAATAAAAATGATTTACAGACTATGGGCTAGGTTTCGCCTCCCAGACTTTCTGCCTACATCGTGTGTTTTTGGAGAAAAGTCTTTTCGAGCGCGCTTTTCGCCCAATTCAATTCCAAAGGACGTGAAAACGGGACCTGTCGAAAGTCAAACAGGCGAAAAGTGCTGTCAGTTTTGGGGAAATCACCCTTACACCCCCCCAAAATATGCACTGACATAGGGTATCACTATAGATACCCCTGAATAGGCCTGCTGAAGGTATTTGGGGTACTTAAATTATCTCAATAGCTGCTATTTAGCGTCTTTGCATAAGTGGTGAAGAATAGCATTTAGCATTATTTTTTGGTGAAAATAAATAGTGGTAGCAAAATTGGGGTACATGAAAATGGTGGCTAGCATATTTTAAAGTTGTTAAAGTGAAGTTTTATAAAATGTAAAAAATCCACCTGCCGCAAGTACCTGCAATCAAAAAAACACCTGGGGCATACTTGGGGACCCCCCTCAATTCTATTTCGCTAGTTTTTATCTTTGTCCCCCAACTTTTTTTTTTTCACCCCCAAAACGACTGTACTTTTTTGGGGTGTTCTAAAGTATTTTAAAAAAATTTTTTATGCAGTTTACCTTGGGGGGATTGTCCCAAGGGTGCTTGGGGGGTTTTCAAAAGTGTGCACCCCAAAACCGCAATTCTGCACTTTTTTTTTCGACCCCTAGTCATAGGCGATTATTTTTCTCCGGATTCATACCAATGACTTTCCGCGTTGGTGTCAACACATCGATTGAGGCCCGATGAATTGATTGATGCAGCAGGGGAGACGGAGCTCGGGAGGTTCAAACAACTAGTGTTAGTCCTCCAGATCCTTACCAGACCCGCTGCAGTGGTGGCTGTGGACGGTAAGTGCTTTAAATTTGTGGAAGGCTGGCTAATGGGTGGTCCAGTGCACCCCCGGACCACCCCTTAGTTTTGCCTATGACACCCGTGCATGCAGGGGGGGTTTCTGAGTACCTAGAAACCCCCCCTGCCCGACCCAGCGAGCAGCGCTGAACAAAATAAATATTTTTTTTTATTTTTTTTGCGCGCTAAGACTGCATGGGCTGGCTGTAGGGGGAGCTGCAGTGCGCAAGCCCCTCCCAGTCAGTTCCCATAGGCCAGGCGGATAAGAGCGTTGCTGCTGCCGGGACACTGCCGATGCTGTGTAGTTGTGGAGCTCAGCCGCAAGAACCAAGACGTAGGTGGCCGAGTGCCGCCCGGGGGGATAACACTGTACTTAGCTGCCAGATGACTCAGACTGCTCTTGCGGGGGGAGCACTGGGGGTCTTGCAGGCGGCGGCAGCACTGGGGGGGGGAGATTTCTTAAATTAAGCCATTCTGCTGTGTGTGTAAAGGCGGGGAGGTGCGGGCGGTGGGGCAGGGGAATAATATGTATTAAATAATACCATTGCATTTCGATTGCTCTGTATTTGCGGTGGTGGGGTGAAGGGGGGAGGATAATATTTATCAGATTATGCCAGGCTCAGCTGTCTGCTGTATGTTATTCCCGGGGGTGGGGGGATGGGAGGATAACATTTATTAGATGCTGCCAGCTGCTGTCTGTTATTCCCAAATTCCAAAAATACATAATTTTCGGAATTTGATGAATACCATAATTTCCATATTCCCATACTAATGTATGGGGAGTGTGGAAAGTAACGCAGGGGGACTTAACCAGGAGATATCAGTGATATCTCATGTGTTAAGATACTTCATGAATACTAAAATAACGGTATTTAAGGAAAATGTCCTTAAAAATTTGATTTTAGTGTTGATGAATAGGCCCCTATATCAATCAGTTCCTGCAACCAAGATCTTAGCTACATTTCTTTAAATGCTATGAGATAAAAATCAGAGGGCTGAAATATACCACATTAGCATCCTCTCACTTAGCTAAATATCATAAGTGGCCTGAGTAGAGTAAAGCACAGAGCAGGACACAGTCTCACCATGCAGAGTATCTATTACGCAAAATGCCTACGTATAAGGAGGAAGGAGCAAATTCTACACATAAAATCCAGCTACACAGATGGGTACTCAGCTTTGCGATCACTTGGTTGATACGGTAAATGCCCCCAATCAGCTGAGTACGGTATCCTCAGCATGACCTCCGGTGAGCCTCCTGCGAACCTCATACACACTGTGCTAGAAATAGGTCAGTATATATGTACAGGCTTCTATGGGATCGGTAGGTAGAGGCAATATAGTAAACAGTCCATAAGATGCGTCCTCCCAATCCCGACTGTTGCAGGAGCATTATAAGCCATTTATCAGATAACGCTCCTGCATACTATCGTCAACCTGATCACCTGATATTGTGTAATCATGACGAGGATTGTATAGGTGTATACTAGGGGTGTGCACCGGCCACTTTTCGTGTTTTGGTTTTGGATCTGGGTCTTTCTTCGTGTTTTGGATCTGGATTGGTTTTGCCAAAACCACCCTTCCGTGTTTTGGGTTCTGGGTTTTGTGTTTTGGATCTGTATTTTTTTGAAAAAAAGCATAAAAACAGCTAAAATCACAGAATTTGTGGGTTTTTCTGCTCCTATGCTATTATTAACCTCAATAACCTTAATTTCCACTCATGCAAAGAAAAAAAAGAGGTGCAAGATGGAATTGTCCTTGGGCCCTCCCACCTACCCTTATGTTGTATAAACAGGACATGCACACTTTAACAAACCAATCATTTCAGCGCCAGGGTCTGCCACACAACTGTGACTGAAATGATTGGTTCGTTTGGGCCCCCACAAAACAAGCTGGAAATTAATCTGTCCCTGCACAAACTGGCTCTACGGAGGCAAGATCCTGACTAAGGAGGAAATTGACGAGGAGGGAGTTGACGGTGTGGTTTGCAGGCGCTTGGATACAACAGGACAACGGGATTTAGGTGTCCCTGGACTGCTTATGGTCTTAGCCATAGCTTCCGAACTTGACAGTAACTTTTTATGAACGCGCTGCAGGTGCCGTATAAGGGACGATGTTCCTAGGTGGTTAACGTCCCTACCCCTACTTATTTCACCTTTACATATGGTACATATGTCAAGACAGTTGTTGTCTGGATTTGGATAGAAATATTGCCAGACCAAATAGGTGGAATGTTTGGTCTTCTGGGCTTTTTCATCCCACGGACAACAACTGTCTCCCCCGGAGCCTGATTTAAACAAACCACATCACCATCAGAATCCTCCTCGCCAACTTCCTCCTCAGCGCCAGCTACACCAGTATCCTCATCCTGTTGTACTTCAACAGTGACATCTTCAATTTGCATATCAGCAAGTGGACTGTGGGTGCTCCTTTCAGCACTTGCAGGGGGCGTGCAAATGGTGGAAAGAGCCACCTCTTCCCGTCCAGTGCTGGGAAGGTCAGGCATCGCAACCGCCACCACACTTGGACTCTCCTTGGGGATTTGTGATATATTCTTAGAATGCACAGTTCTTCGCTGTGCTTTTGCCAGCTTAACTCGTTTGATTTTTTTAGCGGGAGGAGGGCTTCCATCGTCATGTGAAGCTGAACCACTAGTCATGAACATAGGGAAAGACCTTAGCCGTTCCTTGCCACTCCGTGTCGTAAATGGCATATTGGCAAGTTTACGTTTCTCTTCAGATGATTTAAATGTTTTTTTTAAGGTAATTTTCCTGAACTTTGTCATTTGGGATTGTATGTGCCCTCTACTATGACATTGGGCATCGGCCTTGGCAGACGACGTTGATGGCATGTTATCGTCTATGTCATGACTAGTGGCAGCAGCTTCAGCACTAGGAGGAAGTGCTTCTTGATCTTTCCCTATTTTATTTTTATCGGAGAAAGTTTGGTCCTCCATTTATGTTATATTGATATATACGTGCGGCTAAGGCGCACACAAACACAGAAAATAATTTTTTATTTTTGTTGGAGACTAGTGCACTTAGTGGGTTATAACACCCTTTAAGAAATGAGCCAGCCGGCTCTTTACTTATGGGACACAGGCGCACGCTTGGCGCTGCTCCTTTGTTGATGCACGTGCAGCCACAGTGCACACAATTCACAAACACAGAAAATATTTTTTTATTTGGTTTGGAGTGCACTTTGGGGATTACAGCACCCTTTAACGGTCAAGCCAGCCGGCCCTTTACTTACGACACAGGCGCACACTTGGCGCTACTTTGTTGATGCACGTGCGGCTACTGCGCACACAATTCACAAACACAAAAAAATATATTTGCTTTATTTTTTTTGGAGTGCACTTTGGGGGTTACAGCACCCTTTCACGGACAAGCCAGCCGGCCCTTTACTTATGGGACACAGGCGCACGCTTGGCGCTGCTCCTTTGTTGATGCACATGCAGCCACAGTGCACACTGGGCCTAATTCAGACCCGCTCGCGAGCGCAGGCCACTTGCAAGCGGGTCGATGGTGCCCTAATGCGCATGCACACGACGGAGGGAGCTCCGTCGTGCGCATGCGTGAGACCCGCATAGCGACAGCCAAGCTGTCGCTATGGGTCTCGCACCAAAGGGGGCGTGCTGTCGATGGTGACTGACAGCACGCCCCCTTTGGTGGGCATGCCTGGGGCGTTGCTGTCCAGACGGAGGCGTTCCCATGGGTTACCACCCACAGCTATAGTGAGCGTCCATGATGATGGTCTGGATGGTCAAGACCATCGCGACCATCGGGCTAGCAACGAGACCCTGCGGTAGGCTCTCGTTGCCGCAAGCCCTGGAGTGATTTTGGCTCTATCAGAGCCAAAATCACTCCCACTGACATCACTAATGATGTCAGTGGGGCCGGACCCAGACGGTAGGCGTTCCCATGGGAACGCCTCCGTCTGGCAGCCACGCCCCCGGCACGCCCACCAAAGGGGGCGTGCTGTCAGTCACCATCGACAGCACGCCCCCTTTGGTACGAGACCCATAGCGACAGCTTGGCTGTTGCTATGCGGGTCTCGCGCATACGCACGATGGAGCTCCCTCCGTCGTGCGCATGCGCATTAGGGCACCATCGACCCGCTTGCGAGCGTCCTGCGCTCGCGAGCGGGTCTGAATTAGGCCCACAGCCCCTCTGGACAACAGCAGCACAGCACAACACAGCCAGCCCCTATGGACTTTGGAGGAGTGGACACAGCCCCTATGGACAACAGCAGCACAGCGCAGCACAGCACAGCACATCATTACACTGCACTACACTACACTACACTACACAGCCCAGCCAGCCCTAACTCCCACCCTCCCTCTTCACTGTCCACAGCCAAGTGAGAAAATGGTGCCGACGCGGGTACCTTATATAGAATCCAAAACCCGCGAGACCCGGAAGGCGGGACATTTTGCCTCGATTTCAGATCCGAGTCAGGCGGGAAAAGTCGAGCCTGACTCGGATCGGCCTCGGATCGGGGGGGCTCGGGGGGGGGTTCGGATTTCAGAAATCCGAACCCGCTCACCCCTAGTGTGTACCCAACTTTAGTCTGTGTTAGGAGCACATTTGGAGAAACTTATTCGAAACCTTTCAAGTAGCACTTTTATAAATCGAACAGATGTTTATTATCCAAGAAGACATATTTTTAAATATGAAATCATTTATAGACAAAGTGTAAATTGACAGTAGAGCGACAAGTTTGCTGTTAAAAAATAATCGTGACTGCAGTGTGATAAGAAACTGATACATAAAACTAATTTGTATCCAGTGAATAACACATATTATTGCATAAACATAATAAAATAATGTATGAGGTTTTAAGCAAAAACCAATACTTATTCAGAATAATAGTGCAACCTTATTAGAAAAATATTGAACATATATTGAGAACTAAAAGTGCTAGTGCAATAAATACCAATATAAAAAATGTGTATAAAAATAACAATTTATTATAAACAATTATAGGATTTCCACCTGATAGGCTAATAAAATCCCTTAAAATGCATGATAATGAAAAAGGCAGTAAAAAAGACAGTGAAATAATATTGGAAAATTAAAAATAGTAGCAAATTAAAAAATAGCAGCTTATCTGAATGAGAAAGAGAAGTAGTAGTCCAAAGTAGCAGCAAACACTCCCAACACGTTTCGTCTATGACTTCATCAAGGGGATGGTGTGTAAGTGTAAAGGTTCGCTTTTTATAGCCCACTAGGGGTTCAAAAGGTCAGGAATCCGCGTCACATCCTGTGTGATCCGGGACACCTATATATAATGGATTTCCCATTTATATCAGTTCATCAGTTCCTAGTAAACATGTTCCAGCAGTACCTTTAAAAATGCATTAATTACGAGATGTTATTCAGTGTTCTGTCGTTACGGCAAATCTTTGCCCTTACTATCATTACTTCCGCCCTCACTCTGGCGCGACATATCTGTGGTGAAAAAACCTGTCTGTCCAAGGTACGCGGTGTCCTCGGGTCCACGTCATCTCCATTGGTGTCCATGTGTTCTACGACGATGCACGTCTCCTTCGCATAGCAGTACGTAGACGCCTGTCTCCTCCTGGACCTCCGATCATGGCCGCTCGCGTCTTGGGCTAGGCATCACTTCCGCCCTGACTATGCATGTGACTATGCATGTGACCGCAATATTCTTCTATCAGTACATCATTTCCGCCCTTCTGTTGTACATGGTGGAGATGGCTTCCGCCCATCTTTATAATGCAATATAAAATTGGAAAAGTCTCCAGTTTCTTCTAAAAGAGAAAATTATTGTTAGAATTGATATCGAAATGTATATTTAGAATTAGAAATATGCTAGGTGGCTCATTTTGATTGTTTTTAACAGAAACATGACTCCGTTGGAGATCCATTATACAGCATGGATGATATGAATAAAGAAAGAATAAAAAATGTATATAAAAACTAAACAGCTTGCGTACTAATGCATGTTAGGGCATAATAAAATATGAAATCAGAGGGTATTTATGCATATTTTTAGTTGGGTCCATTACTGCAAGTTCATATCTGATAAAAAAGTTATTATATCAGGAGAGATTTAATTTGTATAATGTTCTAAGTGGTAGCCATAGTTCATAATTAAATCCATAAGTTCAAATGATTTCTTCGATGATACTACTAGTTTTCTTTCATTTTTCTTCTTATTGGTTCTTCTTGTTCTTGACATGTATAACCGATGCAGAAACAATACAACACCTGGACTTCCTAAGATGTCACCAATCTTAGTACTAGTCAGGCCCAAAAATATACTAAGCTCCCAATCCTAGAGTTGGAGCTTGTATAAATTGGTATAGTTGTATATATCTCCAAGAGATATGGGTACGTACAAATTCCCTTTTAGGCCATGCCACCTTATATTCATTGCAGGTTCAACCTATATTTGCAGCACCAGGTATTCCTAAGAGGTTGCCCTTCTCAGTACTGGCCTGGCCCAATCATGCTTCGCTTCCAAGATCAGACGAGATTGGGCTCATACATTATGGTATGGCAGCAAATATAATCTGCAAAAAAGGGGTAAATAGTGCCAAATTATTTCTACTATACCTGATCTTCCCAGTAAGTTCATCCCTAGAGGTAATGGTAAGGCCCATCCATGCAATTAGGAGGTATAATAGTAGATGGGAATTGAACTTATCACAAAAATGGAGCAATTTCGTAGTACTCGTTAAAACCTTTTGGTGCCAGTGTGTCCAATTCAAGCAGCCAGAACATTTCTCTTCTTGATAATAGATTGCCCAAATCTCCTCCTCTCTCTCCTAAAGTCACATGTTCAATAGCTTTAAAAGTAATCTCCTCAGCATTAGAATTATGTTCTGTTAAAAAGTGTTTGGAGACTGCGTGTCCCTCTACTTGATTTTTAATATTCCGGATATGCTCCTGAATCCTAATTTTTAAGGGTCTTTTGGTTTTGCCTACGTATTTAAGTCTATAGATTGTAAGCTTGCAAGCAGGGCCCTCTTACCTCTATGTCTGTCTGTTATTACCCTGTTTTGTTCTATAAATGTTTCCAATTGTAAAGCGCAACGGAATATGCTGCGCTATATAAGCAACTGTTAATAATAATAATAATAAGTCCACATGTACATTCTAACAGACAAATTACTGATGTTGCAATTCATGAAATTCTTTGTAGTGTATTCTTTGGATCCATCTGAATTATCCATCTGCAACGGCCGCACTTGTAGCTTCCCTTACATTTCAAAGTATTCATGGTTAGTTTGTCTTTATCCCTTAGCATACTTGGTGCTAATATTTCTTTCAAATTCCTTGATTTTCTATAAACAATTTGAGGTCTGGGAGGTAAAATCTTATTGAGTATTGGGTCCATCAGAAGGATATTCCAATTTTTGTTGAGGTATTTCTTGATTTGTTTCTCATGACCACTATATGTAGTTATAAAAGGTACTGTTTCATTTCTCTGTGGTTTCTCAGTTCTGTATTGGAGTAGTTTACTTCTTTCTAGTTGTTGAGTTTTCTGCATAGCTGTCATTATTGTTGCCTCAGGATATTCTTTCTCTCAGAGGGCTCTATTTACTACAATCCGCATATTGAATTCGGATTGTAGTGTGATATTACCGAGTGAATTCGCATTGCGAATTCAGGCAATATCACAGGGATTTACTATAAATCCCTTGCAGGGACAGAGCTTGCGATAAAGCTCTGTCCCTGCGGATCCCATCCGCACTCTAGTCGCGGTATTTTTGGAAAAAATACAGCGACTAAGAGCCCGCGCATGCGCCGACCGACCACCGCTACTACCCCCCCACCAACGCTAAGCCCCGCCCCCAGTGCTAAGCCCCGCCCCCCATGATCGCGGACCCCCGCGACCCCCCCCTTCATTACACTTACCTGCATCCTCCTGGCCTCCGGTGATCTTCTCCGGGCTTCCCGATCAGGTGATCTCCCATACTGCACTGGGGCCCGATCACCTAATGACCGGACCCTAGTGTACTATGGGAGACCAGCTGACCGGAGAGGAGCCATCACCGGAGGCCCGATCACTGGTCCCTGGATTCAGGTAAGGAAAAAAAAAAATGTTTAATTTTTTTTTTCTTTTTTGTACAGCAATCAGCTTGCGGTCTGCTTAGACCACACAGCTGATTGCTGGTACTGGCTCCCGCCTCTGCTCTCCCCGTTAGAGCAGAGTGGGAGCCCGGTAACCGGGGGAGACCCTGGATAACGCCACCTCCAGGTGGCGTTATTATCACAGGGCTTCCCCCGATATTTTTTTACAATTTATTTTTAGTAACTTAGGTCGGATCACATTTCCCATTACAATTATGGGAAATGCGATCTGCTTTACTAAAAATAAGTGATACTGGGGGTTGGAGTAGAATTTTACTAATTCTACTCCAATTGCCCTGTAATAACTACAGGTGAAACTAAAATAATGTGAAAAGGGTGTGAAAACACCCTTTTTCACTTTATTTTAGTAAAAATAATGTTAATAAATAGAGCCCTAAATCTGTTAGTATACACTTCCAGTTGTTCATTGCAGTTTATGACATCGCTACAGTTGCGTTTAATCCTATAAAACTGGGAGTATGGAATATTTCTCTTCCATTTATCTAAGTGGCAACTTTTAAAATGCAGGTAACTATACACAGCATTACATTTCTCAAGAGAAATAATATGTTTAAAATATATGAATATATATGTATAGCATTGATAAAATAATAATAATATGTAAAAATGAAAGGTTCCCTATATTAGTATGGTTTGTGCACTAAGGGGTATATATATATGCCAAAGCTTGATGTGAAATAAAATTGTGAAATATATATCACCAACCAATCAGCTCCAAAATATAATTTCTTAAACACAGCCTGCAAAATGTAAGTTAGAAGCTGATTGGTTGGTGATGTATATCTCAAAATTCTATCTCACATCAAGCTTTGATACATATGCCCCTAAAATAGCTCTGTGTACTCTCCATATGTTGAAAGAGACCAGAGGGTTTATTTACTAAGCACTTCCGCTCGTGTTTATGCCCCAAATTTAAAAGAGCAATGATTTTACCAGCTAAACACATACAGTAACTGTATTTAAATGATTTGTAATTATAATTATACATATAATATTGCAATGAACAACAGTGATTTTTTATTTTATGGAACTCTCTCTCTCAATTTGATTCTCCTCATCTACATTTTTATTTTCTATATCCTCCCAAAATAATGAAAAATCTTAATTACAAAAATATTTGTATATTATTAATAAAATAACACATAGAGGAAACATTAGTAACAATTCCCCTGGGCTAATCAAAGAGCTTGGCCCAGGGAAACAGGTGGGGGAAGCAGTCGGGAAGCCGATGGACGGAATCCCAACCGTCGGCTTCTCGACTGTCTAATCCCGGCAAGGGCTAAATGACAGGCGTCGAAATCCCGATGCCTGTCATTTTACCTATGACAGGAGCCCGACACCAGGCTTACCAATTGAAGGTAAGCCGGGCACCGGGCGCGGACAGCCGCGCGGGAGGGAGGGTTAGGTTTAGGGTTCCCGGGGGGGACTTAGGGTTAGGTACCCCCTCGGGAGTTTAGGGTTAGGCTAGGGGAAGGGAGGGTTAGGGATAGGCACCCCCCCGGATTTAGGCGGCGGGGAAGGGGGGTTAGGTTTTGGCACTTAGAGGGGGGATTAGGGTTAGGCACTTGGGGGGGAGGTTAGGGTTAGGCACCCCTAAGGGAGGGTTAGGGTTAGGGGGAAGAATAGGTTAGTGAATACTTCTCGACGATTGGGATTTTCACTGCTGCCGGGATGCCGCTGTCGGGATTTGAACCACCGCCCATGCGGCTGGAGGTAAATCGTACTGGATCCTATCCAGGTGCCAGGCATAAATTGATAGTAAATGGTGAGTAAGCGCTCACTCACTTGTAACCTGAGGTGGCAGCAGGAGCTAAAGAGGAACCTTATCTCTTTTTTAATACAACTGCAATCGAGATAGCCCGCGCTCAATCACAGGTGGTGGTATTTTATAGTTTGCTGATATCACAATAAATACAGTAAACATTAAATTAATTCACAAGGTGATTTACTTTTGGGTAAAACTTAATGTTGCATATGTATAATACAGATTATGCCAATACATGTATACATATAGGACAAAGACAGGACAAACCAGGACACCAGTAAGGACAGGATCTAAATAAAAGAAAATGCACTCAAAAATCAATAATGTGTATATAGAAAAGTGAAACCTGCGAGTGCTTCTATGGGCAAGCAGGGGAAAAATGTATGCAGACAAAAGGAAAATAAAAACAACAAGAAAAAGAAAAAGAAAAAATGTGCTTTAAGTTCCACAGAAACCCGTTATATGTTATGTGGGTTTGTTTAAATGCATCCAGCGAATGCACTGATGAATGTGGGATGTTATAGTACAATCCTGGATAATGGCACCATTAATTTAAATTAATTAAATTCGTGGGTCACTAATGCAATGGTTATTGCTTGAAGTTAAATGTGTCCCAATGGTGAGCCTCGCCCTTCAAATTAATGGTGCCATTATCCAGGATTGTACTATAACATCCCACATTCATCAGTGCATTCGCTGGATGCATTTAAACAAACCCACATAACATATAACGGGTTTCTGTGGAACTTAAAGCACATTTTTTCTTTTTCTTGTTGTTTTTATTTTCCTTTTGTCTGCATACATTTTTCCCCTGCTTGCCCATAGAAGCACTCGCAGGTTTCACTTTTCTATATACACATTATTGATTTTTGAGTGCATTTTTTTTATTTGGATCCTGTCCTTACTGGTGTCCTGGTTTGTCCTGTCTTTGTCCTATATGTATACATGTATTGGCATAATCTGTATTATACATATGCAACATTAAGTTTTACCCAAAAGTAAATCACCTTGTGAATTAATTTAATGTTTATTGTATTAATTGTGACATCAGCAAACTATAAAATACCACCACCTGTGATTGAGCGCGGGCTATCTCGATTGCAGGCATAAATTGGTGACTGGTTTATCTTTGCTCCAGATAATCTATGTGCTCTATTGTGTTGCACATTTCATAATATACAATCAACTGAAAATATGTGCTCGCCTACGTTCATGGTGTATTTATTTTTTTACCAATGAGGCCCTTAAATATAGGCCCTATTACTGAGAAGTGCAGATTTCAACAGTCACTGCATTGTAAAAAATACATCAGTTGAGATAGTAATATATTGCCTGAATCATTCAACGAATTGAAGAACAATAAATACATTTGTCAAGATAGCAAACTATTTATTGTCTGGGTGTTTCAATGGTATTCAATCGGGAAACCGGCTGACGTAAGCCCGACAGCCAGCTTCCCGATTGCTTTATCCCGGCGAGGGTTAAATGACAGGTGTCTAAATGTAGACGCCTTTCATTTTTCCGACGCCGGGAGACCAGCGCCCGGCATCCCGATCAAAGGGATGCCGGGCACCGCGAGCGGACAGCCGCAGGGGGGAGGGTTAGGTTTAAGGCACCCGGGGGGACTTAGGGTTAGGTGTCCCCCCGGGAGTTTAGAGTTAGGCTAGGGGAAGGGGAGGTTAGGGTTAGGCACCCCCGTGGGGAGGTTAGGGTTAGGCACCCCCCCGGGGGATTTAGGTTTAGGCAGCGGGGAAGGGGGGGTTAGGTTTAGGCACTTAGAGGGGGGATTAGGGTTAGGCACCGGGGGGGAAGGTTAGGGTTAGGCACCCCTAAGGAGGGTTAGGGTTAGGGGGGTTAGGTTAGTTTGTACTTACCTAGGGATGATCGGGATTTCCAGCGCTGTTGGGCTGCCGCTGCCGGGATCTCTGCATCTGTCGGACTGACGCTGCCGGGAATCGAACTGCAGGCCATGCGTCAGCCGGTATTTCATACCGATTCCGTTTCAACACTTATATAAGGTATAAGAAAGGTATGGCTGTACAATGGAAAATACACAAAAATATTGATCCAATAGATTGTGAGTCCTTAAAGGGCTAGCTAAGATGGATGCAAAATAAAAGTAAAGCAAATAGGTCAATGTTGCTATGAACCAAGGTCCAGATTCAGAGCCGGACGCTCTTTGAGAGCGCTCGCTCTGAATTAGGGCGTTTTTTTTTTTTATGGAGCCGGCCTCCTGGCCGCTTGCTAAGCTGTGGGTGACCACCCACAGCTTTTGCGAGCGGCCAGGTGATGGTCGCGTTTGTCGCGACCATCGGGGCTTGCGACGAGACCCTTGTGGTAGGGTCTCGTTCCCGCAAGCCCCAGTGAGCTTCCTGCTCTAAATAAGTGATGTCAGTGGTGCCTCCCACAAACGGCAGGCGTTCCTTCGGGAACGCCTCCATTTGTGTAGCCACCCCCCTGCCTGCCTCCAAAACGGGGCGAGCTGTCAATCACAATCGACAGCCGCCCCGTTTTGGTGCGAGACCCGTAGCAACGGGGCACCCATCACTGGCCGGGTCTCGCGCAGGACCATGCCGGAGGCGGCGCATGCGCAGGGGCAAACACCGACCTGCTTGCGAGCGCATAGCGCTTGCGAGTGGGTCTGAATCAGCCCCCAAGTGTGCAAAGAATAGTGTTAACGTTGATTAGCATAGACATACAGTACATTCCAGCTCAAATCAATGAGTGCCCTGATTCTTCAAGGAAGTATATTTCCACAAATCTCTTTATTTTTTCAAATATTTTTATTGCAGCTCAGTAGAGTACTGTACATAATAAAATGACGACAATAGTCCAGTATATACAGAAATAGAACATTCAGAAAACTGTTGACAGAAGGTGAAATAAACCTAGTAACTATCCTATACATCATATAAGACTACGTAGACACAATCGTGGAGTCAAAATTAGAGAACCAAAACATTTTTTTGTTTCACATTGTTATATAATAGACAAAGCATCACAAGACAAAAATAAATAAATAAAAGAAAATAAACTAAAGTAGACTAGAGTATATTAAAGTAACTAAAAAAAAATAATAACAGACAACAAAATCCTATAACTAGTGCTCACCCAGGAATCACAACCCGACAATCCATCCACAGAAACAGATCAGAAGTGTGAAAGGAGAGTGTATGAATACTTGGGTCGATTATAACAAGTTGGATATGGTGAAAAACAAAATCATAGGGTTATAATGATTTTATTGGCTACTAATTGGTAAAAGTACCATGAGCTACGTTGGAAGCATTTTTAGAATTGAAGAAGTGAGTGGATGAAGGTGTTATGTTACATTTAGAAGAAACTGAGATATTTAGTTAAAGATAAATTTGCCATGAATTGGACTTAGGGGGTGTTTCATGCTTAGATGCTATTGCATATGCTAACTTGGTAGCAGCTGCGATAGCATTATTACAGTAATGTTGCTAATGGTAGCAGCTGCGATAGCACTATGACGGTAATGCTCCTGCATACATTACTGATCCGAACTGCCTCCATGAATGCAGCATCGGATCATCTGCGTGATCCTCGGCCGGCTGAGTGACCATTGGGTCACTCTAGCTGTCTACCACAGATACACCAGAGGCCAGGAGATCTCCCTTAGCCAACAGAGATAGCCTCTTCCCACTTCCCCAACGACGGCATGCCTCCATTTTGTGGAACGGAGGCCGTCGACGTCCCCTCCCCGACCAGCAACAGCAGTAGACTGTCAATCACTGACAGTCTGCTGCCGGACTGAGTGCAGGATTGCAGACCCGTACTGCACATGCACAACATGGGTCATGCGCCCGCGCAGAAAAATAACAATCTGAGACGTTTGCTATCCATTGAGTTAGCGTACATCTCTTTATCAGCCCTATAGCAATTTTATCCACAAAATACATCAGTAAATAGACCCAGGGGTGCCGGGGATAGCCCTGAGCTATCAGCCCAGGCTTGGGGTGCCCTGGAGAGGCGGCACCGCTTTATTGGGGGGCCCCCACCTTCCCAGGAATTCCCAGCCTTGGCTGACTAGCGTAGGGTGATGAATACGATGCTGGTTGTGGCTAATAAAGAGTCCAGTGCTGGTTGTGGCTAATAAAGGGGACCCCTACTCATTTTGTCTCCTGTATTTCTGCAAACAGGACTGGCTCACTGAGCCTGGTGCTGGTTGTTGAAAATATTGGGGGACCCCTAAGACTTTTTCCCCCCATGTTTTCACAACCAGGAATGGTTCCAAAAAGGCTGGTACTGGTTGTGTTTTTAGGGGGGGTCCCCACTATTTTAATTTTTAACATTTTATTAGCTTTTTACTTTGCTCAGGCTATACTCGCTAGCCTGAAGCAGGTCTGTTATTCTGCAAATTTTAGTTAAGTAACTTGGTACAAGTTAAAAACTTGCACTCTATTACATTGGCGATGTGTATGTTTTTCATGGAAAAACATCTGATTGCGAGTTTCGGCATTGCGAGTTGTGGAAATGCAAGGTCCATGCAAGTTTGCATGTTCTCGCATCCCATTACACTGAGTGAGTTCTAAAAAAGAGAACTTATATTATTATATTTATCCATATATAATAGATCTATAAATACCATATAAAGGCTGTCATTCACTACAACTTATTGCTACTTCAACTGATTTGGGCATCTGTAACACTTGAAAATAGTGAATATAGCATCTTGTGTGCAATTTATGTGTGTATGCCATGGGATTGCAATTAGTGTTTGTAATATGTCATGTAATAAAAGATCAGCTCTCTCATTGCAGTTGTTGGGTATTTACAATTTAATCAAATGTACACTAGAACCTCACGTTTAGTTCAAATATCATATTATATTACATAGCAATACTACAGATTCTAATAGACACATCTCTTACAGTGTTTTTTTATGATTTTAATGCCTAAAGTGTGCTCTAGAATTCTCACACAGTATTTTGTAATTTAGCTTAGGTGGGTGGACTGTAAATCCCCCCTTTATTGCTTTATTGAGGGTAGGAAAAGCCCCAGTACTTTTCAGCTTAGGGCTGCTAACTCCTGGGTGAGGCTGTTTTTCACCCTAGTGTATCTTTCTCTCACTCTCTAATATATATATATATATGGTTTTAGTACATGTGAAAGGGCAAGGTCTTGGGTTTACAAGATACAGATAAATGTGTTTCCCTTGCATGCAATGTATGAGTTTAATTTTTCCCAGACACTGTTGTTTTTGCTATGTCATGCTGACAGTAACTTTATTATACGTTATAACCATGCTGAAACCTCAGGGTGTTACTCTAGTATTATGTAGGCCATGAATCCTGACTTTATAAATCACCATGGGGCATAATTATTACATTCCACATTTTTAATGCAGATGTGATATTTTTTGTGTTTTCTCAAAGTAAAAACTAATGTATTCATGGAGAGGGAGCCGACGGTTCACTCTCTGTAAATATTTGCAAATTAGTAGCCCAAAGACTACTATAGATAGAGTAATGGAGATCACGTTACCCTATCGGGGCCAAGCTCTAGAAATGCTTCACATTCCGGAGCTTGGTAAATCTGACCACTTTGCAGCCCCCATAGGACTGCTATTGGAAATGAAGGGCCTGTGGCAAAAATCACAGGGAAAGCGGCGACAGACATTTTCCCGGTGACCCGCGCATGCTCTGAAAAGATGTCCCCAGGAATATGACGCAGGCGCCATTTTCTAGGAGACCCGCACATGTGCAGTAGATTCTGGCATTAAGCCAGCATGTACTGCGCTCACGGCCTAATTCAGCAAGTAACGCACAGGAGAGATCGCACACTTTTGGCTGATGTTTGTGCACTGTGCGTGCACAAACTAGTCAGTGCGATCGGGTCAGATCAACCACTATTATGCTAATGACCGATGGTTCTCGATGTTATCGATGTTTACACTATCTTGCGTGCTGATCAGGCTGTGAGTAAATGGAGATTAGCGGCTTAGTATGGGGCTGGGGGTCTGCATCTTGTGCTGCGGTCTCCGTGCGTATGCATTGATTAGCATATTCTCACAGCGGACGGGTGCGTGCATCTGCATCCGTGCGCTCCTTGATGAATCAGGCCCTCAGTCCGCTGCCAGAGAGGAGGGGGCCCAAACGGAGGCTGCACCAAAGCCCAATCCTCTCATAAAACACCCCTGACATTGTTGTTGTTCATGCGAATAGGTGTGAGCGATCACCTTATTTTGGGTCTCAGCAACAACGGACAGTTAGCGCAGTATTCTACCTATTTTTGTATATATGAGGTGACATGTTAAGGGGATATTGGCCCTGATTCAGAGTGTCGATGTTGGACATAAGCGGACAAATTTTCAGTCTGTGTAAGTGTCTGTGTCGCACTGATCCTGCATCCAGATGGTTACCGTCTTAAGCCGCAGAATGAATTTGTACGCAGAAAGGATACTTCAGTGGGCATGGCTAGCCAGATGTTTGCGGTAAGCAACTGTGTCTTTTTCCTCAGTTGCATTGATTTCAGCGGCCATGTTCAGATGGACAGTCTGTGCCTCCATAGGGCTGGTGCAATGTTTGATGGTGCAACCTAGGTGTGGCTTAATATGCAAAGGCGGCGGATTAGCGCCGCAGCCAGTGGGCATCTGTGTATGAATCCCATTGGTAGTGGCATTAGCATAAAAGGTGCAGTCATGCTGCAGTAACAAGGTTGTAGCTGCTGCATTAGCAGCCACCGCTGTATTGAATCGGGAGGGTAGGCAAGTATGGTACAAAGGCTATGCGAGTTATATCCCCAGCAAATTAGAGAAGTCTTTCACGGAAAGGAAAGACTTCCCCGGGGGAAGCTGACACTACACATGTGCACAGCGTCAGCTTCCGGAGCCAGACGGGGGCTGCTGGGGAGAGTTCGAAAGACCTCTCTCCTGCACCTGGAGCCTCCATAGGCTTACAGTAGTATACACCATCTGAAGATGGTGTAAACTACTGGAGCTAAACTCTGAAAAGCTTTTCTTTTTGGAGTTTAGTACATAGGGGTCAGATCATAGGGCCTGATTCAGAGCCGGACGCAATTAGCGCTCGCTCGTCCAGAAAATAGGGGTGGCTATTCAAATCAACCGTTCGCTCTTTGCGGTCTGTTCACGCCTCTAGGTCTGAACGAGCGAACCAAACTTGCGGTCGTTTTTTGAAAAAATACGCCCCCTGGCTGCTCGCATCCTACGTCATGTCCGCTATTTATTAGATTAATTGAGTACATCGACCAGCGTATGAACTGCTCGCTATTCTTGGGGTTGGTTTTTCCTACCACAATTTTGCGAGCAGTTCTGACTATAAAATAACCCAGTGACGTGGTCAATGACGCTGCTGTTTTAATTATGCACACCCATAAAACGCCCGTTTTGACCTTTAAGCACGCCTGCGTTCGGATCTCCACTCCCCGTTTTCAAGCACCTTCCCCCGTTACCACCCACATACGCCTCATCCTGTCACTCAAATTATCAGGCATTCGCTATTTTGCGAGCACATGAATTTTGACCGCACTGACTGGTTCGCGCATGCGCATAACGATCCGTACGCATGCGCAGTTGGGCAAACATCGCTCGGAGCGAACGAGCGGCCGCTTACGAGCGGCTCTGAATCAGGCCCATAGTCCCCATTGAAATAATGGGGACTGTGATCTGAAATGCTAATTAGAATTTTGCTGGAGATTTCTGTGAAATCTCCTTCATTGTGCTATTAGTATATAACTACAATACATAAAATGATGCAGAAACTGCAGTTTCTGCATCATTTTATGTCAAAATCAGCTTGATACATAGGACCCTAGCAGGGGCTGGCTGGCAACTTTTAGCCTGGGGGGAAAATGCATGCAGGCATCCCTGGCAGAGGAGTAGTGTGTAGCCAGGGTGCCCGAAGAACGTGCGTGCTATGGCGCCCCCCCCCTCAAGTGTTCCAGGGAGGAGGCTGGCCATATGGGATTAATGTAAGGTAAAAATAAAGATTAGGGACAGCCCGGTCGTGGCATCCATATGCAGTGCCCCCCTGTGCCCCAGGAGAGGACCCCCTTATGCAGGCCTCCAGTAGTGCCCCCAGTAGTGATCCCCCCTATGCAGTGCCCCTTATACAGTGCCCCCAGTAGTGGTCCCCCCTGTGCAGTGACCCTTGTGCCCCCAGTAGTAAGCCCCTTATATAGTGCCCCCAGTAGTGGTACCCCCTATGCAGTGCTCCTTATATAGTGCCCCCAGTAGCAGTCCACACCCCATGCAGTGCCCCCAATAGTGGTAACCCTTATGCAGTGCCCCTTACATAGTGGCCCCAGTTGTAATCTCCCCACTATGCAGTATCCCCAGTATTGCCCTTTTTATAGAGCCCCCAGCAGTGGTCCCTCGATGCAGTGCCCCCAGTGGTAGTCCCCTCCCCCCTATGTAGTGCCCCTAGTAGTATTCCCCTCCCCCCTATGCAGTGCCCCTAGTAGTTGTCCCCTCCCCTTGTAGTGCCCATAGTAGTAGTAGTCCCCCCCATGTAGTGCCCCCAGTAGTAGTCCCCCCAGTTGTAGTCCCCCCCCTTGAAGTGCCCCCAGTTATAATCCCCAGTAGTGGTCCCCCCTTGTAGTGCCCCCCCCGTAGTGCCCCCAGTAGTGATCTCCCCCTTGTAGTACCCCCAGTAGTGGTCTCCCTCTTGTAGTGCCCCCAGTAGTAGTCCCTCCCTCTTGTAGTGCCCCCAGTAGTGGTTCCCCCTTTGTAGTGGCCCCAGTAGTAGTCCCTCCCTCTTGTAGTGCCCCCAGTAGTGGTTCCCCCTTTGTAGTGCCCCCAGTAGTCCCCCCTATTGTAGTGCCCCCGGTAGTAGTAGTCCCCCCCTTGTAGTGGCCCCATTAGTAGTAGTCCCCCGCTTGCAGTGCCTCCAGTAGTGGTTCCCCCCTTGTGGTGCCCCCAGTAGTGGTCTCCCCCCTTGTAGTGCCAGCCTCCCCCCCAGTAGACACACATAGTAAAAAAAAAAAAACACTTACCTGAATCCCCGCTCCTGCCGTCGCCATCCGCTCCTCTGTCTGTCCTTCCCGGGCCGGGCCGCTCTGCATTATGGGAGAGACGTCATATGACGTTATGACGCTTCTCCCATTGCCCACTGCGGGAGCCGGAAAATGGAGCGGCTCCTGCAGTGGGCGCAGCAGCAGCTAATGAGAGTCTGACAGACTCTCATTGGCTGCTGATCAAAACAAACACACAGCTGCCGGAGCCGGCGGCTGTGTGTTTGTCACTTGTGTAGCGCTGACCGAACTCCGTCCGAACAGTGACACAGACTGCCCGCGGCCCGCATGACGCTGCGGCCCGGGGGGCACATGGCACCCTGCCCCCCGGCCCAGCCCGCCACTGGACCCTAGGCCCTCTCCTTCTCTTGTTGATACTCTCAAAAGGCCCAGATAATAATAGATCAGTGTTTCTCAAACTCGGTCCTCATAGAACCCTAAAGCTGGGTATACACTGACAGATAGTGTGTACGAGCGGTCTGCAGACCGCCTGTACACACACAGCTGCAGCCACGGGGAGGGGGTGGAAAACATCCCGCCCACCGGGACATGCCCCTGACACGCACCCTGGCCGCCGGGACCTGTGGGCAGACACAGATGATGACTGTTCAGTGTGTATGAACTAGGGGTGTGCACCGGCCACTTTTCGTGTTTTGTGTTTTGGTTTTGGATCTGGATCTTTCTTCGTGTTTTGGATCTGGATTGGTTTTGCCAAAACCACCCTTGCGTGTTTTGGGTTCTGGGTTTTGTGTTTTGGATCTGTATTTTTTTTTAAAAAAGCATAAAAACAGCAAAAATCGCAGAATTTGTAGGTTTTTCTGCTCCTATGCTATTATTAACCTCAATAACCTTAATTTCCACTCATTTCCAGTCTATTCTGAACACCTCACACCTCACAATAGTGTTTTTATGTCCAAAAGGTTGCACCGAGGTAGCTGGATGACTATGCTAAGCGACACGAGTGGGCGGCACAAACACGTGACCCATCTAGGCGTGATACTGCAATGGCAGACAGGATGGCAGTTTGAAAAACTAGGCCCCAAACTGTACATAATGCAAAGAAAAAAAAGAGGTGCAAGATGGAATTGTCCTTGGGCCCTCCCACCCACCCTTATGTTGTATAAACAGGACATGCACACTTTAACAAACCAATCATTTCAGCGCCAGGGTCTGCCACACAACTGTGGCTGAAATGATTGGTTCGTTTGGGCCCCCACAAAACAAGCTGGCAATTAATCTGTCCCTGCACAAACTGGCTCTACGGAGGCAAGATGTCATCCTCATCCTCCTCATCCACCGATTCCTCACCCTCTTCAGTGTGTACATCCTCATCCTCACAAAGTATTAACTCGTCCCCACTTGAATCCACCACCACAGGTCCCTCTGTACGTTCTGGAGGCTGGTCTCCCTGGAAGAGCTGATAATTCATTTTGATGAACATCATCTTCTCCACATTCTGTGGAAGCAACCTCCTACGCCTTTCGCTGACAAGGTTCCCGGCTGCACTAAACACTCTTTCGGAGTACACACTGGAGGGGGGGCAACTCAGGTAAAATAGAGCCAGTTTGTACAGGGGCCTCCAAATTGCCTCTTTTTCCTGCCAGTACAGGTATGGACTGTCTGACATGCCTACTTGGATGCTGTCACCGATGTAATCCTCCACCATTCTGTCAATGGTGACAGTATCATATGCAGTGACAGTAGACATGTCAGAAATTGTTGCCAGGTCCTTCAGTCCGGACCAGATGTCCAAACTTGGTCCTGCCTGCCCTGCATCACCGCCAGCGGGTTGCTTAGGATACCTAAGTTTTTTCCTGGCAGCCCCAGTTGCGGGAGAAAATGAAGAAGGAGCTGTTGACATGTCACGTTCCGCTTCAGCTGACAGTGTGTTCACCAGCAGGTCTTTGCACCTCTGCAGGCTTGTGTCGGCCGGAAAGAGAGACACCACATAGGCTTTAAACCTAGGATCGAGCATGGTGGCCAAAATGTAGTGGTCTGATATCAACAGATTGACCACCCTGGAATCCTGGCAAAGCGAATGAAGGGCTTCATCCACAAGTCCCACATGCCGAGCGGAATCGCTCCGTCTTAGCTCCTCCTTCACTTTCTCCAGCTGCTTCTGCAAAAGCCTGATGAGGGGAATGACCTGACTCAAGCTGGCAGTGTCTGAACTGACTTCACGTGTGGCAAGTTCGAAGGGCTGGAGAACCTTGCACAACACGGAAATCATTCTCCACTGCGCTTGAGTCAGGTGCATACCCCCTCCTTTGCCTATGTCATAGGTGGATGTATAGGCTTGTATGGCCTTTTGCTGCTCCTCCATCCTCTGAAGCATATAGAGGTCAACCCTCTATATGCTCCACCGCGTCACAACCTCTTGCTTCAGGTGATGGCGGGGCAGGTTCAAGAGTCTTTGCTGGCGCTCCAGTCTTCGGCACGCAGTCGCTGAATGGCGAAAGTGGCCAGAAATTTTTTGGGCCACCCAAAGCGTCTCCTGAATGCCCCTGTCGCTTTGCAGAAAATTCTGCACCACCAAGTTTATTGTGTGAGCAAAACATGGGACGTGCTGGAATTTGCCCAGATGTACTGCCCGCACAATATTGGTGGCGTTGTCAGATATCACAAATCCCCAGGAGAGTCTAAGTGGGGTAAGCCACTGGGCAATGATTTCCCTCAGTTTCTCTAAGAGGTTGTCGGCAGTGTGCCTCTTACTGAAACCGGTGATACACAGCGTAGCCTGCCTTGGAACGAGCTGGCGTTTCTGAGATGCTGCTACTGGTGACGCTGCTGCTATTGCTGCGTAAGGTGATACATCTACCCAGTGGGCTTTCACAGTCATATAGTCCTTAGTCTGCCCTGTTCCACTTGTCCACATGTCCGTGGTTAAGTGGACATTGTGTACAACGGCATTTTTCAGGACACTGAGGACACTTTTTCTGACGTTTCTGTACAGTCTCGGTATCGCCTGCCTAGTGAAGTGGAATCTAGACGGGATTTGGAACCGGGGACACACTACCTCCATCAATTGTCTAAATCCCACTGCACTAATGGCGGATACCGGATGCACATCTAACACCAACATAGCAGTCAAGGCCTCAGTTATACGTTTTGCTTCAGGATGACTGCTGTCGTACTTCATCCTCCTCGCTAAGGACTGTTGGAGGGTCAATTGTTTAGTAAAAGTAGTGGTGTTCCTACTTCCTCTCTGGGATGATGAATGACTCCCAGCAGCAGCAACAGCAGCAGCGGCAGCAGTAGGCGTAGCAATGCAGGATCCTCCGGAGGAATCCCGGATAGGAGAGTCAGTCATGCCAGTGACATGGCCTGCAGGACTACTTCCGATCCTGACTAAGGAGGAAATTGACGAGGAGGGAGTTGACGGTGTGGTTTGCAGGCGCTTGGATACAACAGGACAATGGGATTTAGGTGTCCCTGGACTGCTTACGGTCTTAGCCAAAGTTTCTGAACTTGACAGTAACTTTTTATGAACGCGCTGCAGGTGCCGTATAAGGGAGGATGTTCCTAGGTGGTTGACGTCCCTACCCCTACTTATTTTACCTTTACATATGATACATATGGCAAGACAGTTGTTGTCCGGATTTGGATAGAAATATTGCCAGACCAAAGAGGTGGAATGTTTGGTCTTCTTCCCAGGCATGACCGTGATGGGCTTTTTCATCCCACGGACAACAACTGTCTCCCCCGGAGCCTGATTTAAACAAACCACATCACCATCAGAATCCTCCTCGCCAACTTCCTCCTCAGCGCCAGCTACACCAGTATCCTCATCCTGTTGTACTTCAACAGTGACATCTTCAATTTGCATATCAGCAAGTGGACTGTGGGTGCTCCTTTCAGCACTTGCAGGGGGCGTGCAAATGGTGGAAAGAGCCACCTCTTCCCGTCCAGTGCTGGGAAGGTCAGGCATCGCAACCACCACCACACTTGGACTCTCCTTGGGGATTTCTGATATCTTCTTAGAAAGCACAGTTCTTCGCTGTGCTTTTGCCAGCTTAACTCTTTTGATTTTTTTAGTGGGAGGAGGGCTTCCATCGTCATGTGAAGCTGAACCACTAGTCATGAACATACTAGGGATCGACCTTAGCCGTTCCTTGCCACTCCGTGTCGTAAATGGCATATTGGCAAGTTTACGTTTCTCTTCAGCTGATTTAAATGTTTTTTTCAAGGTAATTTTCCTGAACTTTGTCATTTGGGATTGTATGTGCCCTCTATTATGACATTGGGCATCGGCCTTGGCAGACGACGTTGATGGCATGTTATCGTCTATGTCATGACTAGTGGCAGCAGCTTCAGCACTAGGAGGAAGTGGTTCTTGATCTTTCTCTATTTTATTTTTATCGGAGAAAGTTTGGTCCTCCATTTATGTTATATTGATTTGATATATACGTGCGGCTAAACACAGAAAATATTTTTTTATTTTTGCTGGAGAGTAGTGCACTTTGTGGGTTACACCAGCCTTTAAGAAATGAGCCAGCCGGCTCTTTACTTATGGGACACAGGCGCACGCTTGGCGCTGCTCCTTTGTTGATGCACGTGCGGCTACTGCGCACACAATTCACAAACACAGAAATTAATTTTTTTTTGGTTTGGACTGGAGTGTACTTTGGGGGTTACAGCACCCTTTAGCGGTCAAGCCAGCCGGCCCTTTACTTATGACACAGGCGCACGCTTGGCACTACTTTGTTGATGCACGTGCGGCTACTGCGCACACAATTCACAAACACAGAAAAAATATTTTGTTATTTGGTTTGGAGTGTACTTTGGGGGTTACAGCACCCTTTAACAGTCAAGCCAGCCGGCTCTTTACTTATGACACAGGCGCACGCTTGGCACTACTTTGTTGATGCACGTGCGGCTACTGCGCACACAATTCACAAACACAGAAAATATTTTTTTTTTTGGTTTGAACTGGAGTGTACTTTGGGGGTTACAGCACCCTTTAACAGTCAAGCCAGCCGGCCCTTTACTTATGACACAGGCGCATGCTTGGCACTACTTTGTTGATGCACGTGCGGCTACTGCGCACACAATTCACAAAAACAGAAAATAATTTTTTTTTTGGTTTGGACTGGAGTGTACTTTGGGGGTTACAGCACCCTTTAACGGTCAAGCCAGCCGGCCCTTTACTTATGACACAGGCGCACGCTTGGCACTACTTTGTTGATGCACGTGCGGCTACTGCGCACACAATTCACAAACACAGAAAATAATTTTTTTTTTGGTTTGGACTGGAGTGTACTTTGGGGGTTACAGCACCCTTTAACGGTCAAGCCAGCCGGCCCTTTACTTATGACACAGGCGCACGCTTGGCACTACTTTGTTGATGCATGTGCGGCTACTGCGCACACAATTCACAAACACAGAAAATATTTTTTTTTTGGTTTGGACTGGAGTGTACTTTGGGGGTTACAGCACCCTTTAACGGTCAAGCCAGCCGGCCCTTTACTTATGACACAGGCGCACGCTTGGCACTACTTTGTTGATGCACGTGCGGCTACTGCGCACACAATTCACAAACACAGAAAATAATTTTTTTTTTGGTTTGGACTGGAGTGTACTTTGGGGGTTACAGCACCCTTTAACGGTCAAGCCAGCTGGCCCTTTACTTATGACACAGGCACACGCTTGGCACTACTTTGTTGATGCATGTGCGGCTACTGCGCACACAATTCACAAACACAGAAAATATTTTTTTTTTGGTTTGGACTGGAGTGTACTTTGGGGGTTACAGCACCCTTTAACGGTCAAGCCAGCCGGCCCTTTACTTATGACACAGGCGCACGCTTGGCACTACTTTGTTGATGCACGTGCGGCTACTGCGCACACAATTCACAAACACAGAAAATATATTATTTTTTTAGCACTTGGGGGGAGCACCCCTGATGGACAGAGCACCCCCTGGACAACACTACAGCACCCCTTTAGGACTGGGACACTGCACAGGACTTTGGAGTGGACACAGCCCCTATGGAGAACTGACTGCACAACACAGCCAGCCCCTATGGACTTTGAAGTAGTGGACAACAGCAGCACTACACTACACTACACTACACAGCCCAGCCAGCCCTAACTCCCACCCTCCCTCTTCACTGTCCACAGCCGAGTGAGAAAATGGCGCCGACGCAGGTACCTTATATAGGATCCAAAACCCGCGAGACTCGGAAGGTGGGATGATGACGTTTTGCCTCGATTTCAGATCCGAGTCAGGCGGGAAAAGTCGAGCCTGACTCGGATCAGACTCGGATAGGGGGGGCTCGGGGGGGTTCGGATTTCAGAAATCCGAACCCGCTCACCCCTAGTATGAACGTCCATCATCTGCAGATATATCTGTATAGTGTGTATCCACCATAATGGTGCATCCTCAAAAATAAATAGTACCACCTGTAGATCTATTGTGTTAGTCAGTTAACATACCTGTGCTCCAGCTAGATGATCTGGGAAACATGCTCTGTTAGGGTTCCAAACTGGGTTTGAGAAACACTGTAGATAAACCACCACCAATAGTTTTAGAGATGGTTGATTGCACAGGTCAAAGCTAATTAAATCTCCTATAGAAATTATGCTGTTATCTATAATGAGGAGGTGCTACCAATTTCATTCGTATCGATACAAACAAGAAAGAAGGGATGTATACAGCAGGTGCACTAATCGTCAAGAAAATACATTTCATTTAAAACATAACTCTTAAGGTGCATGCACACCCAACGATTTATTGAACTATTATCATTAACGATATCGTTTTTCGTTCAATCGTTGAAAAAATCGTTCACTTTCTAAGTTAAAATGATGAACGATTATCAATCATACGCGTTCACGTTTGTAGTTTGTAGTTCAGTCAGACTGACCAACTCAACAATTTTCAGTAAGGAAATATGCAAAAATTGTTTGTAGTTCAAAAAAATCGTTCATTACATTTAGTAAATGAACGATTTTAGTAAATGATTTTCGTTCATTTTTCCCTCGTTGTGTGTGTATGTAGCTTTATTGTTATTATAAATAAAAACACAGAGGACCTCATTCAGAGTCGGTTGTTGTTGCCGCTCGGTCGTACGCAACCGATGTTCGCTAAGCTGCGCATGCGTAAAATTCGCAATGCGCGTGCGCAAACTAGCTGTTACGATCAGAAATTTCTCTCTCCTTAAAACACTGCTAGGTCGTTAGTTTGAGTGACAGAATGAGGCATTTGTGGGTGGTAACAGGGGAAGGTGCTTGTGAACGGGGTAGTGGAGATCCGAACGCAGGCGTGCCTGACTATGCGAGGGGAGTTTAATGGGAGTGCATAATTAACAAAGTAGTGTCATGGCACATGTGACATGGGTGGTTATTACACTGACTAGATCGTAGTGCTTAAGAGATGGTATGGTCAGCCTTTAGCTCTGCGATCAGCGCCGATGGGTCCTGATGGTCTCGATTAATCCTTATATCCCCGGAGATGACGTGTGTTGCGATCGAGAAGGGGGCGTGTATTTAGTCTTACGACCGCTTCTTACCCTCGGTCGTTCAGCTAACGAACCCATCTTAGCGACGCAACTTACGATCGCTTCATTTGCATATCCAGCTCCTTTCCCCTACGACCGAGCGGCTGCAACGACAGACTCTGAATGAGGTCCAGAATAACCTAATAAAGCAAAATATTATAATCATTAAAGAGTGGAAAAAGCAAGAAATAGTGGTTTAAAATGGCTTTAGATTGCTGTCCATTGCATATATGTCTATTATGATGTTCCATGTGTATCTTCAGTATTACCTCTCACACTACAATTTAATATCTGCTAAATAAACCACATTAATAGCTGCTGCTAAATATCGCAACCAAATAGAGCAGGGATGGCCAACCCGTGGTTCTCGAGCCCCATGTGGATCTTTTATGTTTCCCTTGTGGCTCCCGGCTAGGCAGCCCTCCACTTGTACTCAGAAATCTGGTCTCTGAAGCGATCAGAAACTAAAGAAACCTCTGATCGCTTCAGGGGCCAGCGTTCCTAGTTATGCAGTGTGCGGGTCATGACGTCACCCGCGATGGGAGGAGCCCGCACACCTGCTGGTTCCAGTTAGATCCAGCATGCAGCGGAAGCGGCAGCAGCGACGGCGGGACTTGGGAGCCCTGGCGGCGTGGAACGGTGCCAGCATAAAGACAGGTAAGTTTCTTCATAGGGGTGTGGGCGGGGAGGGGGAGCTAGTACTGAGGGCACTACCTTAGGGGGCATGACTTGCAGAAGGGGCACTACTACTAGGGGCATTGCATAATGGCCACAGCTACAGGGGGCATTGCTTAATGGGAATAAGGGGGCACTGCAGAAGGGGCACAACTACTGGGAGAATTGCTTAATGGGCAAAACTACAGGGGGCATTGCAGAAGGGGAACAGCTACAGGGGGCATTGCATAAGGGCCACAACTACTGGGGGCATTATTTAATGGGCACAGCTACTGAGGGCATTACTTAATTGGCACAGCTACAAGGGGCATTGCAGAAGGGGCACAGCTACAGGGGGCATTGCAGAAGGGGCACAGCTACAGTGGGCATTGCATAAGGGCCACAACTACTGGAGGCATTGCTTAATGGGCACAACTACAGGGGGCACTGCAGAAGGGGCCCAACTACTAGGGGCATTGCTTAATGGGCACATCTACAAGGGGCATTGCAGAAGGGGCACATCTACAGGGGGCATTTCATAAGGGCCACAACTACTAGGGCCATTGCTTAATGGGCTCAACTTCAGGGGGCACAGTTACAGGGGGCATTGCATAATGGGCACAACTACAGGGGGCATTGCATAAGTGCCACACCTACTGGGCGCATTGCTTAATGGGCACAACTACAGGGGAGCACTGCATATGGGGCACAACTATAGGGGACACAACATAAAGGGCATTAATGCCTGAGAGCCAGTGGGAGGGCAGCCTGAGATCTGGGGGGATGATGCCTGCTTTCTTGCTTATGGGGGCAGAGTGGGGCTGTTGAGTTAACTTCTTGGCTGGAGTGACACATGAGGGGCCGCTGCAGTGGCATGAGGGGGCTGCAATGACACATGAATGTGGGCTGGAATGGCAAGGGAGGGGGCTGGAATGACACATGGAGGAGCTGAAGTGTGTATTATGCAAATCTTGCTTTTTCAATGTATTTTATGTGGTTCTGGATTTCAAAGTGTATTTTATGTGAATGTGGTGTTTACAACCTATTTTATGTGGATCTGGCTTTTTTCAGTGTATTCTATGTGGTTCTGGATTTTAATATGTATTTTATGTGGATGTGGTTTTTTAAATGTATTTTATGTGGATCTGGTTTGTTTCTGTGTATTTTATGTGAACGTGGCTTTCTATATTGCTCTGGCATTTTCTTTTGCTTCAACAGTGAAAAAATTATATTGGGAAATTATGTAAATTGTGTATTTTCAATGTGCTGGACTCGCCCCCAGTGTGACTAAAAACGGCGGCGTAACACAAGGTCATGCTCCTGCGAATGTCATGCCAAAGGCGTGCACACAAAAATGGGGCGTGCCCTTTGGCGCACGCAGGCAATCGGCTCTTTGACTTGACTACACATATGTTTTGGCTCTTTACCTCTGACTGGTTGGCCACCACTGAAATAGAGGTTAATATTGAGGATAGATTCCAGTTATTTCAGTATGTATTTTATTGTGAAGTTTGTATTGTATTATTGTTTGTATTAGATATAATGGTAGGATATAAGGACTATAATAAGCCCATTAACAAAAATAAATTTAAGTGGGATTAGTATGCTAAATAATGCAGGGATTTATGAAAAGAATCCCATAAACAGAGTGCAGTATAATACCCGATCAAGGGATCAGTCTGCAGTTAATAACTGTTCATGAGTTGGTTTGTATGACACTATAGGCTAAAATAGCCAAGGAAATAGTGAATTAATAGAATTTGGAAAAGTTAGGATAATAAAAAAAAAACCAACAGGTGTATTCCGGCATCAGTGGCAGAACTAGAGAGTGGTGGGCCCAGGTGCAAGAATATGCTTTGGGCCCCCCTATGCGGTGCCCCCAGTAGTGGTCCCCCTAAGCAGTGCCCACAGTAGTGTCCCATATACAGTGCCCCCAGTAGTGGTCCCCCTATGCAGTGCCCCAAGTAGTGCCCCTTATACAGTGCTCCCAGAAGTGGTCCACCCTACGCAGTGCCCCCAGTAGTAGTCCCCCTATGCATTGCCCGCAGTAGTAATCCCCCTATGCATTGCCCCCAGTAGTAGCCCCCCCAATGCAGTGCCCCCAGTAGTAGTCCCCCTATGAATTGCCTCCAGTAGTAGTCCCCCCTATACAGTGCCCCCAGTAGTGGCCCTCCCTATACAGTGCCCATAGTAGCGGCCACTCCCCCTATACAGTGCCCCCAGTAGCGCCCCCCTATACTGTGCCAGTGTCAGTTCCCATGCCTCCTTACACACACACAAAAAAAATAAACACAACTTACCTGAATCCCCTCTCCTGCCACGACCGCCGCTGTCCGCTCCTCCCAGCCTGCTCTTCTGCACAATGGGAGAGATGTCATGACGTCTCTCCCATCACCCGCTGCAGGGTGCGGGAGGAGCCGGAAAGCGGAGCTCAAGACTGAGCTCCAGCCGGCTCCCTCCGTGGACGCAGCAGCCAATGAGAGTCTGTCTGACTCTCATTGGCTGCTATAACAAACACACAGCCACCGCTGGTGGCTGTGTGTTTGTTACCGTGTGGTGCTGACTGCTCTCACTGCGGTCTGCACTACACTTGTGGGGCCCGGAGGACACTAGTGGTGGGTGCAGTGGCCGCTATGGGCCCCTGCACCACAGCGGGCCCCAATGCAAGCCACCGGCTGCACCACCGCTAGTTCCGCCACTGTCCAGCACAGTGTATTGTAGGATATTACCCCTGTTCTAATCTACATTTATGTATTCCTTTCTAGCATAGTGAAAGAAGTCATCAGTTAAAGGGCTATTATTGAGACTCAATTCCCACAGAATGTCAGAGACTGAGATTGGATTACAATTTAGATAAACCTCTTATAGTGGTGAAACTTTATGGGGTATATTTACTAAGGTGCGGGTTTTTAGAATTGGAGTTGTTGCCCATAGCAACCAATCAGATTCTACTTATCGTCTGTGTAGCACCTTCTAGAAAATAATAGCTAGAATCTGATTGGTTGTCATGGGCAACATCTCCACTTCTAAAACCCCGCACTTTAGTAAATATACCCCTAGGTGTGCTATATAATAAATGTGGAACACTGTTGGTCAGAGTTCCATTAAATGGCAAGTTGGAGAGGTATAATTTAAGGTGTCTGATTACACGTGGTTATGATGTATGAATGACAACATTGGTTATATTGTTATTATCCTTTATTTATATGAGACCACAAGGGCACTGCAGCGTCTAACAAAGTACAGAAATATGAACTAAAGTGTAGAACATTGCAGGACATAGATATGGTTTATAAACATTGCTGCATCAGCAGTCATAATACTCAAATAAGATGTAGGGCCGAAGAACCCAAGGAGTGCGGGCCGCTGTAGACAGTGGGGAGGAGATGATGGTATAAGGGAGGGAAGGAAAGCACATGAGGGAAGAGGAATCTGCCCATGAATGAGAGCTTGGGGCAGACAGATGGGTGACACAGTGGGGAGAGACAGTGAGGAAGGAGCATGGAGCAATGGGTTAGGATGAAAGCTGGATGGCTTTGATGAAGAAGTGGGTCTTGAGAGCCTGATTGAGGTTTTGTAGATAGGTGGAGAGTCTGATAGGGAGAGCATTCCAGTGGTAGGGAGCAGCATGGGCAACATCTTGAAGGCGGGAGTGGGAGGAAGTAATATTAGTATGGTACAAAATGACTATGATAAAAGGGATATTGTAGCTACCCCTGCGTTCTGATGTCTTGAATAAGCTTTCTGTCAGTCTCAGTAAAAGACGCTGACAATAAACACTAACAGAACGCAGGGGTAGCTACAATATCCCTTTTACCATAGTAATACTGTATATGTAATCAATGTTGTCTTTCATTTATCATAACTACATTTATTCACACACTAAACACGGCATTACCTCTTCCCCTTTTAGGATCACCTTTCATTTTCGCAACGATCATTGGATCCCTCGCAGAGAGAATACATGCCAATCATGGCACAAAATTGCCCTATAGGCGAATCACGTGCTGATGACTGTTGGGAATCTGGCCCTGATTCAGAGCCGGACGCTCTGACAGAGCCCTCGCTCTGAATCAGGGCCGTCCTTCTCTTTTTTTAGAGCGGCCTCCTGGCCGCTCGCATAGCTGTGGGTGGCCACCCACAGCTATAGCGAGCGCCCAAAAAGATGGTCGCGATGGTCAAGACCATCGAGCTTGCGACGAGACCCTTGTGGTAGGGTCTCGTTGCCGCAAGCCCTGGAGTGCTTTCGGCTCTATCTGAATCAGGCCCTCTGTCCCATTCCATACCTCATAGTTTTGTGATAGAAAATTAATACTTAACAAAACAGAGGTTTTACACTTCTATATACACTGGACAGTGAAGGTTTACCTGGAGCATCTGCAAACGTTTAAGTATATTGGTGTTTACATCAACAGAAGATACTAACAGCTCTTCCAGGCAAATATCCCCCGCCAACTTAAACAGGTAAAGTCAGACCTTGACACCTGATCTCACCTTTTTATTCCCTTGATTGGCTGTAAAGATGAATGTACTCCTCGGCAGTCACCTCAAAGCAGGGACGGAGACTGTTCCCGAGCAGATGACTGAGCATGCACAGTGGTAGTAACAGAAGGTATTGTTTTCTGAAACCGATATCAATGCCTTCTGTAACATCGTAGGAACAGCGTGTTACCACAACCGCTGTCCCTGCTCAAAATAATGCTGAATAGCAGCCATACATATTTATAATTGATAAAAAATCATAACGATGTTGCCAGATAATATTCTGGGCAACATCGTCACTACTGCTGAATAAACCCCCTCTTAAGATAGTTGGACAGACTCCTCGCCAGAAGCACTTTCCTACACATCTGGTGGAGTAGCATAAAAGCTCTCTAGCTTTCTGATTAGATGTCAATAATCTAATATCCTAACTCCCCCATATCACTATCCCTATAGAATTATTCATGAATGGGTGTTTCCAGTGCTTTTTTTTATGACGGTACACAACGGTGTCCAGTACCAGCACCTTCTGTGGAAAGCTTGGTTGGTGCACTATACAATATACCATCATCGCTGGTACACTTTAACACTGCCTGGAACTTGTATCTCCTTGTTCCCTACACTGCAGGCTTCCCGTTGAACTGCTTAGTTAAGCTCTGAGACTGCCCCTTCCCCAGAAGGCAGCTACATAGCCTCCTCAGTTCCAGTTACTTTTTAGATTGTGGGGGATACTTATGTGGCCATAGGATCTTCAACAAGCCAGAGGCGAGTTTAGGTGAGTACCAAAACCTTTTATTGGGTGTGTACAAAGGAAGTCATTAGCTGGCTATTATGTGTGTGCATTATTATATTATGTGTACACATGGTGTACATAAAGAAAAAACAATCTGAATTCAGAGTTGCATTTAAAGTGGACACAATAACTGCAAATTGGCATTCGTACATATGATAAGTGGTGAAAGCAGACGCCATTATGATCAGCACGCATTTCAACCAGGCTGTTATTCGGTGCAAGAAGTCCGTCTGAAGTCAGATACATCTCAGTATATGCTCACCTCTGTCTACATGCCCAGTAAACACTTATCCTAGGCATGAATGCCTACTTACTATACAGTAACAGCCATTCAGCCGCAATATAACTGAGAGATGTACGATCTGTATGGCTAAACGCTCTAAGGTGCGTATTCAGGCTCTGACGTATACACAGTTTGCTAAGAATCCTGAGATTTGTGCGGATGGAATTGTGTGCAGCTCTGAATCAGGACCACAATGTGAAAAGCTATTATGAGAAGCTATTGTATCAGCAGTTATACAACCATATACAATCCAAGATTTAGGGGCCTATGAATCAAGTTTTATTTTACATAAAATGATACAGAAACTACAGTTTCTGCATAATTTTATATTTTGTTCCATGTACTAATGGCACAACGCAGGAGATTTCATAGAAATCTCAGGCAAAGTGCTAATTAGCGCTGCAGATCGCAGTCCTCATTATTATCAATGGAGACTACGATATGACCCCTATGTACTAAACTTAACCGCCGGTAGTTTACATCATCTTAAGTGGTTTCCCTTTGTACATAGCAGGGATATTTTCATAAAAAATTTAAATATCACCAGTGATATGAATAAATAATAATCACTGCTGGCAATTATTAGTACATAGACCTCCTAGATAAGAGGTTCCCAAACGCAGCCTTCAAGGCTCTCCAACAGTCCATTTTGTATAGATATCCATGGTTGAGCACAGGTGACTTAATTAGAACTTCAATCAATTTGATTTAACCACCTGTGCTTAACCATGGATATCTCTAAAACCTGAACTGTTGGGGAGCCTTGAGGACCGCGTTTGGGAACCTCTGGGTTAGAGGCATTTTATCAAGCCCCTTTTTCATAAAATTGTGTAGAAACCAGTTTCTGCATCCCGGGTAGGGTATGCAGGAGATTTCACAGAAATCTGCTGCAAAAAGCTAACTCCTGCTGCAGACTGCAGTCCCATAATTATCAATGGTGACTACAGTCTGACCGCTATGCACTAAACTGGAGCACTTCAGATGACGTAAACCGCTTTATTCGGAGGAGAGGGATCTCCCACAGCCTCTGGAAACTGTCACAGTGCTTATGCGCAATGTCAGATTCCCAGGAGGAGTCTTTCAGAAATGTAAAAGACTCCTCTGATGTAACGCACAGGGACAACGGCTATCGTTACTGCAGTCCCTGCGAGTTACAGTTTTAGTACATAATCAGAATACTAATATAGTAATACAAAGGTGTCATTTCACTCCCATTAAATTGAAATACATAACAGGTTTACAATAATATAATAAAAACTTAGATAAAAAAAAATGACTTACAATAAAAATGTTTTAGTTAATGAAATCACTACATATTGTATGAAGTTTAATCATATCAACTGACATGTCCTGTGGTGGGGGGGTGTATATATATATACATATATAATATATATATATATAGATTAATACAGGATAAATATAGGACAGTGTACGATTAAATATTAATATAGGGTACCCTTGCTCCTGAGGGAAATCTGTGCAGAATTTTATTACATATACTACCCCTGCAATAAAGTTATAACGAGCAATAGGGACGGAGCAGAAGTTACCAAACAAAACAAAAACATCAGACGAGTTTCTGAGAGAGCTGTGTCCTACTCGGAACAGCAGAGGGCGTAAGAGCTGCAAAATGAAGCAGCACGGTAACTGTAGATGAGCAGTCACAGCGCCCTCATCCTTCTGTCTGACTGACTGCTGCCAGTCCGCGCCCGGACTGAGACACGTGGTGCATGAGCGCGCGGCCACGCTGCACAACGGGGAGGAGGAGGCGGGCGGTGCATGAACCAATCTCATTGCAACCTGAGGGTTTCGTTGTTCCAGTAATTGGTAGTGAATTTGCATCCACCAATGGGGTAAGAGGTGTTTTTCATTTACCAATAGTATGAGAACAGTTTTGCATATTCGCTGCAATGCTTACAATCTTTATTTCAGCAAAGAATCTTCATTAAAAAGCAGAATTCCATAACTAATTACGATAAGAATTACAATATAGTTACATCAGGGAAATAGCAGACGCTTCAGGTTAGCTTTCATTAGTTTGTCGCTATAAGGTGAAGAGATCAATTTTGAAGGCCACATAAATAAAGATTGGAGATCCTTCTGTGTTTGGATGTGAGGGCGATCTGGCTGCGACATCTGTCACCCCATTGATCGCTAGGGTTGATTCGGCTGATCTGGCTGGCTAGGCGGGTGTCCCCTTCCTCCCTCACCGCTTCATGTGCGTCCCTCCCGAAGCTGCGCGCTCGGTCGAAGAGGATGGCTATCCCCGGTAGAGAAGCACCGATCTTCGGTCAAGGGTATACGAGTAGCTGCGCTCCCCTGCTAGAACCTCCAAACAAGCTCAAGGTCCCATTGTAGGAGAGAAACGTAGGGTAGTCAAGCTCCAAGTCTTCAGGCACATCCAAGTGAGGCGCTGCATGTGGCAGTATGCCTTTACTTTTATCATGATTGCAGGATTGCAACTTCTGTCATGTATATAATTCATTTTATTATCTTTACTGTTGCAATATTGATTGAAATATGCACTAAAAACCTCGTTTTATTCCAGATATTATTTTGCAGTGTTTAGTCACTAATCACGTTTTGTGATTAGTGTGTCTCTAGCACCTAATACATTATATGGTCCTGTCTCTCTCAATGTGCTGCAAGAGGATAAAAGGAGCATCTTTCATCCTCCTGCTAGGGCTGCATGCAGTGAGCTGGTTTAGGAAATGGCCCTAACATACAAACAGGTGTATCTTATATAAAGAGACATGTTTTGCAAACAGGTACTAGTCTTTATGCTGTTGATTCAGTGTTTTTCGTTCTTGTTGCACATGAAGATTGCAACAGTAAAAACATTGCTGATGTAGGAAAACTGACTTCTAAATTGCCTGCATTTACTTTTTCCTGGACTGTAGATATCAATGTGGGAATGAAAGAGTTACTTCCTCCACTATGCAAACTACAGGCAACTTTCTCTGACATATACTGTAAGTGTCCCTCCAATTTATTACTTCCTGTCATCTCCTAGGTTATACTACAGGGGCAAATACAGGATCTGCAGCAGGGGTAAAAGCCCCTATACATCTGCGACGGACAGCCGCGACGTTGCGATAGGATCGGAAATGCCGATCCGCTGGTCGGAAATGCCGAACAGTGGCCATCGATGTTCCGCGATCCGTCGCAGGATTGGTGAAATTTTACATGTTAAATTTCACCAATCTGCCAATCACAACATTTTTTAATGGTGATCGCCATATCTGTGAAATCCAACATGTTGGATTTCAGCGATCCTGCGCTGCCGGGTTGCAGGATTGCAACATCGCAGCAATCCGTCGCTGATATATGGAGGCCTTTAGTGTGTGTGTGTGTATATATATATATATATATATATATAATATACGTACTGATATAACTGAGCTAACTCAAAAACCGCAACCTGTACCGTCTTTCTTAAGCAGAACACCTGGATGCTATAAATGTCTCCATTGTACCACTTGTTCCCCCATGATTATTGGAGACTCCTTTAAACGTCCACATAAGGATAAACGTTTCAACATTAACTATGTCCTTAATTGTCTGTCAACTTTTGTAATATATATCATTCTTTGCCCATGCAAACTTTATTATGTGGGTCAAACCACACGTACATTACGAGAACGGATGGCTGTACACCGATCTTCAATCAAATTGGCGCTATTAAAGAAATCCACAGACCAGCCGGTCGCCCGGCACTTTTTGGAACAGGGTCACATGCTTACCTCATTACGACACATGGTCATTGACCATATTCCTGCTACCCTTCAAGGTAGAGATCGAGCGTGTAGACTCTTGCGCCTGGAGACTAGATGGATTCATCAACTTGGCACGATTTCCCCCAGGGGGTTGAATGAAAAAATCAATTGGAATTTGTTAATGTATTAATCATGTATATACCAGCATGTGTTATGGGGTGACCATGGTCACCCATAGTTTGAGTTCAGTTTATGTTCATGCAGTAACTTAACCACTGGGAACATCGTTCCCATATCTAGTCATTTATACAGTTTTGTCTCATGCACTCAGGTTGCCAGTTTGAGCTTTGACAGTTCGTTTAGCTGTTCTATAACAGATCTCTCTCACATCCACCTGGACTTTGATTATTTGTTAGGTGATCGGATGTGTTATTGGAATCCTAGTTGACACAAGTGAATACAGTTTTACAGTATGTGATTGGGTGCTTGCACCACAGCCGTTAGTCATGTCTGTACACACAGTCACCACTGTGTTTTCGAATATATTGTGCTTTTTGTATTTAACTAGTCCTATGCTCTGCTTTGCAGACCAGGGAGATTTTTCCGGCAACTAAACGGTTGCCTTAGCAACCCAGCAGCGCCGTGATGACGTCATCATGGGACAACCCGGAGTTAGTGGTGCGTCCCTCTCTCCTCGGTCTGCAGCAGATCAGTGTGCCTCATTGCCTACTTAAGGTAAGAAGGTTTTCTTGTACCTTTGCATGTCATTGTTGTGAACCTTGATAAAAAAGCCTAGAGGCTTTGAAACGTCGGTTTCTACACGTAATACAATTTGTTTTTTTATGCAATCAGTCTTGGAGTGCCGCAGTTTTCCTTGTCCACTATGTATATATATATATATATATATATATATATATATATATATATATTGTGGGGCCCATGACTGACAAAATCGGCAGGGCCCCCCTTCCCCCACTACCTTATTCCTGAAAAAATAAAAAATTGGCAAAAAAATATCAAGCCTGCCATCTTATGTGCGTCCAGCCAGCACCCCTTATGGTCATCCAGCAAGACCCCCCTTATGTGCATCAATCCAGGTCCCCCCTTAAGTGCATACAGACAGGCCCCTCTTATGTGCGTACAACCAGCCCCCCTTATGTGTACAACCAGCCCAACCTTATGTGATCAGCCAGCCCCCCCCCCCCCCCCCCCCCTCTCCCCTGCTTTCACAGGCAAAGCACAGCACGTTTAAACTTACCGGCTGCTGTGCTGTCTCCTCTGCTGAGTCCCGGCCCCCTGGCATTGACGCGCCTGCACGTGTTGCCGGAGCCGGACCAAGACTGTTAGAGCCATGGCGGGTCCTAGTGCCCGCCGGCTCAGCCTAATCTGATGGAGACAGCAGCAGATCAGTAAAAAAAAAAAAAATGCCAGAAACTACAGGGGGAGAAGGAGCGGGACCTCCCTTTCTGCCAGGTGTCTGGGCCCGGGACTCAAGTCTCGGCAGTCTTCCCCTGATGACGGCCCTGCATATATATATGTTATATATATTATAAATAACACCATCACTCTTACGCTTACTTTTGCCTGGGTCGGGGAGATGCAGCTGCAGGTTGTTGGTGGGGGTAGGGCTGGGCACTTTGTGTCATTAGGTGCTTCCCGCTCGTGTCATAATGTCTCCATTAACAGGTCTATGAAGAGGAAGGGGTGAAATTGACAAAATCCATCTAAGAAAATAAAGGTCCATCAGGGGAGTTTATAACTGCTCAGAAATTCCCCATCCCCACATGTGCCAATGTAATACAGGGTTGAGTAATATGCCTGCAGTCTTGAAAAAGAAAATTCTGGTGATTTTGAAGTCAGTTATCCTGTACTCTCAGACGGAATCTGTATTTAATGCCGGCGGAATAGCCGCTGGATCAAATACCGACAGTGGAACCCCAATGGACCTAATTCTCGATTGGGGCTGGTAAATAGACTAATCCTCCCCTCCCCCCCTAACTCTTCCTTAGTGGTGCCTAACCCTAACCTCCCCCCGTTAGTGCGTAAACCTAACCCCTCCACCCCACACCCTTAACCTAGTTCTCCCCGGGGGGTGCCTAACCCTAACCCCCTTATTGGGCCAACCACTAACCCCCCCTTTCCCTATCCTAGCATTAAACCTCCCGGGGGTTGCCTAACCCTAGGTCCCCCCGGGGGTCTCTAAACCTAAACCTTCCCTCTCCCCCCCCCCCCACCCTGCGGCTAGATGCTAAGACACCCGGCTTACCTTCGTTCGGTATGCCGGGTGTCGGTATCCTGACTGCATCCCCTCTCAGACATTGGGCTAAATGTAATAGCTTGCGATCGTCAGCCGCTGTGGGGATTTATGCGAGTCTCCTTGTGGCAATCATTTTAAAGGTTAAACTAGATTGGTACTGTATGTGAAAATAATATGCTGAACAGTCAATGAACAATATATAAGGGAGGAATACTGCTGCTAATTCATTTTATACAATCATGTACTGGAGTGAAGAGCATAAGCCCCAAACCCTCCTGAGGTGAAGCCCTCCTGCACTCTCAATACCTTAATATCCTTCTCCTACTTTGAGGTCCACACCATTAGTCTCTTGCATTCAATCCACCTTTGTGTTGTGATAAAATACAGCCCCTGTGATCCTGTCATCTGCTCCCTTACCTCATATCACCTGATCCACCCTACTCCTAGTTCAGTTCAATATTCCTATTCATGACCAAACAGACTCTCCTGCTGCAAAACTTCTCTCCCTCTTTGTTCTCCCCAGGTGGATTTTCTGCTACTCACTGTAATGGCCATTCCCTTGACTTTGTCTCTTTTTATAACAGCAGGCTCATCTCAGCCCTAGACACAGGTATCCCTGACATTAATTACAGCCTCCAGTGCTCTAAACCTCAGCCCTTGGACTCACATGCAGACTAGTTATCTCCTCCTGCCAAGCACCCACTGCTTTATTCACATCCTTTTACTCTGTTTAATTGCATTTGGGGACAAGTCTATGCTCTATGTCATCTTTTTCCCCTCTACCATCTTGATCATATCACCACTAAGAATTTCTGCTCACTCTCCCCAAATTCCTGCTTGTATCTTCCCCATGTCTTCAATTTGTACCTTTCCACCCTCATGCTTCCTCTCCTCTATTAAATGTCTCACCAGTCACCTCCACTGCAAATTCAATTTTGTCACCCTGCCTCTCTCTCTTCCCTCCCAGTTTTGTTTTCCCATTCACCTCACTCTTTCAGTGATTTGTTTGTAACTTCATCATAAGCTTTCTCTCTTCCCAATGTCTTTTTACCCCCCGTCCCTTCACTCCACCAATAATGCCCTCCCAGAAGTCACCAATAATCTTCTCTCTGCTAAATGGGTCACTTCTCCATGTTCATTCACCTGGGTCTCTCTGCCATTGAGCATCCTTCACTCAATTGATCTTCATAGCTCTGTTCTCTCCTGGTTCACTTACTTCCTATACAGCTTCTCCCTCTATGTATCTACCACTAGTTCCTACTCTCCTCATCTCACTGTACCCATTGGGGTGCTATTACGTTATGTCCTCAATCCATATGCTCTTTTTACTGTACACATCCTCAACTCTCTATTCTGATAAAATCCAAATCTAACACTCCTCTCCTTATTTATTCCCTTGGGGCCTATTCATCATTAGATAATTATTATCACTAGTGATAATTGTGTTTTAAACTCGCGAGTTTAAAAAATGTTTTGGCGGCATTCATCATGCATCACCAACAATAGAATCACTTCCGCAAAACTTTTGCAGAGTCAGCTTTTCAGAAAAGTGATACTTTTCCCCATGTAGCTGAGGTATCCATAAGGATTTCCTCACTGCTGCATCTCTCCCCCCCTCACTCTTTATTCCCCCACTGTGTCTTAGCTCCTCCCCCTATGTCCTCCGGTGCCACAACCCCCCACCCCCTCGTAGCCACCACGGGTGTCCAATCCAGTCATCCCGCAGGTGTATGATCTGGCCTGCCCTCCCCCTGCAGGTCTCTCACCCCCCTCTTCACGGGTGTCCGATATCCCTCACGGCATTGCGGATGTCTGATCCCCTGCTGCCGCATCCTTTCCCCTGGCTCACCTGTCTTCTGCCGGTGTCTCCGGGTAACATGTTAGCGGTGCCCTGGAGCTATCAGCTCCAGGGCTCTGCAGTGCAGACACGGCAGGGAGGGATCTTAATAGATCCCTCTGCTGTGGCTGCCTACCCACCAACATGACCCATTCCACCCGGTACAAAATGCTCTGCTCCTGGACTTCCCACCTAATTAATGCCTGCAGACACCTGTATTGAGCTAGTTAATAGATGAGACAGGTGTTTCACCACAGGTGGCTGCAATCATCAATTAAGAAGGAAGTCCAGGAGCAGAGCATTTTGTACCAGGTGGAATGGATTATGTTGGAGGGTCTGTGGCTGGCTTGTAAATTTTACACGGCAGCCTGTGAAGATCATTGGGGGCTGAACACCATCTCAGGATGGCATTCAGTAACACTATCAAGTACCGAATAAAATGTTTTTTCAGAACTTGATGAATGGCCCTGACACTTAATTTTTTACAAAAGTAAGTCAAAATTTTAATTTTTACCAGCCTTTATAAAAAATAAGTGATGATGAATAGGCCCCCTTGTCTCTTGTGTACAACTATCTTCTTGACATCTCCCCATGGATATCCTAATGCTACCTAAAGTATAGCATGTCTAAATCAGAGCTGATCATCTTCACTGAGTGTCAGCCTACAACTCACATCTCTCTCATGGATGGTGACAACACCACACTCTCATCTGGTCCTTATGTCTGCTGTTTGGGTTTTATTTTTGACTCCACTCCTATAATCATTGTCGGTACATAGCCTTTCACACATGTCTGTCACTCTCACCTTAAAACATCATCAGGAAATGACCCTTTCTCACCCTTGAAGCTATGAAAACTGTCATCCAATGTACTGAGGAGAAAAATGTGGTAAAACACCCGAAAATGCATTTTTGGGGGGTTTTACAGCATTTCTCAGATGTACTATGCACTGGAATGCGATACAATCCGGTTCTTCATCCTGAAGGGTTACGCTATCAGGTGGCATTACCCAATAGAGACCTATGAGCTTTTTTTTGGGACGCTCCACATGAGAGGGATCCAATCAGATCTTTCCCATATCCCCCTGCGGCCTTCTGCGCAGGACGCCAGAGGGACTTCTGGGTGTTAAACCCAGAAGTCCCTCTATCCGGGGGCATCGCAAAGGACAGCTCTTATCGGTAGAGCTGTCATTTGTGATGTAAATCGCATTTCTAAGTACATACCATGATAATCAGCCACAGTATGTACCTGAAGAGAGGTGGGATGTACTGCATTGCGGATGTGATGCTTAGTACATCTCTAATTATATCACACTATGATTACTGTAATCTCCTGCTGGCTGGTCGCCTTCTCACCTGTGTCTCCCTATTTTAGTCCATCCTCACCCCACCCCATGAGATTATAAAAGCTTGCAAGTACAGTCATCTCTACCATCCTAATTGCTCCCACCTTGTCCACTAGTGCATTGTTAAATTATGTACTTTGCATGTCCTATGCTACACTTTAGATTTGTCCTGTACTTTTCCTCTTACGTTTTATTATGCTTAGTCATTTTGGATGTTCTTAATTTTGTCTTAGGCTATATGAATACACAATAAGATTAAATAACAGATTTGTTCCTTGTGCATAATAGTTTATATTGGCATATTTAATATTTGCTTTTAATGAACTTTTATCAGAATGTCCTACATTTATACACATACCTGAGGTCTTTGATCTCTTGTGTAATCCAGTAGGACTATGAGCACCTTGGTGATGTTGCATATCCAAATTGCAGGACTTTGTACTGGAAATTACTGTCCAGAACTGGAATCTGTAAAATGAGTTATTTCTTTGAATATCAGGAGATTGTTCACTTTAAAACATCTATCTTTGTTATCTTGTACCATGGATTCAGAGTCTGGGTAATGTGTCTTATGAATTCCATCTTGAATGTGCTTGTATATGTTAACACACACATACTGTACGTATTATTTTAAACTAGTTAGCAGCCCGTCAAAATGATGGGACATTGTTGTGCCCGAGAAAAGTCCAGTTTGAGTGCTAAAGTGGGTCCCTTTTTCGGTAATTTCTGCTCGCCAGCTCGGGGGCTGCGAGTATATATGTCAGCGCAACACACTTGAATTCTCCCATAGGGGTGAGGAGCAGCGTTAGACTTATATATATATATATATATAGATTTACTACTGTTTTTATAATATGTCGCCCCTTCTAATGGCCCACTATATATTTGCCTACACTTCTGAAATAAATATGGGAATTTAAACCCATATTTGCATTTACATTTCTGAAATTAATTATAATCCCCTAAATTTCTAAATGTGACTGTTATGTTTGTTTGTGTATATATACATATATATATATATATATATACATATATATATATATATATATATATATATATACAAACATATAACAGTTCCTGACGAAAAATTTGAAGTAAATTTGAAACGTTGAACGAGATAAGAGGCTGGGAATCCTCTATTATTCTTTTTGGTATACTGAGAGTGCCGCCCACATCTATTTGTATGTATATATAATATATATATATATATATATATATATATATACAGTATATATATCTGAGTACTCACCATATTTTAGCTGCAAAAATAAAAGTTATGTTTTAGTCACAAATCAGATTTGTTTTTTGAAGAGTACCCCAGAAAAAGTGTCTTCTTTCTCTCCTTTGTTTTCTTGACCCCAAGATATTTATTCATTATAAGATTATGTAATTATATTGTTTGTTCTAATTATTGTAATTTTGGCTTTGATTTGTTACTGGTCCTGTGCGGAGTCATATCCTCCTTTTATTGTAATTACAGGACCTCGTAAATGGAGCTTCAACACATTTTCTGGGGTTGTCTATATAGTTCATAGAAGGATCACTGCATGCGGTTTTGTCACCCTTTGCGAAGCCCTTTGGATTACTCTAAAGACTTGCCCGCTGCCTGTCTGGAAGCTGAACCCACCGGAGGAGTGGAGGTTTTGGGTTAGGCTGTAGGGGGGGAAGGTTTAGGGTTAGGCTGCGGGAGGGGAGGGTTAGGGGAAGGGTTAGAATATTTACCTGCATGCGTCGAGATTTCCACCATCGGTATTCCGGAGTTGGGATTTTGACTGCCGGCATTGTGTGCGCCGCAATCGTGTGCCCATCCCCACTGCCTATTTGAACTTTTATTGAGTATATCCAATGGGGTTTATTTATATTATTACAGAGGGATGAGGCTTTTATGTAGGCTTTTACTGTCAAATTATATTTTTATCTGTTGTAGCAGATTTTATTAAACTGTCAATATATATACTATATGTGTAGTTTAAATGGGTCTTGACCCCTTATTACCATGCCAGGGTTATACAAATTGTCTTTATTATAAGCGCAGTTCCACACTTCATTTTTTTCTTTTTTTGTATAGTTCATAGAATACACTTAATAGAAATAAAGCTGAGAATTTTCTTGAATGGTACAATATATGAAATAATATAATGTAATATTGTGCACTATGTAAGAATAGTCTCAGGTTTGTCTTTATCTATTCTGCCAAAACATGATGTTATTGCTTATTAAATGTCCAACACTGCCCTTAATTTCTTGTACCAGGGTATTTACTTGCGTCTTAGAAAAAGAATACATCAGCTACCAAACGTACACCAAGATACTCAATACATTTTTCCATGACTAAAATCTAAACTTGTCCTAGAAACTTCACTAATATTGTACTTATTCAATTTTTTGTCTCATTAACACTCAAGCCCAAAACATAAAAATCTTGCAAGTTGCTAGTATATGTATGGGATTTGGCAAGGAGATCAGAGGTTAGAAGACTGTCACCGATATCACCTGCAGGTCTTGTGATGGCAGTAGAGTCGGAGAGATCCTATTACCTGTAATTGCAGTGGAGTATAGGTTTTGCATCACACTACTAAAATCACCTGTGATTCCACAGACGTGGACTCTGCATCTTCATAAAATATTCCCATTAAAGTGTATCAAACTTATCAGAGTTTAGCTTGTTGGCACTCTTATATGTGGTAGGTTTGTACGCACTGCTACCATAGGGCTTGTTGGGACGCAGGCAAACAATGTCTTACATTGTTTTGTGTATTGGTCTTTTATTCACTGCAAACTAATACACAGATGGCCATCAGTTGTCTTGATCTTTATCCTTTGGCACGGCCATGTTTGCTAACATTGCATGTGGTTTGTTGGTTTAAATATATTTACTGGAACTAAATATGTATGTGCTGGGATGTTGATTGCACTAGAAGGTCTAACTGAACTTTCATTTCTGTTATGCTTGTAAGAGTGGCCTAATTTCTTCTGTGGCAGTTTCTGTCGTTCTTGCTGTAGCTGCATTATATGCTTTCCATTATTTCTTGTCTTCCAACCAAGCAAAACAACAAAAGTGGCCTTATAGGTATAGCCCAGTTAATAGCAGCTGTAATACTACCTTATAGGTATAGCCCAGTTAATAGCAGCTGTAATACTAGTCCCGACACATCCATCTAAGCTGCCTTGTGGTCTATCCATTTAATATGCAGATGTTTTGATTCCACCAATTTTTTGAGGGCTTCCCAGCGTAATAGAAGGTGACCGTTCAAGTTACTGCTGACAGAATGACTTGTATACTCAGGTTCAGAGCAGGATTAACAACAGGACGGATGGGTGGGTCTCTCAGGGAGCCAAACACACTGGTGGGCCTCACACATGGCTACATTGTGTGGGGGCTCTGTAGCATATGTGAGCTGGGTTTTTTGTGTGGCATAATGGGGGAGATGTACTAAGCCTTGGATAGTGATAAAGTACCAACCAATCAGCTGCTGTCAGTTTACAGGCTTTGGGGTCTATTTACTAAGCCTTGGATGGAGATAAAGTGAACGGAGATAAAGTACCAACCAATCAGCTCCTAACTGCTATGTCACAGGCTGTGTTTGAAAAATGACAGTTAGGAGCTTGTTGGCTGGTACTTTATCACTCTCCAGGGCTTAGTAAATATCCCCCTATGAGCTGGGGGCACTAAAGTGTGTTAACACATGTGGTTATGGGAGTATTTACACACTATACTTGTTATATAGTTACACAGACAAGCGCTCTTAGCAGTTTTGTATTAGAGTTTTGATGTAGGGGGGAAGAGTATTGGGGTTTGAGGAGAGGGGCAGCCTGATGACATGAGTGGTCCTGAACTCACATAATGCTAAGTCAAATAATCAAATATGTACACATATAGGAACCCAAAAGAGGGATATATATGTGTGCAGAAACCACCGGCGCACCCACCCTCATGGGTCACGTGGTTAGATATGGTACTAATGAGTTAGTGTTATCATCCCAGGTCATTATTGCCAACACTAACTCATTAGTACCATATCTAACCACGTGACCAATTAACAAGATTCTGTACACTTGTTCACACACATATGAGGGTGGGTGCGCCGGTGGTTTCCCTCTTTTGGGTTCCTATATGTGTACATATTTGATTATTTGACATTATACTTTTATTCACATCATCAGTATATCTTATTGATAATTTTGTTGGTACGGTCCCCACAAACCTTAATCTAGCCCTACTTACGTTAGCTCTGGTGTTGCCCCTTTCAAATATAATGGTAATGCAGAACCATAAATGTGCAGAGATGCTGGGGAGGGGAGGAGAGAGAAATAGATAGTCAGGACTCATGAGCCAAGTCAGTTGAGGGTGAAGTGGAAAAAGCCAATCAGCTTCTTATTTTCATACACCTAGCACAGTCTATGAAATGGCAGCTAGAAGCAGATTGGTTACTATGGGCACCTTTCCCCTTTGAAACATCAGTTGCATTACATTTACCTGGGATAGTGGTAAACACTCAGCATAATAGATGATTGTGTGACCCAATCCTATTGTGAAGAGGGCAGTACAGGTAATATGTTTATGGGGTGCTGTGCTATTAACAGACTTAAGACAGAGGCATAACACTACATAGAAATAACCTACCTGATTACATAGATTGCTGATTGCTGTACCCATTTTCACTGGACTCCATAGACAGAGAATTGAGACTAACTGTTCTGTATATGACATACAAAAAGGCATTGGGGGTGGTGCATCAAACCTGTGAGAGATAAATTGGAGAAGTTGCCGATAGCAACCAATCAGCTTCTAGCTATCATTTATCTAGCACAATCTATACGACAGAAGCTGATTGGTTGCTATGGGCAACTTGTCCGTTTTATCTCTCTCCAAGGTTTGCTACATCTACCCTATTGTGTGAGGCTTAGTGCTATATGTATTCTATTTACTAATTTCTTCACAATATTTACTATAATAAGAGAGTGTAATTATACCTCTACTGCATACCTCCCAACATGACCCTCTCCAGGGACACAATGCTCTGGTCCTGGACTTCCTTGGTAATGTATGATTTGTGGTTGTTCCAGAGGTGGGGCTGCAGCACAGTCCAACATTCTAATAGGGGAGTCACACCAACTGCCAGTGAGTCCTGGCAGTGATGTTTGGCAGTGTGTGAAATGACAGTTGGTGTGCCTCCCCTATTTGAATTTTGAACTGCGCTGCAGCCCCACCTCTTACCAGGGAAGTCCAGGACCAGAGCAGTGTGTCCCTCCTGGAGAGGGTCATGTTGGGAGCTATGTTACTATAATAACACCTATAAGTGTTCAACACTGTAGGGAGATGTATCAAGACTCATGCTGGATAAATGTGGACGGTATGTCAGTGGATCGGGCTGACATATCGTCCACATTTACCAGTGTGTACCCACTATGTCGCTGACGATGCGCGCTCTCGAGCGTCGTCATTGATATCCTCTGTTGGACCTGCATGTAGGTCCGACAGGTAACCTAGTTAGCGGGGGCTGTCGCCGTCATTCTGTCGCTGCCTGCATCTGCAAGTGTGTATGCAGGTCCTGTTGCTGCCGATGTCATATACACAGTCTAGTGTGTACTCGGCATCAGAGAGAGATAAAGTAGAGTAGTTGCCCAAAGCAACCGATTAGCTTCTAACTGTAATTTCAATGGCTGTGCTAGATAAATGACAGTGAAGATGGGTACATACTATACAATTATCGGGCCAATTAGCCAATAATTGTATGATCGGCCCGATAGGTGTATAGTGTGCATGCAGGCGTATTACCTAATAAACGGCTTCAAACGCTCCTGCAACGGTCAGATCAGGAGTTCGTGATCTGGTGTGCTGCACCCGCTACCTTGTTCCCGACCAACCAATCCCATTAAAGAGATCTAAGAAAAGTAAACACTGAGCTAGAAACTGCTCTCTCCAAAGTCATTTAACACCAATTGCCAAATGTAATAGGGCGAGAGCTTAGAAAGTGTGAGAGTTTAGCAGTAACCTCTCACACTATTACATTGGTCAAGTTGTGTTTTCAAAATGGAAAAATATCTGGATGAGAGAGTGGCACATTTTCTAAACGCTCACCCTATTTGGCCCAAATGACTGTGAAAGTCAAATGTTTCTGAGCAATTTATTGTATTGGATCACTAACTATTGCTCATCCTATTTCTTACATATTGACGTGGGTGTTAAAAAAACAAAACAAAAACAATAACTTGTAATAAATCAGAATGTAGCAATGTTTAGAGTAGTAGTAGATGAGTGACACATTTGTGGGATTATGTTAGTGAGGATGTGGCTGCATGACAGGGGCAATATCATAATCTATTGAGAGGAATGGAGCCAAGCAGGAATTCATAGACTGAAAATTAGATACTACAAGCAGAGTTCCTCAGTACACATACTGTACACAATGGTGGTGTGAGTCTCCTACCAAACTGATGGCATAAGAAATTGGGTCAAATACTCCAATATAAAATTAAGTTTCTACATCACTGTTTTAGAGTTTTTAGATTGTTAAACCGCTCCAGGATTTTTTTTTTATATATTTTTGTTTTTGCAATATTATACTTTAAATATTGTGGAAGTTGGTTCTGGTCCTGTTTTAATTTGGTTACAGGTCAGTCTTGCCCTGTGCAGGTTATTATATTGATTCTTGTCTCTCTAACCTTTAAGTTACTTATGCAGTATATGGATGTACCTGAAGAAAAATACAACAGGTGCTCACACTCTACTGAAATGGACTTAAAGGGACACCTTTTGTTGACTCCCTAATTTCAAGGAGAGAGTAGACAATCCTCCGGCTTTCCTGTCCACTTCTGCAGTGACGTGGGCAGGGCTGTGGTGAGTTGCTGTGAATCATGGCATTTTGCAGTGTGGTGTGGTCGCGGTGATACGATTCATGGCACCACGCCTTCCAGGATATCCCAGAGGGGAGTTCCAACAGTCGACAACCATGGCATGCAAGTATTTTGTTCATGGTTTCCAAAGAACTGTGAGTGTGGGATGTTTGGGGGTAGAACTTCACTTACAGCAGCTGCACACAAAGTCAATTTATGTCACTCTGCTCCAAAATAAGCCCTACATGACAATCGTAACACAGCACAGGACTGTTCCAAAGCTGGGTACACACTGAGCAGATATATCTGCAGATGATGATGGTTCATACACACTGAACAACCATCATCTGTCTCTGACCCATACTCACTGCCTGATGGACAGATATGTCTGCAGATACATCTGCCATCGACTGTGCAGCAGAACTGACGCGATATGTCTGTGAACGACATCGATCACAGACATATTGCTGGTACACACTGGCTGATGGGCAGCAGATATATTGGCCAATCAATTGATCATTCCCTACATGGATTGGTCATTTAGTCCGTCACACCCAGATCAGTCTGTTCATTCTCAGTGAGTGGCAAGGACACAAGTATATTTATAGAAGTATTGTCTTAGCTGCGTTCGTCTGGTCATGGTAACCTAAATTATCTTATGTACTTAGTCACAAACTAAATAGAAATATTAGGCTGCCAGTGGCTGAGCTACACAAACATACCTAAAGAGCAAGTAAAGCTACAATTTGAAATTAACCTGCACCAATGTTTGTGTTTTACCAAACTGACTAATATACATGAACTAACTGGAAAGTATATACAGTAACACAACTACATATCCCACCATGCTCTCATTTACTCCTTTGCAGCAGGAGACCATGGTAGGAGGGAAGCGCTGTACAAATTAAACATGCACAGTTTGAGTGATAGCTTAGTAAAAATACACTGTGTAGATTAGTGTAGTTATATACCAGCACATGGGGGAACAAGCTGAGCAATGCTACAATCACTGAATGCCTCCATACACTGCATGATGAGTGGGCATGTTCTTCACTTCACTGAATGAAAGCGTCAGATGACGATCAAGCACATCTGAAATTCAAATGAAACGATCCAGACCATTTATCTACTGTCTTCAGCAGTGAACGATTATCTCATGCACATACGCTGAACAATAATCATTCAAAACAGTTGTGCAGTGGTGGGATCTGAGCAATAATCGTTCAGAGTATGACCGGCTTAACTTACACCCTTGGCAGGATCATAGTTGACCATCAGTCGAAGAGACTAACCTAAAAAAAAAAAAAAAAAATAGTGCAGGCAGAATAATATTTTAAAAGAAAAGGGTTCCTTGTTATAACTCTGGTACTAATAATCATTTTGGGCTGATGACAACGATTACCCCTTAAAAAGGAGCTGTAGTTAGAAGAAGTCAAAATACTAAACAGGATGGTGTCCAATAGTTACATGGAGTAATTTTTGGTATTGTTCCACAGCATTTGTCTAGGTTTATATTACTATGATATACTTTTCCTTTCTGGCCCTAGATAAGACTCACCAGTAATCAAATTCTGAGCCCACAGCATAAAGTTTTGTGAGCACTTTAGATACTCCCTGCTATTAAAGAACTGGCGAGTTGGTGTTTACTTGCAGCAGCAAATAATTTGACTTGTGCTCAATGGATGCAACTGGCCTTTTTAATGAGCTATTCTGCTTCACAACGATATGTAAAGTGGCACAAACATTCAGGTAATACCATATTCAGAGCAGGCCCAGGCACTGTGGGTGTTTAACAAACACCAAACTAAAGATATACAAAGTTATATTTTTTTACTTTTTTGGAGAACACACACAATCTTGACAATGGATAGCGTACACAACTTTTAATGTTTATCATAAGATCAAATGTTATAAATGATCAACTTAAGTACTGTAAAACAATAAATAACTGGAAATGTCTCTCAGTTGCAATAACATTGGACTCCATTACATTCCAGTTACATTTAATTTAGTTACAATTAATTACATTCCAGAGTTCAGTACATGCTACTTAAAATGGCGGTTTCAGGTCAATCTGGAGAACGGTCATCACTGTATTCACATATTTAGCATCAGGCTGAGGTTTTCTCTGACTACCGGGCAGCAGGAATGTCTTGATTGTAGGAATTTCACTTGTTCTCTCCTTGAAGCCCTAGACAACAGTAATAAAACCAATTTCAAGAGCAAGTTAATGTTCAGCAAATCTAATGCATAATTAACTTGAACAAACAGTCTATGTCCCTGAACTGTCATTTCACAAAGCAGATACTAAGGGTATATTTGGTATTGGGACAGGGGTTGCACACATGTTCACTTGTGCTGTAATGTCAAAGGAAAGGGCAGTGATAATGGAAACAGTTGCTTCCTCAGCTGGGGTAAATCCCTGTGAAAACTGCCTCATCAGTATGGGAGGAGGATGTACTCAATGAAATGGATGTGTCTATATTTTTGCCTATTGCAACTTTCTCTTTGCCAGCAGATTCACTGGGACCTACAGATCAGGACAGGATCTGCCAGACTAAATGGGTCCTAACCATTTACTGAAACCCGTTTGTACTATGATAACTAAAGCTATACTCCTGTCATATCTTGAGAAATAGTTGGAAAACCAGCTAATTGCTGCAAGTTTGCACCTCAATATTCCGTACTGCAGGGGCAGAACTATGGGAGACAATGGAGGCGCCTGCCGCTGGGCTCCAGAGTGTACCATCACGGCCGCCCAATACATGGCACCCCTTCCCAGCACCTGAGAAGCCACAATACACTAGTGGAGAGTTCCGTGTTAGACCATCAGCTGCTGCCTTCATCTATCTATAGCCTGTCTGCATGCGAATTGCTACATTACAGTGTCAGCGGCTGTGATGGGAGGGGGCAAATTATAACTTTCCTCCGGGCGTCTGGGATGAATTTACACCACTGCCATGCTGCAATACAAGGGATGCAAATGTAATTGCATGTTGAGGTAATACAGGCTGCTTTTGCATGTAGCAAATACTAGCATTATTTTTATACTGAGATTTAATGTGGATCTTAGACACCCCCCCCCCTCCCAATTCTAATCAGATTTTAAATCCCCCCACGCCACATAACATGGTTTTGCAAAGATACTAAATTACACCTTCTAGCTGGATTTACTTTGAACTTTAACCCAATAATATTATATTTCTCAAGCTTGTTCCTTGCAAACAGATAGGCAGGTTACTTCATAATAACTGTACTTGCTCTAGTACATTTAAAAAGGATGAAGTAGAAATGTTAAGTTGTGTTGAGTCTACGCATTGAATAGGTATTCTAATCTGTGCTGCAAAAAACCTATCCCATTACTTGTGCTAGACCAGATGTGGTATATTATGTCGACAATCAAAATGTCGACATTCATTAGGTCAATATGAGAATGTGGACATGGTTGTAATGCCGACATATCCTATGTCAGTATTCTGTCAATGGTGACATCATACTTGCCTACTTTTGAAAACTAGTTTCAGGGAGATTATAGTTGGTAATAGATTGCGGAACACGGCGCGCTGTTAACGGGATCTGTCATGCTCTGCTCAAAGGGTGTGTCTAACTTCATCTGTGGGCGTATCTATTGCCACTCAGGGTGTGTCCTGCACTTGAACCAGGAGACTCCCGCAGGATGCGGGAGGATAGGCAAGTATGCCCCTTACCCACACAGTGTCTAGCATGCACCCCTTCATACCCACACAGTGCCCAGAAGACGCACAATCCCCCTAACCAATGCAGTGCGTAGCAAACACCCCCTTTCCATTAATGTTCAGTATACACCCCATACTTACACAGTGCCCAGTATACACCTGGGATACGTTTAGGAAGCCGGCGGCCGCAATACCGACCGCCGGCTTCCCGAATCCTCAATCTCGGCTATGGTTAAATGACAGGCGTCTAAAATCTAGACACCTGTCATTTTCCCAAAGCCAGGCGCCGCGAGCGGACAGCTGCGCAGGGGGGAGGGTTAGGTTTAGGGCACCTGGGGGGGACTTAGGGTTAGGCACCCCCCCTGGAGGGTTAGGGTTAGGCCAGTGGGAGGGAGGGTTAGAGTTAGGCACCACTGGGGGAACTTAGGGTTAGGCACCCCCCCCGGGGGACTTAGGGTTAGGCACTTAGAGGGGGAAGGTTTGGGTTAGGCACTTGGGGCGGGAGGTTAGGGTTAGGCACCCCTAAGGAGGGTTAGGGGGGTTGGTTAGGTTAGTTTTTACTTACCTTAGGGATGATCAGGATTTCCAGCGCTGTCGGGCTTCCGCTGCCGGGCCCTGCTCTTTTGTCGGGCTGCCGCTGCCGGGAATCAAACTGCTGGCCATGCGGCAGCCGGGATTTCATACCGAATGCATACACCCCCCACCCCCCCCCCATACCCACGCAGTAATCACCATGCAACACCCCCCCCCCCCCCCAGCCAACACAGTCGGTCGTGATGGTGATCCGAGACAGCATCTACGTACACTGCACTCGGATCGCAGAAGCATGCGGGCAGAGTCTATTTCCTACAGACACCTCCTGCTGCATTTGCATTTTGTATAGGACAGTATTGCACAACTGCTTCCTTGTGACTATGCAATACCGTCCATCTCTGCATCAGGCCCTCTGTCCAGATATATCTAGGTGCCTATAAAGCCACACCCACATTGGTGTCATACGCTGGTCTAGACTATTGTGAAGTATGCAATTGATTGGAAGGAGCACAGGTCAAGGAACCGATGCCAACTAAAGATGCCATTGGTTTCTGCTGGCAAACTCCAAAAACTCCCCGAATGATTAATGGGCCAGTTACAAAAACATGCAAATCATGAATAGGCCTTTTAGAGGCTCATTTATCAAAAAATGTTATCATATGCAACGAGTTTAAAAACTCTTTGCGTATGATAAATGGTGCTCAAGTCAATCAGCTCCCAACTGTCATTTTGCAAACAGATGACAACTGGGAGAAGATTGGCTGGAGCACCATTATCATACACAACCAGCTTTAAAGCTTGTTGCGCAGGATAAAACTTGCTGATAAATGGGGTCCAAGGTCTTGTTTGTATTAAGTTGTGCCAGAGTGCTAAGTATACTGTAGTTAGAGGACCTTGGGGTCTATTTACTAAGCAGTGATAAGAGACAGAGTGAAAAGTGATAAGGAAGTGATAAGGTGCCAGCCAATCAGCTCCCAACTGTCATTTTTCAAACACAGCCAGTGAGATGGCAGTTGGGAGCTGATTGGCTGGCACCTTATCACTGCTTAGTAAATAGACCCCTATATCTTATATCTGAATATGGCTCTGTAGCTAATTATTCCTACTGGCAGCAAACACAGTTTTTAGGTTTGACTGTAATCAAATTACATAACATTTAAAAAGCACCTTAAGTCCAAATGTATAAAAGCATTATATAAATTATTATTATTTTTTTAATGTATGCATAAAAATAAATTTTCCAAATGGAAAATTACCTGCAGGAGAGGAAAGTCAGACAATATGTCAGCACGCTTTTCTTCCGCCATCAAAATGGCCTCCAGCAGTTGGACATCAGCCAAAGTAAATCGATTTCCAACTAGATACTTCTCACCATGATCTCTTAAAACCTTAAATATACAGATAATGTCATATTACAAGCTCAGTATTTCATATACAGTAAATTCTCAATAATCCCAGTTTAAAAATACTATTTTAAAAGACAATGCTATGGTACATCTATGTTGCTCACAATGGGGCCTATTCATCAAATGATAAATGGCTTGGTAATCATGCGGAAACGCTAGTTTCCGCATAGTTAGGTTACAGGGCCATTCATCATCAAGGGTCTGGTAGGACCACCTGATATTCAGCAAACTCCGAAAACGGAAAGCTTTCGGAGTATGCTTCCGAGAACAAGTGTCATCTTCAGATGGCGTTTGCTCTCGGATTCCCGCTCCCTTCCCTGGGAAGGAGTTCTGGAGATGCGAAGAGGGATCCGAGCGGATCCTTCCGCCACCTCCTCACTACCTCCCCAGCGGCTTTGCGCATGTGTGACTTCTGATCACGCAAGTGTAGCCAGGTCGACGGGGAAGAGGTAAGTAACATAGCTACTTTTGTAGCTACTTCAATGATGAATTGCTCCGGTGTAAGGATTCCCCCGCTGTGAGTTGGATACTCAAGTATCCCTCGAGATCCTTAATCAGCGGGGGCCATTACATTTTATAAATGTAATTTCTAAATGAGTGCCCCACACAGGAGTCCTTCTTTCCGTCTCTCTGGGTTTTTGTTTCAATAAAACAAATGACTTCCTGGATGCATCAACGTCTCCAAAAGATATTACCTGAGCTTTTGTTAAAGCTTATATCTGAATATTGATGGTCAATCTATCTGTCTTTGTTTCTATTTTGTTTGATCTGCAGCTGAAGCACCCAAGTTTTCTGCAAATAACCCTCAGGTTACTCAGGATGGCTGGTGTCAGGGGTGTTTCTAGAGAGGAGGGGGCCCGTGTGCAGTCTCCGACATGGGCCCCCTCCTCTCCGCCCGGCAGCGCACTGAGCTGTGCGCGGCTAACGCCGGAGTTATAGACTCTGGGCACTATAGTGTGCCCAGAGTCTATAGTGTATGCACAGGTCACAGGGAAAATGGCAGCGGCATAAGTAATATTATGGGTGCAGGGTGTGTGGTGCGGGGCTCCCCTGGACCCAGGGGCCCGTGTTCCCCGCACACCCTGCACCCATTATAGATACGCCCATGGGCGGTGTTTTCACACTGCCGGGGCCAAAAAAACTGCGTCAGAAAATGCAGACCATGACCTCAGCATGCCTACAAAATGGGGCTGACCCTCCCCCATTTTGTAATACGCTCCCCGTCGCCTCCCCTTCCCCATACTACTGCAGACTATTATTCTGACAACTGCAGTCGCACTGCGTCCGACGACTCGGGACCCAATCTGTACATGTGCAGCATTGGTCCTGCGCATAACAGTACAACAAACATCGGAGATGTTCGTATACCATCGGGATTGTGTGCAACTCTAAATTAGGCCCATCGTTGTTAAGGACATATTCAAAGTGTTTATTTAGGAGCATTCTCTCATGCTGCATTGGAGAAAGGTTCTAAGAAATCATTCAGAAAATGTGGAGTTAGTAATGAACTTCGTATGGAATGTTGGCTATGAATTTAATTTAATTTATGAATTTATCAGTTTGTAAGCAGCATGGCATTGCCCACAGTGCATCAGATAAAAAATAAAGTTTACAAATAAAGTAAATCCTAATATTAATAGTTTTTCCTTTATTTTTATTTATTACCAGTTATTTATATAGTGCACACATATGGCCTGATTCAGAGCCGCTCGTAAGCAGCCGCTCGTTCGCTCCTAGCGATGTTCGCACATCTGCGCATGCGTATGGGTTGTAATGCGCATGCGCCAACCAGTCAGTGCGGTTGGAAATCGTGTGCTCGCAAAATAGCTAGTCCCTGCTAATTTGAGTGACAGAATGAGGCATTTGTGGGTGGTAACAGGGGAAGGTGCTTGAAAACGGGGAGTGGAGATCCGAACACAGGCTTGCCAAACGGTCAAAACGGGCGTTTTAAGGGTGTGCATAATTAACAAAGCAGCGTCATCAACCACGTCCCTTGGTTGTCTTTTAGCCTGAACTGCTCGCATGATGGCGGTAGGAAAATGCTACCACAAGAAGAGCGAGCAGTTCATACGCCTTTTGATGTACTCGATTAATCAAATAAATAGTGGAAATGACGTAGGATGCGAACGGCCAATGGGCGTCTTTACAAAATAACGAGCGCATGTTTCGGACGCTGGCTCAGACATAGAGGGGTCAACAGACCGCAAAGAGTGAGCGCTCAATTTAAATAGCCAGCCCCTTTTTCTGAACGAGCGTCGGCAAATAGCGTCCGGCTCTGAATCAGGCCCATATTCCACAGTACTTTAAAGCGGATATTTGGTCATTCACATTATTCCCTACCCCAGTGAAGTTTACAATCTATATTCCCTACCACATGTACACACACACATACACACTAGGGTTAATTTTTGTTGGGAGCCAATTCACCTACCAGTATATTTTTGGAGTGTGGGAGAAAACAGGAGTACCAGGAGAAAACACACGCAAGCACAGGGAGAATATACAAACTCCACACAGTTAGGGCCGTACCATTATATATTATACTGTGTATCCCCTAGAAATAAAAGAAAAATGCAATGTACTGATTGGAAGCATGATAATAAAATGTATTACCTTTTCATACACAGGAAAGTATCTGTTCTTAGCCTTTTGAACAATGGCATCAATGTGTCTCTCTTTGTCCTTCGGCAGTATAAATGGGTACCACAGAATGATCTCCATAAAATCCATGGCTCCTTCCACATACATGTCAATTCTAAGGAAATACAAATAAGACATAAGTAAAGCCATTATATTTTTACAGCAGAATTAAAGTGATGTTGTTACACATGTTAAATATGTATCTGAAATATCTGCTGCAATCCCTACATAGTACATCTGGGAGGATCCTTAATATTTGCAGGTACCCCCAAAAAATAGCTGTTTTTTTGTGGAATATCTTTAACATAGTTAATGATAAATAGGTTCCTTAGTCTTCTCCACACTTGCATTCTAGCATATAAATCATTTCATTATGTTCGTGGGAGTGGGGAGAATTCAATTAGGTGCGAGCTTGCAAAAGGTGTTAAACTTGCACACTCCACCTTAAATTCGCACACCACCCTCATGCGCGTACCCGAGATATGCACAAAATGAAATTAGAAATGACCATTCGCAATACTCACAGCTTGAGAAAATAGAATAAAAAAGTGGGGAGACCTACCTGGACCCCAAAATAGTGACAACTTTGTTAGCAGAATCATCTAGAAGACTATGGGGCCTATTCATCAACACTAAAATAACGTTTTTAAGGATATTTTCCTTAAATAACGATATTTTGGTATTCATGAACAGACTTAACACAGGAGATATCACAGATATCTCCTTGCTAAGTTCCCCTGCGTTAATTTCCACACTCCCCATACATTAGTATGGGGATGTGGAAATTGTGGTATTCATCAAATTCCGAAAACTATAAATTTTCGGAATTTGATGCAGTTACTATTCGCCACTGTGAGGTGGCGAATAACAGGTGAAACTTACCTGTATCCGCGTGTGCAGGTCCCCCGATGAGGCCCTCCGGCGCTCTGCTCCGTCCTCAGGCCCCGGAGGCTGGTCTGTCATGTGTGCTCCCCAGCAGAGCACAAGAAAGTTTAGACAAAAAAAAAAAAAAAGTTTTTTTTTTTTTTTTCCTAATCTGTCATGTGGTCTGCTGGGAAACCACATGACAGACCAGCAGGACGGAGCCGGAGGCTGCTACGCGGACAGGTAAGTCGGGGGGGACGGGACGAAACTTAACGCATCTGTAGGCAGTGCTGCGCATGCGCTGGTTTTACAGATGTAACAGCGCATGCGCAGCACTGTTTCCAGATGCGATAAGGTAGTGTAGGCAGGGAAAAGTATCTATTTCCCGAAAAGATGTCATCGCAAAAATGACAGCTTTTCGGAATAGATACTTATGGAGAGGTGGAATGATGAATTCCACCTATAATTAGCTAGAACTCCATGAGAGTTCTAAAGCTAATTATCTCCAGAGAAGTTTTACGTTTAATGAATAGGCCCCTATAAGTGGGAATAAGAAAAAGTACTATATGCTTGTAAAAGGTGTCAAATGGCTGATTTGTGCATATTTTTTGTCCAACCATCCAACTAGTTGATTGGTTGGAATGAAAATCTGGTAAGGTATGAAAGCAAATGACAATCAGCAATTTGCTCCCAAATACGGGAAAATGGACCAAAACTGTTGTTTGAACAAATTGTTTAGATCAAACATTTAACAAAGTTGTCTGAACGACCATTTTATGGCATTTAGGAGCAAATTGCTGATCATCAGTTACTCCTATACCTTACCAGATTTTCATTCCAACCAATCAACTAGTTGGCTGGTTGGACAGAAACTTTACACTTTACGTGTGTATGCACCATTAGGCATTAAACGGAAAATGTTTAAAAAAAAATAAAAATGCTTCTGGGGTAATTTGAGGCAACTTTAAAATAATTTTAAAAAAATTATAAAAAGCTATTCTTTTTTTATTGAAATAAACACTTTCAAATTACCCCAAAAAAGCTAATTTTGGTGTAATTTGAGGCCTTTTTTCACCCTAAAAAAATTACATGTAATCTTTTGACCAATGAAGCTAATTGAAAACTTCCAGATGCCTAATTAGTCATTGAGGGGGGGTTTTCAAGGGGGTTTGCACTGTATAAATTTTTTTTTTTAAATAATGTAATGCAATGCCTATTTGCTGTGAATTCGCCTTGTGGGACCAAACTCGCACCTAATTGAATTTCCCCCTTGGTATAACCTGAATTATTAAATTTCTTTTTTTATGTGTAAATATAGTAATAAATAAAAAAATTATATGCTAGAATTTCCCATTTAGGGCCGCATTCAATTTGCCGTGAAAAGTGCCGTTTGGAGAAAGTTTTTGGCGATTTGCACTGTTTCGCCTGTTTTCAAAGTATCTCCATATTCAATTTCCTGGAGTTTCGCCTATGCAAAAACTCCATAGGCAAAAACAGCCGAAAAAGTTTCTCCAGCAAAAGTCAAGAGAAAAGAAGTGCAAAATCCATATTTTGGGGTACAAACATGGGGACTTGGTTCAGAACCCTTTGGACTCCCTCATACCCCCCCCCCCAAAAAAAATGACTAATTAGGCATAAAAAAGAAAAATTTACTTAATTCACCGCCAAAAAATTAATTTTTGGAGCGAAAATTGAAAAAGTGTTGGATAATGGGAAAAAAGTGGGGGCCTGGTACTTTGGGGGCTATATAGTTGGGACAGGTGTTTTGGGGATTGCAGGAGGCTGCAACCGATGTATTTTTTGAAATCTTCATTTTAGAGACATCAAAATATACTAGTACCCATTTTCAGGTACCCCACATTTAACCTCGGTACTTATTTTTCCCAAACAATCATTGTTTTCTATAATTTTTCCACACATATGCAAATATGCATATTTGCAACATAATAAGTTCACTAATACTTTTATTAGGTCTACTACTACTATTCTATATTGATTCCCAGGGTCACTGCAGCTTGTTATGGGGTACAGACTTATTTCCCTAAAAAAAGATGTCCTTTTCGCTAGTTTTGTAAAACATTTGCCAATTCGCATTTTCATGTGTTTTACAATTGAATAGAGCGAAAAGTGGGGACGCGTATGGAGAAAACATTGCGTCAAAACAGGCAAATTCAATCCGCTTTTCACCAGAAGACACTTTTCGCGGCTAATTAGACGCCTTTTCTTTTAAAGCTATAGATTGTGTCCCTTGATGAAGTCATCTTGATGACGAAATGCATCGGCTGAGAACGAGGCTTGGCACACAGTGGCAACCAGATTGAGGCTTGGTACCATGCTTCGGATTCCCGGAACGCTGTTTATCGGAGAGCATGAAGGACATGCTTCCTGGAACTAGTGAAGACCATAGGCATAGTGATATGTGTGCTTGATTTTATTTTGATGTACGTTTTTAATCTCATTAAAAGGCAATACTTTTAAACACACACACACACACACACACACACACACACACACACACACACTTTACAGAAGATCCAATCATTCCATTAAAAGTCAGAGCAGCGTAACAGTGTATATAACAAAGCATCCTACAAAGCTCTCTCCTTCAGGTCCTTCCCATAAAGGCCATGCTTATCAGCGATGTATCGCAGGATTGCTTTAGTCTGTACTAGCTTCATTCCATCAATTTCCACCATTGGTGTTTGTTCAAACAGCAATGCTCCATCTGAAAGATACAAGATAAAATATGAGCTATACATAAAATAGTCCAAGAACACTTCATTAAACAGTGTAGGGTTGCACATATATTGAAAGTTGTATCAATATTTATATCTAGCTTCACAACTGCATTGTCATGGCTCCTTTTAAACAAGCTCAATTTTTGTTTTCCACTTACTCCATGTCCTACAAATATTATTGGGATTTCACAGTACTTAGTAGGTGGACACAAGCATATGATTTATTGATCTAAAGTCTATTGATAAGTAGGGCCAATATTTTTTACAAGTCATTGCAAAAGTATTTCCAACTAGCCTTACAATGACTCAACATACAGCTTCATTGTAGAAGGTCTAGGGTTTAGTTATTGCTCCAAGGAAGCTGACATGGAATAAACGAATATAAGAAGTTTAGAACCATACATGTAAAATGTATTGTGAGTTGTTCTCCATTTGTTGAATAGAGCTATATTAAAGCTACAACAAGACGAGACAGACCTAAATGTAATAGCTGTGAGATGCAGGGAGACGGGAGATGCAGTCAATGTAACCTCTGAGTTTAAAGCAGCAATTTATTTTTAGACAAAAACAGGTTGGTTTTGTCGAAGCCGGATGATTAGCTGAGACCAAATCTTAAAATTTATATGGGGCGACGCCATTTTGTGTCGCCCCTGACGACGCCATCTTGTGCTGCGATTATTAGCATTGTGCGTCTGCGTTGCTACCACATATTGTTGAAAGTCCTACCATAACTCATACGCACATTAAATAAATTATATAAGAACGCACAGCGTACAGTTGCGCTGTTTATCAAAGCACTAAACACAAACGCACCACACATATTAGCGACCTTACGCAATATCCCCACACTTACACATACAAAACTTATAAAAAGGTTCCTCCGCATTAAAAGCTTAATATTAGAGGTTTTATTAGCGAATACTTATGTTGTGACATGTAATGTATACGATATTTAAAGTACATAAGCTAGTAGACATATCATGTTTGGTACCATTCTAAATAACTGTTTATTTCGCAGATCTCCGGTTCGACCCGCAAGGAAATCGCATCATGCGTTCGCAAGATATGAACTAAATGAAATTAGTGGTTAGAATGTAAAGATAGATGTAGTGTCTTTTATTAGTTTAAAGTTTAAACCAGTTCTTCGTTTGGAAAACCACACAAAGCAACATCTGAGGAACTGGGACATACCCCTAGTGATGCTGTATGAACTGTCCAATGACCTGCATCGTACCAGAATGTCCAGGAGCAATACCCAATGGAAACCTGTTAACTAGTTTCTTTGTTCTGTAAGGTATATAGTCTGCGTACTGGATATAGTATACAGCCATTCTCCTTGGATGACCACAGACTTCTGGATTGACGACTGTTTACTGGGACCAGTGCGCACGCGTATGTATCAGCTTGTACCTTTCGTATTTAATTGTCTTTTGCGCTAATTGTGCTAGATCGAAGCGTGTAACTTTCTTTTATTGCAATAAGAACTTTTGTGCTTTGGAAACACAATATAAGTCTGGAAAACAATTATTTCTTATACAACTTGTATCGCTAAACAGCGACATTTAGGGTGTATAGATTAAGGGGTATCGATAGTTTTAACTTTAAAAAATTGGTGCTTTAAATCTAGCGGCAACGTCACCAAAATTTCACAGATTATTACATTCTGGTCACATGACTTGCAGTGAGTGACGGAATATGGGTAGGGCATGCACTACCCTGTTTTATAGTTACTATCTGCAGAGACTGCTTGGAATGCAACACATAGCATACACTTCCAAGGTTCACATCAGAACCCTGTTACTACTAGGCTCACCTCCCAGTGAAAAATTCATATGCGCTGAAATTTGACATTTTTCTACTTGATGACAAATGCGTTAACCATATGTCATCAAGTAGAAAGCTTGATGACCAGTGTTTAACACAAAACAATACATGAAGCATTAAAGTTCAATTCACTATGGAGGTTTTTACATACCTTGAAGTAATGCTTCATATTGTTCTCTTGTTTCTATAAACTCTTCTTCAAACTGCAGAAGAAATATATTTAAGATCTTAGTAAATTATTGTTGAAGTTGTCAATGAGATAAATAGAAGAGCTTAAATACAAGGAAAAATTCATACCTCAGCACCAGCTGCTGCTAACAACCAGCGTATGGACTCCATTCTACCTCTGCCGTAGAAGTAGTGAAGTTTGGGTTTTGCAGACATCTTCCTATTCTACCTGAATGTTGGAAACAAAAGACAAAATAAATAGATTTCTAAAACAAAAAAGCCTGAAAAACACTATTAAAAAAAACCCAATACATACTGTATAAAATATGAAACTTTGATAGGTCACCTTCCAATTAATATTTCCTCCTAATTCCACAGTTACAGCACAACTATCCCAGCAAAATGGCCTCTGGTCTCAGGAAAGTCTTTTGTTAGTTTGTTTGCTTGTATTTTTTTAATTAACTATAGGGACAATCAGCCCTGTGCTGATACCACTAAGGCCAATCTCCACACCCCTGGACAGTGGATGTGGGGTTAATAATATTGTGTAAAGAAATTATAAATATTCTTTACTGGCGCATCACAGGTGGCAGCTTGCCCATCATGCCCACTTTTAAATTAAGTATATTTATTTATTTTTTTCGCCTCATAACAAAAAGAGAAAAACAATAAAACACAAGAAAAAAAACCCACTTCTACCATTAAACCCCCCCCCCGAAAAAAACAACAAAAATATAAATATTTTATAGCCAATGCCAAATAACAACAATAGTATCAAAAATACAGTCATACCCAATACCAGAAATGTAAATATTTCCGTAAAATATAAAATATATTCAACCATCTATTACCTTAGAAAATTGTAAAATAAAACTTTGAATATCACAATTAATTATGCCATCCCACTGGGTGCCTGCCTGTCATTCTCTTCCATTGAAGTGTGTTCTCCTCCTGTATCTTGTAAAATCCCTTGATATATTTGAAAGTGTCTATCATGTCCCCCCTTTCCCCGCTCCAAACTATACATATTAAAATTGTGTAGTCTTTCCTGATGAGTTTTGTGATGTAGACCCTACACCATTTTAGTTGTCCTTCTTTGTACAGCCACTAATGCATGTATATCCGTCTGGAGATACGGCCTACAGAACTGAACTTCTTTTTTCTTGCTACTGACTCCGCTCCCTATGCAACCAAGAATCTGACTCGCCTTTCTCATTGCTTACTTTACTTCAAGTTATCCGAAATAGTGACTCCTAGAACCCTTTCCTCCTCTGTAGTTTCCATTAGAGTACCCTTGATACTATATTTAGCCTTTGTGTTTTTGAGACCCAAGAGCATGGTTTATCGTTTTTTGTCATTACACTGTAGTCTACCTAGATCCTCAATCATATGTTTTACCCCTACTTGTGTGTCTACCCTGTTGCATACCTTTGTGTCATCTGCAAAAAAACATACTTTGCCTTTAATACTATTGGCAAAGTCACAAACAAAGATATTAAAAAGCACTGGTGCAAGTACAAACCCATGGGGTATTCCGCTGGTGACCATTCCCTCTTTAGACTTTACTCCATTTACTATGACTCTGTTTCCTATCCTGCAACCAAGCTCTTATCCAATGAACCATCTTAGAATCCAATCACAGTTTATTTCTAGTTTATTTAGTAGTCTGTGATGTGGGACGGTGTCAGAAGCCTTACTAACGTCTATTTAAGCTACATCTACGGCCCCCCTTTGATCTATTACTGTAGTCACCCAGTCAAAAAAGGCAATAAGATTTGTTTGGCATGATCTGCCCCCAGTAAACCCATGCTGCTAGGGACCCTGTAAGTTGCTGGATTTGAGATATTCCACAACTGTTTGTTTTAATAGTATCCATTAATTTCCCTACTACTGATATAAGACTCACTGGTCAATAGTTGCTTGCCTTTTTTTGCTTCCACTTTTGTGCTGTGGGACTACATTTACTCTTTTCCAGTCCTCTGGAATTACACCTGTAGCTAGTGACTGGTTGAATCATTCTGTTAATGGCGTTAAAGCATTTTTAGGATCCTTGGATGTATCCCATCTGGCCACATTGATTTCTCCACTTTTAGCTTTGAGAGATCTGTTCAGAACTTCTCCTCTGTAAATTTACTTGTATCGACCTAATTATTATGAATATACTGGCAACTTAACTGTTGCCCCTTCCCCTCTCCTTCTGTAGTGAAAACTGAGCAAAAATAATTACTTATGCTGGGTACACACTATACAATTATCTGTCAGATATCTGTCCAATCTGGCTGGTTGGAATGAAAACCTGGTAATATATGACAGTCGATCATATGGTCTTAAACACTGGAAAATGGACAAAAAAACAATTGTTCAAATTGGTTAAATTTGTGTGTTTTAACCAATTTGTCTGAACGACCATTTTTGTCTGTTTTCCAGTGTTTGTGAGCAAATGGTCAATTGTCATTAGCTCCCATAGATTACCAGATTTTCATTTCAACCAGCCAGATTGGACAGATATCTGACAGATAATTGTATAGTGTATGCCCAGCATTAGACTATCTGCTATTAACTCATCTGCCTCAATCAGACCCTCACTCTCTGTCTTAAGTCTAAAGCTGCATACATACACAATGATGTTAGTAACCAACCATTTTAGTGAACGATTTTCGTTCAGATTTTCCCTTGAAAAAGTGAACGAAAATCGTTTGTTGGACAGTCAGAATGGACGATGAACTACAAACGTGAACGCGCATGAACGATTATCGTTGAGCTTCAAAAAATGAACGATTTTACGATAATGACGTCGTTATAGTTGAATCGTTCAAAAAATCGTTGTGTGTACGCACCTTTATTATTTCTCTGTTTGATTTTCTCCTTTCACTTACATACTTAAAACAGTTTTGCCCCCTTTACCTACTGACTGGACCATTTTCTCCTCAGCTTGTGCCTTTGCACATCTGATCACCTTAGCCTCTACACATGTCTTCATTATTCTGTCTGTATTTCCTAAATGCCCCCTTTTTTTTTAGCTTTCATCCTAGTTGATACTTCTTTTGTAAACCACCCTGGCTTTCTTTTCAATGTGCTTTTCCTAACTCTGTTGCGATTAGTATTGCATGTTTTAATTACTCCCACCACTCCTGCACTCGTTTAAAGTTTCTCCAATCTGCCAATGAATCAATAAGACATCTCCCCATCTCTGCGAGTCAGCCTATCTAAAATGTAATACCTTTGTTTTTGTGTGGCATAAGTCAAGCCCTGTCTTTATACTAAATCATACTGCTTGATGTTCACTGGATCCTAGGTTCTCACCCAAATTACGTCAGATATTCTGTCACCATTAGTGAGTTTTAAAGCTGGGTACACATTAGACGACCTGAGTACCTAGCTGACCCACGATGTGAAGAACGACATATCGTGCGGTCCGTACACACTACACGAACTGGTGAACGACCACACAATATGTTGTTCACCAACCGCATCCAAATGCATGGGGTTATTCATCACATTGGCAGAATGAGCAGCATGTACAGCAGATCTGTCAATGCGATGAACAATCCGCTGGGCGACATATCGTTTAATGTGTACACACCTGAAGTCTAATATTGCATCTTTGCGAGTGAGCTCCCTTACCAATTGCTTCAGGGATGCAAGGAATTTAGAAAGTCTCCCCCTTCTAGTGGAACTTGCAAAAGACGCCTCCCAGTTTACATCAGGTGGATTAATGTCTCACATGATTATTACCTCTCCTTTTAAAGCCATTTTAGTGATGCCCTGCAATAGGTTCCTGTCCAGCTCCTCCCCCTGGCCTAGTGATCTATAGATTACCCAAGTACGAATAATGTCCTTCTCTACTGTTTCTATGGCAGAAGAACGTCCTTTATGTATTGGTTTTTTTTGGCTGGGGGGTGCCAAATTACTGCCTTGCACCGTGTGACAAAAATCCTAGTTTCGGCCCTGCATTCACTAAGATGGTCAGGGTTTTTTTCTAGTGCACTTAGCAGTGAATATTAGCTATAGTACCAACAACTGCATAGTGATTTAGTAGATCACTAAATACAATTAAGTTTTTGGAAATCTTCAGGAGGCCCTGAGGGCAGCACAGCTCTCCATAGCTTAAAAAAAAAGACCAAACAAACACAAAACTCTGAGCTGTGGTTTTAGTTATCACTTTTAGTGCCTGTCCTCTGACCAGATGCTGAAAGCTTACGCTTAGAGTTGCAGTTCAAAGACACTAAAATAAAGTTTTTAAGGACATTTTCCTTAGTTACCGTTATTTTAGTATACATGAACAGACTTAACACAGGAGATATCACTGATATTTCCTGGTTAAGTCCCCCTGCGCTAATTTCCACATACATTAGTATGGGGATATGGAAATTGGGCTATTCATCAAATTCTGAAAATTATGTATTTACGGAATTTGATGGAGTTACTAATCGCCACTGTGAGGTGGCAAATAGCAGATGACACTAACCTGTGTCAGCGTGTGCAGGTCCTCCGGCGCTCTGGTCCCTCCTCGGACACTGTGTTCTCCCAGCAGAACACAATAAAGTTTAATAAAGGGGGGGGGGGAAGTTGGGGGGTGCACTATATAGACCATCTATAGGGTAAATAATTTATAATACACTATCCAGTACATAAGGAGAAAAATCTGTACATATGTCCAGGGCAGTGCAAGATTATTTTTCTGACACCCTGTCACCTCCCAGATTCCGGACTTGCTCCAATGCTCTGCAATGGTGCCCACATCTGAGATAAAAACATTCAGCTTAGGCAAGATGGCCCTACTGCCGCATATAATGGCTTACTGTGATTGCTGGTCCTGTATATGTCAGAATTATTAACCACACTATACTTCGTAGGACATAAATGTAGGACATAAATTATACCCTCTACATGAACTGACCACACTTGCTTTAAAATCAAGCATTTGGAAACCCCTCTCCAGAAACCCTGCGTTTGCCACTGTAATCTATAATAAATTGATAGAAACATGTATTTCCCCTTTCAGAATACCTAGGAAATGTTTTCCCTTTACAAAGTAACCTTTGTGAATTCTAGGCTGGAAGCCAACTTAATTTTTGCATATTCAGCAGCAAGAGGTCAGGAGAAACCAGAGGAATGTTGGCAAGCTCAGTGGACCACGCAATCTGATAATAAACCCTGTCATGGAAGCAAATAGTTATGGGGGAGAAGTATCAATCATTGGAGAGAGAAAGTACCAACCAACCAATCAGCTTCGATCATTTTTCAAACACAGCCTGTAAATTTACATCGAAGCTGATTGAGGCTTGTACTTTATACCTATCCACTTTAGCTCTTTCCAAGGATTGATACATCTCTCCCTAAGGGGTCTATTCATAATGTTAATTATCCCCGATAATTAACAGTCTAACTCGCCGTGGCCACCGAAGCAATTCATCATTGCTCTAGCACGGAGACATCTGATCCGAAAATCAGCTGTCCCTGCGAGCGGCTTCACTGCTCCTTTTGGAGCAGTGACAATAGTGCACATGCGTGAACTACAGGTCATGCATGTGCACAAGAGCCCCAATGTCCGGAAAAAGGAGCCGGACAGGGGCGGGGGGATCCCAAAGGATGACTCTCTGCAAACCGGGACCCCTTCTCATAGGGAAAGAATGGGTAGCATGAGCACTCGCCATCTGAAGATGGTGAATGCTCCCGCAATCAAGCTCCCAAAATATTGTATTTTCGGAGCTTGATTAATTCTGTCCCCATACTAGTGTATAGGGACAGCGGGCCATTCTGTCAGAGGAAGGTAAGCAGGAGAGAGCTGTGATATCTCATGCTTTACCTTCTTGATGAATGGCCCAATAACTTAATTTCTATAATTGTAGGTGAAAATGTTAATTTTCACCTGCTTTTGTAGAAATTAAGTGATGATGAATAGGCCCCTATATGTTTAATTAATGGAAAAATAGCATAACATGCGTGAATAGAAGTCAGAAACTAGCCTAAAAGAAGAACATTGGCCCCTCACGCACAATCTACACCAGGTCTGACCATTCGCAGAAACTACAAGTCTCACCGCACACAGTGAGTACTCAGGGGATGTATGCAATTGAAGTGGCTAATTTATGCACACCCATGAAACAGTGTTCAAACGGACAGACACGCCTGTGTTTTTATTATCAATCCCCCCCCACCACCTTCAAACGCTCACAGCCTGTCACTAACTTTGCAATGGCTTCCTCTGTGCTTCTGTAATCGCAGTGTTATCGCAGCGCACGCACAGTGCAGCTTTTACGCATGCGCACTGGTGAATAATTGTCCGATCTACATACGCAGTTGCATTTGTGAACGCTGCTAAATCAGGCCCTATGTATTCAGGGGCACCAAGAGGGGGGAGCGGGTACAGCAGCAGCAGCAGCAGTCTCCTCGCCTCTGCAGAGGCGAGGAGACTGCTGCTGCTGCTGTCTCCTCGCATCCCCCCTGGATTTGTGCCGGGCTGAGGGGCTCACAATGCCCCCCTCCCCAGGGAACATTTCCTTGTCTGTTGCTCTCTACGGCCCTGTATGTACTAATAATCGCAGACCAGCTGCGATTATTATGTATCCATATCGATGGGGATATGAAAATATTTCCTCTATGTACAAAGGAAAACTAACAGGGACAGCGGATGCGGTAACCACTATCCCTGCGAGTTATATCCCAAGCAAATTGTAGAAGTCTTTCACAAAATCTAGCAAGTGCTAAATTAGCAATGCAGATCGTAGTCCCCATTATTATCAATGGGGAATACGATCTCACCCCTATGTACTAAACTCCAAACAGCTTAGCTTTCCAGAGTTTAGCCCCGTAGTTTACACCATCTTCAGATGGTATAAACTACTAAAAGCCTTTGGAGGCTCCAGGTGCACGAGATATATATTTACAGGGCCGGATTAAGGCTTGTGGAGGCCCCCACCAATAAAATTGACAGCCTGCTTACTCTACTAGTATGCCCCTTACTTACCTTGAAAATCTGGGAGCTCTGTTCAGCGGTTTTCCCCCACAAAGTCGCCGTGGAAGTCCACAGCTCCCGCTGCGACTGATGTCCTGCGCCCGGACCACATGCTGACCGCTGGCGCCAGGTCCTGCCTCTATATTGCTGCCCGTCGGTTTGATGTAGTGCCGCGCGCCACCGGGCCCATGCGATGACGGGAGGTGTGGCCGGGTTGCAGGAGCTTGTCAGTGGTGGCCAATGCAACCTTGCGGTGCAGCCAGCCGTGAGGGAGAGAGGCCGCGGCGCAGAGGAGCCTTCTCTCTTGTGATTGCTGTTGCCTGTACTGGCAACTGGCTTCCCCAGGAGCTGGCCAGGTAGGGACAATACGTGCGGCAGTGTGGGGGCCCCCAAATGTGTGGGGGCCCCTGGACGACCGCCCCGTTCGCCCCCCTATAATCCGGCCCTGTATATTTAGATCTCTCCCCCGGAGCCTCCGGCCGGCTCTGGAAGCTGACACTGTGCACATGTGCAGGGACAACGGATACCGCAACCACTGTCCCTGTGAGTTCCCCTTGGTACATAGTGGGGATATTTTCATTAAAAATGAAAATATTCCCAGTGAGATGGATACATAATAATTGTGGCAGTACCGCGATTATTAGTAAATAGACCCCATAGTATGTAAAAATGAGCTTTAACATTGCTTGTGCAAGGTGAAATATAATAGTATCCTGATGCCAAATGACTTGCTTGCTTTACCAAACAATATATTTTGAATACGCACTTCCCTACGGAATCGGTATGAAATACCGCCGGCCGCATGAGAGTTCCCGGCAGCGGAAGCCCGACAGCGCTGGAAATCCCGATCGTCACTAAGGTAAGTATAAACTAACCTAACCCCCCCCCCTTCCCAGCTGTCTAAACCTAAGTCCCCCGGGGGAAGGGGTGCCTAACCCTAACCCTCCCGGCATTTTACCCTCGCCGGGATATGACAGTTGGGAAGCCGGCTGTCGGTATTAAGGCAGTCGGTTTCCCGATTGTATACCTTCCCTACACATTTGAGTACTGATATTAAGCTATGCTGAATATGTAGTGTTATTATTCCTTGATGTTGTCAAAATATAAGCAAGTTCTTTTTGTAGAAACAGAATAAAAACTGTACTAAAAAGTTTGTTAGGCATCCTTGTCCCAGTGCTACAGTGACAACACACACACCCCAACCCCTCCCCCACCCAAAAGGAGAGCTATTCATTACTTAGTCAGTCTGAGGGAAACAGAAAGGACTGTCCATGTGATGTAAAGTGATCTTTACTCAGAAAGAAACACAGGTCTGTATGTTTTACGTCATTGCTTGATGGGTTGCGTTAGTATATAGACACAAGAGATCTATTGGTAAAGCACACAGCCCGCACTGTAGGGCATTTTTCTGCATGCATTAATGATGCTACAGTAATGGAAACATTAAACGTGAACAGACCCCTTTTGATTTTCTTAGTATGGCTCCTTAAACACCAAGGAGACCATTTATCAAGGATCGCTTTTGCAATGAGATCAGGGCTTGCCAGTAACGCCAGATCACATTGCAAAAAGCAATCTTTTCGGCCGGATGTATTACCCGGGACATGGGCTCTGAAAGGAGCCGGTCCCTGTGATGTCTCCGGAGAGCTTCCGGCCAATGCAGGTGGACGTGCGCATGCGCAGTCCTGTGGACTGCGCATGCACATCTGCATCAGCCGGGGAGGGTTCCGGCGGATCCCTCCTCCGGCTAATAGTGCGCGGTGTAGCCCCTAGGCCAGTGGTGGCTAACCTTGACACTCCAGATGTTGTGGAACTACATATCCCAGCATGCCTTGCTACAGTTTTAGCATGCCCTAATAGCAAAATGGTAGCAGTGCATGCTGGGATATGTAGTTCCACAACATCTGGAGTGTCAAGGTTAGCCACCAAGGCCCTAGGTTACAGCAGCTAACCTCATCTTTAGTTGCAGTTAGCTGCAGGGGCCAAATCTTGATAATGGTCTATGGCCCTCATTCAGAGCCGGACGCTCTGACAGAGCGCTCGCTCTGAATCAGGGCTGGGCTATTTTTTTTTAGAGCGGCCTCCTGGCCGCTCGCATAGCTGTGGGTGACCACCCACCGCTATAGCGAGCGGCCAGAAAGATGGTCGCGATGGTCAAGACCATCGCGACCATCGGGCTTGCGACGAGACCCTTGTGGTAGGGTCTCGTTGCCGCAAGCCCAAGAGAGATTTCGGCTCTAACAGAGACGAAATCTCTCCCACTGACATCACTCGTGAGGTCAGTGGGGCCGGCCCCAAACGGAAGCGTTCACATGGGAACACCTCAGTTTGGGCAGCCACTCCCCTGGCCCGCCCACCAAAGGGGGCGTGCTGTCACTCAACATCGACAGCACGCCCCCTTTGGTACGAGACCCGGAGCGACGGATTGCCCGTCGCTATCCGGGTCTCGCGCATGCGCACGACGGAGCCGGCTCCATCGTGCGCATGCGCTCTGGGCCACCATCGACCTGGTTGTGAGCGATCAGCGCTTGCGACTGGGTCTGAATCAGGCCCTATGTTTAGACCAAAACATTGGTGTTTATTTATTTGCAACCTGGATTGAACTTTCTTATTGTAGATGAAAAATTTCTCAAGTCTGGTGAATGCACTTGTAACTGCGCTTTTCTATGTGTGGTTCAAATCTTCTATGAATATTTGGATTTATGTCCAAGAGGAGCACCCCAGCGAGTGACGTGAGTGCAGAACTACATGAGGAGATATACAGTCAGGTGCATAAATATTGGGACATTGACAGAATTTTCATATTTTGGCCTCTATTCACCACCACAATGGCTTTTAAATGAAACAAACAAGATGTGCTTTAATTGCAGACTTTCAGATTTAATTTGAGGGTAATTACATCCAAATCAGGTGAACGGTGTGGGAATTACAACGGTTTCTATATGTGCTCCCACTTTTTAAGGGGCCAAAAGTAATGGGACAAACTAAACAATCCTAAATCTAACTTTCACTTTATAATACTTTGTTGCAAATCCTTTGCAGGCAATTACAGCCTGAAGTCTGGAACGCATAGACATCACCAGACGCTGGGTTTCATCCCTGGTGATGCTCTGCCAGCCCTCTACTGCAAATGTCTTCAGTTCCTGCTTGTTCTTGGGGCATTTTCCTTTCAGTTTTGTCTTCATCAAGTGAAATGCATGCTCAATCGGATTCAGGTCAAGGGATTGACTTGGCCATTGCATAACATTCCACTTTTTAGCCTTAAAAAACTCTTTGGTTGCTTTTGCAGTATGCTTCGGGTCATTGTCCATCTGTACTGTGAAGCGCCGTCCAATGAGTTCTGAAGCATTTGACTGAATATGAGCATATAATATTGCCCAAAACACTTCAGAATTCATTCTGCTGCTTTTGTCAGCAGTCACATCATCAATAAATACAAGGGAACCAGTTCCATTGGCAGCCATACATGCCCACGCCATGATGCTACCACCATCATGCTTCACTGATGAGGTGTTATGTTTTGGATCATGAGCAGATCATTTCCTTCTCCATACTCTTCTCATCACTCTGGTACAAGTTGATCTTTGTCTCATCTGTCCATAGGATGTTGTTCCAGAACTGTAATGGCTTTTTTAGATGTTGTTTGGCAAACTCTAATCTGGTCTTCCTGTTTTAGAGGCTCACCGATGGTTTACATCTTGTGGTGAACCCTCTATATTCACTCTTGTGAAGTCTTCTCTTGATTGTTGACCTTGACACATATACACCTACCTCCTGGAGAGTGTTCTTGATTTGGCCAACTGTTGTGAAGAGGTTTTTCTTCACCAGGAAAATAATTCTTCTGTCATCCACCACAGTTGTTTTCCGTGGTCTTCCGGGTCTTTTGGTGTTGCTGAGCTCTCCGATGCGTTCTGTCTTTTTAAGAATGTTCCAAACAGTTGATTTGGCCACACCTAATATTTTTGCTATCTCTCTGATGGGTTTGTTTGATTTTTCAGCCTAATGATGGCTTGCTTCATTGATAGTGACAGCTCTTTGGATCTCATATTGAGAGTCGACAGCAACTGATTCCAAATGCAAATGTCACACCTAGAATCAACTCCAGAACTTTTACCTGCTTAATTGATAATTAAATAACGAGGGAATAGCCCACACCTGTCCATGAAATAGCTTTTGAGTTGATAGTCCCATTACTTTTGGCCACTTAAAAAGTTGGAGACACATATACAAACCGTTGTAATTCCTACACCGTTCACCTGATTTGGATGTAATTACCCTCAAATTAAATCTGAAAGTCTGCAGTTAAAGAACATCTTGTTTGTTTCATTTCAAAGCCATTGTGGTGGTGAGTAGAGGCCAAAATATGATAATTCTGTCAATGTCCCAATATTTATGCACCTGACATTCTAATATATATATATATATATATATATATTTATTAGAATCGATGTTGCTTTCCTTATATATTTAGTATATATATTCTGATTTTGTATGTGAATTTACAGAAGTTTTCTCTCGTATAGTTCATATATTGTATGATAGATTGACATGTTATAATAACAGCCCAAACTTTGAGAAATTTTAAACTGGTTTACGCACAAATTGATGTCCCACCCTCTGAACCATCCCTCCCTCCCGCTGTCTACTTTGTCAGTATCGGCCTCCACAATTTCTGATGGCGGGCCTGGTGATGTCACTGGTCCTGAGGACCGATTTTGAGAACCACTGGTTTACACCATCTTAAGATGGTGTAAACTACCGGGGCCAAACTCCAAAAAGCTTTGCTTTTGGAGTTTAGCACATAGCTGTCAGATCTTAGTCCTAATAATAATAATAATAATAATAATAATAATAATAATGTGGACTGCAATCTGCAGTGCTAATTAACACTTTGCCGGAGATTTTTGTGAAATCTCCTGCCTTGTGTTATTAGTACATAGGAACAATACATAAAATGATGCAGAAACGATAGTTTCTGCATAATGTTATGTAACAAACAGCTTGATACAAAGGTGTTTAATTATCAAAATATATTTTAAAGATTAATCAAAGCTCTAGTTGAGGTCTAACAAACTGTTTAACCATTTCCCTGCTGGGTAATGAAGAACTGCTTTTCAGGTCTAGGTCATGCATGGGAACAATCTGCAGACTCTTAAAACAATAGTTTTTTTTTAGTTGTTTACAATTAAAAAGTATGCAGGCTAGAATTAGCTCAGATACATTAGATATGACGTACAGTAAAGGTCACATCACGCATGTGACCTGTTTGTAGGTAATGACACTCACAGTTTGGACATGCATGCACTCACAAACAGCTACATAAGTTACCAACATGGCATATGTTGAAATTATTGTTACATTCTCAATGTTGACAAATACACTGTTACAGTACTATGATGCAGTAGATACCAGCAGTATGTAACTAAGGGATCTATGTACTAAGCAATGAGGGACAATCCTAGTAGATGTGAATTGCGAGGTGCGAGTTGCTATTTTCAGTTCGAGCTCGCATAGCGAATTCACTTTGCAATCCAATTAGCAACTTGCACTGAACCAGTCAGACTGAATTAGCAACTTTCCACTCATACATCCCTGAGGGTGAGAGATGGAAAGGAAAATCTTTATTTTAAGGTTAAAATGTTGGGATACTGTGCTGAACCCCTTGGACTACCCAATGACTAATTAGTTTAGGACCCACAAATTTAATTACAATAATTTATTTGTAAAATAATTGTTTTTATCATTTTTTATTTACATTTTTCAAGGTGCCCTCAAAGTACCCCAGAATCACCCTTTTTCTATATATATTTATTTTTTTGCAATTTTTCGTTTAATTCGTTTGAGTCTAAACAAAAAAAGTTTGTTTAGAATTTTCTTGCATTTCAACCCCCCCCCCCCCCCACACACACACACACAAATCAGCCATCTGACACCATTTAAAAACCTACATTACCTTCCTAATGCCCACAAACAGCCCTCTATACAGTCCTGCTAATGAAATTATCCATTTTGGGGGGTCCAGGATGGTCTCCCCACATTGTCATGCATTTCTCACAAATCTCATTTGGCAGTCAACTCACACCCCTCCGCTGAGAGTACCGCAAATAGGGATTTTTAATTGGATTGGAGAATTCTCAGGAGCTCACTTCGCTGCGAAGTGTGCAAGTTTCAAGAAACAAACTCGCAATTCGCATCTAATAGGATTGAGCCCCTGGAGAGAGTTAAAGTGGATGGAGATCAAGTACCAACTAATCAGCTCCTAAATTTAATTTTTCAAACACAACATGTAAAATGACAGGACAGGAGCTGATCGGTTGGTACGTTAAGAAAAGAAAGGAGCTAATACTAGTCACTGCAGTGATATCTCACAGATGCCGGAGCTGTCAGGACCCATGTACTGTATGGGGGATACAGAGAGAGAGAGTGACACTTATACAGCGAACTTGTAGCATTTAGCGATATCCCACAGAGGACAGAACAGCGTCTTTGCGATATTGTAAATAGACTGGCAGCAGGGCATGCTTACACTTATAGGTCTACGTGAACTGGAAGACTGCAGGTAGTGGCAGTGCCCTCTGGCTACGGACTAGCCCTGAGCATGTGAATAACTTCTGATTGATGAAATGTGTATTGCTGTATGGTGTAGAATGGGACTAGCCTCCGCCTGGCTATTTACACGTATAACCCAAATGGCTGCAATAACAGCATAAGGGCAGCACTCATTTCGACAGCTCAGTGATATGGAGCATAGTTTTTAAAGTGTACGTTCATGCCAATAACAACAATAATAAGCCAGAACAAACCTAATTACCTGTGAGATTACAAAATGTGAACCCAAACAAAGGTGTCAGTCCAAATGTGCAGCCCAAAAGTCTTCTCCGTTCCTAAAAGTAATGTCACTTATTCCCGGGACTTACCTCCAGTACCAGTGTAAGATCAGGAGTACGGTGATGTGAGTGAGGGAAGATGATACCTCGCAGCGCAGGAGCAGAGCAGCAGCGGCCCCTTCTCCTTTGGGATACACAGGGATGGCTGTAATGTGCTCGTCCGGCCACACAACTGTTCCCTGTGGGGGGGAGGGCTGTATACTGCAGCCACACACAGCTCAGCAAAGTCACAATATTGCAATCAACAAGTGAAATCTGATCACTACAGCTGCACCTACACAGCAAATGACGGCTGCAGGTTGCTTCACATCCACGTTATACTCTTTCTCAGTACATTGAATAAAATGCTAATAAGTGGTAGTATGCTAAAGGACTCCACTCTATCCGTGAAAGATTGTTGACATAAAAACTCTAAAACTTATTAATCAAATTGTCTTAAGATGGTTTGTGTGCCACTTTGGACCCTGATTTCTTTTTATAATGACCTGGCACAAATGTAATTAGTTGGCTTCAGGTGTGTACATTATTTATTGATATGGTTAACATCAAATAGTACAAAGGCTGGTTTGGGACAACTGGAACAAGAGCAACACATTTGTGGTAAATTCTGCAAGAACGTAAAACGGTTTCCTAACTCCAGTACTCAAGGGCATATGTATCGAAGCTTGATGTGAGATAAAACAAGAGATATGGTAAGAACTTACCTTTGTTATCTCTGTTTCTACGAGGTCCCTAGGGTCCACAGGGAAGTTACCTTGGGGTATGGGTAGGCTGGGAATCAGACCAGGCACCACACAGTTAAACTTCTGAGCCTCCCAGGATGCACAAGGCTCCCTTCCTATACCGCCGCCCCCCGGCCAAGGCACCTTCAGTTATGTACCAAGCCAGAGGCCGGAGGAGGAGAAAAAGAAAGTAGAAAGTCCGGCAGGCACAAGAATCTCATACTCCCTGAAAGGAGACAGAAAAACTGGTGACCAGAACAAGAGCCTTCTGAAGCACAGGGCGTCAGGGACCTGTGGACCCTAAGGACCTCGTAGAAGCAGAGATAACAAAGGTAAGTTCTTACCATATCTCTTGTTTTCTACTTCAGGGTCCTTAGGGTCCACAGGGAAGTTACCTTGGGGATGTCCCAAAGCAGTAGCCTTCAATGGTGGGGACGCTCCTGTGCAGAAAGGAGAATCCGCCGCCCGAAGGAAGCATCCTGAGAGGCGAAGGTATCAAAAGCATAATACATCACAAAAGGTCTGAACCGTAGACCACATGGCCGCCTTACACAGCTGAACAGACGAGGCACCACGCCGAGCTGCCCAGGAGGGACCCACAGACCTCGTAGAATGAGCAGTGATGGAGGGCGGAACAGGAACGCCCTCATGAACATAGGCCTCAGAAATCGCCAATCGAATCCAATGGGCCAAAGTTTGCTTATTGGCCGGCCAACCCTTTTTGCAGAAACCGTACAAAACAAACAATCCAATTTCCGGAAAGAACTAGTGCGCTCCACATAAATGCGAAGAGCGTGAACTACATCCAACGTGGCCTCACCCACTGACAAACCTGGAGAGTGAAAGGCCGGAACAATGATCTCCTCATTAATGTGGATACTGGATACCACCTTAGGGAGAAAACCAAGGCGAGTCCGAAGAACCGCCCTATCCTTATGAAAAATCAAATAGGGGGGCAACAGGAAAGAGCCCCCAGATCAGACACTCTTCTGGCAGAAGCAATAGCCAAAAGAAAAACAACCTTAGCCGTAAGCCATTTGAGGTCCACTGAGCCAAGTGGTTCAAATGGGGGACCTTGTAGGGCCTTCAGGACCACAGCCAAATCCCAAGGAGCCACCGGAGGGACAAAGGGAGGATGTATGCGAAGGACTCCTTGCATAAAGGTGCGGACATCAGCAAGCAGAGCAATCCAATGCTGAAACCACACCGATAAAGCAGAAACCTGCACCTTCAAAGAGGCAAGGCGCAGATCATGATCCAAGCCCGCCTTATGAAAGGCTAGGACTCTGGAAACCCGAAACACCAGAGGATCGTACCCCCTAGGTTGGCACCATTCAAAATAGGTATGCCAGACCCTGTGGTAAAATCCTGGCTGAAGCCGGCTTCCTAGCCCTGAGCATGGTATTCACCACTGAGCTAGAAAAACCTTTCGACCTCAAGAGGGATGTCTCAAAAGCCACGCCGTCAAAGACAGACGACCCAGATCTGGATAAAGATATGGACCCTGAGACAACAGGTCCGGGCGCTGAGGTTGTAACCATGGAGCGCCGATGGAGAGACTCTGAAGATCTGAGTACCAGTGACGTCTGGGCCACGCTGGAGCCACCAGCAGTATCGTGCCTCCATCTTGCTTGAACTTCCGAAGCAGAAGTGAGAACGGAGGAAACAGGTATGCGAACTGGAAGGTCCACCGTACCTACAGAGCGTCTACAACGAGAGCTTCTGCGTCTCTTGTTTGGGATCCATACGCCCACAGCTTGCGGTTGTGTCTGGATGCCATGAGGTCTATATCCGGAAGGCCCCACCTGTCCACTAGGAACTGAAATACTTCCTGGTGAAGGGACCATTCCCCTGGATGCACGTCGTTAAGGCTGAGGAAGTCAGTTTCCCAGTTGAGCACTCCGGGAATGAACACTGCCGAGATGACTGGTAGATTGCCTTTTGCCCAAGTCAGAATGCGAGATACCTCTCTTAGAGTTGCCTGACTTAGACTTCCTCCCTGATGATTTATGTAAGCCACTGTCGTGGCGTTGTCTGAATTAATTTGTACAGGATGCCCCTGTAGAAATGGTCTTGCTTGTAGTAAGGCTCGAAAGACTGCCCGAAATTCCAATATGTTGATCGGAACAGCAGACTCCGCCATGGTCCACCGGCCCTGGAACACGTGTGGACCCAACACAGCACCCCACCCCTTGAGACAGGCATCCGTCGTCAGGAGGATCCAATCAGAGATCCAGAAAGGGCATCCCTTGAGGAGGTGAGACGTCTGAAGCCACCAGGTTAATGATAGACGTACCTCTGGAGATAGCACCAGCGTCTGAACCTTCAGCCAAAGAGGATCAATTGTAGAGGTCTTGAGTGAAAGTGAGCATTTTCCACCATGGCGAACGTCGACACCATGGACCCCAGTAACCTTATTGCAGAATGGATAGATTCTGCGATCCCACAGACTAGTTCGAATTCTTGTCTGCAGCACTGAGATCTTTTCCACTGTCAGAAAGATCCGCTGTTGCTGAGTGTCCAGCAGTGCTCCGAGATGGAGCATCCTCTGAGACGGCATCCTCTGAGACGGCATGGAGCATCCTCTGAGACGGCATTAGAGACGACCAATTTATCAGCCATCCGTGATTCTGCAACACAGATATAGTCATTTGTAGGTGTTGGTGAAGTACCTCTAGAGACCCTGCTAGGAGTAGCAGATCATCCAGGTAAGGCAGGAGGCGGACCCCCTGCAGGCACAGATGTGCCGCCATAACCTTGGTAAACACCCTTGGGGCTGTAGAAAAGCCAAATGGTAATGCCTGAAACTGAAAATGCTGGTTTGCTACTGCAAACCGGAGAAAGCGCTGATGAGAAGCCGCTATCGGGACATGAAGGCAGGCATCCTGGATGTCCAGAGACACCATAAAATCCCCGGGTACCATAGCTAAAATAATGGAACGCAGGGTTTCCATCCTGAACCGAGGCACCCTCAGATATTTGTTTAGGGAGTTCAGGTTGAGGATAGGCCTGTACGACCTGTTTGGTTTTTGCACCAGGAAGCGATTGGAATAATAACCCATCCCCCTCTGGGGTAACGGGACCGCTACAATAACACTTTCCTGGAGCATGGATTGTACAACCTTGTGAATTTCCAGAGGCTTCCCTGGATTTGAATGAAGGTCTGTCGTGAAAAATTGATGGGAAGGCCTTCTTCGGAAGGAGAGGGCATACCCGTGAGAGACCACTTCCCTTACCCAAGTGTCCATGGTGGTCTGACACCAACACCGGGCAAATCGAAGACGTTGGCCTCCCACCTTGGGATCCCCCAAGAGGAGGCCTGCCCCATCAGACTGCAGGCTTATCGTCAGGCTTGGCAGTTGGACGTCTGGTGCGCCAGGCCTGCTTCCTAGGCTTTCCTGATGACCTCAGAAAGGACTGAGCCTTTGACTTACCCTGAGGCCGATAGGACCGAAAGGACGACGTCCCTGACCCCCGAGGCGGACGGAGCTGAAGGCAAGCATGCAGATTTTGCCAGCGTGTCCACAATCTTGTCCAGAGCCAGCCCAAACAGTACCTGTCCATTGTACGAGAGACATTCTAGGCCCTTCTTGGAATCCGCATCTGCTCTCCAAGAATGTAGCCATAAAGAACGACGAGCAGACACCGCTGCCGTAGAAATCCTGGAAGTAAGCAAACGGACATCCAACGCTGCCTCATTTACATAATTAGCCGAATCTCTGAGGTTGCCTATTAGTATGATCTGCTCACTGGTAGCCCCGGAAGATAGAGAAGCTTCCAAGGCATCGGCCCATTTTTCCATGGCCCTGGCCACCCAGCACACCGCTATTGCAGTCTGGCGACCCCTCCAGCGAGAGAATAAATGGATTTCAGACATACCTCCACCTTGCGGTCCGTAGAATCCTTTAGAGAAGACATGGACGGAATAGGTAGGGTTGCACTCTTCACTAGACGTGTCACATGAGAATCCACCTGAGGAGGAGATTCCCATTTAGAAAAATAATTGTCCGCAAAAGGGTAGGCATAAGCCAAATGCTTTTGCAGGTGAAATCTTTTACCAGGAGCTTTCCACGCTTCCTCTAGAGGATGTACTAACTAACCAGATAAAGGAAACACCGCATCAGTGAAATAAGCATGCATAAGCTCATCAGCAGAGATCTTGTCCTCAATCACCACAACCTCCCGGACTGCCCGTTTAAGGCCTGGGATATATATATATATATATATATATAGAAGATTTAGTCTCCGTCTCCTTAGTGGGAGCTTCAGTATCAAACAAATCTAGCAAAGTTCCCCATCATATGATGCAACATCATCATCCTCGTAATTAGACTGGGATGATAATGGCCTCTTCGCGGGCCTGAGCAGGGATTCCTGAGAATCCGTGAGGAAGTTAACCGCCTTAGGAAAAAAAGTGTCCACCCAACTAGGGGCAGGGGACACCTCAGGTGCAGGTAACGGCTTGCCCTGCGCCACCACCATCTGTCCTGGACCCCCCTGAGAAGGGCCCGGTACCATCGGCTGCTGTGTGAACCTCATAGAGGGGTACACAAGTGGGACCGATAGCCTTACTGCCAGGATTGACATAGCCTGGGCCAGGCTTTTCGCCCAAGGAGGCTCTTGCGGCAAGCAGGCGACCTGAGAAGGCCTTGGGAGCGTACATGTAGTACATAGGCCCCCCCTATCAGCCTCTTCCTCCCCAATGCCTGCCTTACATCTGATGCAGGAATGTAGGGCAGGTGCAGCAAGCTGCACAGGTTCATCATCACCAGACATGATGAACTGTAAATATGACACAATGTATGTGACACTTAGACTTGATCTATGCACATTATATCCCACCCCCAAACAGCACCTGCACTGTAATGGTCTATTTTCTGAGAGAGAAAAACAGGGACAGATAAAATGGCTGACAGTGACACGTAGACACAGGCAGCAGCACTAGCATAACATACACTTATCAACAAAGACAGTGTCTATCAGCACTTCTAGTCAACTATCCAGGCACTGGACCTGGTAGGACCATGCTGTTACCTGCACCTCTCTGCCCAGAGGGAGAGGTTTGCAGGAAGGGGACCTGGCTCCACCGCTGTCTGTAGCTCCTGAGTGGTTAAAATGGCCGTCGGAGCTCAGATAGAGGGAGGAGCCCAGCACAGAGCGCGCTTCTGGCGCTCAGCAGCGGGGGAGGAGCCGGCTGTTAAACAGGGAAGGCATCCTCCCCCGGCCTGCAATTAACCCCAGGGACGCCAGAGCGGTACCGCTGCTGCTCCGGTCCGCTGTCCCTTGAGGTTAGGTGAAGCGCAGGACTCAGTGCCTGGATCCACCTGCAGACCAGCACCCCCGAGAGCCCCCAGCCCTGGGTGAAATGACTGTGTAATGGAGGATGCCCACCGCGGATGTCTGCCGTTACTTACCCGTCCCCCGAAGAGCCGGCGACAGACAGGGATCCTCCGGGGTCCCTGCTAGAAGAAAATCCCCGGAGGCCCGCCGAGATCCCCAGATCAGTACTTTAGGCACGGCGCGGCGGCAGAGCAGTGATGTGGACGTCCGTCGGATTGTCCACATCACTGCTCTTAGAAATCTTCAGGGGCTGTGAACAGCCCCCCTTTGTGTGGACCACCCAACTCCGGCCGGGCACCAACGAAACTGAAGGTGCCTTGGCCGGGGGGCGGGGTATAGGAAGAGAGCCTGGTGCATCCTGGGAGGCTCAGAAGTTTAACTGTGTGGTGCCCGGTCTGGTTCCCAGCCTACCTATACCCCAAGGTAACTTCCCTGTGGACTCTAATGACCCTGAAGTAGAAAATTGTGAGACATATATAACACACACCAATCAGCTTCTAACTTACATTTTGCAGACTGTGCTTAAGAAATGATAGTTTGGAGCCGATTGGTTGGTGATATATATTTCACAATTTTATCTCACATCAAGCTTTGATACATATGCCCCCTTGGACCGCTAACTGTGCATGTTTTACAGATCTCCTAGTTGGTGCACAGGTGTAGTCATTACTGACTGGCACATTTTAAAACAACTACAAGTGGTGCTAAAGATTTCAATTTACTGAGAAAATCTGTTAAAATGTGCACTGTTATGAGTCCCTGAAGACTGGAGTAAAAACTGGAAAAATTATGGTGTTCTAAAACTTTAGTTTAAATTACAATAAAACATAATATACGATTACATAAAAATGCACTGAGAACCTCAAGTGCAGGTTGAGGCAAGTTTTTTTTTTTTTTACAATTGGGGATTGTGTAATGAATACACCACCTGATTGGTCAGGAGTCGCAGGGGGAGGTGTATCAAGCCTTGGAGAGAGAGAAAGTGGAGACATTGTCCAAAGCAAACCGCTACAGTGGTGAATGTACATTTTTGGGGCCCTAAAGCTTGAACTGTTATGGGGGTCCCTTTGCAACCAGCAACAATAGGTTACCCAAACCGCTGTCCCTGCAAGTTCCCCTTTGTATATAGCGGGATATTTTCATGAATAATGACAATGTCCCCTGCGATATGGATAGATAATTGCGGCAGTTCCACGATTAGTACATGGACCCCCATGTGATAGACATGCAGCAATATAAAGCAGGTTAGAGGCAGACAGATAAGGGCTGGCCCATTTTAGCCTACAGAATGAGCACGTATCACTGACCCATAGTGCAGGAGCAGCAGACATCTTTAAAGCTAGCTTTAGGAATCCGGAATGGGATACTCAACACCGGAGCAATTCCGAAAAGCAGCTGTTCCAACGATTAGTAGTGCAGCCACAGAAGTAGCCGCGTGACTTACCTGTCCCCGTGCCCGGCTTTTGCACGTGTGTGACCTTAGGTCATGCATGCGCAAAGCCGCCAGGGAGTCCGTGAGAAGGCAGCGGAGGTATACACTCTGATCTCTATCCGCATCCCTGGAACTCCTGCCCATATGAAGGAGCGGGACTACGAAAACAAGTGCCATCTGAAGATGGCGCTTGTTCTAGCAGGAAAACTCAGAAAACTGATAGTTTTCGGAGTTTGCGGATTAACAGGTGGTCCTATTCGGACCCCTTATGAACGCCCCAGTAACTTAAATATGCGGAAACTACCATTTCTGCATGGTTAATGGGCCATTTTTCGTATAATGAATAGGCCCCAGTAAAATTCTTAATGAATTGATAAGCTGCATTATCATAAATATTGTCAGGCCTTACAATGGTTGCCTCCACTGTGTATAAACAGCAGTAGATATGTAATCTCTCCTTACCTCCTACTGTGTGTAACATTATAATTATTATATTTTACTACAGTGGAGGGGTTATTGCTCCATGGGCAGTTCCTATAACCTATTATTCAGGATCTCACAGCTCAGTGAGTTCTAGAACAGCACCATTCTTTTATTAGCGTGTGGCTAGCTAATGTCTGACAGAGTGATCCTGTAATAATCATTGTCCTTAGAGCTGATTGCTATTGCAGTTTACTTACCTGCATTGGCTACCTGGATATTATGATTGTGACTCCTAGTTACAAGTCCCATAGACTTGTAACTAGGAGTCGTAATCATAATATCCAGGTAGCTAGTACAGGTAAGTAAACTGCAATAGCAATCAGCTCTAAGGACAATGATTATTAGAGGTATGAAATTAATATTTATACAATATATTGTCAATGTGATCGATTTTCAGGACTATTTACAAAACACTCAGCTGTGTCAATTTATACGATCAGCAGCCGGCGACAGGAACTTGTATAAAATAATCACAACCTTAATGTTGCTGAATATATTAGATGTAACAAAATAATTTGTATTGTTGACAGAATTGTAGATCTATGCTCTACTTCAGATAATATGCATTGAGTAGTCAGTTATCTGTGCAATGTACTGGTGACTTATCACATGTATTACTACAACTCAAACTGGTAACACAAAGGTCATTTCTTATGCTGGGCATACACTATACAATTATCTGTCAGATATCTGTCTGGTTGGAATGAAAACCTGGAAATATAGGGAGCAAATGACAATCAACCATTTGCTCACAAACACTGGAAAACAGAAAAATGGTTGTTCAGACAAATTAGTTAATACACATGAATTTAACCAATTTGAACAATTGTTTTTTGTCTGTTTTCCAGTGTTTAAAACCATATGATCGACTGTCATTTGCTACATTACTAGGTTTTCATTCCAACCAGCCAGATTGGACAGATAATTGTATAGTGTATGCCCAGCATAACAAATAAAAGCTAGGTAATGAGTAGTAAATTAGCATGATCGCGCATCAATGTGACAGCAATAGAACAGACAGCCAAGAAAATATGCATTACTTAAAAACATTTATGTGGATAAGAACAGGAAACTGGCTCTAAACATGGAAGGCATTCAAAACACAGTATTCCGTAGACTAGGGGGCTGAGGGTGTTTACAGAGACAAGCAAGGGGCGCTGTTTCTATCTTTTTCTAACAGATCTAGGAAAAAAAAAAAAGACACTCTACTTAAGGTCAGTGTTGGGAAATGCCTAAACTTCACAGATCAAAACTTAAGAGACCTGTCTTGTGTTGCCCCAAATGTTTCGATGTACAGCCCTGCCCCTTCCCACAGGGATTAGTGATCCATTTCCAAGCCTCTTCTGAGATGCGCTTTTCAAAAACAAATTAAATAGAATACTGTGTTAACTGGTTGAATGCATGTGTGAATGATCCCTTAAAGAAGTAAAGTGGTGCAATCTCATGTGGCTAAGTGTTGGACTGGTCCTCCTGCTTCAAACTACAATATGTAGACAAAAGTGATTGGACACTAACAGCAAATAAGTAATCAGTGCAGGTGGACCTACAGACACGTAGAGTGATACGCACCCATCGCTCCAATTCTTAATAGGGTTAAAATCTGGACTATGAGCTGACCAGTCCATCTGGGTTACTGAATTTTCTGTATACCAGTCCAGTGTCGCCCTGGAAACATGACAGGTGGCATTGTTGTCCTGAAAAACATTTGCTGTGTTGGTAGAATTGCAAATGCATGGGCCTCCCTACGAAGTGTTCTTGTCGTAACCGCCATATTAGTGGCCATTTGGAACTCGTGTGCAATGGAATGCATTTGGCTTGTGCGGGGGTGTCCAATCACTTTTGTCTACATAGGGGCATATTCAATTCCAAGCGAAAAAGTCCTGTACTCTTTACCGACATCGCTGGTTTTGCATGCAAAAAAGTATCGTGTGCGTGCCTGCTTTTCCCCGTATTCAATCACAAATCGTCGAAAACAGGACGCTGCGAAACTGTAACATGCGAAAAGTACTGTCAGATTTGTGGAAATCAGCCTGATACCCTCCAAAAGATGCACTGACATTGGGGATCACTCTAGATACCCCCGAATAGTCATGCTGAAGGTATTTGGGGTACTTAAATGCTCTCAGTAGTTGCTATTTAGCGTCTTTGCATAAGTGGTGAAGAATAGCATTGAGCAGTTTTTGTTTTTTTTTATAAAAGTAAGTAGTCCTAGCAAATTTGGGGTACCTGAAAATGGGTGCTAGCATATTAATAAGTTGCTAAAGTGAAGTTTTAAAAATGGTAAAAAATCCACCTGCCGCAAACACCTGCAAACTTTAAAACACCTGAGGCATACTTGGGGACCCCCCTGGAGTCTATTTCGCTAGTTTTTAACTTTGTCCCCCAGTTTTGGACTTTTTCGCCCCCAAAACGAAAGTACTTGTTTGGGGTGATCTAAATACTTTTTTTTAACTTAGTTTACCTTTGGGGGACTGTCCCAAGGGTGCAGGGGGGTTCCCGCAGCTTTGCACCCCAAAACCCCAATTCTGCACTTTCTCGACACCTATTCATAGGTGAAACTTTTTCGCAGGTCCCATTGCATTGAGTTTCCGCACCGGCGAAAAGTCTGCGGAATTGAATACGGAGGAAACTTTTCACAAGGCGAAATGACGTCACTCGCGATACTTTTCCGCAGAAACTGACTTTTCGCCCCTAATTGAATACGACCCATAGTGTAGTTTACATATGGAAAGACAGGGTCTGATATAATCCAACACATTGTAAGCTGCTACTAGCATTAAAATGCTCTTGTCGTTACAGCTCATCCTCTATTCTTCCAGCATGTGCATTTGTACCCAGCTTTTAGTATTAATACAGTAGGGTAGATACCCTGATCCTAGGGAACTGCACCTAAAAATACAGCGGCTAGAATATCAGAAAATCAGTTATTTTTACACACACCTTACATTGCGGGGAAACATTACATTGCACTTAGTGGGTTCTTTATTATCCATCTTTTAACCCAGTCAAATCTGCACTCCAGCAGCACGGGTGAGCAATAGGTTAATCATAGGATGAAAAATTGTGAACCAAAGACTTTAGTTGGACATACAGTAAGTTCCATCAATATCAGTCAGACCTAGTGATCCAGAAACAGGCTGGTCTGTGAAATCCTCTGAGAAATGTACAGCGTGTCAGGCTTTAGCTCAGGGGTGGAGAACCTTTTTTCTGCCAAGGGCCATTTTGATATATAGAACATTATTTGCGGGCCTTGTGCAGGCCACGCCCCCTCCCCGTGACATCAGACAGGGGTGGGTCACAATTGCCAGTGATTACAGCATCCTGAGTATGCTCTGGGGAGCTGTAAGGGCAGCGGTGTGACCATCTGAAGCTCCCTAAGGATGCTCCAGGTGGCACTGCTGCATAGATTCTGGCTATAGAGTGCCATTCTAGGCAACCTGCTAGCCAGATGAGGCTAGCAGAAAAAAAGCTCAGAGAGCCAGTCCAAATGATTCCGGGCAGGAGGTTCCCCATCCCTGCTTTAGCTCAAAGTTATTATGACTCCCAGACACTGATTTTTTTTGATTAACAAAATATTTCATTATTTTTCTGAAGTTCTGGCACAAAAACCAAAAATATACTAAGTGCAACATCTACGAAAAAAGACTTTTATTGTATGATCTTTAGAAAGTGACACATACAATATAAAACAGAGTAACTGCCTAGAAATTCGAAGGCAAACTATACAAGGGCATTTGTAATGACAACATACAAATAAGCCTATCATTTATGGTACTTCCGTTATAAAGACTGCACAGGAAATGTAAGGGATTCTATTATGTACAATGACGAAAGGAGAAAATAAAGTATTAACATCTATTGCACAGTTATTGGCAATTTAATCAATAAAATGTAAAATAATAAGTAGACACAAACAAGTTGGTTATACCAAACCACATTATCAGAAACTTCTATTTGGTCCTTTTAGATGATCTTAGAACAAAATGCAAACCATATACATTTGATTATGTATTTATAGCTGGTCAATATGTGGAAGTGAAAGAGCAAATACAAAAATAAAACCTCTACAGACTATCCAAAACCTTTTAGAAAGATGACCATTGGACACTTGCTGCCACCAATAAATATGAAAGGAACATCTATTTCTAATAGGTGATTTGATCATTTTGATAGATGGTATTTTGTGTGTGTAGTTATCTTATATAATAATTTCCTAAGGTCTGCCCAGTCCCCTCAATGTGCATGCCGTGGAAGCCAGGGCATGCACAGCCCGTCCAACAGCTTGCACTGTGAGAGACGGGACAGACCTAGCGCCGCTGAAGAGGAAAAGGGATGGGGGATCAGGGGGCAGGATGGAGCGTGGAGCTAGAGATATTTCTCTGACTGTGATAGTGGCTGCTTCTATTTGAATATGTCAGACAGCTTTCATTTACATCAGTCTTATACCCTACATTGGGAAACCATGAACACGATTGTGGGGAGACCGCACAGGCTCTTTACCAGGTTACCACAAATCAAAAAGGACAATTTAAAAAAAGTGTATCCTGTTACTCATTCAATACACATTAAAAGAACAATGAAGTGACCAGCAAGATGAGCCAACCTAATATGAGAAGACAAGAATACTTTGTTATTCAAAATGTAAAACTTCCATTAGTGTCCTGAGATATTGGGAATAATGAATATTTGGCAAGAAAGCATTATTTCTAGAAAACTATACATATCTTTTAAGTAAATCCTAATATAGAACTATATAGAAATAATGAATAATAATGCTTAGCGCATAAGTTGGCACGCATGAACTATGTAATGCATGTACTTGCAGATTTCTAATGATGATAAAATATAAATAGGTACAAGGTACATATTTTGCAACTGGCTACTTTTGTCCTTTTACATGTTATCATGTTAAGAAACCAGCTTTGTCTTACGCCTTCAAATGTTACATTACACAGCCAATATATACAGTTTAGTGTCTGAAAAAGAACAAATAAGATTTTCTTAAAGTAGTTGCAATTTCACCGCAGGTCATCACTTGCTAAAAATGAAAGTGCAAACAAATAGCAAAACCATGTATTAGTTCATGGAGATTCTCCTTCTGTAAGAATTAAGGCATATGAAAGGAATACTTCCAATGGTATTATTGTTTCAATTAATGTTTTGTAAGGTACATTTAAAATGATAGATTGTCAGCTCTTCACTAAAGACCATTTGGTTAATTCAGTTGTCCTCCATTTGTTGGAGCTATACTGTATGTAGAGGTGCCCATCCACTAGACTATTAAGTTGAGCGATTGAACAATATCGTTATCGTTCATAAATAGTTGCAAAAATATCTAAAACGACCAGTGATGCGCGCTCCCGCTGGTCGTTAAGACATCTATCATCGGGCAAATATGCTGGACAACCTGACAATATCATCAGGTTCAGCATGTTTCCAGATGATTGATGAGCCTGCACTGAGCGACTGCTCGTTCAGTGCAGGCTCATCACAGACTGACAAACGACTGCATGAGTACAATGTCGTAATCGTGCAGTCGTTTTCATGTCTTTAAGTGGATGGGCACCTTAAGAAGACCAAACAATATATTTATTTACGGTAGGCTTGGAAATGATACATGAGCCTGCGACGCATTGAAATATAATTGAGGTTCCACTCTGTAATATAGCACTGTGCAATATAGTCTTAAAAAAAATAAAAAGAACGAAACAGATTGACAGCATGTATTAGATAATGTCAAAAACATTCAGACACCAGCTATATAGATAGTGAAGTGCAGTAAATGAAAGGAAAAAAAAAAGTAACTTTAGGTGATTTTCTTTCTACTCTGTTTGACCTGACATAGTTACCTCAGGTGACCATTAAGGCCATATAAACTGGATCACACTGTTAGTGCAGTTGATGTGCAGAGACCCATTTCTCAAAATAAAGCACTTCATGTTGTGATAGCAAAGTAATATTGCTAGAAATCAAAAGAAAAAAGTTGATAAAGTTTTTTCTTTTTTTTTTTTTCTTTATAGAGGGTACATGCTGAACAAAAAAATTTAAACATATGCCGACACTTTCCAGGCTAAGTGCTCCAAGTGACTCTTCGCCACCCACACTTACTGCCGAGTGAATGGTGGAAGCTGGTGGAGTGCCTAACGTTGTTTTAATACTGGAAGGAACGGCACTGCATTGTCTAGCAATGCTAACCAGACCATCAAGTAGTCTCCAATGAATGGACTTCCCATATTATAAAAACATAGTGTCTGACTACTGTTTTACTTTATATAATATGAAAATCCATGCCAGGCTGTGGAATTAGCCATATGAATATCATAGTCATCTAAAACACCACTACATATTACCTTTAGGTGCCAAAAGCACCAATGTGAGGAACATGCACTGCACAATGTACCCCCAGATCACAGAAAAGCAATTCCTCATCTTCTCTCATCCACTTGCTCACAGCAGGAAAATGCTCCATTGGTGGCGTGCATCCTCACTCTTAAAACCGTAACCTGGTATTCCTCATTTTCTTTAACATCTTCTCATATTGTGTGCATGCATAGTGACTCCTGCATTACAATGTCCAGGATCATTAATGAGGAATCTGTTTTAACAAAATGTGCTTTGAAAGAAAATAAATAAAAAGGTAGATTCTTGGAAAAAAGTTAGGCACTGTATGTTTGGCACTATGATTACAAAAGTGCTTTACTTTGCTATCTGCGCCCCCCATATTTGGATATCCAGTCTGTTCTTCCATGAATTGGTTGAAGCGGGGGTGGTGGTCTGGGAGACAGAGCAGGAGAGCTTTGGGATGAAGAGTTGAAGGTAGACTGCCCAGGGCGCAATCCAGGTTTCAAAGGCCCAAACTCTGAAAAGAAATTAAACAGTGGTGTATTATTTGTAACTTTGATTTAATTTCCATTGTAAAAATATTTTAAGGTGTGTTATTGACTTGTGAACTTGAACTGCAAAAAAGTATTCAGGAATTACTTTTTCAGTACAGATTTAGCATTTTAAAGTAATATTAGTAAATGATCCCTGTTTAGCAAAAGTGCTAAATGTACGTTAAAAAAATAAAAAAAATGTTCGAGTGATTTATAGGAGTGGAACATTTTATAAAATCCTCTCGTGATATAAATACTTATTTAGGAAAACATTTCCTGTATGAAGGTGTGCATTCACCATCAATCCTTAAAACACATGCCATCATCATGTCCCATTGTAATGAGAGACAAAACAATATTAAAAGAAAGACCTGAAAAGGTTATTAGACATAAATGTCCCTCTGAAAAGATTTTTTATTAAAATACATGAAAGGAAACACCGGCCAAATATGGTTTCAGAAACTTAAGAACGCAAACAAGGTTTAAACAGAGCTGCCTTAAGGGCATCCTGCGGCTCTGCGGCATAGTGGAGGTGCTGGCCGGGTGCAGACTACCGGCTCCTAGAAGGTCATTCTGGCTACAAGTGAGATTAGCAGCAGGAGGGCATGCTGCACATGCCTAGCCGCGGCCACTCCGTCAATGGGTCTTTGCGGAGTTGAGTTGTGAGTCACAGCTCACGGTGCGCCTCCATTATCCGCTGCCGCTCAGCGGCCAACGAGTCCAGCAGCAGCGACAGTCTCAGGAGCTGGAAAATTGGCCACGACTGCCTCCATGGCCTTGCTGAAGAAGAGAAGATACAGATTAGAGTGAGTCTGTCACTAAGTGCTAGGAAAAGGGTGCATAATGAGGCCAGGCTTGCTGTGATGGATGAGGTCAGGCATGACATAGAAGCCAGTCACTGGCAGCGACAGGCTGCCAGCAACAGAGCAGAAGACACCGCTGAGGAGGGAGATATAGTCGCTGGACCTCGTTGGACAGGTAAGTAATGCTGAAAACCAGTGGCATTTTCATTAGCATCACTGCGATACTAAACTAAATATGTTGCTGGTAATAAGTTACATTAATAAATGGGGCCCTAAGCTTGGTGGTGGGATTATCTTCTAAGGGGCACTAGCCAAAATCTTGCCTAGGACATCAAATTGGTTAGGGCCAGCTCTCTGAGTCAAAGGTTACTGTTCCCAGACTACAGGCCAGAATTCATGCCACAATTGAACAGAACTCGAGAGATCTGCAAGTCTCAACTCTGTGTAAGTATAGATCTAAAATTACCTTCCAACATTTATACATGCAACGCTATAACAAAAATAGCCCATTCTGACCAAAAAAGGAGAGTTATGGTAACTCTCTTTCTTCGAAGTCCATAAGAGGACCGGACACCAACAGCAAAACTTTTTTCTATCCATGGATGCTCCGGTCCTTCTCTCTATACCTCACCCACTGCCTGGAGGCAACTCAGGTTTGTTAACAAGCCCAAGGCAGGAGCAGGGTAGGAGAGAATGAAGACTGGTACACTGAAGAATAAAACGCTCACACAGAGAAGGAAACAAGTGACCAAGGGAAGAAACCCATAGAAAGCAGGTGCGTCAGGGCGTGTACCCTGTGGACCCTATGAACAAAGGAAGCATTAACAACAAGGGTAAGATTTAACATAACTCTCCTTTTCTTCTTCAGAGTCCATAGGGCTCCACAGGGAGACAATGGGGATGTCCCAAAGCAGTTGTTCAAGGGCGGGGACGCTTCTGAGCTGAGAGGAGAACCCGGTACCCAAAGGAAGCATCCTGAGAAGCAAATGTATCAAAGGCATAGAACCTAAGAAAGGTGTGGACAGAAGACCATGTGGCCGCCTTGCATAGTTGTTCGACGGACACACCCCAGCGGGCTGCCCACGAGGGACACACAGAGCGAGTAGAATGAGCAGATACTGTAGCCGACACAGGAAGGCCAGTCTGTGTGTAAGCCTGTGAGATAGTTATGCAAAGCCATCTGGCCAGAGCCTGTTAGTGAGCTGGCCATCCCTTCTTGTGGAATCCATATAGAACAAAGAGGGAGTCCAATTTCCTGATGGAACTAGTACGGTCCACATAGATCTTCAGAGCATGCACCACATCTAAAGAGGCCTCACCTGCTGAGAGGTCTGCTGATTGAAAGGCCGGAACCACAATTTCCTAATTAAGGTGGAAACGAGAGACCACCTTGGAAAGGAAGCCAGGGCGCATTTGTAGAACAGCCCTGTCTGGATGAAAGATCAGAAATGGGGAGCGACAGGAGAGCGCCCCTAAATACGATACCCTACGGGTAGATGCCATAGTCAGAAGAAAAAGAGAGCCTTCGCAGTGAGCCATTTGACGTCTACTGAATACAGGGGTTCCAATGGAAGTTCCTGAGTGGAGAACCACTGACATATCCCACGGAGCCACAGGAGGGACAAAGGGAGGTTGTATACGGAGAACACCTTGCAGGAAGGTGCGAACATCCGAAGCAATTCTGCACTGCAACCAGATAGACAGAGTAGAGACGTGCACTTTCACAGAGGCTAGGTAGCGTCCAAGATCCAATCCAGCTTGAAGAAAGGAAAGGCTTCTAGAAATCCTAAAAACCTGAGGGTCATAGATTTTAGTAGCTTGGTAAGAGCGTCTCGGCTGGTGTCCAGCGGCCCTGGAAGGAGTGCTGGCTGGTCACTGTGCGCCACCTGTGGAGGCTTGCGTCCATTGTGAGGAGTGCCCAGTTCGGGATCCAAAAGGGGCGACCCTTGTTTAAGTGGGACGTCTGTAGCCACCAGGAGAGGGACAGACAAACCTACGGAGAGAGGCCCATCATCTGGGATCTGAGCAGACGGGGCAGCCCATTCCACCTGGAGAGGATCAGGTGTTGTAGAGGCCTGGAGTGGAACTGAGCGAACTCCACCATGTGGAAGGTGGACACCCTGGATCCCAAGGTCTGCATTGCAGAGTGAATTGACACTCTAGAGTAAGCTGCGCACTCGGTGCTGTAGTGCAGAGATTTTGTCTGCTGTCAAGAAGATTCTCTGAGCCCCAGAGTCCAGGAAGGCTCCCAGATGTACCATTCTTTGAGAAGGGGTCATGGAAGACTTTTTCCAGTTGATCAGTCAACCGTGTGTTTGTAGAAAGGCAATTGTTACTTGTAGCTGGTAGTTAAGAATCTCTGGGGAGCTTGCTAAGAGCAAGAGATGGTCCAAATATGGGAGCAGTCTGATCCCCTGATGACGAAGATAGGCCGCCATAACTGCCATGATCTAGGTAAAGACCCATGGAGCTGCAGAAAGCCCCAAAGGCAGTGTTTGAAATTGGTAATGTTGCTGTAGGACAACAAATCGGAGATACTGCTGATGAGAGGGCGCTATAGGTACATGTAGGTAAGCGTCCTGAATGTCCAGAGACACAATAAAGTCCCCAGGCTCCAAAGCCAGGACAATAGAGCGTAGCGTTTCCATACGAAACCTGGGCACCCTGATAAACTTGTTCAGAGACCTAAGGTTGGGCTTCTGAACCAAGAAAAGGGTAGAATAATAACCAATCCCATGCTGTGATTGGCACACGGCATCACCCCCTTTCTAGCGTGGTTGACATCCATGCTAGCAGCAGCCACGGCTTCTGTTGCCGCGGTTGCAGCTGAGTCCCGATCACTGTGCAGCAGTGAACAGGATGCTCTGGCATCACCCCCCGCGGCGCAGCTACATGGCAGCCGATACCTCACTGGAAGCTAGTCGCGGCTACTGCTGTGAGGAGACTCCGGCCGCCAAAATCCCCCTCTCCACGCGGCTGCAAGTCGGGCTGCCGTCACCTCCACAGAATGCAGCAGCCACGGCTCATGGAAGCCGGCCACGGCTGCTGTGACCACCCGGCAGCACCCGGCCTCACCTCCCCCGTTCAGGTGCTCTGTTAGGCAGCTGAGCTACCTCCCTCCTGGCCGGGGGTTACCCCACCTTCTTCTCATTCCTTCCGGTCAGGATAGGACACACATATACATACACACATCGAGTGTATAAATATTATATATACAGTCTCTCGAATGAATAATATATATATATATATATATATATATATATATATATATACACACACACACACACACACACACACACACACACACACACACACACACACACACACAAAGGGATGGTCTAAAAAACCCAGTGGTTTTGCCCTGCTGGCGGGCACCGATGCTGCATATTGATGGCAGCCCCAACCGATGTTAAGGTAACATCGGTGGCTGCAGTCTCAAATGATCAATGAATATTTTTTATCGATTGTTTCCCCATTGAATATTGGTCCTCATTCAGAGCCGCTCGCTAGCGGCAGTACGCTCGTTCCGAGCGATGTTCGCACATCTGCGCATGCGTATGGTTTTTAGTACGCATGCGCGAACCAGTCAGTGCCGCCGAAAATCGTTTGTACGCTATATAGCGAGTGCCTGCTATTTTGAGTGACAGAATGAGGCATATGTGGGTGGTAACAGGGGAAGGTGCTTGAAAACGGGGGAGTGGAATTCGAACGCAGGCGTGCTTAAAGGTCAAAACGGGCGTTTTAAGGGAGTGCATAATTAATACAGCAGCGTCATTGACCACGGCACTTGTTTTTTTTTAACTCAGAACTGTTCGCAAAATAGCGGTTGAAAAAACCAACCACAAGAATAGCGAGCAGTTCATACGCTGTACGATGTACTCGATTAATCTAATAAATAGCGGATATGACGTATGGTGCGAGCGGCCAGGGGGCGTTTTTATCAAATAAACGAGCGTATGTTTTGCTCGCTTGTTCAGACTTAGAGGTGTGAACAGACTGCAATGTGCGAACGGATCATTTGAATAGCCACCCCTTGTTTTTGAACGAACGACCGCAAATAGCGAACGGCTCTGAATGAGGGCCATTGATGGTACACCTGTCAATAGCTACCATTACAGTATACCATAAAAATGGCTATTTTTATGGTATACAGTGTTAAAAAAATAAATAAATAAAAATACAGTTTTAGGTAAGTTTTAAAAAAGATGTTCTTGACCTAATTCAATCATGAAAAAAAACAAGAATTTCTGAGCGGTTTTTGGAAAAATAATTAGTCAGTTAAGTGGTTAAAGAGTCTCTCTTTTGCCTTAGGAGTGGGTTCTACCTCTTCTATTTGAAGAATAGATTTTACAGCTCTCACAACTGCAGGTATATTCAATTTAGAGGGGGGCTCCTCTCCCGAGGGGGAGTCAGAGTGAGAGAGGTCTGCGTCTTCTGCCTCCCCAGATGATAACTCAGAATCTGATAGCTGGGTGGACAGGGAAGATAACACAGCACGCTTAGTAGGTTTACTAGGTAAGGGTCTCTCCTTTTGCAACATTTGTTGAGAGGCTGTAGAGGTAGCCGCCAGACTCTGCACTGAGGTAGAAACTACGTCTACCTATGGGGGAGGCAAAGGATTTGCTGTGGCCATCTCATAGGGGGAGCTACCACAGGTACCGCTAGGTGGTGCGCAATTTTTGCCAACACCTGTGAAAAAGTAGCCCGGGGCGGGGTCCTGAGGAGAGGATGCCGGGGTTGATGGGCCAGGTGCCGTGTAACAAGATGCACATAGACCATCTTGAATGAGATCCTCTAAAGCCAAAGTGGGATCAGCAGGCTGCTTGTTATTCTTGCCTTTGCTAGACATAGCTGCAAGGATAATATAGCACACAATCTGGCACAGTGCAGTGAGCAACCCTGATATATGTACAATATGACACAGTGTTGTACGCATCACAGATATACAGTATGTGATAGCCCTCACAAATACAGGTAGATGTGAGGTACAGTGAACCCGCTATACCTCAGTATTCCAGAGTTATAATAAAAGAAAGGGAAAGGTATAAACTGACAGTTAAGAAAAATTAACAGTTAGCAGCGCTAGCACAAGTCACATTCAATGCAGAGCATACAAGTTAACTGCATTGGGCACTAAATTCAACTACAAAGACCGCAGTGGCTGGTAGGACATAGCGCTGTATAACCTGGCTCCTGGGAGAGGTATACAGGGAGACCGGACCCAGCGTTCCCGGAGACCTGAGACTGTTGAGAAAATGGCTGCCGTGAGTCTCTGAGGGGGCGGAGGGCGAGGGAGGAGCAGCTCAGGGGCAGCAAGACTGCAGTGGAATGGCGCCCTGTGCTGGGGGAAGGGCCATAGGGAGAGACCTTCTGCATTATGCGGACATCAACCACCGGGTCCCTGGCCATAGATGTCCCTGCGGCACTATAGGTTATGCCCTGTTGGTCTAGTAGAGTCACGGATGAACCGGTGTTCACATCAGTGCCTCCGGCCTGTCTCCTGAGACCGGAGGTAAGACTGCGCATAGATGCAGGTCACCGCCTTACCTGTCCCCTTGAGTCCCAAGCTGCAGTCTGAGGAGCCCTGCTAGCTAGGTCCCCCTAGAGCCCCGTCGAGAGTACATAGCCGATGGCTGGAGTCGCGGCGCCGCGGAGAGGTGATGGAGCTGCAGTGCAGACGCCCAGAGGACTGTCTAGCTCTGCTTGCTCTATAGTGAAAAATAAATCATAAAAATAAATCATAATATAAAGCTTGCCCCACTGATCTAATGGCGATCCAGCGCATGCCGGACACCAACAAAACTGAGTTGCCTTCAGGTTGTGTGCAGGGTATAGAGGGAAGCACCGGAGCATCCTGGGATAGAAAAAAGCTTTGCTGTTGGTGTCCGGTCCTCCAAGTACCACCTACAACAAACTATCTCCCTGTGGAGCCCTATGGACCCTGAAGAAACATACATTTTTGAGCAAAGTTCTACCCATCTCTGTGATTAATGACTGCCCCAACAAAATAGGGACAGTTGGCAGGTATACTTAAAATCACTAGTCAAAACCAGTAAGAACTATAAACTGTGATGTTATCATTTTAAATAAGACTTAATTAAATATGCACATAACACTAAAAAACATATCAAACAAATAAATCAGTGACATCAGACAAACATTGTTATTGTAGAAAAATAAAAATTATTAAAAACACAATATAATGTAACACATCAGCAGGAGTCACTCATGGTAAACTCTGATACTCCAGTATAAATAAATATGACCAGAAGTAACCGCTCCTCTTCAGAGATTAATGTCATGAGAAATGAACAGGCTGAGACCTGGTCGTGCACAGACAACTGCCTGAATGCATAGAACCTCAGCCCTCTATGGATAAATCTAGCGGCAGCTCACTGAACAATCCTTTGTGTGAATCGTATTAAAAGGCGCCTGTGCTGGCAGTTATGGATCTCTATACGGGAACATCACACCAGTTTGCCACGAGTGACTCTTGCTTTAAGGATCCCTCATATAATTATTTGGGATACTGGCTTATGCTTCTCACAAAACAGCTTGGGATATCCTCTGGCTGATATGATACTTAAGTTGTTTCTTTGATCATTGTCTATATATTTCTACACTAAAATCGTTTGTCTCATTTTTATATGTTGGTTTTTAGTATCATGTGCATGTTTAACAAATAATAGTGTTTAAATTGATACAATCACAGTTTATAGTTCATGATTCCAGCGCTGTGGTTTCTTTGTCTTTCCATTAGGTTGGTTACCATATATACAGCAGCTGGGATTAATTTTTTTTTTTTTTTAATATGTTCCTAAATTTTATATTTCTTTGTTCTATTAGAGGTAACCATTTTCTAATGCCTTGAGGTGTTTTCTCTTCTTTGGCTTCTATCCATAGGAAACCTTCAAGGTAAATTTGTGTTAACTGACTAAATTTTTTTCCAAAAAACGCTCCAAAATTGTAATTTTTTTTTTATGATTAAATTAGGTCAGGAACAACTATTTAAAACTTATCCAACAATATTTTATTAGACATTTTATTTATTTTAAACACAGTATACTATAAAAATAGCAATTTTTACTGTGCATTAACAGTAATTTTTTTAACTATTTAGGATAATTGGCGATCCGTAATTGGAGGTCCTGTATTGATATTCTTAACAGGTATGGGATCACCATAATCAAAATGATCCAGTCTAGCAAGCCTCATTACGATACCGATATCGACAAAATAAAAAGATTTTCTGATGTATTAATATTTTATCGATGTTCTGGGGCAAACTATGGGGGCCGAGGCTCCAATATGTTTATATGTCCCCGATAGCTGCTCCTCTCTGCAGCAGCAGGGTATACACTTGGTGTCAGAGGCGCTGCGGACTTTACATTTCCAAGGCAGCTGCTACTCTCTGAAACTGGAGCATAAGAAACAGGTTTGTCTGTAAAAGAATATAGCAGACTCCACTTAATGTTGTTTGTTATAAACTTACTGGGTGATGGCTCTGTAAGTGGTGCTAAACGGGTCCTCTGTCCAACAGAACTCATTTCTTGTTTTAGGAAAGCAGGAATGTAACCAGTAACTGAGCTGCTATCTCCAGCTTCCCCTGAAAGATAAATAAAACTCTGCTATTATGACCAAAGAATTAGCATAGGAATGAGTCATTGTTTGCAAACCTACAGACTAGTTTACATAAGGTGCCCCCTAGTGTGTAATACCAATGGTTAAATCTGTTTGAAACTCACAGCTTTAATTTTACGCCATTGTTCTGCCCAAAACGTGAGGAAATATTTACACAGCTATAGAAGGCAACATTGTAATAGCTAATATAAAACCAGGAATTACCTGCTGTTACACCAAGAGCTTTCATTGGCTGACTAATATTCGGCCACTGGGCATAAGCATTATTTGCATCTTTCCGTGGGTTATTTACAGCACTGTTCTTAATGGAGATTCCTAAGTAAACAAGACATAAAAGTGATGTTAGTTTGCTAGTATGAATCTGTCACATGAATAAACATAGCATAATAGGTTGCAAGCTAGCAAGCAGGGCCCTCTTACCTGTGTCTGTCGGTTATTACCCAGTCTTGTTTTATTACCAATTTTAAAGAGCAATGGAATATGTTGGTGCTATATAAATAAATAATAGTGGGGTCAGTCATTATGGGCTGAAGAGATCTGTCTAAGGTTGCAATGCAGTAGAGATTCAAATAGATGTAAGCGTAAATAGCCCTCTAGAGGAGCTTATGACTTATTCTCTTGAATATATTTTATTTCAACAAACACCATACTAACTGGAAACAATTACAAAAGAAAGCAATTGTTGTACTGACCAGGCAAATACCTGGCGTGCTTCAAATAATGTTGCTTAGCTGTTCTCCTGGATGTTGCGGTGTCTTGCCGAGAGAAAGAAGTATGCACAGGTGCAGCTGTACCAATGTGGTCCTCCTTCTTCAAATCCAAAATGCTCTCAAAACTGCAACAACATAACCAAAGTAATGTAATAAATATAAATAAAAAGTAAATCAGATACATAGTAATAAATGCAAGAAAACCCTATCCATACATCATTCCTTGCCTTTTAGAGCAGGAGCTACAAAGCAGACACACACACTAATAAAATACCTACATCTACTGTATATATGTAAAAAAAAGAGGCATAAACAAAAAAAAACAACTATTTACCTACAAAGAGCATCATCACTTGGTCTGCGCTTTTCGTTCTTCATTTCAGTTCTATTAATTGAAGAGCGAATATCAAGATCCTGCAGGTCATCCCATTCATCGGTTCCTTTCAGTGTTCTGGTAACATATCCCCATCGTCGCCTGTTCTTTGTGTTGAGATTAGTATTGTCTAAATCAGATGCAGCTTTCTGAAAATGTAAACAAACTTTTTTTTTTTTTTTTTTTAATTATTAGTCCCTAATATTTTGGCTATGAGTTGACCACATTTCTAGCAGCAGATTCTCTAGTTTATTTCTATCAGCCTTAACATTTTGGAAAAAGGGCAACTAAATAGCTGTGCGCAGATCACGTGTTTTTATACTGGTGTACTTCTCTGAATCCACTGGCGAGGGACCCTGGGATATAGTGTCTCTTTCTGGACGCTGGCCATGTAACTAAAGTGTTAACTACTTCCTCTTCCAAATCCCCATATTTTTCTAACCAGGCTCTGCAGGACAGTATAGGGTATTTTGGGAGATACAGGCTTTTCTTTTCATACGGTATTCATATAATACAATATTTCAGTACGTATAGTCTTCATTTATGGCCATTCTATTTGGGGGAGTGGGAAGAGAAACAGTGTTTTGGAAAGGGTTTTTTTTTTTACAGCAGTTTTTCTTCATCAAACTTATTTAAAATATTCTTCTAACACTGTGAGCGAAGTAGATCTAGCCTTTTTACAGGGTCGTAGGCACATTATGAATCACTATGGCTTCTTCACAATAAAGCTCATTGGCCATAATAAGCAGCGTTGGTGAGATAAGTCTCAGAAATAAAATACAGAAAGACTACGCTGTCACTTGCTGAGAGTGTGTGGAGTAGTTTCTTGAAGATGACTGCCCACATTGTTTCCTTGCAGAAAGGATGACCCAGAGCGTCTCTCACAGTCCCCTAGTATTACAACATGAGCAATTGCAGAATAAAATGGGAGTTTGATTAATAACAAAGAATACAATTTATACATGCCTCAAAGCATTACTCTCTGCTTTTGAGGATTCTTCCCATTTGCAGCCTGTGACTTCTGCTTGCCATTTCCCCCCATTCACACCATGACAGTGATCATGTCACACTCCCCCACCTCACACCATGACAGTGATCATGTCACACTCCCCATCTCACACCATGACAGTGATCACGTCACACTCCCCCACCTCACGCCATGACAGTGATCATGTCACACTCCCCCATCTCACGCCATGACAGTGATCACGTTACACTCCCCCATCTCACACCATGACAGTGATCATGTCACACTCCCCCATCTCACACCATGACAGTGATCATGTCACACTCCCCCATCTCACGCCATGACAGTGATCATGTCACACCATGACAGTGATCATGTCACACTCCCCCACCTCACGCCATGACAGTGATCATGTCACACTCCCCCATCTCACACCATGACAGTGATCATGTCACACTCCCCCATCTCACGCCATGACAGCGATCATGTCACACTCCCCCATCTCACACCATGACAGTGATAATGTCACACTCCCCCATCTCACGCCATGACAGTGATCATGTCACACTTCCCCATCTCACGCCATGACAGTGATCATGTCACACCATGACAGTGATCATGTCACACTCCCCCACCTCACGCCATGACAGTGATCATGTCACACTCCCCCATCTCACACCATGACAGTGATCATGTCACACTCCCCCATCTCACGCCATGACAGTGATCACGTCACACTCCCCCATCTCACACCATGACAGTGATCATGTCACACTCCCCCATCTCACGCCATGACAGTGATCATGTCACACTCCCCCATCTCACGCCATGACAGTGATCACGTCACACTCCCCCATCTCACGCCATGACAGTGATCACGTCACACTCCCCCATCTCACGCCATGACAGTGATCATGTCACACTCCCCCATCTCACGCCATGACAGTGATCATGTCACACCATGACAGTGATCATGTCACACTCCCCCATCTCACGCCATGACAGTGATCATGTCACACTCCCCCATCTCACGCCATGACAGTGATCACGTCACACTCCCCCATCTCACGCCATGACAGTGATCACGTCACACTCCCCCATCTCACGCCATGACAGTGATCATGTCACACTCCCCCATCTCACGCCATGACAGTGATCATGTCACACCATGACAGTGATCATGTCACACTCCCCCACCTCACACCATGACAGTGATCATGTCACACTCCCCCATCTCAAACCATGACAGTGATCATGTAACACTCCCCCACCTCACACCATGACAGTGATCATGTCACACTCCCCCACCTCACACCATGACAGTGATCATGTCACACTCCCCCATCTCACACCATGACAGTGATCATGTCACGCAGTCAGACAATGTCTGTGTAAGCACCGCAGTGCGTGTATAACCCGCTGCGATCGGGAAGCGGTTGCAGTGAGCACGCAGTCTCATCGTTCAGTGATTGACAGGAAGTGACTGTTTGGGGTTGTGACAGGGGGATGGTCAGTGAAACGTAGGCGTGCCAGTGCGTTTCTACGCAGTTACAGGGTCGAGCATAATTAAGCCCCTGTGACGGCATACGCAACCTGAGCTCTCACTGCCTGCAGGAAGCTTAGCAGTATGTGAGTGAGGTCAGGTCAACCACAACTGTGCGTATGAGTCCGATGGTTCTCGATGTTACCGAAGTTTTCGCTGTCTTGTTAACTATTGCGGATGTGAGTAAAGGGAAGGGGCCGGCTTTATGAAGTGCTGGGCGTCTGCATCTTGTGATGCGGCAGCATTGCGACCGCATTAATTTGCATAAGTTTGCAGTGGCCGTGTGCGTGCGTGTGCAATCTTGTGATCCAAGTTGAATCAGGCCCTTAATATAATAATGTGCCTTGTCCCTAGCCAAGCGCACCTTAGGACTATGATAAAAGCATCTCACTATACCGACAACAAAGGAGTAAGTGGTACAATACTACCATCAGCCGCCTGGCTAAAAGTTATGCTTGCTTATACGCTAGAAACAGAATATGCCACTTACGGAGGGATAGGCTCGGTTGCTTAATTCAGGCAGAAGTTGCTGGTTTATAGAACCTTTCCCCTGCGAGACATCAGCAGAATCAGTCACAGATGTGCTCAGCTTGAATGGATGTCCATCTGACTGGCTGTGCTGCAGAGCTCGGGATGAAAAGCGAGCATGACATTTTGGTGGCGGCTGAGGAGGTGGCACAGGTTTGATATGTAATGGAATTTGCTTTTCCTGAAAGTCTTTCTGGGGTTTGGTTAATTCTTGAATTCTTTGAGGTGTTCCAAGAGCCTGACCCACATGAAAATAGGGGTGCCTCAGAGCCTAAAAATAAATAATCCAGACTGTATATTAAAGATGTATGCGAACATGAATAAATTAGGCTATGCAACAATGTTACAACACACTCCCAACCTGTGTGACGTGAAAACACTTAGGTGTCACTTTGCTAGGGGTCACAGTGGAAACTTAATGAAGCCATAGCTTTCAAAGTGGAATCCTGCAGCATTCTAACACACCCATGCAACAGCAGATTTAAATTAAATGAAAACATGCACCAAGATGAAAGTATAATGCCAGCAACATGGCACAGCCCTGTTCTGTTTCCCGGACACAGCAACATGCTCATTTCACTGGTTGAAACAGCTGATGCCATGTACATGTAAGATATGCGATTTGAAAATAAAGCTGCAGTAAATTCATAACATAAAATAATGGCTTCCTCCCAACATGACCCATTCCAGGAGGGACAAAATGCTCTGTTTCTGGACTTCCATCTTAATTTATGATTGCCGTCACCTGTGTTGAACTAATCAATTGATAAGAAAAGGGTTTGAACACAGGTGACCGCAACCATAAAATATAGGTGCCCACACACATACCGACTTTTCATCCAATTTGGCCGATTTCGACAAATAGTGACGACAGATCATGTAAAAAATGGCCAAATCGTGAGTTTCTACTCTTGATCACGATGCCGATGCTCGTCCCCGCTCGTCGTACCTCGCATCTTCAGATCTGCCGTGCTGTAGGGCAGATAAGCCAATCTGGGATACAATGCACTGGCTGCAAGATAGATCTTAAGTCAGATTGGACATTTTTAACTCCAAATCGTGACCACGACTGCCTGGGGAGAGTTCAGGGGAAATTGTGTACATCGGCTGATTGGGAGCAAGTCGGTATGTGTGTGAGCACCTTAAGAAGGAAGTCCAAGAGCAGAGCATTTCGTCCCTCCTGGAATGGTGTCATATTAGGGAGGTATGTAATGGGGATTCATTGGTTGAAACCACCTGCAAGTTTCCTGATTGAAAGCCCTCAAATTTAAATTAGGTTAAGTAATGTAACTCCCTTGCCATTGGCTTTCCAAGTGCATGTAAAATGTACCCAAACTGCATGAAGGCATGGGGCTGTAATGGCTGTAACAGGGCTACAGATGTGTCAACATACATCCACAAATCGCACTAAATAGCCCAGTTCTGCGCACTGCAGACTTTGCGACTTAGCCATGCCATGCAATTTTTTCTACCATATAGGACCTCTGTCTTTTACCCTTTTACCTAGATTATGTAATTTTTCCTGAATTTTGCATCGTAATTCGTGAATAGCGTACTAAGTAGCTAATAGTATACGAAGTATTGTGCTTAAATTTTCACGAGTATGTGATGAGGAGAAAGGAAAACGGGGAGGAAAGAAAGCAGCGTAGAAGACAAAACGTGCAAGTAACAACTAGCACATAATGTAACACAAACTTCAAAAGATTGAGGGGCCCAGTCTCCGGCCAATGAGCCCTGAATTAGACCCAACCAGAGTCCATGAGAAAACAGAGAGGAAGCTCTGTGATGATCCAGTCAGGGGTCTAGATTGCAGAAAATTTGTGTGAGGAGTTAGAAAATATACAGGAGATATATTCCATCAAATAAACAAACCATACGTCTTAACAGCGGAGCCAAAGGCGGCGGGAGGAGGTTACTTCCAAACAGAGGAAATCTTATGGGTTGCATTTAAAAATTTGCCAAATCGGACACTGAGTATGCTTGAGAATGGCTGGGAGGGACCGGGGCAAGATAGAATAAGAAGGGTTGTGAGGAACATGAACCTGGATTATACAGGAGATAAGATGATGAGCTTTCATCCAAAGCAGTATTACTTTTGGACATTTCCAAATATTGTGAAGCAGGGTACCCTCCTGTCTGCATAGTGGCGACTCTAGTCTCTTAAGTCGACTGGAGACCTGATACCATCAGCAGAATATATTAGCAGATCTTTCACAAATACGTACACAGCAGGAACACGTGACTACATTTGAGCGTATAAGGAACCAAATCTCGGGCTCGAGGGTCTCCCCCCCAAGCCCTTCTCCCAGGCCAGCTCATGGGGGTCTTTTCAGGTGAGTGATCAGTCAACAAGAGAAGATCTTTGTGCCTTGTAAGGGAATCTGAGCCAGCAAAAGGACTACAATGCAGTAAGATGAGAGCAGCCATGATGGCTAGATGAGGTATGGAACAGGTGACGTATCAGGAGGAATTGAAAGAACCCTATGGTAGAAATTAGATATTTCCCCTCAATGTCTCCAAAAGAGGCAAAGCATCGACGGGGGGAAATATCCGCAAAGAAGGCGAGACCTCGGTAATACCATGGGAATTGGATGTGGTGGAAGCCCGGAGGTAATGCAGGGATATCCCACAGCAGTATCAGCGATTTGTATTTTTTGAAGCAAAAGAATTGGTATAAAGTAGCAGATTAAACATAATATGTGGCCAGAATCACTCATACATGGGCCCTGATTCAGAGCCGGCCTTCTTGTGACCACCCACAGCTACAGCGAGCGGCCAGGAAGATGGTCGCGATGGTCAAGACCATCGCGACCAATGGGCTTGCGACGAGACCCTTGTGGTAGGGTCTCGTTGCCGCAAGCCCCAGAGAGATTTCGGCTCTCACAGAGGGGCAGCCTCACCGTTTGGGCAGCCACTCCCCCAGCCCGCCCACCAAAGGGGGCGTGCTGTCACTCAACATCGACCCCTTTGGTACGAGACCCGGAGCGACGGTTTGCCCGTCGCTATCCGGGTCTCGCGCATGAGCACGACGGAGCACATAGCGCTCACGAGCGGGTCTGAATCAGGCCCATAGTACAAGTGACTCCCACGTATCGCAGCTATGTAGTGCAAGCCATGGGCCCCACAATTTGTCAAATGATCTGGAAGAGTTCATAGCTATACTGGTCATGTACTAAATATATTCTATTTATGGAAGACTGGAGCAAAATAGGATCAGGTTTTGGGTCAGATATTCCTCTATATAGATTACTCTTCAAAGTAATAACAGACAGACAGACACTCACACTTGATATAGGGATATCTTCTACAAAGGCATTAGTTTAGATCAGTGTTTCCCAAATCCAGTCCTCAGATTAAGGAGGTTGATGTAACAAGCAGTGAAAATAATGGACAAGTGGACCAGTGGAGAAGTTGCTCATAGCAACAAATCATCTCCACTAGTCCACTAGTCCACTTCTACATGCAAACAACAACCGACCAATTGTTCCCAAATGCCGGAAAACAGACAAAAGCCCGTATTCAATTAGACGCGAAAAGCGGAGATCCGCGAAAAAGTATTGCAGATTGCGAATTTTCGCCTGTCGGAAACTTATCTCCGTATTCAATTCCATCCGCTTTTCGTGTACGTGGAAAGTCACTGCAATGTAATAGGCGAAAAAGATTCACCTCTGAATAGCAGGAGAAAAGAAGTGCAACATTTTTATTTTGGGGTGCAAAGGTGGGGAAAGCATCAGAACCCTTGGGACAGTCCCCCAAAGGACAACTGCATCCAAAAAATCATGATAAAAAAAAAAAAAATTAACACACCCCTCCCCCCCCCGCCCTCCCCGAAAAGTACTTAGAATTTGGGGGCAAAAAAAGCACAAAGTGGAGGGACAACTTTGCAAACTAGTGAAATAAGGTTCTTGGGGTGCTCTAAGAAGGGGCCAAGTGTTCTTGGGATTACAGGTGCTTTTATGAGGGAGGATTTTCACTTTTTTAAAAAAAACAAACAAACTTCACTTTAGAGACATTAAAAGATGCTTATACCCATTTTCAGGTACCCAAATTTTACAGGACTACTTATTTTCAACTCAAAAAACTGCTTTATGCCATTCTTCACCACTTCTGCAAAGATGCTAATTAGAGGCAATTGCACAAGCTAAAGTATCCCAAACAGTTTTAGTAGGGAAATTTGGGCACTACTACATTGATCCCCAATATTTCTACATATATTTGGGGGGGTTCAAGCTGATTTCCCCGATTCTGACACCACTTTCCGCCTGTTCTGACTTCGCGTATCACCGTTTTCACGTCTTTTGGAATTGAATAGGGCGAATAGTGGGGACGCACACAATAAGTTTCCACGGCTAAAAAAAGCGATGTAGGCGAAAGGTCCGGCATGCAAAACTTTATCGCGAGTGCGAAATTCATTGCATACCGCCCTAAATTGGTTATTCAGACAAGTTAGTTAAATCAGTTTGAGTTTACCTACTTCTCTGTACAACAGTTTTTGCAAAGTTTCCAGCGTTTGGGAGCAAACATCTGATTATCTTTCCTGGCAATGTATGTGAGCAAACGACAAACTTTAGATGTGTAGCCAAATTAAAGCTGGGTACACACCATACGATGGTGTAACCCAGCGTCTGTGTGATGTAAGGATACATCGCACATGCTGTACACACTGTACGTTCCGGTGTACGACGGCGCAATGTTTCATTACATGCTGCATGTAACAGCACTGCATCGTTCATTGCATCCTCCCATCTGCCATACAGAACATCAGATGGGGCGATGCGATGAATGACTGTCGTGCACCCAGGTGCCTTTATGAAGTGAATATGTGGGTGTGATTTGTATGCCATCAAGGAACATTGTCAAAGAGATGCAATACAAAAAGGGACTAGCAAGTTAAATGGGCATCCAAAGCAAGCTAAACCTACAGTATGTCTATTACCTCTGCTAAAGGGGAACGTGCTCACCTTACTTGCCGTTGGTCTCTTTTTAGGGTCCCACTGTAGCATATCTCGCATTATCTGGATACCATCAGAGCATGCATTGGGGATTAATGTTTTTAGGTTGTTTGGTACACACTGAGGCCAGCGAAAATTCATTGCACTAGCAAGCTGGTAGCCTTCAGGCCAGTCAGTCTGCAAAACAGAAATTGAATTAGGAGAACAACAAGCCAACAGGCAGTATTCTATATGTTTGTTACACAGATAATACAACGTTATCAAACCATTAGGAAAGTAATTATCTGAACTTTCACAAAGAAAAACAAAGCAACTTAATAAAAAAAAAAAAAGAAAAAGAAAAAAACATACTCAACAAATCTGAGCAGGTTTGGCTTTTTCTTAGTTCAATGGATATGGAGGAAAGGATTTCATATTGGAGACATTGGTACCATAAGGTACAGAGGATCATCAAGGGTTCTAACACTTTAAATCTACTCAAAATCAGTTTGAGCTGCCGACACAGCTGCTCAGCCAAAGTACCGCGCTGCATTGCACCACACACAAAGTTTTGGTGGAATATGCCTTGATATTGCAAGGAACAGGTTTTTCTGCACCAATTTCAGCTTGTCGAATTATCAAAGTAATTCATCCTGCTATCCTTTACGTAGAAGCAGGATAACATCTTTTGTGGACATCACAGGAGACCAAAAGAGAATCATCTTTTCATACACTTACATGTCCTCATGTAAAAAGATGAAGAGATTCCAAAGCCACAATGCGGTCACATCATAGATTATATCACAAGGCATAAAAAGTTGTCCTCTCAGTACCGTGAATTACACACTTCTTATGCCCTCCATATTTATTTTCTGTCACCTTCTTTTGACATGCAGATGGCGTAATCCCAGGCTAAGCATTTACTAGACAATATTTTGTTGGCACAGTGCGATATCACCTTTTTGAAATCTAAAGAATTCTGCTGGGGCAATAAACCGGCTTGTCTGCCAGCTACCACGTCCAAATTATGGCCTAATAAAATATATATTTTTTTTCTGTAGAGGTTTTTATTTAAATTTTATTCTTGTGTGTTTCAAAACAGAAGAAAAAGCACAACAACTTGGTAGAATAAAATGCTTCCAATAAAGCAATCATGATTCTTTTGTTAGATGGAGCCACAAAATGAATTCATGTCACAAATTATGTTTCTAATTTTACTTAGCAATTTGTATTCCTCCACTTTGGCATTTATATATTTTATTGGGTCCTTCCTATTTAAGGACTCATAAATCCAGAGAAAGTCTCTAGTAATCACAAGTGCTTTTACAAAGTTGAAACCGCAACCAGAAAGACTATTTATACAGACTAGGACACAAGGACAGCAGTTCACTGCCCCACTAGCGGTCATTGAGTGCCAGGAGAGGAGAGCCATGTCCATGCGCTCTCCTCCCATCTACGTTATGAAATGCCCCAGGGGTGCGGAAAAGAGCCCTGAGCTTTCAGACCTAGGCTGGTTGTCCTTGGGGAATTGGGACCGCTTATCATTTTTTTTCCCTTTGGGGGAGTGGGCACTTTCCTATGGATTACAGCCCTGGACTGACCAGTTTGGGGCTGATAACCATTATGGCAGGATGACCCCACACTGTGTCCAGCTGCCATAGCGTTAGCTTCCCCAGCTGGTTCAGCCTACAGCTAATTATTGTAAAATAGAGTGGACACCCTAGGGGCAATGGAGTGTTTTAGGTTGCCCCTATTCTACAATACCAACCCAGGCTCAGAGGCCGAGGCCTGGATAATAATTTTAGGGGGGGTCATGCCTTTTTTTCTTTTTTTAATTTGACACCTTTTTAACAATAGTTAAACAAAGCCTGCACAGATCATAGTGATCTGTGCAGTGTTTCGCATAAACACGCCTGCCAGGGGCAGGTCTATTATTTGGGCGGGTTTACCATCGGCTTTGCAGCATGTTCAAATTCTGGGGTTTCTATTTTTGTAACTAAAAATAGATAGTGAGCCGGTGTTCTAAAGTCGATCAGAATTGGTTTCTCGTTGGCTTGGCCTTTAGTAAATGAGCGGATTGCAAAACCAACATAAAAACGCCAAAAAAAAAAGCAAAACCGATCTTTAGTAAATATACCCCTTTGTCTTTCTGTGAGATCATGGCTAAGTTACATGATGTATTCTGTTGATTATACCACATTGGTCAGTGCCTAGTCTGTCTAAAAGGCTAGTAACATACACACCTATTTCAATCATGTATGGAGGAGGAAGAATTACACCCAGTAGGGTGTGAGCCGGCTTGCTGGTACAGACATTTTCATATTGTAGCAAGTTGACTTTGGACATCACTGGCAGCGTATCGTCAATCTAGTAATTGTTATTACGGTATCTACTAGCGCAGCCTATTTTGTACCTCTAATGCAGTGGTTCTCAAACTCGGTCCTCAGGACCCCACACAGTTCACTTTTTGCAGGTCACCCAGCAGGTGCACAGGTGTATTCATTACTCACTGACACATTTTAAAAGATCTACCGGTGCAGCTAACTATTTCACTAGTAATTATGTGAGGAGACCTGCAAAACATGCACTGTTTGGGTCCTGAGGACAGAGTTTGAGAACCTGTGCTCTAATGGACAGTGCAGTCTCTCCTGTAAACTAAAACGCTGTGTAAATTGGTGGCTTTAAAAAGAGATAGAGACAATAAAAGTTCAAGCTATTTAAATGTTGTGCCTTCAATCAGCAATCTTTAATCCATTATGGAAGAGCTGCAGGATGTGTGTTTCCATCTTTGAATTTCTCCCCTTCATGGGAATGCCTAAAGGGAACATGCAGTAGATCACTGAGAGGCTGGTCACTTTTCGTCATTAGGCCCCCAAAGAGGGTGCAAGGCCAAGATGACAATTCTGAGACTCACGTAATCACGCCTTCCTTCCGGTTCATTCAAAAGAGAAGTGGGCAGGATGCGGGAGGAGTAGCTATTCTCCTGGGAGTCTGTGGGACTACATGGAATTTAGGGAGCCTTCCCAATGCTCTGGGAAAGTAAGTAACTGTGGTTTGTTACAATGAAGGAGAAATACTCCAAAATTCTTACTTAACACAACTGCAAGGAATAGTCAGTAACGGAGCAGTACAGATTGTCTTTATATATAAATATGTAACAGTTTTGTTTCAGGTGAAGATCATAAGACAGACCTGGAACAGTGTGAAAGCTGGATCATCTCATACCTTCTTTGGAGTTCCTAGAACTTGGCATATCTTGAAGATGGTGTCTATCTCACTGGAGCCTGGGAACAGAGGCCTCAGAGTGTAAATTTCAGCCATTATACAGCCAACAGCCCAAATATCAATGGGAGAGTTATAGCTGGTAGACCTAAGTAGAACCTCTGGTGCCCTGTACCTGTGAATACAGCCACAATGTGCTATCAATGGGTGTATCATGTTATGTGAGCAATAGTAAGTTAGTACTTTCAGAAAAAAACAAAAACTGGTACACGTAAATTATAAAAACTTCCAGTGAGTATTGTACAGCACACCTAACATTTAGCAGAAAGGGCTAATATTGGAATTGTTTTTCTTCATAATTATATGTGACTGTATTAAAAAATATGAGATATGGTAAGAACTTACCCTTGTTATCTCTATTTCTACGAAGTCCATAGGGTTCCACAGGATACCTTGGGGTATAGGTGTGACGTCAGTCGCAGGGCACCAAAGAGTTAAGCTTTCAGCCTCCCAGGATGCACTAGGTCCCCCTCCTATACCCCGCCCCCGGGCCAAGGCACCTCAGTTAGTTACCAAGCCATAGGCCGGAGGAGGAGAAGGAAGAGAGAGAACAAAGATCTGGACACATACAAGAATCACATTCTCACCAGAGGGAGACGGAAAACCGGTGACCAGAGCAAAGCCCATCTGCAGCACAGGTGCGACAGGGCGGGAGTCCTGTGGAACCCTATGGACTTCGTAGAAATAGAGATAACAAGGGTAAGTTCTTACCATATCTCATATTTTCTACTTCAGGGTCCATAGGGTATCCACAGGATACCTTGGGGATGTCCCAAAGCAGTATCCTTTAAGGGTGGGGACGCTCCTGTGCAGAAAGGAGAATCCGCCGCCCGAAGGAAGCATCCTGAGAGGCGAAGGTGTCAAACCTGTAATACCTCACGAAGGTATGGACAGAAGACCACGTAGCAGCCTTGCAGATCTGAACTGCCGAGGCACCACGTCGAGCTGCCCACGAAGGACCCACAGACCTAGTGGAATGAGCCTTCAGAGAAGGAGGGACCGGTAGGCCTTCATGAAGATAAGCTTCAGAAATAGCCATACGGATCCAGGCTGCCAAAGTTTGCTTTGAAGCAGGCCAACCCTTTTTACGGAAGCCAAAGAGGACAAACAAAGCGTCCGACTTCCTAAACGAAGAAGTGCGGTCAACATAAGTCCTTAAGGCCCGCACAACATCCAAAGAGGCCTCACCCACGGAAAGACCCGGTGAGTTAAAGGCCGGAACAACTATTTCCTCGTTAATATGAAACTGGGAAATAACTTTGGGAAGAAACTCGGGCCGAGTGCGGAGCACTGCCCTGTTCCCATAAAAAACCAAGAAAGGGGGTCTACAAGAAAGAGCCCCTAACTCAGAAACACGTCTGGCCGAAGCAATGGCCAGAAGGAAAACAGTCTTAGCTGTTAGCCATTTAAGATCCACTGAGCCCAGTGGTTCAAACGGCGGTCCTTGGAGAGCCCTCAGGACCACAGCCAAATCCCAAGGCGCCACAGGTGGAACAAAGGGCGGCTGAATGCGGAGAACACCCTGCATAAAGGTGCGCACATCCGGGATTGTAGCAATCCTACGGTGAAACCAGACAGATAGGGCCGAAACCTGTACCTTCAAAGAAGCAAGGCGAAGCCCATGATCTAGTCCCGCTTGCAGGAAGGCGAGAATCCGAGACAGACGAAACTCCCGCGGTGCATAACCTCTCGGTCGACACCACTGGAAGAACGTATGCCACACGCGATGGTATATCCTCGCGGAAGACGGTTTCCGAGCTCGTAACATGGTACGCACCACAGAGCTGGAAAACCCCCGGGACCTCAGCATGGCCGTCTCAACAGCCACGCCGTCAAAGACAGCCGAGTCAGGTCCGGGTGAAGGCAAGGACCCTGAGACAGAAGGTCCGGTCGTAGCGGCAACCGCAGAGGAATGTCCACGGACAGACCCTGAAGGTCTGAGAACCAGTGCCGTCTGGGCCACGCGGGAGCTATCAACAGGAGCGTCCCTCCTTCCTGTTTGAATTTCCGGATTACCCGTGGAAGAAGGGAGACCGGAGGGAACAGGTATGCGAACCGGAACGTCCACCGGACGGACAGAGCATCCACCAGAGACGCCCCTTCGTCTCTTGTGCGAGACCCGTACACCGGCAACTTGTTGTTGTGCCGGGACGCCATGAGGTCGATTTCTGGAAGACCCCACCTGTCCACCAGTAGTTGAAAAACGTCCGGGTGCAGGGACCATTCCCCCGGATGAACGTCCTGGCGACTTAGAAAGTCCGCCTCCCAATTGAGCACTCCCGGGATGAAGACCGCTGATATGGCCGGAAGATTGCGCTCCGCCCAAACCAGGATCCGAGAGACCTCTACGAGAGCCGCCCGACTGCGAGTTCCTCCTTGCCTGTTTATGTAGGCCACGGTGGTAGCGTTGTCCGACTGGACCTGCACCGGGCGACCCTGGAGAAACCGCTGTGCCTGCTGGAGAGCATTGAAGACCGCACGGAGTTCCAAGATATTTATTGGAAGCTCCGCTTCTGTCGGCGTCCACCTGCCCTGGAACAAGTGTGGACCCGAAACTGCTCCCCAGCCCCGAAGACTGGCGTCCGTTGTCAACAGGACCCAATTTGGAACCCAGAACGGACGTCCCTTGTTGAGGTGGGTCGTCTGTAACCACCACGTAAGGGACAGGCGAACCTCCTGGGTGAGCACAATCGTCTGGGACTTCAGAGACTGAGTCAGCCCGTTCCACTTGGACAGGATCAGGTGCTGCAGAGGTCTGGAGTGAAACTGGGCGTATTCCACCATGTCGAACACCGACACCATGGAGCCCAGTAACCTCATCGCCGAGTGTAAGGACACCCGGCGGCTGTGCAGACAACTGCGCACCCTTGACTGTAAAGCAGAGATCTTGTCCTCCGTCACGAAGATCCTTTGCTGTCCCGAGTCCAATAAGGCTCCAAGATGCAGAATCCTCCGAGACGGGATTAGAGTGGACTTCTGCCAGTTGATTAGCCAGCCGTGCCGTTGCAGCAGTGCAATGGTCAGGTCCAAGTGGCGTAACAGGAGCTCTGGAGATCCTGCCACCAATAACAGGTCGTCCAAATACGGCAACATGCGGACTCCCTGCAGCCGCAGAGAAGCCGCCATGACCGCCATCACCTTGGTGAAAACACGTGGTGCTGTTGCCAGGCCAAAAGGTAACGCCCGAAACTGGAAGTGGTCGCTGCTGATTGCAAACCTGAGGAACTGTTGATGGCGCCAAAGAATAGGGACATGCAGGTAAGCGTCCTGTATGTCCAATGACACCAAGTAGTCCCCAGGTTCCAGCGCCAGAATGATGGACCGTAGGGTCTCCATCCGAAACTTCGGGACCCGCAAAGACTTGTTGAGTGCTTTGAGGTTGAGAATCGGACGATATGACCCATTGGGTTTCTGTACCAAAAATAGATTTGAATAGAAACCCTGGCCCCTCTGGGAGAATGGAACCGCCACTATAACTCCAGCCTGGAGCATAGTGTGCAATACCTTCCGCAGCTCCGTAGCCTTGTTCCGGTCTGATGGGAGACCCGTGGTGAAGAAGCGAGCCGGGGGTCTGTGCCGGAAGGAGAGGGCGTATCCGTGGGAAACCACCTCCAGAACCCAAGTGTCTGTCGTAGTGGTCGACCAACACTGGGCGAACTGTAGCAGGCGGCCTCCCACCCTGGGATCCCCCAAAGGGAGGCCCGGACCGTCAGGCCGCAGGCTTGCCATCTGGCTTGGGGGCCGGACGTCTGGTACTCCATGCCTGCTTCCGGGGCTTGACCGATTTCTTAGGGCCAGCCTGTCGAGGAAACGACTGTGGTTTGGGCCTGCCCTGGGCCCTAGATGACCGAAAGGACGATTGCCCCGAACCAGAAGGAGCAGCGGCCGACGGGAGACAGGCAGATTTGGCTGCCGCCAGCGTGGCCACAATCTTATCCAGATCCGGACCGAAGAGAACTTCTCCGGTAAACGGCAACGCTTCCAGACCTTTCTTGGAATCTGCGTCCGCCTTCCAGGATCGCAGCCACAAGGTGCGACGAGCAGCTACCGCTGCTGAAGAAATTCTAGACACCAGAGTACTAATGTCTAGAGCCGCCTCGTTGATGTAGGTGGCCGAATCACGGAGATTGCCAATCAACTCCGCCTGATCGGCCGGACAGTCGGATTCAAAAGAAGCCTCTAATGAATCCGCCCAGCGCTCCATCGCTCTGGCAACCCAGCAAATGGCCATAGCCGGCCGTGCTGCCCCCCCTGCAAGGGAATAGGCGGACTTCAGGCAGATTTCTACCTTGCGGTCCGTAGCATCCTTAAGGGAGGACATGGATGGCATCGGCAATGTGGCACTACGGACAAGACGGGTCACGTGAGAATCCACCTGTGGAGGGGATTCCCACTTCGCAAAATAATTATCCGCGAACGGATAAGCCACCGCCAGGCGTCTCTGCGGCTGGTATCTTTTGCCAGGTTGTTTCCACGCCTCCTCTAAATGGTCCACCAACTGACCCGAAAGAGGAAAGACTGTGGCATCGCCCTTCACATCTTTGAAAAAGGCATACTTAGATTTAGCCGCTGGGGGAACTTCGTCCTCAATCACCAAGGCTGTGCGGACCGCCCGAATAAGTCCAGGAATATATACTTTGGACTTAGCATCAGCGTCCTTAGTATGGAGAGGTTCCTGATCGTAAGGATCTAGAATCTCCCCATCATCAGACGTCCCTTCGTCATCCTCATAAGGAGCGGACAGAGACGCCACCGGCCTTTTATGAGACCGCATCACAGACTCCCCTTGCAACACATCCGACAAGTGCTGTACAGAACTCGTCAGGGAGTTAACCCACGCTGGCTCCTGAGAACCCGGGAGCGGGGAAATAGGGAGACTGTGGGGTACCACCAATTGTCGTGGGAACCCCTGCATGGGTGACGACACCACAGACTGCTGGGACAAACCCATCGGAGTAAACGCGGGCTGCGGAGCTAACTGGCCCACTAAAGCTGTTAACGCCTGAGCGAAACAAGCCCAGGGCGGCTCCTGTACCGGTGCTGTAACCGTAATAGGCCGCGCCATGGACAAACACTGCCGGCAAAGGCCCTCCGCGCTACCCTCCCCCTCCGCTAACGGTACTTTGCACGTGGTACACTGTAGCCGGAGGGGAAAATCACTTTCAGACATGATGGCACCACGTATGTGACCTCTCTCACCAATTAAGTATTAAATAGGCGAGAGACCACCCTGCAGCACCGCACCGCAAGGGCTTTAGCAGAAAGAACAGGGACAGTAATAAAGCTGACAGTTTAGAGAAGAAAAGATTACAGGCAGCAGCGCTAGCACAGTCACATACAATGCAGAAAAATAACAATTCCTGCACTAACAGCGCTGATCACTCAACTACACAGACACAGGGCCTGGTAGGACACAGCGCTGCATACACAGACCTGACCACAGCGGAGGAGAGGTATGCGGGGGGACCCAGACCACGATGCTTCCGTCCAGCGCTTCCAGCAGCGTTCACCATGCGTTCTGGAGAAGATGGCCGCCGAGGAGCAGAGAGGAGGCTGGCCTGGGGGAGGAGCGCTGCCACAGGACCAGTCGGCAGCATGCAGAGAGGGCTGTGTGCAGCGGGGGAGGCGCCGGCTGTGAGACAGGGAAGGCGCGCTCCCCTGGCATGCATTTAACCCCTGGGACGCCGCAGCGCTACCGCTCTGCTGCGGTCCGCTGTCCCAGGGGGTAGTGGAAGCGCAGGTTGGTCGCCTGGCTCCACGCTGCAGCCAGTCCCCAGGGAGCCCCCTGCCTGGGGACTTAGGACCATGTGATCAGCGGGGACCCACCGCGGGACCCCGCTGCTTACCTCTGTCCCCCTTGAATCCGGCCATGGTCCGGAGCATCTGGGGTCACCGCTAGCTGTGACCCCAGACGCCCACCAGCATCCCCGGATCAGTACCGGCGTTCTGGTACCGGCGGGGTGTAGGGAAGACAGCATGGACGTCAGGACTGACTGTCCATGCTGTACATCCAGATGTGCAGCCACAGCTGCATGAAGAATAAGCTTCAGGGGCTCTTCTAGCCCCCACTCCAACAGGTGCACCCGACTCCGGCCGGGCACCAAACTAAACTGAGGTGCCTTGGCCCGGGGGCGGGGTATAGGAGGGGGACCTAGTGCATCCTGGGAGGCTGAAAGCTTAACTCTTTGGTGCCCTGCGACTGACGTCACACCTATACCCCAAGGTATCCTGTGGATACCCTATGGACCCTGAAGTAGAAATAAACATTTCTGCTTTAATTTACTATGTGGTGCTGCGCAGAGGGACATTTTCTATTCATATAAACAAAAAACTGACAATGACCCCTCTTTAAAGACCATTCTGAAGCCTGTGCAACACCGACTAGGCGTACAATTAGGCACATTTGGGCAAAACTATACACAATGCACATCCACAAATTACAAGAGGGGAATTCAATTCAGTGCGATGATGAATAGCCGCGGCAGTGAGCTCCCGAAGCTATTCAATACAAGCGCTGTTTGCGTGGGCAAAGGATTTCTTCTAGCACAGGAGAAATCCGACAAAAGTGCCGAGCGTACAGCTGTTTTACGGCTTAGTGTGGTGCTAACAGCCGCGCGCCCGGCACTTTTGCCAGAGAATGCCGTTTCTCGCGCTTTAACACCCTTGTCAAGTCGCGAGAACTGGCATTCTCTGACATAACAGAGCACTGAACTGAATAGCTCCGGGAGCTCCCTCCCAGCGCTATTCAATTCGCGTTGAATTGAATTCCTCCCCCCCATGGTTAGTAAGTTACAGCAAAGGGTATTCCCCAGCACTGGGAATGATATCAGCAATAAGATCTGAACACCTACATGGTGGTAGATAATTCAGAGATCTCTGTTGCATATATTTGCAAAAACATGGCTAAGCCTCCAGACCACTTCACAGCATCTCTGTAGAGGCTAAGGTGTGACTTCCAATGATGCTCCCCAGCCTCGAAGGCTGGCGTCCGTGGTTTGAAGAACCAAATCCTGGATCACAAACGGACGACCCTTGTTGAGACACAATGAGTTGAGCCACCACGCCAGGGAGTGGCGGAGCTCTCTAGACAGTACTATTGTTTGGGATTTGAGATGGAGGGGAGTGCGTTTCCACCACTGTAGAAGTTCCAGTTGCAGTGGCCTGCAATGGAACTGCGCATATTCCACCATATCGAAGGTGGAAACCATCTTTCCCAAAACTTGCATGCAGAAGTGAAATCGAGAATCTGCGCTGGTGCAGAAATAGTTTGATGAGTGACTGAAGGGACATCAGCTTGTCCCCGGGAAGGAAGACCCTCTGCGCTCTGGTATTCAGGAGGGTGCACAGATGGAGCATTTCCTGCGACGGAGTCAGGCTGGACTTGCGCCAATTGATCAGCCATCCATGTGCCTCTAAGACATCTATGGTGATTTGCAGGTGTTCCCAAAGGGTATCCGGAGACCAAGCCAATAGGAGAAGGTTGTCCAGGTACGCAAGAATTCTGATTCCACGGCGACAAAGGTTGGCCGCCACAACAGCTATAACCTTTGTGAATACCCGAGGTGCCGTAAAAACAGTCTAAAAGGCAAGGCCCAAAACTGGAAGTGGTCCTTCTGTATAGCGAACCACAGAAATCATTGATGATCATCCCTGATAGGCACATGCAAGTAAGTATCCTGTATATCCTTGGAGGCCATGTAATCGGCTGCCTCCATGGCTTATATGATGGAACGAAGAGACTCCATTCTGAACCTGGGGACCCTGAGTAACAGGCTGAGTGTCTTCAGGTTGAGGATGGGGCGGAAAGAGCAGTCTGGTTTTTGAACGAGGAACAGATTTGATTAAAAACCTGTCCCCCTTTGAGTAGGAGGTACCGGAACTATCACCTCAGAGGCCAAAAGGGCCCTGACGGAAGATAAGAGGTCGGTCACCTTGCCGACATCGATTGGAAAGCCAGGGGAAAAAAAATGGACCTGAGGGCGGTTCTGAAATGTTAAGGAGTACCCTCGGGATATGATGCCTCTTACCCAGGCGCCCGATGTGGTTTACAACCATACGTTGGCGAAGCAAAGATGGCGTCCACCACCATGGGAGGTCTCAGGTGGGGTCCGCCCCCCATCATGCTGCTGGTTTGTCAGCTGGCTTAGGAGGCTGGCAGCGACCTGACCAGTTCTGACGGCTTCTGGACTTTAAACTTTTGGAGGAAGAGCCCTGAGCTCTGGAAGAGGAAAGGCCTCTGGCTTTTCCCTGTGGGAAAAAGGATCGAAAGGAAAAACTTTGGCCTTTGGAGCTGCTGGGGGAAGGAAAGCTGTTTTAAAAGCCGCTACAGCGGCAATGATTTTATCCTATTCAGGACCAAAGAGAACTTCCCCTGAAAAGAGGAGGGCTTCCAGCGCCTTCTTGGACTCGCTGACCTGCACCAATCCTTGGACCAACTGAGACAAACCCTGAACTCAAGCAGGCTCGGAGAGGGCCGGCTGTTGGTCTACAGGAGTAGGCTGAGAAGAGGTCAATTGCTGTCCCTGGAGGCTACCAATGAGGACAGGGGGCTCCGGGAGCCAATTCCCACATGGCAAGCGACAGGGAGGACACCCACGCTAGAGCGCTGAACTTAAGAGACCACAAAGAAATAAGCAGTCTTTCGTAATACACAATTACTGTATGCTCCAAGTACAGCTTAGTGACTAGCAATAAACAAATAAGCAGGCACAGAGAAGTACAATATCCTAACTGCTGACAATCTGTAGACAGTAATGTGGACAATCCCTATACTAAAAGCAATAAGAAAAAAAAACAGCCTGTCTGTTATTTTTCTTTGAGAATATAGTTTCATCAGCCTGTTTGTAGGACACTAGATTAACATACAAGTATAAACTAGTGTAAACTAACTAGAAACATTACATACACACCAAGTTCAAGTGCTCATATTTAAGAAACAAAGAAATAACAGGCACAATATTCCCAGCAACCAGCCCCAATAGGTGAGGAAGGGGATCAGAAAACACCTGGCACCACGAGAGTGAGGTGCAGGCAGGCAGTTTAGTGAGGCAACATGGCTGCTCAGCGTTTGGTAGTGGAAGGAGAGAGAGGAGCCTATGGCGGGGAGCCCAGGACAGGAACCAGCCAAGGGTGTGGTTGGTGGAGAAACAGGGAAAGGCTACATCCCCGACTGGCTAACCATAGGGACCTGTATTTAAATTTATGTCCCCATCGCAGCTGCGTCCCTGGTGGTCTAGTGGTAACACAGACAGGACTGTGTACCTGCTGTGCCAGTGACCGCAGGCAAATGCCCACCCTCTACCGGTGGTGTTTGCCAATGAAGACCCTGCTTCCCACCATGTAGGAAGCCTCTTACCTGCTCCCATGGCCGGATGTGGGTTATGGAGCGGTCAGCGGCAGCGCATGTAACACTGGCCGCTGACAGTTCAGAAGAAAAAAAAAATGAAGTTAACAAGGGCTGCTGCTCAGCCCCTAAAAATAGTGCCCTTTTCCTTGAGGCACCAAAGTTAAACTGGCTTCAGTCGGGGTATAGGGGAGGAGGAACCTTTGCTGCTTCCAAAGAAGTTAACTCTTTGGTGCCCAGACTCCTGCAGCTCCTCCTATACCCAGTGTCCCCCAGTGGATGAAAGAAAAATAAGAACAATTTACTTAATTTAATAAATTTAGAATTTCTCTTAAAGAAACTTTCGGTCTAGGGGTACCATGAAAAAAATGCTTATACACTGTGCAGTGAGTGCAGCGACTCAAAAAAAAGTTTGGGAACTTATTGCATAATACAGGTTGAGTCTCCCATATCCAAATATTCAAAAATACGGAATAATTTTGGCATGACTGAGATAATGAAACCTTTGAGTTTTGATGGTTCAATGTACACAAACCTTGTCTAAGGCACAAATTATTAAAAATATTGTATAAAATTACCTTCAGGCTGTGTGTATAAGGTGTATATGAAACACAAATGAATTGCATGTATGTACACAAACTTTGTTTAAGCCACAAAATGTTTGAAAATATTGTAGAAAAATACTTGCAGGCTGTGTATATAAGGTGTATATAACACAAATGCATTCTGTGTGTATATTGGGGTCCCATTCCCAAGATATTTCATTATGATATGCAAATATTCCAAAATACGGAATATTCCATTATCCAAAATACCCCTGATCCCAAGCATTTTGGATATGGGAGACTCAACCTGTATATGAATGTGGTCTTAAAAAGGTAATTGTAATGGATCATGTCTATTCTGCTCTGGTGACTGTGAGAAGGATTTATTCCAGTCATTAAATTTTTTTAAATGTATATTTATAAACTGGTATGCAGTCACCATGACTCCTGTGACTATGTCGACCTTCCCCATGTCTACAGCAGAAGGTTGACATTGATAATGTTGACATAGTCATAATGTCAACATTTTTGTTAGCATTAGGGTTTCTCGGGTGTGTACATTGGTTCATGAAACAATCTTGCTTTCGCAAACTCACTCCTAATTGGACTGACCCCCAAGAAGTGCCAATAACTTCTTTCCAGCACTTGTATATAGGGGAACATTTGAACAATATGCCAAGGTCCCTCTGATCTCACCTAGGGCAAACAGATACTGCAATAATTTGGGCTTAATTAAATGATGGGAGAGTTAGGCAATGTTTGTGTCTTATGTACAGCTGAGTGAAACTATTAGCAGGGGATACAGTCAGTATCCCGGTTGCCGGGATGTCGACACTGATATTACGGCGCCAGAATCCCGATGCCTATAACAATCCTGCCACGATATCGTGACTGCTAAGATAACGATGTTAAGTAGCGGGGTGGGGGGGGGGGAGGGATAGACACTAGGGGGAGGGTTAGGCTCAGGCACTATGGGGGAGGAGGGGGGGCTTTAAGATTAGGTATCAAAGAGGGAGGGTTAAAGTAGGGAGTGGGTTAGCATACCGCACAACAAGTGTTGGTATGCTAGCCCTGTCGGGATTCTGACTGCTGTGATATAGACTGCCAGCATCCCATACCGATTCCATTAGCAGCTGTGATACCATGTTAATTATAATATGCCATCAGATCATAACCAACTACTGTAGGATTAAAGGAAGAACATGTGATTTTAATGGATAATTATTCTGTTGTAGTGCTCATACAACAGGCTGGCACGGAACCTAAATGTAAGATCCTCGAAGACAGTTACCATCTGGTTGACACGTAATCTGTGTAAGGCGGTCGTGATCTTGTTTCTCGAGCTAATCCAAAATCTGCTATTTTCACAAGTTCTGGTCCCATGCAAAGGAGGTTTTCAGGTTTTAAGTCTCTGTGAAAGAACCCTGGAAAAATAGAAGAAGAATCGTCAATATGAACTAATTAAGTTGATAAGTCTTATTTAAATCTGGGGGACACTGCGGACTGTGGGACTTCCCAAAGCAAGCTTTAAAGGGGAGGTGGGTCATGCACCGGTCGAGCCATGCACAAAACCTTATGCTCAAACTGGTAAAATTTTGTGAAGGTGTGCACAGAGTACTAAGCAGCCGTCCATCACAGCTACCCAACAGAGACACCCTGCCCACAACCCAAGAAGCACTCAGTTTGAATGTGCCCGGATAGGGTCAGACACGTTCATCCAGTGGGGTCAGAGCCTGCTTAACAGCAGAAGTAATCCAGCGAGCCACGGATGATTGGAAGCAGGCCAGACACGTTGGGGGAACATCAGGACCAAGAGAATGTATGAATACCGAACCAACGTCGTCCGATACACACAAATCAGCAATGGCCAAACAACATCTAAAAAGCAGAGAGGACTATCTGCATCAGAGGAATGAAAAGTTGGCAACGTAATAGCCTGGTTCAGAAGGAACCGGAAAACTACTTTTTCCCAAGAAGAAAGCTTAGTGTAGAGCACTGCCCTTGTCAGAGTGAAATTTTAGGAATGAGAATATCAGACAGCGCAGTCAGCTCAGAGACCCTACTAGCTGAAGCAATGCCAACAGAAAAGTCACTTTCAAAGTAAGCCACGGAATGTTAACTAACTCCAGAGGCTTAAAAAGGAACCTGCTGAAGCTCTTCCAGAACCAAATTGAAGTCACAAGGCGGGACCGGCAGAACATACAGTGGTTGCGCATGCAGCACACCCTGCATAAACATCTGGATGCAAGGCCAGACGCTTCTGAAACAGGACCAACAAAGGCAGAGACCTGACCCCTTAAAAGAAGAAAGCTGGAGACCCTTCGTCAGCCTGGCCTGTAAAAAGGAAAGGAAACACGACAAGCAGAAACTCTGAGCTTACACCACTTAATGTAAGTCTTCCACACCCGTCTTGAACAGCTGCACCATAGTCTACGTCACTGCCGTTGAAACCCCAAACACATCAAGATCTTGGTGCAGGAATGTGCCTTTTGTCAGCAAATCATCCTGCAATAGCAGACGCTATGGCGGTTTGACCATCGGAGACAGAAGGTCCGCTGAGAGAGTTTTAGCTCCAATAGTTTAACTATTTAGGGTTTACTCCTCGGCCTCTCCTCTAAACACACAGTCTGCAGTGTCCCCCAGGCCGTAACAGGATTATAACATGATCATTTGAAAAACAGATCACAGTTATCGGCTATGATAATATGTAATTTAACAAATGCTTGTTGTTAAAATGAAAATCTATATTTTGTGCATCATTTTATTTATTTTTTGGTGGCTTGAAATGGTTAAAAAGGTATAAAATGTTGATTGTCAAGGAAGTAGACAGGTACATAACGTTGACAAATTATCAACATCACACTAACCCTATTTTGCCTGTCAATATTTCACCTGTTTGACCTAGCAACCAGGACTGTCTGAGGCCAAGAGGATACAGGCCTGTTTTAAGTTTACTCATACAGGCAGCCCTGGGTATAGATGGCCTAGGTATTTGCCTAGGGTGACCTATACCAGAGCATGGGTGGTAGACTCCCACTTGTCAAGTGACTAAGAGCCTGATTCAGCAAGGAACGCAACTGCAATAACGATTACGCACACAGTTCAACTGCGATAGTATGCCAATTCTCTGCGATTGCAATGCCATCGCTGCACTACATAAGGACGCCCAATTTACCTTATACAAATCAGTTTATCAAGACTGTGAAAACATTGGTACAATCTAATTCCATTGCAGCCTCACGCACACTTGCACAAGCCCTGACCTTACTCAGGAATTGCTAACTTCCACACACACTATCAGGCCTCAGGCTGCGTAGTGCATCGCAGTGGATAATTTATGCACGTCTATGCAACAACATTCGACAGACCGCACCCCCATCACCACCTGTCAATCACTCTGCTAAAAGTCTGCGTAGTCACTGCAATTGCAGTCCTGATTGCAATGGCTAGTTCGCGCACTGCAATCCATACACAAGCGCAGTACGCAACAATCGGCCGATTGCATGCGTATTAGCAACTGCATTCCTTGCTAAATCAGACCCTCAGTTTGTACTATAATATTTACTGTGTACACACTGTGGGCATCCTTGTGCGACGAATAAGGGGCGGTCCGATCTGAGGGCAGACCCTCCCCTCCCCATCATTCCAGGTCCTCTCTGCTGCTGCCTGCCACCTCCAAGGAACGTCCGGAAGTGCAGGTCATCACATGTTACAATCATAGGCTCAGATTGAGATTTACGCAATGCCGATATTTTCACAGGTGAAGCGATTGTTTGCTACTGCGAATGTGCAAAAGCCGCACTGACACGGTCAACGAATGCAATGCGATTGACGCTCTGCTGCCAGAGGGACGCTGGCATAACAGATAATACTTTTGGAAACACCCGAGGGGTGGTTGACAGACCGAAGGGTAACACCTTGAATTGGAAGCTATCTGAGAAACCTGCAAACTGAAGAAGAGCCTGATGGCCTCTCTAGACTGGAACATGAAGGTAAGCGTCCTTGACATTTAAAAGGAGGCCATGAAGTCTCCGGGGCTCCAAAGATCGGAGAATGGATCTGAGGGATTCCATTTTGAATCTGGGAACCTTGAGGTGGACATTGAGACTCTTTAGATTCAAAATGGGGCAGAAGGAACCATCTGGCTTTGACACAAGGAAGAGGTTGGAGTAGAATCCTTTCCCTCGTTGATGAGGAGGCACAGTGACTATGACTACTGACACCAGAAGGGAATGAATGGACTCTCTCAGGGCTAATGCCTTTGCAGACTCCAAGGGAAGGCCGGTTGAAATGAAACGACCGGGAGGAGGACCTCGGAGGTCTAGAGCTGGGTATACAATAGATCATATGTCATATCACACATATCGGCCAGTGTGTACCAGCTATGTCGCCGACGATGCGTGCTCCCGCATAGTCAGCGACATTGCCCATCGAACCTGCATGCAGGGTACCAACACAAGTGTATATGCACATGTCAATGCAGGCACCCCCGTCAGGTCCTGCTGTGAACACCACTGTGCTGGGTACACTTCAATGATTCGAATCCATGTTTCTGATGTGGAGAAGGAAAGAGCAAAGAGAGCAGTCTTACTGCTAGTCTCTCTGCTGGTTTGGGGGTGGGAAAGACCAGGACCCTAGGTCAAGATCCCCCTCGAGGAGACTATGTGGCCCCCAGGGGGAGTTGGAATCTTGGTCTCCCCTAAGGCCGAAAGGAAGCCAACCTAGTTTTAGGTGTAGTAGATGGGGGGGAAGGAAGCTTTGGAAGTTGCTGCAAAACTCTTTTCTAACCGTGTTCCAAAAAGAACTTCCCCCATTAAATGAAGGCAACTCTAAGGCCTTTGTAGTTTCTGTGTCTGCCTGTCACGTGTGAAGCCAAAGGGTCCGCCTGGCCGCAATGGCTGAAGCGGAGATCTTAACAGACAAAATGTCTGAATCAAAGGCCCCCATATAACTGGCTGCTTTTCTGATATTATCAACAAAAGATATCAGCTCTGAACGGGGGTGTAACGTTACAAAGACTGTCCTCCAAAGATTCCGACAACCGTTTTTGTTTTGTTTTGTTTCCTTAAGAGAACCTGTGTTCAGAAGACTTGTAGCCTTGCAATGGGCACGCAATGGGCACGCAATAGGCACATTCACTGGTTTCCCATTATGTCCTCTCAACTGGAGGGAGAAGATAAAAATTAATAATCCGCCTGGAAGACTGAACTCCCAAGATTCCACTAACAAATACTCCAGTTGGGCAGAAGAAGGAAAGGCGACTTACTCCTTCTCTTACATTTAAATAGGATGATGCCCTGTTCTGGAGCATCCTTACTATCCTCAATTAGAAGCGCAAATTTACCAATAATGAATGTCTCTACATACAGTCAGGTCCATAAATATTGGGACATTCACAGAATTTTCATATTTTGGCCTCTATTCACCACCACAATGGCTTTGAAATGAAACAAACAAGATGTGCTTTAACTGCAGACTTTCAGATTTAATTTGAGTGTAATTACATCCAAATCAGGTGAATGGTGTAGGAATTACAACGGCTTCTATATGTGCCTCCCACTTTTTTAAGGGCCAAAAGTAATGGGACTATCAACTCAAAAGCTATTTCATGGACAGGTGTGGGTTATTCCCTCGTTATTTCATTACCAATTAAGCATGTAAAAGGTCTGGACTTGATTCTAGGTGTGACATTTACATTTGGAATCAGTTGCTGTCGACTCCCAATATGAGATCCAAAGAGCTGTCACTATCAGTGAAGCAAGCCATCATTAGGCTGAAACATCAAAACAAACCCATCAGAGAGATAGTAAAAACATTCGGTGTGGCCAAATCAACTGTTTGGAACATTCTTAAAAAGAAAGAATGCACCGAAGAGCTCAGCAACTCCAAAAGACCCGGAAGACCACGGAAAACAACTGTTGTGGTTGACAGAAGAATTATTTCCCTGGTGAAGAAAAACCCCTTCACAACAGTTGGCCAAATCAAGAACACTCTCCAGGAGGTAGGTGTATATGTGTCAAAGTCAACAATCAAGAGAAGACTTCACAAGAGTGAATATAGAGGGTTCACCACAAGATGTAAACCATTGGTGATCCGCAAAAACAGGAAGACCAGATTAGAGTTTGCCAAACAACATCTAAAAAAGCCATTACAATTCTGGAACAACATCCTATGGACAGATGAGACAAAGATCAACTTGTACCACAGTGATGGGAAGAGAATAGTATGGAGAAGGAGAGGAACTGCTCATGATCCAAAACATACCACCTCATCAGTGAAGCATGGCGGTGGTAGTGTCATGGCGTGGGCATGTATGGCTGCCAATGGAACTGGTTCCCTTGTATTTATTGATGATGTGCCTGCTGATAAAAGCAGCAGAATGAATTCTGAAGTGTTTTGGACAATATTATATGCTCATATTCAGTCAAATGCTTCAGAACTCATTGGACGGCACTTCACAGTGCAGATGGACAATGACCCGAAGCATACTGCAAAAGCAACTAAAGAGTTTTTTAAGGCTAAAAAGTGGAATGTTATGCAATGGCCAAGTCAATCCCCTGACCTGAATCCGACTGAGCATGCATTTCACTTGATGAAGACAAAACTGAAGGGAAAATGCCCCAAGAACAAGCAGGAACTGAAGATATTTGCAGTAGAGGCCTGGCAGAGCATCACCAGGGATGAAACACAGCATCTGGTGATGTCTATGCGTTCCAGACTTCAGGCTATAATTGTCTGCAAAGGATTTGCAACAAAGTATTAAAAAGTGAAAGTTAGATTTAGGATTGTTTAGTTTGTCCCATTACTTTTGGCCCCTTAAAAAGTGGGAGGCACATATAGAAACCGTTGTAATTCCTACACCGTTCACCTGATTTGGATGTAATTTCCCTCAAATTAAATCTGAAAGTCTGCAGTTAAAGCACATCTTGTTTGTTTCATTTCAAAGCCATTGTGGTGGTGAATAGATGCCAAAATATGAAAATTCTGTGAATGTCCCAGTATTTATGGACCTGACTGTATATGCGGCTATCTAGGTCCGTCTCCTGTACACCTCTAGATCCTTTAGAAGCTGAATTGTCTTCCTGCTGTGCATTCCGGTAACGAGGGATTACAGCTGGGTCAAGCATCCTCTTTAGGGATACCTGTACTAAGCCCGGTACAGACTGGAACAATCCAGAGACCTATTGGGGCTCCTGCGTATGTGGATGTGGGATAAACCCTTTTGCCACCACTTAAGGCTGTCTGGAAAGGGACAATTGTTTAGACCAGAGGTTCCCAAACTTTTTTGAATCGCGGCGCCCTAGTGCATCAGAATTGTTTTCACGGCACCCCTAAACCAAACGTTTGTTATTGAGAAATTCAGAGAAAAATTTAGTGCAGTAGTAAAGTGAATTGTGCTTACCTGCCATCCATTGGTTCATTTATGTAGTGGGTGACAGGTTTGCGCTTCTGTTTGTTCACATATTTACATTACATTGACCATAATTAATTTGATTTGGTGCTGGACCACCAACCTGAAGCACCCCTGCAAGGGTACTGAGGCACCCCAGGGTGTCGCGGCGCACAGTTTGGGAACCACTGGTTTAGACAGTTCCAGCGTGGCCTGACTAGCCCAAACTGGTTCTGATGAGGGCCTGCCACTGGAGAACTCGAACAGGCTGCCGCAGCAAGGCATGCCTTACAAAGCGGCCCCCCCTGCCCGGTCCAAAGCCACATTCGGCCAGTTTATGCAGGAAGGAGATTTGTCACCAGAAGCCCACTTCACAGAAACAGCCTTTAAAGCGTTACTCTTAGAATACATGATATAACCGGATGCTTAACGATAAACTTGTGTAAATGCACCTTACATAAAAAAAAAAAAAACACCTCTGGAGTGATGTGTAAGTGAAAATGTTCATAACTGTATCAGATATTAACTCTAACAGTCACTAAAGCAGGTAGCGAAGTGACAAGGGCCGTGTACCGTGTAACAGCTAAAATGCATCTAAATTAGGTTAAGTGTAGTTATGGAGTTTACACAAGGCTATGAAAATGCTTTATAGGCATAGCAAACAGACAGCATTCATGCACAAAATACAGAAATAAATAGTTTCTAGAGAATGTATAGAAAATAATTCTATATCTGCAGAGGAAACCTTAAATGAGGTATAAACTCTCTGGCTGCCAGATCTAATTGCAGCAGACCTTGCTTCTGGAGGAGACGGCTGTTCAGCGTCAGGAAAACGGCTTCTGGGAGAGTAGTCCACAGAGGAAACGTGCCAAGAGAGGGGTAGGAGCAGCGGGAAGAAACACCTCCCCAGGGCTGACCTTCAAGGAGCAACGCCATCACTCAAAACTGAGTTCTGTTATGCCTAATATAGATATACCTATAACCATGGTGGTTGAGTGAGGGTGAGGTAAACGTTCGGCCCCCTTCCTCCGCCGGCAGCCTCCAAATCAATCCGAGGGGGAACCTAGCTAAGCTCCTAAAATGGTGCCTCACTAACTAGTGGAATAATCTTATCTGAATGAATCCGTGCCGCTACCATTTGCGGGCAGCAGCTCCGGCTGCAGGGATCCACTTTGGTGACCCTGGTAAACAGGCTCCTTTGCGTCCCCTCTGGAGCCCGCTGAGTCAAGGCAACAGTCTCCGGCGACAGTTCTGTCACCTTGAAGCGGCTCTCATTGTGAAGCACAAGTTGTTGGCTGTTATAGTGAGTACAGTAGGCAGCCCAGCTATGTCGCAAAATAAAAATATAATAGATAAAATAAACTTAACTAAGCCGTTAAAGCAGCTCATAAAAATGTGTCAAAACTCTGAGGCACGAAAAAAAATGTCTCCAGTGTCCCCCATGGATGAAAGAGAAATATATATATATATATATTTCTAATAAATGGCACTTATGATTATATGCATAAAACAAACATTGAATTGTATATAAAAGTATTTTTAAAATTTACTACCAAATATGCCTGATATTAATAAATGCGAAAAAGATGTATTTTCAACATGTTTTGATATGTTTTATAATTGTGCTTTTAATAATATGATAAAATATTTTGTTTTCTGATTGATCATCAGGGTAGCCCTCTGTGACCTCCAAGCTCGGCAAAGCAGGTAATGTCCCAATTGAAACACCAATTGCTCATTTCCACTCTAGACCACCACTGGGCATGAGAGGTGGAAGCTAGGCCTGGGGCCCATGGTTGGGTGGGCATTAGATCCGTGGGTGTTTAGATCGGGCTCTAGGACCATGTACATAATTCGCATACGCTTTAACTGTCCTGCTTTGGGAGACACAGTCACGGGTTTTGGTGACTGTCCCGCTGTCCCACCCGTGGGCCACAGCTAGTGAGGCCAATGCCAGGATTGGCTGTATCCCGGGATTTTGGGCCAAAAAGGCCGGGATTAGAATCCTTGGATTTACGTTTTCAATCCTGGGATTTCAGGGATTGAACTGCGCATGAGCAGTCTAGCCGGGCAGTGCTGCGTACTTGGCTCAGAAAATGTTGCCAGGCCTGGCCTGACAGGCAGGCTGTGCGTGAGTGACATCAGAGTTCATGCTGCACAGTCCCACACCAGCCTGCTGCACAGAGTGACTGGAGTGCTGCGGCCACGTGTGTGCCTGCTGTGACATGGGGAGTGACACTGTCACTATATCACTCTGAGGAAAACTGGGTGGACTGTCGCCACCGCAGGGTGCCCACGATGATCCCACAGATCGGGTAGAAAGTGCTGTCGCCGTGTTTGGAAAAGGGAGATCAGCCTGCGTGTAAGCCTAAGAGATAGTCAAACGCAATCCGTCTAGCCAGAGTCTGTTTGTTAGCTGGCCAGCCTCGTTTCTGAAAACCATACAACACAAAAAAAACCATCTGATCCACATAGATACGGTAAGCGCGAGCCACATCCAGGGAGGCTTCACCTACAGAAAAGTCTGAAAACTGGAAAGCTGGAACCACAAGCTCTTCATTCACATGAAAACGGGACTCTACCGTAAGGAAGGTAACCCGCCCGTGTACGGAGTATAGCTCTATTCTGGTGAAAAATCAAAAAGGGGGAGCGACAAGAAAGAGCGCTGCCAAATCAGAGACTTTGCGTGCAGAGGAGATAGTGAAGAGAAAAGTGTCTTCGCTGTCAACCACTTCAAATCTACTGAGTCCAGAGATTCAAATGGGGGAGCCTGTAGCCCCGTGAGAACCAAAGAGAAATCCCACGGTGCCACCGGTGAGACAAAGGATAGCTGAAGTCAAAGAACACACTGAAAAAAAATTCTAACATCTGGCTGAGAAGCGATCCTTTACTGAAACCAAACTGGCAGCGCAGAAACCTGTACCCTCTGGGTGGCCAGGCGGAGACAGAGGTCTAAGCCAGCCTGGAGAAAACAAAGTACCCGGGAAATCCTAAAAACCTTTAGGGTCATACTTTGTGGGAACAACATTGACCAAAAGAGTGCCAAACTCTGTAGTAGAGAGGAAGAGGAAGGGTTTCGTGCCCTAAACATCATCTGACTCACAGAGCTGTCAAAGACAGACAAAGTAAATCCGGATGCAGGCAGGGACCCTGTGCTATCAGATCCGGCCATAGAGGAAGAGGAAACGGAGTGTCTATGGATAGATTACGTATTTCCGTGAACCAATGGCGCTACTAGTATTACTGTGCCGCCTTCCTGCTTGAATGTCCTGAGGATCCTTGGGAGGAGGGAAATCGGAGGAAACAGGTACGTCAACTTGAAGTCCCACCTCGCTGCCAGTGCATCCATGAAGGACCCGTACCTGGGGATCTTGTGGTTGTGACATGAGGTCTACGTTTGGTAGGCCTCATTTGTTCACCAGGAGTTGAAAAACTCCCGGGTGGAGAGCCCACTCTCTGGCGTGTATGCCCTGACGTCCTCAAGTCCGCTTCCCAGTTGAGGACTTATGGGACGAATATTGCCAGAAGATGATGTTCTGCCCAGATCAGAATGTTTGTCACCTCCCACATGGCTGCTTTGCATTCTTCCCTGATGATTGAGATAGGCTACTGTGGTCGCGTTGTCGGACTGGATCTGGACTGGCCTGCCTTGGAGTAGGTCCTGTGCCAGGATGAGCACTTTGTATACTGCACAAAGTTCCAGGATTGAGGAGGGGCTGCCGAGGAGAGCCTACCTCCCCTCTATGCTGTATTAAAGTCCCGAGTGCGCTGGTCTTATAACATGGCCGCCGCAACTGTCACTGACGCCAGACTGACTTGCCCTGGTGACCTAGTGGGGGAGCGCACGCAGCAGTCGTCCCACTACAGCAACCACCGGCAGGTCTTCAATCACTGGAGGTACGGACTGCCACGTGGTTGACCACCTTACCTGTGTCCCCGTGCTTCTGGCTGCAGTCCTGGGTCCCAGAGTCGCCGCTAGCCAAGCTCCGCTGGTGCCCGCCGAAATCACCAGTCCGGTTACTGATGGTGGGGGTAGGTAGAGCAGCAGCACAAACGTCCTTTAGGATGCCTAGTGCTGCTTGCCCTAAAGTAAAAAGAAATAAAATAAAACATAAAATAAAAAGCTTGGGACTGCCTGAGCAGTCCCCTGTTTTAAAGGTGCATCTGAATCCTGCCGCACCAAACGAAAAACTGAATGCCTGTGGTCAGGGGCGGTGCATATGTGGTGGAGGACATGAGGCATCCTGGGAGCTGAAAGCTTAACTGTTTGGTGCTTGGATCACTCCAACCACAGTTCCCCCATGGTATCCCTGTGGACCCCCCTATGGACCCTGAAGAAGAAACAAGAGATACACCGACCATTTCTAGCAAGCCACACAAATCTACAATCACTGTACCCACTGTTTCATGGCAGCAACAAGCTAAATATTACACTCGGCCAGCCTGTCAGGTAGCTAAATTTCTGTAGGATTTATCCATAAATGTAGCCTAAATATGAAAAATGTGGATGGAGTTACATTAGAACAGCTGTACAAATCAACGCATTGTTGGTCAGATGTGATTATGATCTGACCACATCAACCGTCTGTCCTGTTCAATATCTAATTGCTCCCCAATAAATGAAGATCATGCCTATACACAAAGCGATTTGTAGCCAGTTAGGTCTAAAAAAGTATGGTACATGGGCAAGAGATCTAGTTCATTCACTATTGGGAGGCATAATTGCTGCGCAGTGACAATGCTTTTATCGTAAAAACATTTCTTGTGATTATATATATATATATATAACCAGCAACCCCGGTACAAAAGTATTTGTATTATAAACTAAAATGTTCACTTGTGCAAAGACCTTACCGTATTTGTGTATAAAAGCTAGCCCTTGAAGTATCTGATACATGATGTTCCGGATGGTAGATTCAGGAAATAATTTGTTCCTGTAGAGTATAAAAAAGAAGCATATAATTAATGTACTGCTAAAGCTACATTGCTGCTATTGATGTGACTGCAGCATGTATTATTATTATATTATAAATAGAAAGAACCGAGAACTAAATGTGTACAGGTGCTGTGGCGCTTTATATGATGTTACACAAATTTAACTGTGCAAATGAAATATCTGTATACATAAATATGTCTAAATAACGTCCTAAATGGTAACTTTCACGTTGAAATTTTTCTTTGATGAATTGGCGTACCCCAACTCACTTCTTCTCAAAGGTTGCGTAAACATATAAAGGTATCTTTCCTTCTGAACAGTCTTTCAATGTAAACACTTTTTGAAAAGTCGCGTACCAAAACTCACACTGTATGGTATGAGTATAATCATATAACGGTTTCTTTCAAATACACATCTGGAATTTTCTTATGAAATGTGGGGGTACATACCCCAACTTACGTGGAGTGGTGAAATAATAATCCTATAAAGGTTTCTTTATTCTCCCCGACACTTTAAATCCTCCAAAGATATAAACCCATAAATTCCATAAAAAAAGGGGTTTATTTAAATCAAAGTTCCAAAACAAGTTTCCACAAAAAAGGGTAATAAATAACAATAAAAAACTAAAAAGGTGCACATGAGGCACCATAGAAAATACATACAGTCCAAAAAAGTAAAAAAAAAAATAAATAAAAAACATAAAAAGAAAATAAAAATGAAAAAAAAAAAAATGGAAAAAAAAAAAAAAAAATGAACTAAGTAACGTTTTAGGTTAAAAAAAACTGTAAGATTAAGACATACATTTCCTAAATACTTTTAATTGTGTTAGAACTACATTTCCCATGATGCATTAATTGTATGTCTGGGCAGTTGTGCATTATATATTTGTTCAAATCGCTATAAAAAGTGATAACGATTGTTAGTGATGTTAGAACATTGACATAATGTTGTTTATTTATTTATTTTTTCTTCTTCTACTTCCACCTGTTAACGATGAACAATTATGTAAATGACCACTTCCTGTGCATAACTGATTGGTCTGTCTCTGTATAAATATCTGGCTTCCCACACCAGCAGTATGTCTTGAAAAAGGTCCCAAAGGACTGAAACGCGTTGACATATTACTGAAGGTGTGAGTAACCCTACCAGAAGGAATTTTTTTCATTTTTATTTTCTTTTTATGTTTATTTTTTTTTACTTTTTTGGACTGTATGTATTTTCTATGGTGCCTCATGTGCACCTTTTTAGTTTTTTATTGTTATTTATTACCCTTTTTTGTGGAAACTTGTTTTGGAACTTTGATTTAAATAAACCCCTTTTTTTATGGAATTTATAGGTTTATATCTTTGGAGGATTTAAAGTGTCGGGGAGAATAAAGAAACCTTTATAGGATTATTATTTCACCACTCCACGTAAGTTGGGGTACGTACCCCCACATTTCAAAAGAAAATTCCAGATGGGCATTTGAAAGAAACCGTTATATGATTATACTCATACCATACAGTGTGAGTTTTGGTACGCGACTTTTCAAAAAGTGTTTACATTGAAAGACTGTTCAGAAGGAAAGATACCTTTATATGTTTACACAACCTTTGAGAAGAAGTGAGTTGGGGTACGCCAATTCATCAAAGAAAAATTTCAACATGAAAGTTACCATTTAGGACGTTATTTAGACATATTTATGTATACAGATATTTCATTTGCAGTTACATTTGTGTAACATCATATAAAGCGCCACAGCTCTTGTGTCATATTCTGTTCTTTTGACATCGATTGTTTTTTAGAATTGTGGTGATATACTTGTTAAGAATAAGATATTAGACTACTGGCAGCTGTTTGTTGCGCCCTTAAAATAGCATCCTCTTTCTTCTTCCATTACATAATATGTACAGGTGCCTCACTCTCTCTAGACTGTTGAAAAGCGATTTAGACTTACAACAAGACTAAAATATAAATTTGAACTATAATTATGCCGTCACATAGAAATACATTACAAAGTAATATTGTGTTTCACAATCAATGTAGCTATTGTAAATAGAAAAATATGAGATATGGTAAGAACTTACCCTTGTTATCTCTATTTCTACGAAGTCCATAGGGTTCCACAGGATACCTTGGGGTATAGGTGTGACGTCAGTCGCAGGGCACCAAAGAGTTAAGCTTTCAGCCTCCCAGGATGCACTAGGTCCCCCTCCTATACCCCGCCCCCGGGCCAAGGCACCTCAGTTAGTTACCAAGCCATAGGCCGGAGGAGGAGAAGGAAGAGAGAGAACAAAGATCTGGACACATACAAGAATCACATTCTCACCAGAGGGAGACGGAAAACCGGTGACCAGAGCAAAGCCCATCTGCAGCACAGGTGCGACAGGGCGGGAGTCCTGTGGAACCCTATGGACTTCGTAGAAATAGAGATAACAAGGGTAAGTTCTTACCATATCTCATATTTTCTACTTCAGGGTCCATAGGGTATCCACAGGATACCTTGGGGATGTCCCAAAGCAGTATCCTTTAAGGGTGGGGACGCTCCTGTGCAGAAAGGAGAATCCGCCGCCCGAAGGAAGCATCCTGAGAGGCGAAGGTGTCAAACCTGTAATACCTCACGAAGGTATGGACAGAAGACCACGTAGCAGCCTTGCAGATCTGAACTGCCGAGGCACCACGTCGAGCTGCCCACGAAGGACCCACAGACCTAGTGGAATGAGCCTTCAGAGAAGGAGGGACCGGTAGGCCTTCATGAAGATAAGCTTCAGAAATAGCCATACGGATCCAGGCTGCCAAAGTTTGCTTTGAAGCAGGCCAACCCTTTTTACGGAAGCCAAAGAGGACAAACAAAGCGTCCGACTTCCTAAACGAAGAAGTGCGGTCAACATAAGTCCTTAAGGCCCGCACAACATCCAAAGAGGCCTCACCCACGGAAAGACCCGGTGAGTTAAAGGCCGGAACAACTATTTCCTCGTTAATATGAAACTGGGAAACAACTTTGGGAAGAAACTCGGGCCGAGTGCGGAGCACTGCCCTGTTCCCATAAAAAACCAAGAAAGGGGGTCTACAAGAAAGAGCCCCTAACTCAGAAACACGTCTGGCCGAAGCAATGGCCAGAAGGAAAACAGTCTTAGCTGTTAGCCATTTAAGATCCACTGAGCCCAGTGGTTCAAACGGCGGTCCTTGGAGAGCCCTCAGGACCACAGCCAAATCCCAAGGCGCCACAGGTGGAACAAAGGGCGGCTGAATGCGGAGAACACCCTGCATAAAGGTGCGCACATCCGGGATTGTAGCAATCCTACGGTGAAACCAGACAGATAGGGCCGAAACCTGTACCTTCAAAGAAGCAAGGCGAAGCCCATGATCTAGTCCCGCTTGCAGGAAGGCGAGAATCCGAGACAGACGAAACTCCCGCGGTGCATAACCTCTCGGTCGACACCACTGGAAGAACGTATGCCACACGCGATGGTATATCCTCGCGGAAGACGGTTTCCGAGCTCGTAACATGGTACGCACCACAGAGCTGGAAAACCCCCGGGACCTCAGCATGGCCGTCTCAACAGCCACGCCGTCAAAGACAGCCGAGTCAGGTCCGGGTGAAGGCAAGGACCCTGAGACAGAAGGTCCGGTCGTAGCGGCAACCGCAGAGGAATGTCCACGGACAGACCCTGAAGGTCTGAGAACCAGTGCCGTCTGGGCCACGCGGGAGCTATCAACAGGAGCGTCCCTCCTTCCTGTTTGAATTTCCGGATTACCCGTGGAAGAAGGGAGACCGGAGGGAACAGGTATGCGAACCGGAACGTCCACCGGACGGACAGAGCATCCACCAGAGACGCCCCTTTGTCTCTTGTGCGAGACCCGTACACCGGCAACTTGTTGTTGTGCCGGGACGCCATGAGGTCGATTTCTGGAAGACCCCACCTGTCCACCAGTAGTTGAAAAACGTCCGGGTGCAGGGACCATTCCCCCGGATGAACGTCCTGGCGACTTAGAAAGTCCGCCTCCCAATTGAGCACTCCCGGGATGAAGACCGCTGATATGGCCGGAAGATTGCGCTCCGCCCAAACCAGGATCCGAGAGACCTCTACGAGAGCCGCCCGACTGCGAGTTCCTCCTTGCCTGTTTATGTAGGCCACGGTGGTAGCGTTGTCCGACTGGACCTGCACCGGGCGACCCTGGAGAAACCGCTGTGCCTGCTGGAGAGCATTGAAGACCGCACGGAGTTCCAAGATATTTATTGGAAGCTCCGCTTCTGTCGGCGTCCACCTGCCCTGGAACAAGTGTGGACCCGAAACTGCTCCCCAGCCCCGAAGACTGGCGTCCGTTGTCAACAGGACCCAATTTGGAACCCAGAACGGACGTCCCTTGTTGAGGTGGGTCGTCTGTAACCACCACGTAAGGGACAGGCGAACCTCCTGGGTGAGCACAATCGTCTGGGACTTCAGAGACTGAGTCAGCCCGTTCCACTTGGACAGGATCAGGTGCTGCAGAGGTCTGGAGTGAAACTGGGCGTATTCCACCATGTCGAACACCGACACCATGGAGCCCAGTAACCTCATCGCCGAGTGTAAGGACACCCGGCGGCTGTGCAGACAACTGCGCACCCTTGACTGTAAAGCAGAGATCTTGTCCTCCGTCACGAAGATCCTTTGCTGTCCCGAGTCCAATAAGGCTCCAAGATGCAGAATCCTCCGAGACGGAATTAGAGTGGACTTCTGCCAGTTGATTAGCCAGCCGTGCCGTTGCAGCAGTGCAATGGTCAGGTCCAAGTGGCGTAACAGGAGCTCTGGAGATCCTGCCACCAATAACAGGTCGTCCAAATACGGCAACATGCGGACTCCCTGCAGCCGCAGAGAAGCCGCCATGACCGCCATCACCTTGGTGAAAACACGTGGTGCTGTTGCCAGGCCAAAAGGTAACGCCCGAAACTGGAAGTGGTCGCTGCTGATTGCAAACCTGAGGAACTGTTGATGGCGCCAAAGAATAGGGACATGCAGGTAAGCGTCCTGTATGTCCAATGACACCAAGTAGTCCCCAGGTTCCAGCGCCAGAATGATGGACCGTAGGGTCTCCATCCGAAACTTCGGGACCCGCAAAGACTTGTTGAGTGCTTTGAGGTTGTGAATCGGACGATATGACCCATTGGGTTTCTGTACCAAAAATAGATTTGAATAGAAACCCTGGCCCCTCTGGGAGAATGGAACCGCCACTATAACTCCAGCCTGGAGCATAGTGTGCAATACCTTCCGCAGCTCCGTAGCCTTGTTCCGGTCTGATGGGAGACCCGTGGTGAAGAAGCGAGCCGGGGGTCTGTGCCGGAAGGAGAGGGCGTATCCGTGGGAAACCACCTCCAGAACCCAAGTGTCTGTCGTAGTGGTCGACCAACACTGGGCGAACTGTAGCAGGCGGCCTCCCACCCTGGGATCCCCCAAAGGGAGGCCCGGACCGTCAGGCCGCAGGCTTGTCATCTGGCTTGGGGGCCGGACGTCTGGTACTCCATGCCTGCTTCCGGGGCTTGACCGATTTCTTAGGGCCAGCCTGTCGAGGAAACGACTGTGGTTTGGGCCTGCCCTGGGCCCTAGATGACCGAAAGGACGATGGTCCCGAACCAGAAAGAGCAGCGGCCGACGGGAGACAGGCAGATTTGGCTGCCGCCAGCGTGGCCACAATCTTATCCAGATCCGGACCGAAGAGAACTTCTCCGGTAAACGGCAACGCTTCCAGACCTTTCTTGGAATCTGCGTCCGCCTTCCAGGATCGCAGCCACAAGGTGCGACGAGCAGCTACCGCTGCTGAAGAAATTCTAGACACCAGAGTACTAATGTCTAGAGCCGCCTCGTTGATGTAGGTGGCCGAATCACGGAGATTGCCAATCAACTCCGCCTGATCGGCCGGACAGTCGGATTCAAAAGAAGCCTCTAATGAATCCGCCCAGCGCTCCATCGCTCTGGCAACCCAGCAAATGGCCATAGCCGGCCGTGCTGCCCCCCCTGCAAGGGAATAAGCGGACTTCAGGCAGATTTCTACCTTGCGGTCCTTAGCATCCTTAAGGGAGGACATGGATGGCATCGGCAATGTGGCACTACGGACAAGACGGGTCACGTGAGAATCCACCTGTGGAGGGGATTCCCACTTCGCAAAATAATTATCCGCGAACGGATAAGCCACCGCCAGGCGTCTCTGCGGCTGGTATCTTTTGCCAGGTTGTTTCCACGCCTCCTCTAAATGGTCCACCAACTGACCCGAAAGAGGAAAGACTGTGGCATCACCCTTCACATCTTTGAAAAAGGCATACTTAGATTTAGCCGCTGGGGGAACTTCGTCCTCAATCACCAAGGCTGTGCGGACCGCCCGAATAAGTCCAGGAATATATACTTTGGACTTAGCATCAGCGTCCTTAGTATGGAGAGGTTCCTGATCGTAAGGATCTAGAATCTCCCCATCATCAGACGTCCCTTCGTCATCCTCATAAGGAGCGGACAGAGACGCCATCGGCCTTTTATGAGACCGCATCACAGACTCCCCTTGCAACACATCCGACAAGTGCTGTACAGAACTCGTCAGGGAGTTAACCCACGCTGGCTCCTGAGAACCCAGGAGCGGGGAAATAGGGAGACTGTGGGGTACCACCAATTGTCGTGGGAACCCCTGCATGGGTGACGACACCACAGACTGCTGGGACAAACCCATCGGAGTAAACGCGGGCTGCGGAGCTAACTGGCCCACTAAAGCTGTTAACGCCTGAGCGAAACAAGCCCAGGGCGGCTCCTGTACCGGTGCTGTAACCGTAATAGGCCGCGCCATGGACAAACACTGCCGGCAAAGGCCCTCCGCGCTACCCTCCCCCTCCGCTAACGGTACTTTGCACGTGGTACACTGTAGCCGGAGGGGAAAATCACTTTCAGACATGATGGCACCACGTATGTGACCTCTCTCACCAATTAAGTATTAAATAGGCGAGAGACCACCCTGCAGCACCGCACCGCAAGGGCTTTAGCAGAAAGAACAGGGACAGTAATAAAGCTGACAGTTTAGAGAAGAAAAAAGATTACAGGCAGCAGCGCTAGCACAGTCACATACAATGCAGAAAAATAACAATTCCTGCACTAACAGCGCTGATCACTCAACTACACAGACACAGGGCCTGGTAGGACACAGCGCTGCATACACAGACCTGACCACAGCGGAGGAGAGGTATGCGGGGGGACCCAGACCACGATGCTTCCGTCCAGCGCTTCCAGCAGCGTTCACCATGCGTTCTGGAGAAGATGGCCGCCGAGGAGCAGAGAGGAGGCTGGCCTGGGGGAGGAGCGCTGCCACAGGACCAGTCGGCAGCATGCAGAGAGGGCTGTGTGCAGCGGGGGAGGCGCCGGCTGTGAGACAGGGAAGGCGCGCTCCCCTGGCATGCATTTAACCCCTGGGACGCCGCAGCGCTACCGCTCTGCTGCGGTCCGCTGTCCCAGGGGGTAGTGGAAGCGCAGGTTGGTCGCCTGGCTCCACGCTGCAGCCAGTCCCCAGGGAGCCCCCTGCCTGGGGACTTAGGACCATGTGATCAGCGGGGACCCACCGCGGGACCCCGCTGCTTACCTCTGTCCCCCTTGAATCCGGCCATGGTCCGGAGCATCTGGGGTCACCGCTAGCTGTGACCCCAGACGCCCACCAGCATCCCCGGATCAGTACCGGCGTTCTGGTACCGGCGGGGTGTAGGGAAGACAGCATGGACGTCAGGACTGACTGTCCATGCTGTTCATCCAGTTGTGCAGCCACAGCTGCATGAAGAATAAGCTTCAGGGGCTCTTCTAGCCCCCACTCCAACAGGTGCACCCGACTCCGGCCGGGCACCAAACTAAACTGAGGTGCCTTGGCCCGGGGGCGGGGTATAGGAGGGGGACCTAGTGCATCCTGGGAGGCTGAAAGCTTAACTCTTTGGTGCCCTGCGACTGACGTCACACCTATACCCCAAGGTATCCTGTGGATACCCTATGGACCCTGAAGTAGAAAATGATGGTTAATTCTGTTTAGAAATACATACCGATCTTTCATTAGTTGGTAGAGATTTTCCTTCATGTATTCAAATACAAAGTAGAGGTGATCATTTTCCCGAATGACCTCCTTGAGTTTAATGACATTGGCGTGATTAAGCTTCCTCAGTGACTAGAATAGAAATAAATTAGTCAACCAGTAAATACTCTCAATTAAATTGGTACCATTTAACCGAGTTATTTGTCTTTTAAAAAGTTAATTGTTTTGTTATTTAATTTACTAGAAAAGGGACCAAGGCCACCTCAGTCTGCTTCCCCACTAGCCACTGCTCAAACTGTGGGTCTGTTTAGCTGTCCCCCTTACCCCCTCAACTGCTTGCTCTGCCCCCCCCCTTCCCAATTTATTTCTCCTCCATACTTACCTTCTTCCCTGCACGTTCTTCTCCTCCCTTAGGTTTGTCCTGTCTCCCTTGCAGTGAGAGCCGTTGAGAGGACACCCCGGTCCCACTGCACATGCATGTAGGAGACGGGACAGACCCAGACCTCAAAGACACACGCACAGCCTGCATATTCAGCAGATTGGTAAGAGTTAGTGATGGTTTTCAGGTATGGCAGTTTCTGTCATGTAGCATTTATATATAATTTCTCTATCACAAGCTCACATATATACATGCTTTGGACTATGCAATAGAATCAAACTAAAGAGATCTACAATAAGAGTGAAACATATAAATGCTATACAAAGACAAACCTCACGCACTGCCATAGAGCAATGCTAACCACTGCTGTTTCACAGAATAAATGTAATTTGTATTTATGCCTTTTATAGATGTTTCTTTCCAGAACACCCGGTACAGCTTGTAAGCACACTAGCCTGTCACTTTGGATCTCTGCTATATCAGCAGCTTATAAATATACTCACACCTGCTGTAAGATAAATAGTGAACACTCATCATGCAACATGCTTGTTTCCGCAGATGGCGTTTTATTGGAATACAGCTTTAAAATGACCCCAGAAAGGCATTCAAAGTATTTGTATTACACTTCTCAATGTCTAGGCAAAGCTTTCTGGTGATGTTAAATCCACCATGGGCATGTGGAGAGACACGCAAGCTGACGTCTTCCTGCGTTAAATAATTGTATTTGTTGATTGCATACAATTCCTTAATCTATTTGTTGTTTATATGATAACTGGACCAGAACAACTTGGCTACTTGTGATACTCAGCACTTGAAGATCTATATAATAAATTAATGTCAGTGGTGTGCCAAAGTGGAGGGAATCGGTATGAGATGCCCGCGGGTGAATAGTTCAAATACATACAGTGAAAGGCCAAATGGTGAAGATCCCGACTAGAGGTGGTAAGTAGCCTAACCCTCCCCTCCGCCACCCCCCCTTAACTCTACCTTAGTGGTGCTTAACCCTATAACCTCCCCGGATGGGGGTGCCTATCCCTAGCCCCCCTTTCCCTAGCCTAACCCTAACCCCCCCCCCCAATTCTCAGCTAAGCGCACATACTTAACACCATCCGGACGTTTGGGCTTCCTACAGTCGGGATGCCGACGCCGGTATCCTGACGTCAATCAGCATTATTCCGGGTGGCGGCATATCATGACGGTATTTCAACTGCCGGCATCCCGTCCGACAGGATATCAACTGCATCCCAACTGGAGAACCCAGTGAAATAATATTCTTTACAAAATGTACACTACTTGTCCTGCAAATGTATGGATGCAATTTTGGGACTGGATCCTCCCCAGTCTCACATATTCTATACATGCTTCGGAAAAAAGTTTAAATTAAATCCAGCACCATAAGTGTTAATTTTGTGAATGAGATGCTCGACACAGTGCACCTAATGTAGAACCATAATAAAAGGTGTATAAATAACATTACAAATTGGCCAGTTTCGGCAGTCCAACAGGGACTGGTGCAAATCCTGTGGCAGCCTGTAGTGTTAACCAGTGATCGTGTTTTAGTGCTATAGCGCATCCTTTACGCTTTATAGTCAGAGGGGGACTCAGTTCTGAAAAAGGAGGCCCCGCAAGATGCGCTGTGATGACCTATGATCTGGCTGTGTGCGACCTAGCCAATAGCAATCCTGTAGCGGGCACAATGGTGTACAGTACACCCTCCATGTCTCTTGGACAGTTATAGAAAGATGTAACCTGCTTTAGGTAGCGGGCACTATGGTGTGCAGTACACCCTCTGTGTCTCTGGGACAGTTACAGAATGATGGCCATTTGCTGGTTGCATCTTTACCGAAAACATCTAATTTATGTCAGGGGATTAGTGTAGTACGTGATATTTGTGTATGAACTGAGGAAGAAGGGTGTGGGTTTGGCTGTATATGTGCCTGACAGAGATGAGACTTGTGCATTCTCTGGGAGAAGAGGGTACATTGTTCATGTACAGATAGATAGGAGTGCGTTTTATTTACGGTTTGAGTTAAGTGTGCGCAGTACCTGTTCTGAGGAATGTGCAGTGGTCTTAATAGATGTAATGGGATCAGTTGGTCATTTAAGGGCATGTGGGGTGGTCTGATGCTATATGGGGGTGGCATATGTGGAGCTCAAAAGCATAAATTGTGATGGAACTCGGAAAGAGTGAAGTAGGGACCTCAATTGTTTAAAGTGAGGGATCCCTAGGATCCACATATTTTTTGGTCAGCGCAATCACTGTTCACATTTAGGAGGGCACCCACCCTGCCTGTTTTTTATATTTAAAAAGGTCACCTTTAGCTCTCGAAGATTCATGCATTCCTCCCAGGAGTAAAACTTTCTTTTCATTCTGTTATGTAAAAGAAGAAGAAAAATAAACGGTATTAATTTGGTTCTGAAATATAAATTTACATACATCTTAAGTAATTTACAAAAAAACAAAAAGCACACACTGTTACTAAAATAACAAGGCAAAACATTGTGATAATATTGTAATAATTATTGTGCTAATTTCTGAAAAATCGACAGTGCTGAGGATTGTCTACATTATTGGGTGAGTATGCAAACAATTCAGTCCCCCCCTGCCCCCCAAAAGGGTTCTGATGGAAAGCCATAAAGAACATATAGAAATGAATGGTCAGTTAAGAATGTGTCCTGCACTGCCTGATTAGGAGAAGCTGAAATGTTTTCCTTTTAAGGGGTCAACCTAATTAGGTGCATGTTGGCTTATGCGAGCAGTTTTCATGGCAAACTCGTGAAGTGCAGTTGCAATCCAATTCAAAACTCTCATTTTTTATTTTTTTTTTAAAGAGGAGAATGCGTTTTTTGTGTGCAAAATACGAGGGTTGTTCAAAAATTAATTTCTAAATGCTCACAACTCAAATTTTATTATAGATACAGATTTGAAAATTTGCAGTAAAATACTTTGAAGTCTTAGTTACAGAATGACTCTACTCAAAAAATTCACCATCTGTCCTCAAACATTTTCTCCACCTCTCAACCCAAGCTGTGAATCCACTTTGGAAAAATTCCAGTAGTCAGTGTTTGACCCAGGAACATATGGTGTTTTTAACAACCTTTATGTCTTCAAAATGTTGACCACGGAGACAGCATTTGAGAGGGCCAAATAGATGAAAGTCAGAAGGGGTCAAACCAGGACTGTATGGTGGCTGTGGCATTATTGCCCACCCCATTTTGCCGCAGATGATGCCATCGAAGTGTGAGGTCTGACATTGTGGTGGTGTAAGATGACATTTGACAGTCGAATTGTTGACCTTTTTTTGCAGATGGCTTCTTTCAGCTTCTTAAGTGTAATAATGTATCGATCATTGTAGATTGATTGGTTTTGTTCCAAGTAATCGATGAGAATAACACCTCGGCAATCCCAGAAGAATGTGGCCATGACTTTGTTTACGGATCGCTGTGATTTAAACTTTTTTGGCCTAGGTAAACTTGGGTGTTTCCATTGCTTTGATTAGGCCTTTGTTTCTGGGTCATAAAGGAATACCCAGGTCTCATCTCCTGTAATGACATTTTCCAAAAACATCTCAGGGTTGGCTTCAAAGTTGGTCAAAAGGTCATTGCACACTTCCACCCTCTGGGCTTTATGATCCCTGGTTAATTGCATTGGAACACATTTAGCACACACTTTACGATATCCCAAATCATTGATTAGTGTTTCTACAGTGCCATGGCTACATTCCAGTTCATCACTGATACCTCTGATGGTCACACAATGGTCTTTCTGAATCATGGCATCGACTGTGTCGGCTCTCTACTGTCACTGCAGTTGATGGTCTGCCACCACGAGGTTTGTCGCACACGGACGATTCTCCCAATTGAAAACGCTTCATCCAGCTTCTCACATTGCTATAGTCATTGTACCCTCACCATACACTTTTTTCAGTCTTCTGTGGATTTCTGTAGCACTGCAGCCTTCTTATTCCAGAAATTCAATGACGGCTCTTTGTTTCATCTTGGATTCCATGGTATTTCTTGGACTACCTAAACAAAACTGCATATTAAAGTACAAACTGACAAAGTTTCAAATAAATATTGCGTATTATTTCAGAGTTATGAGCATTACTTTTTGAACAACCCTCGTAGTAGGCAAAATCTTTATTTTAAAAGTTATAAATGTTGAAAAAGTGAAGAACCCCTTGGGCAGCCCCCCCAATGACTACTTAGGCATTTAGAGATTTTCAGTTAGCTTAATTGGCCTCAAGTTACCCCCAAATTAACTTGTTCATTAGTTTAGGTACCGCAAATGTAATTACAGTTTTTAAATGAAAATTGTTTTTTATCATTTCTACAAGAAAAAAAAAAGTTTCCAGTGTAATGTTTTTCTAATTTTTTTTTTTTATGTAAATGCACAAATCAGCCATTTGACACCATTTAAAAACCTCAGGAACTTGGATTTTTGAATCAAAGCACCCAGTACATTAACAGACTCCCCACCTTTAACAACATGACAAAAATACAAATTATATTAATGGCACTTCAACATGCACAGTGGTCTAAGGCCCCCATACATCAACACTCGATTGTGGCAATTTGCAATTGATTGTGTATAAAAATCTGTAATGTATGGGCTTCACAGATCGCAGATTGCAACCAAAAAGTGATTAAAATTGTTAAATCAGATTGTCCAACATGTTGGATTTCACAGATCGATTGGGGCTGTAGATTTGTCACGACTCTGGGAAAGTTGGCCTCCTGTGACGAATCAGACTCTGCAGGCTGAGACCGTGGTAACAAGAACTGAGGAGGTTTAAGATAGCTTTTCCTCATAGGAGAGGTAAGACTTGAATCCTAGTGCTCTTTTAGAAGAATTCAAGGTTTTTTTTTGAAAAACAGAGAGAAATATTGAGGATGATAGCTATAATCGAAACTAAAGTCCAAAAGGATAAGAACATGAAACTTGATAAGTCAATGACAGGACTGTAGCAGCATAGTAGGAGTGGGACGACGTATAAGTGCGTAAACTCCACAACAAGCAGCACACTAGTCAGATAATGCTGAATATCCATGATCAACGGAGCAGGAATCCTAAGTTCGAGTCACCGGGGTTCACCCAATAAGACGAGACGGGAATCCTAGGTCAAAGGTATGGAGGTATATCCAGCTAGACTGTGATGACTTTGGCTTGCGATGACTGTGGGTCTTTTGAGTGCACAACGGTGCGTCGTACTCCAGATGTGGCACACAGAGCTGCGTCACGGTGGCATAGACAGAATGCGTAGGTGGGCGTTCTATAGGTGCTCCGGGGTGAACCTCGAGTAGCGTCTTTTAGGTGCTTCAGGTTTTATACCCAAAGTAGCGTCTTAGACAAAGAGCAGGACACAGTGATATTCAGGAAGTCAAGGCCTTAGACAATATCAGGAGCCAAATACTAGGACTTGAGAAGACTTTGTACATGCACTGAATGAGCAGCCAGAAAAGGTTTAAATAGGCAGTGCCTGTTGCCGATTGGTGGCTGACTAGGGAACCAGGAAATACTGATGGACTCTGGCAACAAGATGGCTGTGCCTATGAACTGAGGACACCACCGGTAACTATGGAGGATGGCATCAGACTGCACGAGGGATGCCTGTCAGTGCGGAGAGAGAGACCTGCAGCTGGAGCGTTGCCGTGAAGATGATCTGCGGTTGCCCAGGACCACGAACCGGAGACCAGAGACAAGTAAGGCTGCTGGCTTGACTCTGCGTCGGGACCTGGAAACAGAGTCCCTGACAATATTGCTAGTGGATGGAGATGATCAGCAGATTTGCAGACCGTTACTAGAAAAAGAATGGGCCTTTCAAGATTGGAAGATCTGTGTTTGCTGAAAATGATCTGCAAATCACTGAAAAAGATCTGTAATGTATGGGCGCATATTGCTAGATTGGAAAATCCTAAAATCGGGCAACAGATCTTCAAATTGTTCAGATTGCTGATGTATGGGGGCCTTTACTCTATCAGTATTCAAATTAATTACAGGCAATTGTTTACTGATAGTTTATATTTGTTTAAAGTTAACAGAAAAACACAAAATTTCAAAGTACATAATGAAATAATAAAAATAAATAGAATGAACTGAAAAAAGGTTTTACTTTTTAATAGCGACCAGTTCTCCAGATTCCGTGCTTCTTGCAAGAAGGACGGAGCCGTAGGTGCCATCTCCAAGCTGTTTGAATGTTGTGTAACGGTTCATGGTGGCAGATCATGGATGGAAGGGACATTTCAATAGGAACAGCGTATTCCAGCAGTAAGAGTGAACCTTCTGAGTAGAATCACAGTGATAGGAGGCAGGTGGACTATTGGTAGTCAGATATGGTCATGCTGTGAATTACAATTTAAACAGAATTAATGATCTAAGACACAATTTAATTCACTAGTGTTTAGTAATAAACCAGTTATTACATGGGAGTCTTTAACATTTAAAAACTTTGCAACTACCTACCAGTATATTACTCACTTCAAAGCTTTATAAAAATACATTACTACATATGGTATTTATAAAAATAAATTGAAGTATATAAGCATTGAATCACAAAAAACAGCAACGCAAGTAAATTTTAAGCATGCATGATGCAGGCAGGGCTCAGCTGGGCATTCCAAAGACTTTGTTAACAATGAATAATGTGCCAGTAGTTGCCATGGTAGTACATGACACTACAAGAATAGCTGCCTAAAATAAAATTAAAATTAAACAGGTATAAATGGTAAATATCATGATTCTTCTGCTTATAGACTGCAACAGTGATCTAAATTTCTATTGTGATTGTTGCTTTCAGATTTCCATTTATCTACCACAAAATAAAACTACGATTACAGAAATGTAAAGCAAAAAATACTAAAAAAGAAGGTTTCAGTTTGCAAAATTGAAATGCAAATATGAACAGTTTAAAACATTCATAGTATTACCTTATGTGTGATAACACACAAGAGACATGAAGAAACAACACTGTGCACTAGAAATAAGCATCTGACTTCCTGTATAAGAAATCTCCATGGAAAACAAATAGCATATTATGTGCTGCCTCCCTTAGCAACATGTACTTGGTATAAATGGAATGCTCTTGGGTGATGAACCTCAGCCAAAGTCAATAAATCACAAAGCAATCATAGTAAGTTACTGTAAACGTGAACAGTACATTTAAAGGATTTCCAACTTAATTAAACAATGTATGAAACATTCAATACATTTTTACAAAGGTTACACTTTGTAAACCAGAGAATCAGATGGCAGGTAAGATTGTTACATCAAAGTAGAAACAAAGTACTGTTCCCAGCTATACAACATCACTTGATGTGCCAGAAGTTCAAGCCTTTCATAAGTTACATATAAATAATGGTGCATACACACGGTCAGATTTTTCTTCAGATCTGAACGATAATGATTTTAAAAATCGTTCAATCGTTCATATCTGAAGGAAAATCTGACATGTTTGTCAGATGAACGATGAGCGATGCGCATTCCCGCTTGTCAGATAACGATATCTGACATCTGATGTGTTTGCAGTCAGATTTGGACGATTCCATTCATTTTAATACAGGCAAAAATCGTTCAATTGTTGGTAAATCGTTCATCTGACATATCTGACCGTGTGTATGAACCATAAGAGTATCGTGCAGAGGTGCGAGATGTCTACACTGTGGATGCAGCCATTCTGCTTGTTCCTAGTGATATGATAGGCTGCACTGTTAATCAGTGGTTCATTCCACAAGGTGGTGGGCTACATTGCAAGTTTGCAACAGATGCATAATAAGGTGATCTTTGGTCCTATGCCAAATTCTGTTTTAATTACCTGATGGGGAAAATAAAAGAAACCCAAACAAAATCAGATGCATGCATGACTGGCCAGCAGATCAAACTTCTCTGCAATTTGTCTTAGGTAGAACACTTGTAACTGAAAACTGTTTGTTTTTTAAACAGTAAGACACAAGTAGCCCCCACTCTATGCCCTGCTCATGTCATAAAGCAGAAAATAAGTCGGCAAGTCCGGTGCAAGGTTTCCGGGCGCCCTAGGCAGTGTTCGCAAATACGCGCTATAGAGCGTATTTTACCCGATATCGGGCACTGGGGACTCACTTTTATAATGTTGCCGGGTCCCCGGGGACGCGCTGTGCTGTGGCCAATCCCTGACAACTGGCTGCAGCACAACCCGTCCCCCTAAGAAAGACATGACACTGTTAAAGCAGCCAATAAGAGTCAGATAGACTCTTATTGGCTGCTGCTGTGGAAAGCCGTGCTGGGACCAAGTGTCTGATCCCAGCATCGGCACAGCATCTGTGCCCGGCGCTGGGACAGTGTGTTTGTTCCCAGCGCCGGGTACCTGGTGTCGGCGGTAAAGTGGCGGCGGGAGAAGCTTGGCTCCGGGTGCAAGCTCGCTGCCCGGAAGCCAAGTAGAGGCGGCGGTTGTTTGGCACTGGCCGCGAGCCAGCCGCCAATAGGAGGTAGACGCGACGAGCCAATCGTGGCTCGCTGCATCATTGCCCCGCAGACTCGCGGCGTCTTGAATTAGACGCCGCTGAGCGGGAAACTTCAGTCCGGCATCGGAGGGAAGTAGTGAAGACCTCCTGAAGACAAGAGAAGAGCGGCGCGGCAACAGTTCCGTACATGGAAGGCTGCTAGGCCACGTCACGGCTTCTCTGTTACTAGCAGTCCCCAACACTAAGGGGTTCACGTCCGGGGCGCAGTGCACACATCTATACTTTACACTGCACTGTCACTCTTTTTCCATTTTCGTGTGATGCCCTGGGGGGGGGGGGGTCCTGGGCTGGACTGCGTCCCAGACGTGAACCCCTTAGTGTTAGGGACTGCTAGTAACAGAGAAGCGGTGACGTGGCCTAGCAGCTTCCGATGTATTTGCAAATGCTTGCAACTAATATCTCTGAATCTCTATGACCATATAGTCTTCATATATTGTTGAAGGTATTTTTCAGTGTGCTGAGGAACAATAGGGGGTTAAACCCCCCTTCTTTTTTTACTTAGTATGACCCCTCCCTTTCATGCACCTGATTAGTACTGCTAGATTGATTGAGCAGCTGCTATTTTTGTTTGTTACATATCAAGTTTCCCCCAGATGTAACCAGGGCACTGGTTACCACTACTAACACTAAAAATAAAAACGCTCTCTTAAGAGATATTAAATCATAGATACTGCTAACAAATATACAGCGTTTTAATCACCTTTTCATTACACAATAAATTGAGTCAGACGGAGCCACCTACATCTGCAACTTTATGCAAATGCCGCTACAAAGCCCTTCCCCGGTATTCATCCATGTGTCCAAATGTGCAAGGACTTGAGACACCCACTTGTCAGCATTCGCAGATGCTGAAATAATCATTTGGTGCCTTTTTAGAAGCACCATCGTAACTTGCACCAGCCCTGTGTCAGGTGCATATTTTTTGTCTATTGATGGCCTCCTATGCATAGTGTGTGACTCAGGATAAGGCCCAGTATTCTTTATTTTTAATGTTTCATTTCAATACGATTTTGTAAAATTTAATATCTAACGTGCAATAATGAACTTTATGTATTAATTTGAAAAATGATTTAAGATCAGTAGGGCACTCTCCAAAAAATACCTATGATTTCTTTATAGGATTATTTTGTTACAATAGGTAGGGGAGTAGAATCCCCATAAATAGGAGATAACAGATCAAGTCAGTAATCAAAAAATAAGGGGTGGATAAGATATCAAATATAATATCTCTCTCTTAAAATCCTATGGGCAGAAAGCACAACAGATAGCAATTGCAGAATATAGGGATGCAGTTACATAAATATTACATTATATGTATAAAGTGTGTACTTACTCCATAGCAAAGTAGGTATGGCTAACAAGCACAAATAGCTAAGTACATTAGACTTTACTGAATATACAAAGATAAAAACGCAAAAACCCTGCACAAGCCTGGGCTTTAAATCTAAAATGTAATAGTGGTTAGTGAGACACAAACAAAGGGAACACACATCAATGTTGTATATTAACTAGGTGTGTGCACCGGCCACTTTTCGTGTTTTGGTTTTGGATCTGGATCTTTCTTCGTGTTTTGGATCTGGATTGGTTTTGCCAAAACCACCCTTCCGTGTTTTGGGTTCTGGGTTTTGTGTTTTGGATCTATATTTTTTTAAAAAAAAGCATAAAAACAGCTAAAATCACAGAATTTGTGGGTTTTTATGCTTCTATGCTATTATTAACCTCAATAACCTTAATTTCCACTCATTTCCAGTCTATTCTGAACACCTCACAATAGTGTTTTTATATCCAAAAGGTTGCACCGAGGTAGCTGGATGACTATGCTAAGAGATACGAGTGGGCGGCACAAACACGTGGCCCATCTAGGAGTGACACTGCAGTGGCAGACAGGATGGCAGTTTGAAAAACTAGGCCCCAAACAGTACATAATGCAAAGAAAAAAAAGAGGTGCAAGATGGAATTGTCCTTGGGCCCTCCCACCCACCCTTTTGTTGTATAAACAGGACATGCACACTTTAACAAACCAAACATTTCAGCGCCAGGGTCTGCCACACGACTGTGGCTGAAATGATTGGTTCGTTTGGGCCCCCACAAAACAAGCTGGCAATTAATCTGTCCCTGCACAAACTGGCTCTACGGAGGCAAGATGTCGTCCTCATCCTCCTCATCCACCGATTCCTCACCCTCTTCAGTGTTGTGTACATCCTCATCCTCACAGAGTATTAATTCGTCCCCGCTGGAATCCACAACCACAGGTCCCTCTGTACGTTTTGGAGGCTGGTCTCCCTGGAAGAGTTGATAATTCATTTTATGAACATCATCTTCTCCACATTTTGTGGAAGCAACCTCCTACGCCTTTCGCTGACAAGGTTCCCGGCTGCACTAAACACTGTTTCGGAGTACACACTGGAGGGGGGGCAACTCAGGTAAAATAGAGCCAGTTTGTACAGGGACCTCCAAATTGCTTCTTTTTCCTGCCAGTACAGGTACGGACTGTCTGACATGCCTACTTGGATGCTGTCACCGATGTAATCCTTTAACAGACAGACGCACGCTTGTCGCTGCTGCTTTAAGGATGCAGGTGCGGCTACAGCCCACACATTTCACAAAGACAGAAAAAAAAGATGAATTTTTTTATTGTTTGTGGAGCGCACTTTGAGGGTTACACCACCCTTTAACAGACAGACGCACGCTTGTCGCTGCTGCTTTGAGGATGCAGGTGGAATCTAGACGGGATTTGGAACCGGGGACACACTACCTCCATCAATTGTCTAAATCCCACTGCACTAATGGTGGACACCGGACGCACATCTAACACCAACATAGCAGTCAAGGCCTCAGTTATACGTTTTGCTTCAGGATGACTGCTGTCGTACTTCATCCTCATCGCTAGGGACTGTTGGAGGGTCAATTGTTTAGTAAAAGTAGTGGTGTTCCTACTTCCTCTCTGGGATGATGAACAACTCCCAGCAGCAGCAACAGCACTAGGAGGAAGTGGTTCTTGATCTTTCCCTATTTTATTTTTATCGGAGAAAGTTTGGTCCTCCATTTATGTTATATTGATATATACGTGCGGCTAAGGCGCACACAAACACATGCACTTTGTGGGTTACACCACCCTTTAAGAAATGAGGAAGCCGGCTCTTTACTTATGGGACACAGGCGCACGCTTGGCGCTGCTCCTTTGTTGATGCACGTGCAGCCACAGTGCACACAATTCACAAACACAGAAAATATTTTTTTATTTGGTTTGGAGTGTACTTTGGGGGTTACAGCACCCTTTAACGGTCAAGCCAGCCGGCCCTTTACTTATGACACAGGCGCACGCTTGGCACTACTTTGTTGATGCACATGCGGCTACTGCGCACACTGGCCCTCATTCAGAGCCGCTCGCTAGCGGCCGTACGCTCGTTCCGAGCGATGTTCGCACATCTGCGCATGCGTACGGTTTTTAGTACGCATGCGCGAACCAGTCAGTGCGGACGAAAATCGTTTGTACGCTATATAGCGAGTGCCTGCTATTTTGAGTGACAGAATGAGGCGTATGTGGGTGGTAACAGGGGAAGGTGCTTGTAAACGGGGAGTGGAGATCAGAACGCAGGCGTGCTTAAAGGTCAAAACGGGCGTTTTAAGGGTGTGCATAATTAATACAGCAGCGTCATTGACCACGTCACTTGGTTTTTTTTAACTCAGAACTGCTCGCAAAATAGCGGTTGAAAAAACCAACCACAAGAATAGCGAGCAGTTCATTCGCTGTACGATGTACTCGATTAATCTAATAAATAGCGGACATGACGTATGGTGCGAGCGGCCAGGGGGCGTTTTTAACAAATAAACGAGCGTATGTTTTGTTCGCTCGTTCAGACTTAGAGGTGTGAACAGACTGCAATTTGCGAACGGATCATTTGAATAGCCACCCCTTGTTTTAGAACGAACGACCGCAAATAGCGAGTGGCTCTGAATGAGGGCCACAATTCACAAACACAGAAAAAATAATTTTTTTTTTAGCACTTGGGGGGAGCACCCCTGACGGACAGAGCACCCCCTGGACAACACTACAGCACCCCTTTAGGACTGGGACACTGCACAGGACTTTGGAGTGGACACTATGGACAACTGACTGCACAACACAGTCCAGCCAGCCCCTATGGACTTTGAAGTAGTGGACACAGCCCCGATGTACAACAGGAGCACAGCACAACACAGCCAGCCCCTATGGACTTTGAAGTAGTGGACACAGCCCCTATGGACAACAGCAGCACAGCACAACACAACACAACACTACACTGCACTACACTACACTACACTACACAGCCAGCCCTATCTCCCACCCTCCCTCTTCACTGTCCACAGCCGAGTGAGAAAATGGCGCAGACGCGGGTACCTTATATAGGATCCAAAACCCGCGAGACCCGGAAGGCGGGATGATGACGTTTTGCCTCGATTTCAGATCCGAGTCAGGCGGGAAAAGTCGAGCCTGACTCGGATCGCCCTCGGATCGGGGGGGCTCGGATTTCAGAAATCCGAACCCGCTCACCCCTAATATAAACTAATGCTGGGTACACACTGGCCGATATATTGACCAATTAATTGATCGGCCAATATATCGTGCCTCCGTCGGCCAGTGTGTACAGACGATATGTCTGAACAACGTCGTTCACAGACATATCGCATTGGCTGTGCTGCACAGCCAATGAACAGATATGTCTGCAGATATATCTGTCCATCGGCAAGTGTGTACGGGCGATCAGCCGATCGCCCGTACACAGGGGTGCAGAGAGGCGGGGAGCCGCGAGCGGGTACTAATTACCCGGGTCCGGCACAGCTCCCCATCCCATATCGCAGATGTGTTTTTTTTTCCCCGAAGGGGGCGTGGCCACGCCTCCCGCAATTAGGCCACGCCCTCTACCTGCCTCGAGCTGCTGCAGCATCATACACACTGAACGACCTTCATCTGCAGATCACTCGATCTGCAGATATATCTGCCAGGTGTGTACCAACCTTAAGTTTTGGATGTAAACTCATCAACAGGCAACATGAACAGTGTAATGCTGGGTACACACTGACAGATACATTGGCAGATCAATTGATCGGCCAATATATCTGCTGCACGTCGGCCAGTGTGTACCCGCGATATATCGGTGAACGTCGTCGTTCACAGACACATCGCATTGGCTGTGCTGTACAGCCGATGGACAGATATGTCTCCAGACATATCTGTCCATTGGCAGGTGTGTACGGGCGGTCGGCAGACCACCCGTACACACACAGTGGCAGCAGCAAGGAGGGGGACGGGACCCGCCCCCGACCCGCCCACCAGGTCCCACCGGGACCCGAAGGCACAAGCAGATGATGGCTGTTCAGTGTGTATGAACGACCATCATCTGCAGATATATCTGTCAGGTGTGTACCCACCTTTAGTGCGATCTAGATAGCGTGTAATTATGCTTGTCTGAAGAAGCGAGTGTGATTGTTTTGTAAACGTTTTGTAGCTTTGAGTGTGATGAGGTTACCAGAGTGGTGGACAGACCAAAATCAATAAGTGAAGAGGAATAGTAAAAAACAAACAAAAAAAACCCAGAGAAGATAAACAATAATTTGGGGTATTGTTGGAATGAACAGTATAGTTTAGTGTTATAGAATAAGCACACTTTCAAACAGGGGATTTTAATGAAGTACATGTTTGCTATCAAATAATGTCACTTTGAGCTTCACATAGTAGGTAAAAGACATTAGGCCTGATTCAGAGATGGACTGATTCCGATGGTCGCGATGTTTGTTCTTTTGGTCAGGCTGCGTGAGCTGAAGCCTCCACCAGCCTGGTCACTCAAAAGGCCAGGAATCCGCGTCCGACGCAGACCCTGGCCTCGACCCTCCTGGATAACAGAGGCGACATGTCTCAGTTTCCAGGAACAGCGCCCAGGCATGCCCTCGCTCTGCCCCCCAAACGCAGCAGCTTGTCAATCATGCTGCCGCTTGGGTGGTCTGTAAGCGAGATCGCAGAACGAGTCATGCGCAGGTGCAGAACCTTAAATATCAGAGATGTGTGTTCATCCTCGAAAGAATTACATTACCCTCAGCAGTAAATTGAATGACTACACTTAATAAATTTAAGAAATACCTGATAGTGTTCCTGCTAGAGTGCGGGCAGTGCAGGGCGCAGACTTGGGGTAGGGCACTCGAGGGCATGCCCAGCACTTACGGAGGTGTGGGCTCCCCCTAAGCTCTCCCCTCACGGTGAATTGATGCCTGTGCACTGCGTCTTTTCACACAATGGCGATTGGTCACCACAACTATTCCCACCCGCGTGAAACTGTGGTCCGCGGGTGGGAAGGCACAGGGCAGGCTGTTTTAGCGGGTCGCTGCTAAAAGGGCAGGGTGCATATTGCCCTTTTAAAAATCGGGCAGGGTGTGGTGCCCCGCTAAAACAGCCTAGCGGGAACATTATATCTGTAATAACATATCAGCAGGCCTTTAACAAGCTATAGCAAACAAATATTACAACTAATCATAAAGGGGCTGGGGGTTGCATGTGACGGCCATCTGTAGCCCTTCACTGTTCTAGAATCTAATGCAAGTGATCAAAAACAGACCATGTCTGATGCACAGCAGAAACCATGCTAGTGTCTTCTGCATAGCTAGCATCTTCACAGTGCACATGCTCAGGAATCGAGTGGAAACAAGTACGGGCAATGTAAAATTGTACACATTTTAGTCGCATTTCCACTTGCGACTGAAGGGGTGTAGCTGGACAGTAACAGGGACTTCTCATTTAGGCAATGTTCAGTCAGAGAGTGGTGACAGAATTGCAGGCTATGCTGAGTTGGCCAGAAGAGTGACTACACGTTTCTTCAGATGTATTTTTTGCTCCAAAGATAGGGCTAGTACATGTGTACAGTAATGATGATTAGTATTAAACCAAGTGTATGAATAGGATCTGTCCGCTGACAATACTATGTACAACTCTGCATATAGACAAAAATACACATTTAGTGCCATGTGCACAACGTAGAGCAAATACGGCACCACGTGGGGATTGGCAGAAATTGATAAAATGGCCATAAAATATAAAATAAACTGTGAATATGAAAAGAGACATTACAAACGAAAGGGGACAAAATAAAGTACAATTCAGGAGCCTTTCACACCCTAAATTAAATAAATCTGGAAACTTCACATCTACAAATGCCATAAAGCAGACTGAGATTTCAAGACTATGAGCTTTCTGCTTACTCATTCTGCTCTTGGGACTTATTTTCCCTATTGATTTATTTAGTGACAATCTGTGCGCTTGCCAACACAAATGCAGTACTCGTAGGCTATAATGGATTTAGGCCCTTCTTGCTAGCTGGTGCAGCCATATTAGTAATTTGATACCAGCACTGAATATTTTTTATATATTCTGCAGTCTTCATTATAGGAGGAGATCGGGAGCACATCAAACAATATATTGGACAGTATATTGTTCTGACGTGGATCAGAACAATAGAACGACAGCATGCAGGTGAATGCGGGATTGAAGCATACATCGCATGGTCATACACTGGACCGTGCAGTGTGTATGGCCGCCCAATATATTCTTCCACTGTCATCTCAGGTCTGCTGGAATACACATCAATTGTGGAAGTGTAGGAATTTGGAGTATAAGGGGCATATTTACTACAATCCACATTTAAAATGCAGTTATAGTATGATAGTTTTGTCTAAATGCACGTTGCAAATTTAGGTAATATCACTTGAATTTATCAAAAATCACTTGCAGGGACAGAGCTTCCGAACTTGTGGCCAAAAACTTTGCACTGTGGTCTACAGGTCTAGTACTGGCGCCTACCTGCCTTCTGTAGTTCTCATTGACATAGTTGTTGGGCATACGTTGTCTCTTTATCAGCTCTCTGGTTCCGGTGCCTGTCCTCTCCTCCTCTCTCTGGTTCCGCTATGCTTTCATTGCTGAATTGGCCCCATAGCTCTGCCTGCAGTGCCGCTCTCTGTGGAGCTATATTCAGGTCGTCTGTTTGCAGCATACAGCCTAGCTCCGCCTCCTCGCACACGGGCCGGAACCCATCAGTCCATCTATCCCACCCTCCTCTCTGGTTCCGCAGCGGGGCTCTCTTACCACTAGTTACTCTTCTCTCTGGTTCCGGCGATCTTATCTCGCCAGTGTCAGTCAGTTTCTCCTCTCTTTGGTTCCGGTGTCGTCTCTCCTGCGTACGGTGCTGTGTGCCTGCTGTTCCCTGCGCTGTTCTCACACTCGGCTCCCGGGTGTCTCCGTTCAGTCATGGCTGCCGCCCGCAGGTCCCGCTCAGACTCCCGCTGCGTCCTGCGTTTCTCCGACCGAGAACTGTGCTGAGCTACGAGGAGCCCGCGGCCGCCCAGCATGGTAATTCCCGGGCAGCCAGCTGTGGTGTGTGTGGGGTGGCGGTGGGCCGCCGCTGTGTGTGTACGGGGGTCTAGTGTCCGGTACTCACGTGATGAGGGCTGCCCAATGGGAGTGTGTGACGGTGCATAGTGCTGCTGCCCCGGACGGTGCAGAGTGTGCAGCACGGCACCAACCTCGTCAGGTCATGGTTCCACAATTGTATTCTAAATTGTCTAGAAACCTGATCACACACCCAAATACACACATGTATCAGCCACACCACATAATAGGAATTTAATCTAAGGGGTCAATCCAATTAGGTGCGAGTTGGGTGCTGTGACGTTCCCATGGTGATCTTGCGCTGCATTCGTTTTTGGGTGCGCACCCCCTGAGCAGGTGAAAAGGTAGGGAACAACTCTATTTTAAGGTAAAAAGGTGAGGATACACTGCAGAACCTTAAGGGGCCTATCCATTAGCAGAACTTTGTGAAAGACCAGAGATTTATCTTTTGAAAATTCCTGGGGCTGCTGTGACATATGTCATGTACATGACAGATTTTTCCGAACTATATTACATGACATCATTCTGGGGGTGGAGTTTTTTTTTCTGTTTCTATTCATTTTCATTTAAAAAATCGTTTGTCATTTACTGTGACAGATATTTCTAATATCTGTCAGCGATAAAGGATAATTGACCAACATGTTGGAGAGACAAAAGACCAAATTTGTCAGACGTGGGAGTGCGCATTTTTATCGTTCAGAGCCTATCCATTAGTAGATAAATTGAACGACTGAACGATAAATCGTTCATCGTTCAAATTTATCTGCTAATGGATAGGCCCCTGTAGGTACACTTCTCTCAATGAATAACTATACACGTCAGAGGCACTTTAAGAGCCCCCTCCTCTCCAGCGGTGCAGTAGACTTTTTGGTATTGTGCCACAGAGTCTACTGCGCAGGTCTCTGGGATCATGGCGCCCGTGCCACGTTCCTAGGACATCTGTACTCTGCAGCCAGTGCCAGGCCGCTGGAGAGGTAAGTATATTTAATTGGGTGTGTGGGGCCCCCATGGACCCAGGAGCCCGTGTGCACTGCACACCTTGCACCCATTATAAATGCGCCCCTGATGCACGTAGAGGGGTATAAATAACACATTATTTTGCCAATAAAACATGGGTTTTCTGGGGAATTTATATGAAAAGCTCTATAATGGGTTAAATAATGTGGGACAGGTATGGGGAGGTGTTTTATTGATTGGAGAGTTTTTTAATTTGCAGATAAGAGGTAAAAGTGTTTATACCAACTTTTTACAAAATTGTATAAAAACACTGACAAAATACTCTGCAGATATTTTTCTGCACCCCAAAATGCAGGAAAGACTTTAATTTGCTGAAAAACTCTTGCTATAATCTTCAACCATTAATAAAAAGTGCAAACATCAGCCATTTGACACATATTGGATCTTGCATTTCTCAGGTGCGTGCATTTGTACAATGTATCCGAGTTCCTCACACCTAATTGTATTGAGCCCTAAAATGTAGGAAATTATGGACATTTCCAAAAGCAAATGTCTTAAATCTGGAACTGTGCCTGTAAATTGGGAATCTGTAGGGAGCTCCGGTCCTTACTAGTTACTTTGTTAAATTACTGAAACTTTTATAGCCGCACCTTCAAACAGAATAGGCTTTACTGGGACACAATGTATAAAAATACAGCAAATACCTTCTCTAGGAAACTGTAGCTTGCCAATGTTGATTTATGAAGTGCCTCTGCAATGGCGCTGGTTACCCATACATGGATCTGCTGCATTGTTAGTGCATTGGCAGCCTCCATTGTCTCTTTGAAAGGAGTTTAATGTGTTGTACAATGTGGGAGACCCTTTAGTTACTTAGCCCCTGCATCAACACATATTAAAACCTCAGAATGCACAACTGTATTGTTACAGATGTGATAGTTAATGAACAAGACTGTATACAATTATTTTAAAATTAAGTCAGTTTATTAAGGGCATCTGTTCAACAGTTAACGGTCAGTCTACCCCATTTCTTGGCTGAACTGTATATTCCACACAGTGTCAGAAGTGTAGTAGTTAATGGTGTAAAGGTGGGTATCCACTTGCCGATTAAAATGAGCGATTGAACGATATCGTTATTGTTCAATCGCTCATTAATTGTGCACAAATCGGGCATGAAATTGTCGGAAACGACCAGCGATGCGCGCTCCAGCTGGTCGTTTCCGGCATCGATCATCGCCAGAACATGCTGGTCAATAATGACAGATTGACCATGTTCAGGGATGAGGGAGGGTGCCTACACTGGATGACATATTGTTCAGTGTAGGCACTGCAGGAGAAGAGGAATGACTGTACGATTACAATGTTGTAATCGTAATGTCGTTCCACTATCTGCTAGTGGATACGCACCTTTAGTTGACATTGTCTAGAATACACTGTCCCATTGTTTATAATTACCTTTTGGTGGACCTGTACTTCAAATAGCTTGTTCAATGTAAATGCACATATTCTTTTGGATTGAGATCTAAGGACTGATGTGAAGTTGAATGCAAGGTAGTTTTATGTGGTGGGTTCTTGTGCGTTTTTGCACAGTGTATGATCTGGGGCTAATTGTATGAAACACAGTCACATCTCCATTAACTGGTGAAGTGGCATAACTGCGTGGTAGCGGTATTCGCTAGTAGGCGAAGGTGTGTCAGTGACATTACGGGCTATTCAGAGTTGTACATATGGAGAAATATGCCTTCTTTCAGACAGATCTCTTGCGTAAGGCTAGGTCTGGTGCAGTTGTCCTCTGATAATGATGACTTCAGTGAAATAAAGTGTATGGGTATTGGTGATCCAGCCTCATAGATGTCTACAGTTTGGTATACTGGCGAACAGCTGCATTTAGTTCTGTGTACGCAGTGTGGGTCAATCAACCCTATAATGTATGCGAACATTAAGGTACTGTACATTTCATTACATTTACAGTCCCCTCTAAAAATGAGGTGTTTCTGTAACAAAAGAAAACACACAGGGTGGTTACATTTTTTTTATTACTATTTTGGTTCCTGCTGCTATCTGATTTCCAGGCTGTAATGTGTCACCTGCATTGTTTACACTTTCCTGATTTCCTGGTGAAAATTTCCTGTTTAAATTTGCAGTTAATGCATAGTGCTACATACGTGAAAGCTATCAAAACAAAGTATAGAAAGGGAAAAAATACCCAAAGTGAAAAGGTAATTTTCCCAATTTCAAATGAAAATTTATCCTGATTACATGTAAACTGGATTCTAATCATGAGGAAAATACACTGGAAACACTACTCGTTTCCTACAAGTTGAAACACTGGCCGTGTGATTACTATCGCCACTGTAGCCATATGATCTTAAATCTAGCAAGAGCGATTTGAAACATTAATCACAAGAAACAACTTGCACCTTCATCCTCAATCATGACTGGCTCAAACTTTCTGGGAACAAGCACAAATCAGGTTTCCAGGGAAGAGGGTTTTTTTTTGTTTTGCAGTTGCAGCAGTATAAATGTGCCACACAAAATCAGTTTTGCAATGACACTTTTTCACATGTTAAGAATATCTTGCTATATATATCTAGAGAATGGCAGGCACTCTCTCCCTGTAGTTATATCACATTTCCCAGGTGCCCTCTGCGATGTACAGTAGATAAACAGATGCTATGGACACTCATGGGGCTTGCAGACCATGTACATACAGATAGGCGGTGAAGCCTTTAAACTGTTGTCAACGTTTCAGTTTAATGGTAACTTTCGTCAATACCTGTTTAAAGTTTGCGTTAAGCTGAAACGTTGGCAGCAGTTTAAGAGCTTCACCAACCACATTTACTTGGTTTGCAAGCCCCATGAGTGCCACTGACCACAGCATCTGTTTATATAAAGATGGATATAGGTAAATATATATCTATATTTGTCTGTCTGGCTTTACACTTTAAAGGTGAATCCAGTCCTGTTATTGAAATGCCAGCATTTTTGTGGTATGTAGCATTAATTTGCATTAAGACGGATATAGAGATATGTACTACTCCTGTAAAGGATTCTAACTCCTCTGCAAGGATTTCCTTTACTTGTGTACAAAACTTAAAGCAAAGCCGGGTGTGTCATGGAACGAAAATCTGCTGTTGACACCAGGCAAAATGGATGTACACATTTTCTAGATTTTATTTGCCTTAAGGTGCATTTTCAAAAGATTAGGCATACACAAGGTCGTGTTAAAACCAGCCCTGTTGGTGTGCCTCGTGCACCCATCCCAGCACATTTGGTACTCACTGCCAACCTTTTGTCTTCTCATGTGGTCCATAAGTACAAGTCTACCTTTTTTGTGGCATTGTCTGCAAATACAAAGTTCTGCAACTGCTTATTGAGCAGTTATTTACATGAGAAGGCAATGACGGGTTACCTAATAAATTGGTGACTCAGGACCTGATTCAACAAGGATCGCTGATGCGATTGTGGCAGCAAGCACGTACGTAGTTCTGCGACATTATGCAAATGACTGCGATTGCAATGCCGCCGCAGCACAACATAAAGACGCCGCCCACTTCCCTTTACTTACATCCGTAATACCTTGCAAGTCTGCAAAAACATCAGTACCATCGGAGCCTCACGCACAATTAAGGCAGGCCAGACCTCACTCACAAACTGCTAAACTTCCTGTCGTTATCTAGAGGTCAGACTGCATATGCCGTCGCAGGGGCTTAATTATACATGCCCCTGTAACTGCGTTCAAACACGCTGACTCTTGCGTTCGCTCAACCACCCCCCACAAACGGTGCTTCCTGCCAATCACTCTGCGATGGGTCTGCGTACACACTGCCCTTTCATTCCCGATCGCTGTGGCTAGTTCGCGCACTGCGATACATGCGCAGATTGTGAAAATCGTCCGACTGCGTGCGTCTTAGCACTTGCGATTCTTGCTGAATCAGGCCCTTAGAATATATATTTACTAAAGTCTTCCCATGTTCCTGGTTGCTGACTTGAGTCAATAAATTGTCCTGTTAGGTGCCATGTGTGCTGCATCAGCCTCTAACTTCCTTTGCCTGTTTGTTTCATATTAAAAGTAGATGTCTTCCTTTTACGAACGTCTCCTGTGGTCATTAGTAATGCGATATACAGTAGTTTTTTGTTTTACTGTAAAATATCTTGGTTTTTAACTTCTATCTACCTTAAGGCGCGTATCCACTTGCCGACAATGAAGGACTGAATGATAACGTAGTCGTTCATTGTACTGTACTGTGCCGTGCCCACACTGAACGATATGTCATTCAGTGCAGGCACCCTCCCTCATCCCCGACCATGCTCAACCTGACGATATCGTCAGGTTGACAGTCATGTTCGGGCGATGAGCAATGCGGACAACGTCCAGCGGGAACGCGCATCGCTGTTCGTTGCCAACATTTTTCTGCACGATTAATGAGTGATTGACCGATCACAATGTCATAATTGTTCAATCGCTCATTTTTCTGCTGAGATACAGACCAGAGTGTGCTGTAGCACCAGGCAGGAAAGAGGAACTGCACGATTTGTGACAGGTCCAGGGTGCTAGAATGAACTCTAGGCTCCCAGTTTTGTATGCTTTGGTTGCATCTGGTTACATCCCATGCTGGACTGTGTTATAGGATGGGCTTTCGTCTTTGTACAGCGCTAGACACAGTGCATTCTGCGCCTCCATAAGCTCTGTGCTTTTCATAGAGCATCTAGACTAATTATTCCATGTGGTCACAGTGCTGCAGGCTCACATACAATGCAGTGTTCTCCCCAGGCTGTTTTTTTGTGGGCGCATTGCCCGTCAGAAACAGCCTATGGCCCGGCACTTCCCCTTGCCCCAATGCGCTGCATCACCGGTCACCCTCAGCGTGTTTTTGTTGACACACACTTTGATAGTGTTCACTCTAGGTCCGGCAGCAGGCAGGGCGCCGGACCTACAGATAGGGCACTTCTGCACACGTGATCAAAAAGGGGGCGTGTCTTTATGACGCGCCACCTTTTCATCACTCCTGGGGGCGTGCCCGGCTCTTATAGACATGCCGGGCAACCCCCAAGTGCTGCGGTCACTGTGAATGGAGGCCGGGCGTATGCATTCACCGGCGGTGACCGCTGTGCCGCCATTTTGACCACCCGCGGGAAACTGCGATCCGCGGGTGGAGGCAGAACCCGCAGGCTGTCTCAGCGGGGCGCCGCACTGGAGGGTAGGGTGTTTTCTGCCCTTCAGAAATAGGGCAGGGCGCGGCGTCCTGCTGACACAGCCTAGCAGGAACGCTACTTTGAGAGCGTAACCAATGTGCCGCTTCCGGGGGAACCTGCTGGCAGTTACACCGTCCCCACGTGCAGCAGGGTCCGGCTCTACTTCCTGCAGGAACTTCCTGTGGTTACACCAGTGCTGCTGCCCATGTGGAGCCAGCGCAATCAGCTGTCTGGTAACAAGTTGCTGCTGCACTGTGTTACACACAGTCACCTGTAGCCCCGTGTGCCAGTGTGAGCGGCGTAATGCGGGGATACCGGGCTGTACAATGCCGGAAGCAGTAGCATAGTCTGACGTTACTTCCACTCCAGTATTACTGCTGACGCGCATGGGGTATTCAGGGGATCGGTATGAATCTTTCAAACCCGACGCCGGAAGACCGGCACCACCGAAGATCCCGATGGGTAAGTAAGGCAACTACACCTAACCCTCTCCACCCCCCCTAACCCTCAGGGGTGCCTAACCTCCGCCCCCGTAAGTACCTAACCCCCCCTGTATCCCTGCAGCCTAAACCTAACCCTCCTGGGGGGGTTCCTAACCCAAACCTCCCCCCGGGGGTGCCTAAGCATTTGTCCCCCTCGGGAGCTCCTAACCTCTCCCCAACGGCTGTCTGCGCCCGGCTTACCTTTGTTTGATATGCAGGGCGTTGGGCTCCCGGCATAGGGATAATGATAGGCGTCGGGATTTCGACGCTTATCATTAATCCCTTGTCGGGATTGCACAGTCGGGAAGCCGGCTGTCGGCATTTCGACCGTCTGCTTCCTGACTAGCTACACAACTTACTGTATGCTTACTGTGCGCCAACCAGTCAGTGCGGTCGAAAATCGTGTGCTCGCAAAATAGCGAATGCCTGCTAATTTGAGTGACAGAATGAGACTATTGTGGGTGGTAACAAGGGAAGGTGCTTGAAAACGGGGAGTGGAGATCCGAACGCAGGCGTGCCAAACGGTCAAAACGGGCGTTTAATGGGAGTGCATAATTAACAAAGCAGCGTCATCGACCACGTCACTTGGTTGTCTTTTAGCCTGAACTGCTCGCATGATTGCGGTAGGAAAATGCTACCACAAGAATAGCGAGCAGTTCATACGCCGTTCGATGTACTCGATTAATCTAATAGCGGAGAAGACGTATGATGCGAGCGGCCAGGGGGCGTTTTTTCAAAATAGCGAGCACATGTTTCGTTTGCTCGTTCAGACATAGAGGCGTCAACAGACCGCAAAGAGCGAGTGCTTAATTTAAATATCCGGCCCCTTTTTTCAGAACGACCGTCCGCAAATAGCGACCGGCTCTGAATCAGGCCCTCTGTTCCCATACACCCTAGTGCTGTCTTGTTTCAGATAGATGCGCTAAATTCCCCGAAGCTCTTATATACAGCTAATACATACGTGTTTTTTCGTATATGCATAATATGCTGCAAAACAATTTGAGTTCTGGTGTAATCACTTTAGTGTTAATGACAAATTTTGTCTTTTGTCTTTCCAACATGTTGGTCAATTTATCTTTTGCCTCATCTTTTGGAAAGATCTGCTAATGAATAGGCCCCTTAATACTTCATAAGGCATAATGACTTGGGGGAGACACTGGCCTATTTCTACCAGTCCCTGTGCCAGTTTTCCAGTTTCCCCCCCCAAAAAAAAAAAATCTGTGGGGACAGTATCTGTGGAGCTGTATAAAAAAAATATATTCTGTGTAGCCTGCAAGTGGGGACAGTATCTGAGGTTTGTATTAATAATAATTTCTTTGGTGCCAGCAAGTGGGGAGAATGCGCCCGGCATCCATTCACAGTGACCGCAGCGCTTGGGGGCTGCCCGGCATGTTCGTAAGGGCCGGGCACGCCCCAGGAGTGCCGAAAAGAGGATGCATAATAAAGATGGCCTTTTTCATTGGCCGCACACCTTTTTCGTGCAGAAGTGCCCTTTCTCTAGGTACGGCGCCCAGCCTTGCGCCGGACCTAGAGTGAACATTATACACAGGTGTATTCATTACTCACTGACACATTTTAAAAGCACTAGAGGTGGATTTAATCAATTCACTTGTAATTCTGTGAGGAGACCTGGAAAACATGCACTGTTTGAGGTCCTGAGGACCGAGTTTTATGACCTGTGGTCTAATGTGTATGTCCTAGGACGGCGTGGAGTTATGTTAATGTTATGTATTTTAACTGCCGAACGACGCAAGATACATTGTTTGGTCATTTGAAAGATCGTTTGTTCTGGGCTTCAAGGGAAATTGAGATGATCATTCCATCATTAGTACATCGTCTAGTGTGTACCCAGCATTAGAACTTCTCCTTTTAATAAAGATGTGGGCTTAATGTAGCAGATTAACTGTTCTTTTAAATAAGATAGAAAACATCAACTTAATCTTATGGAGATGAAGTAATAATAATTTTAATTTAATTACCAGGCGGAAGGTGAAGACGATTGTTATCCTGTCATCCTGAAGGATGAGGAAAATAGAAGATCTGGAGAAACAAATCTTCAGGTTAATTGACTTTGTATTCATCTCCCCCCACACTCACAATATTTATGGACTTCGGAATTTGTATAACGTGTGCAAATGCTGAAGTGCATGAAATACTTTTAATGAGTAGAGATGGACAATTTTAAAGACTTTCACACAAAACTAAAAATTATGTTTTGGGAGGAATATCCAAAGTAAAACTATTGGTTTGACAAAGGAAGAGGGTACTCCTGCTGCTCAGGTAATGTTTTCAAATGGTCATTATACTGTCACAACACCATGTCAAGTTTGGGCACACAAGAAGTGTTGAGAAAGGACATTCACTAGTCTGGGACTAGGCTTAATCTTTATTATGATAGTCTATTAAAAAATATATTCGGGTGAATTCAATTGGGAGTGAGTATGAGAAAGCGATCTCTTTTCATAAAAACTTGCACACCTGAGAAATGACAGATTCAGTTACAAAATGGCGAATCAAGGCACTCACAGCGAGGGTGCGTAACTTTTGTATAAAAAGCTATTTGGGAGAAACCGTCCTTGAACACCAAAAAAGTGGCAACTGCTATATTGATTGCTGTGAATGGCATCAGGGAAGTACTAAAGGCTCTAAAAAGGTGTCAAATGTCTGATTTTTTTTTTTTTTGCTCCTTAATCCACTAGGGGACACCAGATCTCAAGACAGTGGGGTAGTGTTCACTCTAGCTCTGGCGGCAGGCAGTCTGTCTGTTGTCTGTCTAGACATCGTCTTGTCTGTCTTTTATACCAAACCCATTATTCATTGGGATGGGTGTACCAGAGGTTCTGCACTATGTCCCAAATTTTTTACCTTAAAATTAAGATTATACCTACTTTTTTACCTGCACAGGGTAGGTGAGCACAAACAACCTGAATTTGCAGAAAATGCAATGCGAGTTTGGAATTGAATTGCAAATGGGAACGACTCACAGGACCCTACTCACTCCTAGTTAAAATGACCTCATAAAGTTAGGTGGAATTATCCATTAAATGTGCTGTCATTATTTAGGTGAATAAAGGCATGTAGTATGGCCATGTCTACTAAATATAACTACTGTTATAGGTAACCATTAAAATGGGCGGCTGAAAATAATGTTGAATTCTGGAGCCATTCAATGATTTCTAGGATCTAGCTTGAACTTTTAAGGAGCCAGAGATGATGGGCAACAATAGACAGTAATAGAAATGGCTCCAAGAAGTTAGGCCCAACAGTCATTTTGCTTATTGTTGCATGCATTGGCTACCTGGCTTCTGGGATTTGCCCAGCCTTAAAGGTTACAATAACATTTTTATGTTTTCTCTGGACAGGTCTAGCTTTTTCAGTGATGATGATTGCAGACTAAAAGATAAAATTTAAGTAAATTATGTTGAGCTGAAACAAATTGCTACATTTAATTGAAACATTTACGTGTTTGCAATGGAACACATTGTTATGGTGCATACACACGGTCAGATTTTTCTTCAGATCTGAACGATAATGATTTTAAAAATTGTTCATAACTGAAGGAAAATCTGACATGTTTGAATGATGCACGTTCCCGATAGTCAGATAACGATATCTGACATCTGATGTGTTTGCAGTCAGTTTTGGACGATTTCAGTCATTTTAATGCAGTCAAAAATCGTTCATAGGGCCTGATTCAGAGCCGCTCGTAAGTGGCCGCTCGTTCGCTCCGAGCGATGTTTGCCCAACTGCGCATGCGTACGGATCGTTATACGCATGCGCGAACCAGTCAGTGCGGTCAAAATTAATGTGCTAGCAAAATAGCGAATGCCTGATAATTTGAGTGACAGAATGAGGCGTATGTGGGTGGTAACAGGGGAATGTGCTTGAAAACGGGGAGTGGAAATCAGAACGCAGGCGTGCTTAGGGGTCAAAATGGGCGTTTTATGGGTGTGCATAATTAAAACAGCAGCGTCATTGACCACGTCACTGGGTTATTTTATAGCCAGAACTGCTCGCAAGATTGTGGTAGGAAAAACCAACCACAAGAATAGCGAGCAGTTCATACGCTGGTCGATGTACTCGATTAATCTAATAAATAGCGGACATGACGTAGGATGCGAGCGGCCAGGGGGCGTATTTTTCCAAAAAACGACTGCAAGTTTTGTTCGCTCGTTCAGACCTAGAGGCGTGAACAGACCGCAAAGTGCGAACGGTTCATTTGAATAGCCACCCCTATTTTCTGGACGAGCGAGCGCTAATTGCGTCCGGCTCTGAATCAGGCCCACAGTTCAAAACGTTGGTCAGATTGTTCAATCGTTCATCTGACAAATCTGACCGTGTCTATGCACCATTATTTAAAAAGATAAATTGGATGTTCTTTAAAGCAGAAGTACTGCCTAAACACTGCAGCCATCCTTTTGGTGGGTTGCTGTATTCATAAGAATACAGTCCATACTACTTTGTCATCAATGGATTTTCAAAGATTAATGTTGGGTACACACCTATACAATCGTCGGCCCGTTCTTTCGATTTCGAGTTGTTCTTTCGATATTGAAAGAGTGTGTACGTGCGTTCGATCCTGTTTTGTCGGATGAAAACAGGACGAATCGGAGGATCGCATCTTCTGTGCAGTTTAATTTTCATCCGATTCGACAGGGTCTGGTCGTACCGATAGTGCTGTGTGTGTGCACCTTCCACCGTTCTTGCGACCATTCTTACGATTGTACACCAAACCTGGGGCTGCCTCTCTGGGCGTGCATAATTAAACTTAGGAAGTTCAGGAAGCATTCTTTGCCACGCTCCTCTCCATGTACATATTTGCCTTTTTTTTTAACCTTTACCCCACCACCTATACTGCAAGCCTTGACTTGCTGGAGTGTGTAGTACTGCAATTGATAGTGGACACAAGCATACATTCTTTACCTTAAGGATTAATACTTAATCCTTTAATTTCAGAAACGAACGGACGTAAGAGCTCTGAAAATGTTTACGTAGGCATGTTTTTGTCTCATCACATCCCCTTCCTGCCCATTATGTTAATTTTAGGTACACCCACTGTGAGCACAGCCTGAAATCTGGATAATGTGTACGCTGGTACAATCCATTTCCTTGCGATATTTCGGCAGCGCGAGATTGAAGGTTGCACATTGGATTGTATATGTGTGCGCTCGCATATCTGGACTGTGATCGGCACTTCCGAACGGGAGTATTGTCGATCGAACCGTCGCATCGAATGTGTGATTGTATAGGTGTGTATCAAGCTCAAGACACCGCATACTGGTTTTGACCACAAAATGATTTCTTCACTGTGTAGTCAGAGACAGGTCTGCTTTAGGATCAGCATAAATCAGAGGTTCCCAAACGCAGATCTCAAGGCACCCCAACAGTTCAGGTTTTTGAGAGATCCATGGTTGAGCACAGGTGGTTAAATCAAATTGAATGAGGTACTTATTAAGTCACCTGTGGTCAAGCATGGATATCCTTAAAACCTGGACTGTTAGGGTGCCTTGAGGACAGAGTTTGAGAAACTCTGACATAAACTCCTTATTTTTTCTTGTATACTAGTTATACATAATTATTTTAACATTTGTTCATTCTGAATCTGATGCATTGAAGCTGCAAAAGCAGACAGTCACAGCAGCCATACTTACTACCTTAAGGGGCCCATACATCTAGCAGCTATCGCGGCAATTGTCCGTTCTGCCGATGGCAGGGTTGGGGAATTGGGGATATTCAACATGTTGAACAATCTTGATTCCCCGATCCTGACCCAAAGATGGTCTAAAGCAGCAAGTCCCGGATCTCTAACATGTTTAATTTCTGCAGATGGATCACTGATCATCGATTGCAGCTTATCGGCAGAATAGGGAATCTGGGCCATAGATGTATGTCCCGCTTTATGCATGACTCAGAATAACACAGGACTGTGGTTACATGTTCAAGACACACCTATGAAATGGATGCCTTGGGTGCATTCGCAAGGTAGCTGCCCAGCTGATGCCCAGAAACACCCAAGATGTGGGTACAAGGTGCTGCACATGTGCAATTTGCTAAAACTCACTAGATGCGTCTGCATTTGCACTTGTGTCTAACTCGCAATCAAACCCTTAAATGTGAAGTAATAGATCTCTTTGTGACTCTTGGAAGTACATGCACATAGCTCCTAGCTAATAAATGGCAATAATATATAATGACCTGTTTATTTTTATCCTCCCACATGCATGGCCTATCAGGAAGAGCTACAGGTGTTCCGAGCTCGTTGGATGTCTGAACTTGCTCCAGGAGTAAGTTCTTCAGGGACAGAGACTCCGCTCCGCAAAGGAGCTGTAAGAGGGCCTGTTGGAAAGGCCTCAGATACCAAAGCAAAGCAAGAATTGGCAAAGGAGGAGAAGGTAATTGTGAGATTTCATTGGTACATTCCTTTTCTTGTGAGAGGTGTGGTATCAATTCTTTTATTTTGCTTATTTACTTCAATTCCGTGGGCATGCATTCGTATATTAGGGTTGTTTTCTATCTTATAAACTCCACCCAAAATAGATTTTTCAAGACAATAAAGTCTACTTTTCTTTGGTACAGCATTTGCATGATGCAGTGTTACCCTGTAGTGTTCTTCCTAATGCTAGTCTCTGGTGCCTCTTAACTGAACTATAAACTTTAATGTTTTGATCCACCTCCTTCCCATCCAGGCAAGAGAACTTTTTCTTCAAGCTGCAGAACAAGAACAAAATGGGGCACTCTATGAAGGTATTTTTTTTTTTTTTACATTTATGTAACCACTGTTTGTTACATTGGAAATGGGGAATGAATGAAATGGTATGAAACTTGCCAGACAAATCCTGTTGTCAGCTTGTGCTTTTTAAATACTACAGGCCTTATGCTGAACATATGCCAGTTTGCAAATTCACACTGGGTATTGCCCACAAAAAGAACACGCTCATATGTGCCAACACTCAATTTTAGGTATCTGGAACTTGTACCGTCTTACAATGGGAGGGAAGGGGCAGTCTGATGTAGGCAAAGCGCATAGTAAGGGCATGTTTACAATGTGATGATGACTTATCATAGAAAGGTGTGCGTGATGCTGTTGCGGAGCCAAACGCATCTCAAGAGGTGTACTTATAGCCGCTATTTTTGAGTGCACTTTTTCATGAGTAATTTACATCCATGTTGTCACCAACTTTTCATCATTTCTTGGGTCTATATAAAAAAAGATAGGCGCTCTGCCTACATGGTTCTTCTAAATCGCCCAGCCATTCAATAATTATTTCATCATTTAGCAAACATCATTTTGATTTATCAGAAAACAAATCTAGAATTGTTGACTGTGTCCTTTGAATTATAGCATATAATGAATGAAAATACATGCTTACTAGCAGCAAAATCTACTGAATCAGCCATATTATACAATTCTTTGTTCTCAGTGGGTGTGGTATAAGAGGTTGACATTCAGAAGGTTGATAGATTCTGAAGGTTGACATGGACTTTAGGTCAACAACCCATATGTCGACATGGTTAAAATGTTTACATTTAGCATGTCGACATACACGTTTTTTTTGCTTCTTTCAACCTAGGCCTAACCCTAACAATAAGAAAAAAAAAACTGCATGTTTACATTCAGGTGTCGACATTATGAACATTTTAACCAGTGCAACATTTATTAATGTCAACATATTCGTTGTCGACCTACAGTTCATGTCAACGTTGAAAACCTGTCGGCCTTCTGAATGTCTGTGTTCTGACCATATCCAGTTCTCAGTATATAGTGAACAGCATTACTTGCTTTGAGATAGCTTATTGTTACTGCTTCCAGTCAGTTGAGATTGCAGGACTAATTGAAGTCCATGTAAATTATCCCTTTTAATATTTATGTTTATGAATAAACCCTGTATACATGGATTCCTAAAGTGACTTCAGTAGCACAACTGAACCATCATGTGACAAAACTGGAGCTGGTCCTCTTAACTACCCACTGCTGACCAACAATAGGTGCTGGTGTGGATAATTGCTTCCACTGTTCATGGAAGGTAAAGAGTTGCACTGTAAAAATTGTGAGAATTTATTAACACAAAAAATAAAAACAATCCGGATGCTTTTATTGAGATGAGTTTGTGGCACCTCCTACTCAATGAAGCCTCAGAAGTATGATTTAAGCAGTTAAAAAAGATGAAAGAAATAATGGAAAAAAACTGGCGCTTAGCCTACCAGATATATGATATTAAATATGAAATATACATTGACTGCAACCTTTGAAGCCAATGTCTGAATTATACCCCCCACTAAATCAACAGAATAAAAAACAAGTATTTAAGGCACTGTCAATTAATACACATTTAGATGGCATATACCAATATTTTAATTCACATAAAATCACATCATACAATAAAAATATTTCACATACACTAAACAGTAACCCTGCCAAGAAACTAAAAATGCACAGAGAAAGCTCCTCGTTACAAGACCGTGTGTTAAATCCTTATAACACAGCTTACACTACTATGGGCTCTATTTATTTTCATTATTTTTACTAAAATAAAGTGAAAAGGGTGTTTGCACACCGTTTTCACATTACTTTAGTATCACCTAAAGTTACTAAAGGGCAATTGGAGTAGAATTCGTAAAATTCTACTCCAAGCCCTAATTATCAAACATTTTTAGTAATCGGATCGCATTTCCCATAATTGTAATGGGAAATGCGATCTGTCTGCAAGTTACTAAAAATAAATTGTGAAAAAATACCGGGGGAAGCCCTGTGAGAATAACGTTACCTGGAGGTGGCGTTACCAGGCAGTGCAGAGCCCGGAGCTGGCCCCAGTGATCAGCTGTGTGGTCTAAATAGACCACACTGCTAAAAAAAAAAAAAATAGTAAATAATATAACTTACCAGAGTCCAGGGAACGGAGATCGGGGCTCTGGTGATGTCCTCCCTCCGGTTAGCTGGTCTCCCATCCTGCACTGGGACCCAGTCATCAGCTGACCGGGTCCCAGTGCAGGATGGAAGACCAGCTGACTGGAGCCATGGAGGACATCACTGGAGCCAAGTGCAATTAAGGGGGGTGAGGTGTCGCGATCGCGGGGGGCGGGGCTTAACGGTGTCCGGCGCGGGTACTTGTATTTTTGCGAAAGATACCGTTATATATGTGCGGAGGGGATTCACAGGGACAGCTTTATCGCAAGCTCTAATCCTGCAAGGAATTTTTAGTAAATCCCTGTGATATTGACTGAATTTGCAATTCGAATTCAGTCGATAATATCACACTACAATCTGCATTCTAAATGCGGATTGTAGTAAATAGAGCTCTATGTAGCAATATCAGCATGAAAAACCAATTTAAGTTGTTAGTATCCAATATCTGGAATTATGTAGCAATTCACTTTCCAATAGAAGCTTGTTTTTGTAGCAGGAAATGTAATTAAGTCCCTTTATAATTAAGTACACTGAATATCCAGATAAAAAACACAAATGTGAGCTGTCTTTTATAGCAATCTCTGTTCATCAGCAGTATGGTACTTTTGTGTAACCACAGATGATCCTTTATAGGAAAAGATAAAGTTGAACCAAAACAGTTTGAAGAAAACAGGATCTTTTCCTTTTACTGTGTATAAATGAACGCAGATCCACTGTTTAGTGAGAACACAAACTAGCAGTCTCCGATCACCAGCATGGTACTTTTTTGTTATATGTATATAGCCGCTTATGGAACTTTTCACAGGAGGAGGAGAGCTTTAATTAGGTAAGCAGCATTTGCTTCATCCCTCGGCAGCATGTTATTAAGCACTTTTGCCCATGCATGTGAGTCCAGGCCCTTTATACTACTAGCGGACCAAGTAAGTCTCTCACAGCCTTAAAAAAAAAAAAAATGGAAGACCACTATCCAGTCTGTTATGAAGAAAATGCAAAGCAGAATGAGAGGAATCTCCAGCATAAGTAACAAACCTTATCAGTCTTCCGCAAGCAATGATAATTTTATGCAGAAAAAGGCTTTTGAGCTGTCAGCCTAAATTGAATGACAACCCCAGACAGTTGCTAGGTCCTCAAGGTTGTTACTGCAATAGCCTCACCATGAAATTCAGACGATGAAGGTCCTTGCATAGAAATAGACCCGGTGCCTTTAAGATATTCCTGTAGAGGAAACCTACAATATGGGCCTGTCCCAAAACTAAATGTTGGCCTTCCTGTCCAGTCCGGGGCCACAAGGATCACTGGGACCCCAAATCTAATGGGTTTTCTGAGGACTCGACTGAGCACAGAAATTGAGGGAATAAAGAAGACCAACCTGAAGTTACAAGGAACAGTCATGGAATCCACAAGGTATGCCAGCAGAGCCTTGGTCCTGTTGCAGAATGTGGGCACCTTGTAGATGTTCCAGGAGGCCTGTAGATGAACTTCGGCTGAGCCAATCTCTGATACCCCCAGATGAAGTGACCATTCACCTGGGAGAATGGCATGGTTTCTGAAAAATTGTGCATCAAATTTTTTATTTTAATAAGGTAGTTTTATTGAAAATCTTTCAATAGCAAACACATAAAATAAAACAAAGTACAAAAACGCAACAACATAGCAGAAAATACAGTCGAACATGGATAAGTGGGATCTCAAGGGATGGCACGTCTCCCTTAAAGAGGTATCTCGTTTATAAAGTTTCTCACTTATCCAGGTTCAAGAAGTTTCTCTCTTTATAGAGGTTCTCATCCCTGTAAGTCCAGGTACAGACATAGAGACTTGTCAAAACCTGTACTAATCCCAGTTACAGAGGTTCTAAATGCGGTTGTCTCATTATAGAGGTTAATAAACTGCACTAATCTCTCTTAAAGAGGTCCTAACAGCAATCGTCTTGGTTATAGAGGTGATTATTCCTAATAATCGAGAAAAATCAGTCTTAGTTAAAGAGATTTGACTGTCTCGCTAACAGGTTTTTTGGTGCAAAAATGTCAGGACCTCACAATTAGTCCCAGTAATAGAGGTTTCCCACTTATCCTGGCTCGACTGTATATCTAAGCATAATTAACATTTTGCATGAACAGTGATGTAAGACAGCATCAGAATAGAACTTGAGACAGTACATATGAATATAAGACTGTTCATGCATATGATCAAAACATAGTATATGCAACATAAGAGGCAGTGGGGAGACCTGGGGAAAATTAAACCGTGATATGCTTCAGTTTCAAGGCACAGCTAGAGGACTGCCAGAGAAACCACACTTTATCAAATTTGGCGGACATTTTACGTTCATGTGAGACAGTGCCATTCACTAATCGAAGCCAAGTGGATAAAGATGAAACCTGTGGAGCCATCCAACATCTAGCAATAAGGACTTTGTGTCACTGTTCTCCTAATGTTAGCCAGAGTCGTAAATATTGATTTAGAATTCCTTGTGGCTCAATCCTAATCCCAGTCTCACCGACACATTGTACGACATTAGACCAAAACTTCCAACACCTGCGGACACGATCATAGCAAATGCCAAGTCTGCATCATACAGTAAGTACCACATTTAGTGCAGGAGGTAGAGGTCAGCCGTCCAAGCTTAGCAAAGGCGCACTGGAGTCCAGTACACCTGTGTAACAAAAATTCTGCACCACTTTTACACAACCGGAATGTACCATGTTAATATTTTTCTCTACATGCGCTGTGCACATGTCGGGACTCAGGAGAGTGCTTATTACTCCTGGATCATGGCCATGATGTTGCTTTGATACAAATGGTCCTGTCCCTGTAGCAAAAAATGGTCCCCTTTCAGAGTTTACAGAATAATTCCAAACTTTAGAAAATTGATGGAGGTGCTGCACCCCATCCTTGTCCAATGAACTTGTAATCGAAGGTGCAACATCACCACTCCTCATCTCTGAAACCTTGCACATGGCAGACTAAACCACTTCAGCTGCAGACAGAAGATAGCAAATGGGGTATGGAGAGCCAGAATCCTCCCAACCAAGTGTCTGAATCGCGTCTTCCAGATGAAAGACCTTCTGCACCCTGGTATCGAAGACTAGGCCTAGAAATGGATGTGGTATAATAGATCGACAAGCAATAGGTTGACCTTTTGACCAAAAGATCGACTAACAAATAGTCGACAGAGTTAAAAGGTTGACAGGTTCAAATGGTACAATTTTTTTTTTTTTTAAGTTATTATTATTTAACCTTAATCCTCCCCCTAGTGCCTAAACCTAACTGTCCCCTCAGGTATCCTAAGCCTAAAGGAGCCTATCCATTAGACGACTTTTTGAACGATCCGACCAAAACCAGGAGGTTTTGGTCGGAACGTTCAGAAAGTAATCAAATGGATAGCCGGCAAGGACCAGCGATGCGCATGCACGCTGGGTCCTTGCCGACCCCGACTATCTGTGGAACATGCTCATCAACTTAACGATGATCGTCAGGTTTACATGTTTACAGATAGGAGGTCGGTCTCCAGCACTGAATGACGTTCAGTGAACGCTGTTCAGTGCGGGCACACCCGGCCACCTGAAGGACTGAACACTAAACGTTCAGTTTTTCAGGTCGCCTACTGGATAGGCCCCTTAACCTTAAAAATTGTTGATGTTTTAACTCTGTTGACATTCTGCACTGTCAACCATTTGTCAGTCACCACTTTGTCCCTTTGACCATGTCGACCTATTGTTGACCATCTGGTATCTACCTATTGACTGTTGATCTTCAATCTAGATACCCCTAGAGACACCATCCATCACCACGTTTTGAATTTAAAAATCTACAAATGCTGTTCCAGTATCTGGGCAGTCCTGTGTAGGAAAGACCAGAGTCTTCATAGAGGCACAATAAGTGATAAAGCAGCCATTATGAACATTTTGAAGACTCCTGTCGCCATGTACAGGCCAAATGGAGAATCCAGCATTGAGCATCCCATTGTCCCTACCAGTTTGGAAGCTAAAGATAAAAAATGTTTATCCTAACTGGTGTGCAAGGATTTCAGGTACAAAAATTGTTCTGCTTCTCTCCAAAAATCATCAGGGCAGAGCCCTTGGACGCCTATAACATTTTCTCTCTATGATGCCTGTTGCCCTCAGATCTTAAGTAGCTTCCACCTGTCCTTCATCGAAGACTGGCACCCGCAACAGCAGGAACATGCAGAGGGAGAAACCCGTCAGGTACTCTTATAGTACATAGGATTCTCAGCTGCATAGGTTTCTCTTCTTTTTTGTGGTCCACCACTTGCAGATGGAAAAGGGGCCATGAAAATTACAGAATATCACACATGCTTACCTGAAGAAAAGTGCTCTATCCTCCATTAGTCAAACAAATGCAAACTCCATCTAAAGGTGCATACACACGGTCAGATTTGTCAGATGAACGATTTGAACTATGGGGGTCATTCAGACCCGCTCGTGAGCGTCAGTACGATCGCAAGCGGGTCGATGTTTCCCACTGCGCATGCGCACGACGGAGGGAGCACCATCGTGCGCATGCGCGAGACCCGGGGAGCGACGGGCTTTCCATCGCTCCGGGTCTCGCACCAAAGGGGGCGTGCTGTCGATGTTGATTGACAGCATGCCCCCTTTGGTGGGCGTGCCGGCCAGACGGAGTCGCAGTCGCAGTCTGAAGCTGGCCCCACTGACATCACTAGTGATGTCAGTGGGAGTGATTTTGACTCTGATAGAGCCAAAATCACTCCAGGGCTTGTGGCAGGGAGACCCTACTGCAGGGTCTCCGTCGCAAGTCCAATGATCGCGATGGTCAAGATGATCGTGACCATCTTTTTGGCCGCTCGCATATCCTGTGGGTGGTCACCCACAGCTATACGAGCGGCCAGGAGGCCGCTCCATTTTCATGGAGGAGGGCCTTGATTCAGAGCGAGCGCTCTGGTCAGAGCGTTCAGCTCTGAATCAGGCCCTATGAACGATTTTTGACTGCATTAAAATGATTGAAATCGTTCAAAACTGACTGCAAACATATCAGATGTCAGATATCGTTATCTGACCATCGGGGACGCGCATCGTTCATCGTTCAGACATGTCAGATTTTCCTTCAGATATGAACGATTGAACGATTTTTAAAATCTTTATCGTTCAGATCTGAAGAAAAATCTGACCGTGTGTATGCACCATTAGATCCAAACCGATTTCAAATCCACAGTAGGATTTTGCAAAACCTCTGGGACTCCAATCTGTGTCCCAAAGCTGGACCCATAGTATGTGCCTGGCACAACGGCTATGGACAAAATTGTAGAGTCAAGTAAAGCTGAATCCGAAGGCATTAAGGAAATAGCTTGTGTGAGGACCAAGCTCAAGACATTCACGCTGTGACTCTAGCGCCACCTACTACACTAACAAGTCAAATTTATTATCCTTGATATGCTTCACCAAGATAAGTAGGTCTGGGCTGGTCCAACTGTAACCCATCCCGAGAAAGTTTCGATCATCATCAAGGATCTTAATGACACATATTAATGCCAGGGAACGCCTGAGTTTTGCCCCAACTGCCACAGGGCATAACTTAGGGAAGAATCTGGTTCTATGGACGAGGTACATAGACGATGTATTCTGCATCTGGAAAGGACACCTCAACACCCTCACAGACTCCTTAGCCCACATCAATGACAATGACAGACACCTGCATTTCACCACACAATTCAGTAAAACAGATAATTTCCTGGACTTGCACATCTTCATCGACGAACACAAGATACACACAAAAACTTTCCAGAAACAGTTAGACATAAATAGCTTCATCCTCTCTGAGAGTGGCTTTCAGCCAAATTGGCTCCAAAACGTACCCACCAGCCAATTCAAACGTATTAGACGTAACTGCACCAGACTTAGACTATTACGAACAAGGAGACAAAATGAAGGAACAATTCATAGCCAAAAATTACGACAGCAAAGCAGTCCAGGAGACTCTGATCAAGATAGGCACTGAAGAGCGTTCACCCCTACTGCAGTACAAGGACAACAAATCACAACGCATGGACAACATACCATTCATAACGCAATACAACACTAGCGCCACGAGGATAAAACAGATAAAAACACTGGAACCTGTTACTCAAAGACGAAACATTGGCCACGGTACTCCCCACATACCCCAAAGTAATATACCGCAAGGCCCCAAACATCAAAGACAAACTAGTTCGCAACCACATACCCCCAACATCACTGACACAAATCACCCTGGATCACCAACCCCTGAAAAAAGGCTTCTACCACTGCGGCATGTGCACCAACTGCCGGACTTTAGGACACAGGAGCACTAAACCTACCACCACATTCACCTCATCACAGACAGGGAATACCTACGACATCCAGGAACACATTACATGCAACACCAGTCACGTGATATACATGCTACAATGTCCGTGTAACCGACAGTACATAGGACGCACCATAAGACCACTCAAAGCAAGAATAACAGAACACATCAGAGGCATCAAAAACAAAACTGACACACACAATGTCCCTTTACACTTCCAGGAGAAACATGCCAGCAGCACCCAGGGCATGAGATTTATAGGCATCAAAGCACTTGGCAACAATTGGAGAGGGGGTGACATACTGAAGAGACTTAACAAAGAAGAATTGAAATGGATATTCACCATGCAAACATTCACACCACACGGCCTGAACATCGACAATGAAATCAAATCCGTCATAGCCAAGTAGACCCCAACCTGTAAGGATAAGCACCATCCATGACGCAGACTACCCATTACCAAGCAGAATCCGATGCACACGTAAACACACACCCGTACAGACACCCCCCCTCAAATGATCCACCCAACGCACCCACACAGCATGCACCAGCGCACACCATACACTATGGAACAAATCACACTGCCCAACAACACCACACCCAGGCACCCACATGACATCACACTGATCCCACACTAACATGCAGTTCCCCAGACACACACACATGACACGCATAGCAAATAACACCCATCAACCCCATCCAGAACAAGAGTTCCCGCTGCACACACACACAATCCCTCATTATGCTATATACACACACACCAACAAGGACACCCCCCCCAGCCCCAGATCCCACGCACCCCCATACGATGGCATCCCACCACCCGCCGGTCATCACCAACAACACAGGACACAGCACCAACCGTGCACGTGACACAGAACTAGACCATCATGCACCTTAACCACAAGGGCACCCGACGCCTGCCTCCCCATTTATGATCCACACCACTGTGCAGGCAATACATACCAAGACAATCATAAAAGTGACCTCCTACGTACTTATCCCCAGCAACACACACCGCTTTAACACATACACCCCAGCCACTCGCACCCAATCCCCTACAGTAAACACCGCATTAACGCACATTTTGGATCCATTCCCGCGACCAAAACACTATGCCCGACTAGCCACGGGTCACCATGGCAACCAGACCAGTCAACCCAAGCCTCCCCCTGATAGGACCACCTGCACTATGTGACCATAGCAGCTGTTGGGAATCCCGCAGCACGATAGTCACCGGTGACGTCAGGCCACCCACACCACATGAACCCACTTAGCAGCGCAGCGCTCAGTCCCCATAGGACTCCACATCCACATGTGACCATGACGTCAGACGGGGATTTCGTCGTGACACGCGTTCCCATGGTAACGCTAACCCTCCGTCCAGCCCGGCCCCGCCATAACCCACGTGGCACACACACAGCGCGCGATCAGAGCTATCATCAGCGTGCGCACACCTCCTCCCTACAGGTATCGCATTCCCAGCTGTAGTACACACAATGTTGTTGGCCAAACAGGCATGCCAATCGCCTAACTACAACATCGCCCGCCCTCCCCCCCCCCCCCCCCCACCTGCAGCCATTTCACATTACCACCTCCACTGTGACAGGCTACACAGCCACATGTGATCACCCACAGACCCACCCTCCACCTATATAGCACAATCCCTTTTCACCCATCAGTATCTCCTTGATGAAGGCTACTGGCCGAAACGCGTTGGTGAACTCATTTCCCCCACACACCATCGCTGCAGAACCACGCGATCCCCTGCCCTCCAGGCAGTACACTCAACAACACCACTGACCCCACGGGACTGTGGGGCAGAACCACAACGCGGACCTCCGCATCACACCGACCTACAGAGCAGAACAGTGACTGGCGCCCGTGCACCAGACACCCTGCGGGCTCGCAGAGTTTTCACGAACCACCTGGCCCACAGCGGGGAGCAGAACCAACGCTGCACCAAACCAGCAACATCCCTCCACCTACCGGTAGGTTTAACTGTAACAATAGTGCGGGACGCCGCCTACTGCTACTGTACTGGACTTCCTTAAAAACGCATACATCCAGGTCCCAGTAAAACTGTAGACCAAAGGTCCAGCAAGGGGACGTGCAGGAGTAAGGACCGCACTGAAAGGAGCCCCCTAAAAGGGTCCACCCACTCCTTGACCTAGGATTGCACAGAGCCATTCACCCACCCTCAAACCCGTAACACGGATCAACCTAGGGAAGCATTGTGCCCCACACAATAAAACAGGTTGTAATCAACTTACATTGTTTGCCTCATCATTTACATACCTACACTACCCCATTAGACTATACACGCACACTTCCCCACGCCCCTCCCATTTTACCCCTAGGTGCGCTACCCTTTTCCTGATTTTGTTTAAGTAAATTTAATTTTTTGCTTTCCCAGATGTTGTATTTTTTTTTTTAATTATTATTATTATTATTCAACACTTTTTTTTTTTTTTTTTTTCATCTTTAACTGTAGTCTTACCTACTGGACAACACCCTATTGTAACATACCTTGATTTCTGTCAGCATTCTTGCAACTGCTTTTAACCATTTCACGAGCCACTATAAAATACTTTTGCAAAAAGAAAAGAGGAGGAGGCCTTCTGTCTTGCTAGCTGAGACTCGTGCATTGTGATAAACACCTACGGCCTAAGCCACGTGACTGTGAGGGAGCAGCTCATGCTGCTGTCATTTTATTAAGTGTGTATTAAGGTCAAAGTTCTATAGCCTCGCTTTTGTGTACACAAGTTTCTTGTTTCAGGAAACATTTCATGTTCAAAATGAATTCTGTAAACGGATAGGTAAGAGCTGTCACATTCTATGTATTCACTAAAATTTACTGTTTCTTTATTCTTTTGCATTTTTACAGCCATCAAGTTTTATCGTCGAGCCATGCAGCTTGTGCCCGACATAGAGTTTAAGATTAACTACAACTGGTCTCCGGATGGTGACGGAGTTGGCAAAAATTTGTATGTACCAAGATCCAACTGTGTGTAATATTTACAATTGTGATTTTAAAGCAGGGTTTTGCATTCCTTTTGCTGAAGCGATGCCCGCAATATAAAAGATGGCTGTGGCTTAACCCCTACACTGCAGAGTGTTTTCTCACCTCTGTACTGAGCCTGTCTTAGCATTTTTGCACTTGGCATATTCCCAACCAAAATCGGTAAAAACAATTCATGCAGTCGCCACAAAAATGATACCTTGTTTTTTTCAGAAGACTTAAAATGTTCAGAAAATGCCATTAGCCTTTTTGGTTCTTCTAACATGGTAAAACAAAAAAATCTACCCAAGATGGCCACAAAATGTGTGTTTTTATTTTTTTTATTGAAATTTCAGTGTGTGGTGTAATTGTCTGGTGATCACATGCAACTGATTAAGAGGTTTATTGTTTAAAAGAGGGGAATCTTCTCTTTCAAATGAGGGTGCCACCACGTGTGTTTGTACTAGTGTGGCGATCCACCACCCGATCCCTGGACATCTACCATTTCCTGCAGTGTAATGAGTTACACTGATCACAGACAATACCTTATATGGGGGAAACTAGTTTGTGAGAAGAGCATCCCCTCATTCAAACAAGTGTGCTCTTTGGGTACCAGGATTTTCCATGTCTTCCTACCATCATCTGCTTGGGAAGATGGTCATGTGTACCAGCATTTCTCCACAAAGATGATCAATGATCTGTATTTGAGAAACCTTGTATTTACATGTCGGGTAACAAAACAGAAGAGAGAGACTGGAATACTTAACCATGTGCACATTATCTAATATGTCCAAATAATATACATAGAAAGTTAAGATTTTTTTTAATTCTAAACTTATTTACTTTGATTGCTATTTGTAGTTTTATTTATTACCAGTTATTTATATAGCGCACACATGTTCCGCAGCGCTATATTCCCTTTCTTATTCAGGAAAGCAGCATGATAAAATATATATTTAACATGGCCCACATTTCTGAAAACTATTCTGTAACACTGAAGTATAGGTGGTGGTGCTCATGTCAGAACAGCATAGAAAATGAAAACGTAACACCACCTCTTTTACAGTTTTATGTATGGAACAGCTTATGCCTACTATTATGTTACTAGGGAAACATTGCGTTTTGCTTATAAACCCCATAATCTGTATTACATTTCTTCTTGTAGCATGGAGGATGCCAATGACGACAGCAAGATGGCTGATCTATTCTCATACTTCCAGCAACAGCTGACATTTCAAGAGTCTTCACTTAAATTGTGCCAGTCAGAGTATGATGTCAGCCAGACTCATATCTCTGGTGTGTTTTTGTTTTGCTCTCTTATATTTCTTGTTCAATGGCTTTCTTAAAATCTTAAATTACAGTATAGGGTGCTCCAACATGTTCTTCCCTTTCTCAGAATATAATGAAAATGTTTCTTGTGCTTGCTGAGTAGTAAGTGAGTGTGTAGTGTCATGCATTACATACACTATAAATCCGACCAGCAGCATTTTGTTTTATATACTGTATAACACAATGAGATCCCATTTGCACTTCCTATTAACCAGTGAAGGCTGCAATGCACTTTAATCTAGAACTGTTTATTAAGCTTCACTTCATCATCGTGTTCACCTATGGATAAAACAATGCTTTGCTGTAAACCTTTTATTGTCTACACCATTTGCAAATGAAATACTGCAGTATGACATGTTTTGTGTTTGTCTTCCTGTGTGCCTTAGTGCTCCCTATGGAGGTGCTGATGTATATTTTCCGCTGGGTGGTTTCCAGTGAGCTTGATCTTCGATCATTAGAGCAACTGTCGTTGGTCTGCAAGGGCTTTTATATTTGTGCCAGGTACTCCACACAAGAATAATAGTATTGTGTCCTTTGTGGGCGTACATGTGTATGAAAATATATTCCTTTAAAGAGCATATAAAGTGACTGTTACATTAATATAAGTAAAGGCTTTATATTAGAGAGCTGAAAAATATAGATGACATAAAAACTTGAAATTAATGGGGCCGATTCATAGTTGTACTTTCATTGCATGCACAGAGCTAAACACGTATAGTCACATGTAGCGTTCTCGCTAGACTGCGGGTAGGACGCAGAAGGTGGCGGCACGAAGCCTCTGCGTGAGAGTTCCCAGAAAGGTGGCGTGGTCGGTCGGGGAGGGGATGTGTTCTTGTCACATCTCCAATTTGTCATGCTTGGGGGAGTGCCTAGCACTTACAGAGGTACTGGGCTTCCCCCAAGCTCTCCCCTTACGTTGAATAGATGCCATGCGCATGTGCACGCCATCTATTCACCTGGCAGTGATCGTTCACCGCAACTTTTCCCACCTGCGGGGGAAGCCTCAGGGCAGGTTTTTTTAGCGGGGTGCTGCTAAAAAAGCAAGGTCCATTTTGCCCTTTTAAAATCTGGAAGGGCGCTGCACCCCGCTAAAACAGCCTAGCGGGAACATGACACACATGCGGAGTTGTTTCATCTATGCGACCACACCACCCTATCCTAGATTCCATAGCCTTCCATCACTTGCACAGCCTTATTCTTGGTACAAGAAGTCCATTCTGAACTCAGACGGAGCTTGTGAGTAGCCTGCAGTTCAATCTACATAACAAAGCACGGCCTCACTAGACATCACCCATTTAGCCGCAAGTGTAAATGCGACTGAGATGTCCAACCCTGTATCGCTTGTAGATGTGCACTCTGAGCTACGGAGCATGCGCAGTGCAAAATATAGAAAAATCTCTGTAAAAACGTAGTTGCTCGCAACTCTGCATCAACCCCATTATATTTAACTATGTGTCCACAGTGCTGTGTGTAGCAGGTTGCTATATTAGGAAGGAGGAGCCTTTAAAAGGGCAAACAGAAAGTGAGTGACAGGCGTGCAGAAGGGCATGAATAACACATTTGCTGGCCTCCATGGTGAGGAAGAGTCTGATCCTGAAGATGTTGCAGATGTCAAAGCATCAGGAATTTGAGATGGCATGAGTGCTTGTTTGATGGGATTACTCCCAGGCAGTGGACTTGATCAAAGAAAATGTTGTTTTAAGAAAATGTTCGGAGTCCAGGAAGTGAGAGGCGTGAGGGTGGATAGGAAAAGGTCAGGAGGGGTGGCATTGTATACCGAAGATGCTGATGAGATCTCTAAGGGAGGAGGTGAACAGAAGGACCAATACAAGAGTCTTGAAGAACATAAACAGAAGGAGAAAGTGATTGGGGAGGGGGTAGAGTTTGAGACAGAGACAGGGAAGGAACGAATAGAATTTGTAGGACGACAGCCATGAGAGGGCAGTGTCAGCAAGCCCAAGAAAGTGGGAGGCTGAAAGGAGAGTGTTGTCAAGTGTCAAAGGCAGCTGACAAGTTAAGGATGAGAATGAAAACCGTTAGCTTTCTCAATTAAGAGGCCATTTTTCATGGCTGAGGGGTTGAGCTCTCTTAAGGATCACCTAAAATAGGTTTTGCATAGTCAGATTAATAGTTTGTGCATTCCTTCTTGTAATGATTACTTTATATTTGACCAGGATTTCAATGTTCATCCCATTCAATTAGTTTCACCCTACTTCAGCTCTACCTCCTGTGCTCCAGTATTATAGATTACGTGCAAAGAAACAAGAAGCCGCAATTCTGCAAGATAAATAAAAACACCTTTTATTGGAGTAGTTTGACTCCAGAAATATTTCACACTTTGGAATAAAAGTAATCCAATATTTCTTCTTCCTCCACTAGGGGGCAAAGGGATGACACTGGGGTATAGCCTGCAGAGGAGAGTCTGGGCACCAAATAGTTAATTAAAATTACCCACAAGCCTAGGCTCCTCTCCTCTGTACCTCAGTATAAGTTTGGTGCCGGTAGGAGCTGGGCCCCAGTTTATAGAGGGGCTGCTTTAGGTGGTCTCCCGCAATTAATGTATTCATTTTACTTCGTTTTTACTTGAGTGGACAGTGTAAGGCGACCTATAGGACGCCCCCACTGCCGCCACAGCACTGGCAACTGGGTCAGTAACTTTGGCCGCGGACTCCAAAACCTCCTAAAGCCGCAGCCGGCGCTCAGCGGGGAACAGGTAAGGTGGCTCCCTGGGAACCGCGTGTTTGCAGCTTCTACCGCCAGAGTAGGAGACTTCTGGCGGTGCTGGTAGTGGGGGCTCCTGGTCTCCTGCGCTTCCCACTTGACTACCAGGGATGTTATATGGAGCAGGGTGCTGCTTGTTAGTGGTTGCCATGTTCCCTGGGGTTCAGCCAGACAGGGGAGGTGGGGTGCTCTATTAGCCCCTCCCCCATCCCTGGTACGCGCTCTGTCTCCGCGGCCAGCAAGCCCAGGCTAGATCCTCCCCTCTCTTCTCCTGAACGCTGAGGGCCATTTTACCTCATATCCAGTCTGTGTTGGAGAGACAAGCTGGGCTCCGGTCTCCTGTCATGGCCTGCTCCCAGCAGCTGTGCTATACTTATTGCTCCTTCCTGCTATTTTGGGCTGGTTTGTTTTGCATCCTTAGCCCACATATCTTCATTGAGTGGTCTGTGTATATGTACAGTAAGTAGTTGTACTTATATCTCTGTATCTGCTGTGGTTACTGGTCACCTGGGAACATCCCTTGCATGTGTGAGTACAACTCCCAGTATATTTACTCTATATACTGTATAAAAGACCCTTTTTGCTTAACACATATACTTACTTATTTATTTTGGTGTGTGGAAATTTCTGAGAGACTCAGGATATCCAGAAATAAAACTACCAAGGAGATAGGCGCTACAGTATTTCGCACATGTAAGAAGTGTGTTACTGTAATTTTTTCTCAGGATCCGGAGCACAATGGCCTTTGTGTCAGTTGCTTTGCGGCTCTATAACAGACGACTGCGCCCATTGAATTCAGCCCAGCACAGGTTTGGGCGTCCAGGTTAACACAGCTAATGTTCCAGTACCCCCTGTTGCTGTGCCGCAGCTTCCCATTGTGGAGCCACCCTGGATGCAGACTTTTGCACAATCGGTCCAGGGGTTAGCTCAGGTGTCCATGTCCTTTCAGCAGATGCAAGATAAAAATAGTACTCCCAGACTCAGGGCTAATGCACGCAAGAGCGCTACTTCTTTATCTCGGGGAGGTTCAGACTTCGAAGTGTCTTCTGATAGCAAGGCCATTGCTTCCGTTACTTCTGGCGTTAAAATGTCTTCCATACCAGAGGACGCTATGTCTCCAGTAGACGTAGATGTTCTAATCAGAGCAGTAAAGTCCATTCTCCTAGTGGAGTACTCTGAGCCACCTCCCAGATCCAAGGCACTTGTATCTAAGAGGCAGAGAAAACCGTTCTTCAGCGCAGCTAGAAGACCTCCTAGCGTAGACATGGACTCACCCTAGTATGTGTTTTCGAGTTTCCAAGCGCTTTGCTACCTTTCGCGCTTTCCCAGGAGTGGATGGGGCAAGGTGGGAATCTCCTCCCTGTGTAGATGCCCATATTACTCGTCTAATTAGGTCATCCCTCTTTCTTATTCCTAATACTGCATCTCTTAAAGCCTTTGCATCAACTTGAGTGTCTAAAGCTGTCGGCCACTGGGCAGACGCTTTCGAGGATGGGCTCCCCTCAGACACGCACAGTGGGGACCTGGTGTCCTTGGTTTGCGCATGCTAAAGAGGCAGCTTCTTATCTTTCTGAGTGGCCATAGATTCAGATATTTTGACTAAGGTTTCAGCTTCTGCAGTGACAGCCAGAAGAGCGCTCTGGTTGCGCACCTGGAAGTCCGACACGGAACCAAGTAGGCCATGGAAGCCCTTCCCTCTTCAGGAGACTTTTTGTTTGGTCCAAAATTGGACAAGATAGTGACCCTTTGTTAGCAGTCTAAGGGCCTGATTCAGCAAGGAACGCAGATGCTAATACGCACGCAATCGGTCGATGTTTGTGCTCTGCGTATGCATCGCAGGGCGCGAATTAGCAATTGTGCTGGGAACTGTGATTGCTGAGGCCACGCATACCCAGAGTAGAGTGATTGACAGGAAGTGCCATTTGTGGGTGGTGACGGAGTAGGGGGTGGGTCGGTCGAACGCAGGCATGCCAGTGTGTTGCAACACTGTTGCAGGGGCGTGCATAAATTAGCCACCGTGTGGCCATAAGCAGCCAAAGCACTGATGGCGTGCGTGGCTGGTAGCAATTTCTGAGTAAGGTCAGGGCTTGTGCCAGTGTGCATATGGGTCCGATGTTACAGATTTGGTTTTACTATGTTCCCCTTTGTATACGGATGTGAATTAGGGGAAGTGGGCATCCTTATGTCGGGATGCGATCGCAATGTGAATGCAAACATTTAAATAGCACCGCTGATATTGGCAACTGCGGTGCGTGCGTATAAGTAGAATAGCGATCCATAGTGAATCATGTCCCAAGTCCGCTTTCTTACCGTCATTTGCCACTCTCAGACCTAGGGCTTCGGCCTCAAGTTCCTTGCGTCCGCAAGGCAAAGCCAGAGGTTAGCCATTTCCTAGAAGCCAGGGTTCGGTCCCGAAAAGCTCCAAACCCAGAGGCAAGCAACACTGGTCCACTAGACGTCCGGCTGACAAGCCTGCCACATGATAGGATGGGCCTCTTCCCGGGGGACGAGTCGGAGGCTGGCTTCTTCGCTTTTCGTTAGTATGTATGCAGACCACGACAGACGCTTGGGTCCGAGACATTGTGTCTCAGGGCTACGCTCTCACATTTCGACAGCGTCTGCCTTCCCGGTTCTTTTCCACCAGCCTTCCTACACAGCCAGAAAATGCAGAAGCTCTCGAGTAAGTCTATTCACTCTCTCATGGCCTCTGGCGTTGATATTCCTGTCCGTCCGAGAGAGGGTTAGGCTTTTACGCCAATATGTTTCTAGTACAGAAGCTGGGTGGCTCTTTTCGACCCATCCTAGTTTTAAAATGCCTGAACAAATTCCTACGGATTTCCAAATTCTGCATGGTCCCTACGGTCCATCATTATAGCCTTGGAACCGGGGAACTTTATGGCATCGTTGGCTATCCAGGATGCCTATTTGCATATCCCTATACGAGCCAAATTATCAACACTTCCTCAGGTTTGCAGTACAAACCAACCATTATCAGTTTGTCGTTAACCTTTGGTCTGTCCACAGCCCCTCGTGTGTTCACAAAGGTCATGGCGGTAATGGCAGCACATCTTCGCCGCAAGGGCATCTGAATCTTGCCTTACCTGGACGACTTGCTTCTTCTGGCCCAGTCTCAGTCAGTTTTCAGGGATCACATCTGACTGACAGTGGAGCTTCTACAGTCACATGAATGGATAATAAAGTGACGGAAATCCACGCTAACTCCGTCCCAGGTGATGCTACACCTTGGGAGCCTTTTTGGAATTCAGAGCTCAGAGAGTCTTCTTCCCTCTGGACAAGATCTTGACCTTGCATACCCGAATACGCTCCTTTCTCAGCCAGCGTTGGTTGTCTATACACTCGTGCATGCAGATTATGGGGTCATTGGTCTCAACGTTCGACATAGTGGAGTACGGTTAGTTCCACTCCTGGCCTCTTCAAACCGTCATTCTAAAACGATGGATCAAGTTTCGCCCGAACATCAAGGCACAGACTCCTATTCTTCCCCAGGAGGTATGTTTCTCCCTACTGTGGTGGCTCCAGTGCTCACATCTGTACAAAGGCCATCCCTTTTGGATCCAGGACTGGGTCCTACTTACCACCGATGCAAGCCTTCGGGGGTTTGGGCAGTAACATGTTAGCTAACCTTTCAGGGTCATTGTACTCATCAGGAGATCCAGCTTTTCATCAACATCCTGGAACTTTGTGCCGTGTACAGGGCTCTGTGTCAGGCACAGCACCTCCTTCACGGATGTCCGGTATAGGTACATATTATTCATTCTAGCACCCTGTACCTGTTGAAACCTGTGCAGTTCCTCTTTCCTGCTTGGGGTGTCTCTCTCTGCTCTTGTGCTTATAGCACACAAACTGTTTAATCTCAGCAGTTTGTTGCATCAGCTGAGTGTACTAGCAGCAGCAGTGCAGAGAGTGACACCCCAGAAGGGAAAGAGGAACTGCACAGGTTGTGACAAGAACAGGGTGCTAGAAGGAAGACTAGGTACAGTGAGACAATGCAACCGCAGTGGCTTACATAAACCACCAGGGCGGCACTCGCAGTCAAGGAGCCATGCATGAAGTCAGTCTATTTCTCCTTTGGGCGGAGCATCATTTTCAAGCACTGTCCACAGTCTTCATCTCGGGAGTTCAGAATTGGGAAGCGGACTTCCTAAGCCGTCAGGACGTTCATGCAGGCGAGTGGGCGCTGCATCCAGATGTATTCCAACTACTAGTTCGCCATTGGGGCCTGCTCGACATAGACATGATGGTGTCTTGTCACAATCAGCTGCCGAGATACTGCTCCTGCACCAGGGATCCAGAAGTTCTCCTGGTAGTTGCCCTGGCGGGTCCTTGGAACTTCCCTCTGATATACAGTTTCCCTCGGATCTCAATGATTCCTCGGGTTCTCCACAAGTTCAAGCTAGAGGGTGGCAAGTTGATCCTGGTGGCACTGGATTGGCCTTGACACGCGTGGTATCCAGATTTGTTGGGCCTTTCCGTAGACGCACCTCCTGCGTCTACCTTTTGTGGCCTGATCTTCTGTTTCAAGGTCCGTGTTTCCATCTAGATTTGACCCGTCTTGCTCTGACGGGGTGGCTCTTGAGACATCCATCCTAAGGGTGAAAGGTTTTTCCAGGAGGGTCATTCGGACCATGCTGCAGGCTAGGAACCCCACAGGGTTTGGCGTACCTACTTTTCTTGGTGTACAACTAGGGATTTTAACCACAGGTCTTTCCACCTATCCCGTATCTTTTCCAGGTCCAGGTTTCGCCCTTATTCGTTCTCTTCCGGAGGCAGATAGCGCTGCTCCCAGACGTGCAAACCTTTTTCCAGGGGTTCTCCACGTTCAGTCACTGTTCGTGTCTCCTGTGGCTGCCTAGGACCTGTCTCTGGTTCTCCGAGCTTTCCAAAAAGAAAGATCCTCTGGCGCCTCCTATAGGTTCCGTATATGGCAAATGAATTAGTAATCACAAATTAGTATTAAAACAAATGGTTTATTTTAAGACACCATAAGCATGCTTATGTATGGTGATATAGAGCAATGTAAGATAGGCTTTAGCCAATAAAAAATTATACAAACTCACTAACAACATAAAACATAAAACAGATACAGTGATAGATAGGTGAACAGACACGCTAAATATGCGTTTTACTCTGTTACTAGAATCCTTTTAAAGATAGTCCAAATATGAGGAGGTAAGATATATGCAGATATCCTCCTAAGTGATATAAGTCTCAAGTGGTAGTTCCAAAATGCATATGCACATGTGCTTACCGCACTGCATGATGTTCCTCCAAATAGTGGCTTTTTCGGGAGGTAAGTCAGTTTGAAGTAGTTTGCCGGCAAACTTGGGGTGCTCTACGTATATGGACGTGAACCAGGTCCCCCTCCACTGTCATCAACGCGTTTCGCCTAAGCTTTGGGATGTCCCAGTGTCATCCCTGTGCCCCTTAGTGGAGGAAGAAGAAAAAATGACTTATGTTCTTACCTGTTAAGTCTTTTTCTTCGACTCCATAGGGGGAACAGGGCAGCCACCCCAACGCACCTGTCTGCAGGGGGTGTTTCCTTGGTGACCGGTCTGGCTGTACTTTCCATGGTGTGTATGGTTCTGTATGTTTGCCGATCTTCCTTTTCCTTCTCTTCTGCCTTGCTCCTGCCGTGGGCTTGCAAACTAAACTGAGGTCCAGTGGCTGGGGGTGGGGTATAGAGGAGAGGAGCCTGGGCTTGTAGGTAATTTTAATTAACTATTTGGTGCCCAGACTCTCTACTCCAGGCTATACCCCAGTGTCATCCCTGTTATCCCTTTGGAGTCAAAGAAAGAGACTTAACAGGTAAGCAACATAAGTCTCCTTGTTGCTTGAGTTGTGGCTTCCAGTTTCTTTTTTGGATGTGGTTTAATTTTTCTATCCATAAAGTTCAACAGCGAGTGGGGGTGGAGTGTCACAGGTGAGATTAGTACAACACGATGGTGGAAATCTAGACGTAACCTGTTTTCATAAACCTAACCGGGTAGATGCTATGGCCTGGGAGAATTCTTGAATTGTCCAGAGATTGGCCTCAAGTTTCATGCAGCCATCAGAAGATTCTCATTAAGGCAAGCATTGGGGAGATGTGCATACCAAGAGCTTCTGAGAACCTTCTACTCTCATCCTTTTTTTTAATACCAAAAATATAGAACAATCAAAATTATATTTATTACGTACAGCGGTGCAGGATCTGTTTCACTTTACATGCTCAAATCATGTGGAGACTGAGTGATTGAGGAGAAAGGAGAACTGATCACAGGACTTGAGATGCAGTAAACCCAAGTGGGGTTCTAGTCAGTAGAATATCCACACTTTGCTATTTTTCATGTCTCATGTCTTCGTACAGAACTCCCACCAGCTGCAGCGATAATCCGACACTTTACGCATTAAGACGCACCCTTGGTCGCACCATCAAAAGTTGTGCCAGCACTATGGAGGCGAATATAATCTGTCTGAACATGGCTGCCGCTGTCAATGCAACTGCGGCAAAAAACCCACGTCTGGCTAGTCATCCCCCTCTTACCACCCTAAAATGCTCACTGAAACTGCTTCTCTGCATCCAAATTCGTTCTATGGCTCCCAACGGTAACCATCAGGGACGCATGCGTAGAGCGGCTCGGACACATGCAGACTGAAAACTTTGACGATTTGCGTGTGGCATCAACACTGTTTCCACCTCTGAATCAGACCCTATGTATTGTATTTTTCTTTTACATAAATCCACTGAATGGTGTTCACGAGTGCTGGATGGAATATATTTATATTGGATGTCCTGGCACAATAGGCTAAGCAGACAGATTCCTGGGTGGATCTATCTGAAAGTAGCTTTTGCTAACTAAAGAATCCAAGCAACTTCTGTGCCCTTGCTTAAATGATGATGCTGTATTGACTCAAATAGGATTCACCCATTAGGAGTTGTCTTACAACATAATGGACAACTATGTAAATAAAAATAAGTTCTAAAACATCCAGCGCAACAAACTAAATTAAGTTCTTTATTCATGGCACTCCAGTCATGCATTTCCATTTCACCTTGAGCAATTGTTTCTTATGTGGTTATGTCACTGGGCCCTTTTTGTAGCAGAGTCTCATTTATTGTTTTCACTATATTTTATTAACTCTTAATTAAACCATGAGATTTTAAACCACCTTTGCATATCGCTTATCATATTACTCTAGTTGAAGTCAGTTAGCTCACTTGGCTAGCCATAGTGTATTTATTGCTCTATATGTCTCTCAGTAAGTGCAATGAGCTTTGATGTTTAAAACCCCAAATTTTCTCAAAAACGCATAACATGGCTTCTAAATTCTTAAATATTATAATATGACTGTGGATTTGCTCAAAGGCTATTAATATTGTTTAATTATATAACAATATCCTGACTTGTACAGTAGCCTCCATTATTTATACAGTAAATCAGTCTTATCCTTTTTTTTTTCCCCTTAATGTTTCAGGGATCCTGAGATTTGGCGCTTGGCATGCTTGAAAGTGTGGGGCAGAAACTGTGTGAAACCCGTACCTTACACCACATGGAGGCAGATGTTTCTAGAGAGGCCACGTGTCCGATTTGATGGTATATCTTGTTTTATGATTAGGCTTGGTAATGCCAGTATCATCCACGACTCGCAGATCTTAGGGGCATATGTATTATTTTTTACAGTATGTCCCCGGTATTAAAGATTCCTTATCTCTGCAATTTGCAGCAACAATGAATCTTTGATAGCCGGCCATCAATCATTACTGAGCCACTGAGAGTCTATCCTGGTGAAAGGAGCCTGTCCTGGCGATCAGTAAAGGTGCGTATCCACTAGATGATTTAAATGAGCAATTGAACGATAATGACATTGTTATTGTTCAATCGCTCATTAATCGTTCATAAATTGTGCGCTAAAATGTCGCAAATGAACAGCGATGTGCGCTCCTGTTGGTCGTTTTCGACATCTTATCGTCTGAACATGCAGGCCTACCAGCCGATATCGCCAGGTTGTGCATGTTCGGGATGAGGGAGGGTGTCTGTACTAAACGACATATCGTACAGTGTGGGCACTGCACATTATAATGAACGACTGAACGATAAATATATTGTTATAGTTCAGTCCTTCATTGATTGCAATTGGATACGCGACATAAGAAGTAAAGTGATTTGCAAATTACTTCGGGAGAGGGGTTCGAAAGAGTAAATAAAGTGATTGAGTGCATATGCAGTCAATAGCCCATAGGCATTCCGGAGTTTGGTAAATGCAGCATTGAAGCAGCCCCCATAGAAACCTATGGATGCTGCTTTTACTAACGTAAACAGTGGACTGCAAAAGATAACTCCGTTATATGCTGCACCTTCTACCCCTCCCCCCTCCCCCTGTAAATACATTCAGGGTGTTTTTGGGGGTTATCCCACAAATATATGATATGATAAATAGGCCCCTTAAAGACATGGCATTAAACCTTTTGTTCATTTTGCTTCTGTGATAATAGTCTGAACTGTTAAAGTTTAATTGCATAGTGTTCCTTAATAATCATTTATTTTCCTGTTACAAGATTATTGCCATTTTAGTTCTTTAGTGTGTACTTTTGTTGGCAGTACAGTTGGAATATACAGCAGGAAGTATTTTTCGCATTTAATGTTGCAACTCAAACAATTGTGGTGCAGTACTCGGCTAACACAATCCACCCACCTTCCTGTTATCTCCATTTCAACAGACAAGCTTAGCAGTCGTTCAGTAGCCTCTATAGATGCAAATAGAATTATTTTTTAACTCAATCAAATTTTCTTGAAAAAAAAAAAAAAAGAAATACATAAAATACAGTACAAATCATGCAAAATATTTTAAATATACATTTTTAAAACAGTTGGTATATTGTGCAACACAAATATTGGTGGATTTGTTTTCTGTAGTTTTATTGTAAAAGCCAACACTGTAAAAATGCATTATGTTGGATAAAAGACCCAAAGAGAGATAAGAAATTGTGTTTTTTGAGAAGTTTTTTTCTCCAAAATTCACTGCAAGGGGGAGATTCAATTCAGCCATAATGTGTGATATGCTTGTTTTGCGCTCTCACCATAGAAGTGCGGGCAAAAACAAGCTAGGTTTTGTGTCCCATAATTACCGTCTATGTGCGTAGTCGCACAACGTGTGAGGCTCCAATGGAACTGCATACTTAATGTAATCTCCCACTTTGTATGTATTTATTCAAATAAAAGTTCTTACAGCAAGCTCACATTTCCGAATATATATATATATATGTGTGTATGTGTAATAAAGAAATAAAAAAAAAAAAAAATATATATATATATATGCTATGATTTTCTTACAGGTGTGTACATTAGCAAGACCACATATATACGCCAGGGAGAGCAGTCTTTGGATGGATTTTATCGGGCCTGGCACCAAGTGGAATATTTCAGGTACTTATACTTCTTTCTTTATTGCTGGCCCTTCAATAATAATTTCAGTAAATTGTGAATAGTGAATTTAGAATTCCACATTTCATTAGTATATTAAACTGCTCTAAAAGTATGTTTGTTTGTTTTGTTTTGTTTTGTTACCTTTCCTCCAAACCTTTTGCAATATATTTACTATAGGTATATGAGATTTTTTCCTGACGGCCAACTTATTATGCTCACCACACCTGAAGAGCCCCACACAATTGTACCTCGTTTAAGGACAAAACATGCAAGGTATGCTTGTATATATTTTATATACTTTTTTTTTTTTTTTTATGCTTCATAAATATTTTGCGCATCGACAGTGGCAGCAACATCTCCTACCAAAACTGCTGTATAGATGTTTCTCAGTCATCTTTACTGCAGTTGCGTCAAACGGCCCCTTGTGGGGCGCTTGACTTGTGAGCTTCTGCTAGTGCAGGGTGCCTGTTTGCGTGTTTTTGTGCCAAAAATGCGCAGAGTCACAATGTGATATGACTAGGAACCACTAGGAGACTGTGCTGATTAATTTGATATGCGACACTTGTATATATGTGCGACTTAAGCTGAGTACACACTAGACGATATGTTGCCTGATTCAGCTGATCGGCCGACATATATATCGTTCATGTCTTCCAGTGTGTACTCACTATGAGCGACCATGCGCGCTCCGGCGGGGTCGTTCAACGTATCAACAGATCAAACCTACATGCTGCTCAAACTGTCAGTTTGATGAAAGACCCCATGCTTGTGGAGGCAGCTGGTAAACAACATATTGTGCATTTGTTCACCAGCTTGCGCTGTGTAATTCGACCACACAATATGTTGTTCATCGCATTGTACGTTGGCCGGGTAAACACATCGTCTAGTGTGTACTCTGCAGTAGTCTCTCAATCAACATGCGAATTGCTACGATGCAGCGGCCACAGCTTTTTCCACACCACATTCTTCTTTGGCACACAGATATACATAGTAAATTAATCAGCACATACTCTTGGTGCTTCCTATTTTTTTTTTTTTTTTTTTTGTTTGTTTTTTGTGTCTCCACTCCTCAAGATTCCTGGGGGCAAATTTACTAAAGTGAGCGTTTTTAGAAGTGGAGATGTTGTCCATACCAACCAGTCAGATTCTAGCTATTTTCTAGAAGGTGCAAGTTAAGTAGAATCTGATTGCTACGGGCAACATCTCCACTTCTAAAAACTCTCACTTTAGTAAATATATCCGCCAGACTTGAGCAGAGCTGGGGACTTAGTTGTGAAATGGTGCCCACATCTGGGGGGGAAAAAAAGCATTCAGCTCAGACTGGCTATGCTGCCCTGTTTGTATCTGTTTGTATTACATACTCTGCCCTTTATATGAGGGAGACTATAGTGCTAATTATTACACTTGCTCTAATATCAATCATTTGAAAACCCCCTCTAGAAATCCAGCATTGCCCCTGCTCTTTTGGAATTGGATATTTCCTCCACCACCATATCAGTGTACAGGAAAATGTGGGGTTTTCATATTGTGGAAAGAAAAAGCAAAACATTTCTACAAAGGATTTTCAAAGATGTGCCTGGGAATAGGGTCCCATTTATGTAACAATCCAGTGATAGTTGTGCCAGAGAGAGCCCAGGGAGAGGAGTGGGCTTTGATTGTTTTCAATGGTGCCGATGTGAACAGGGAAAGGGAGTTGCATTGGCGACACTACTTACCTGTGCCTTCAGCAGGGCAAGCTAGGAGTCAGGACTCATCTGAAGGAACCTGTGCAGGGGGGAGTGGAGGATGGAGCTGGGATGTACAGCTACTGGCAGTGCTCTGCGCCAGTCTTCAAAATAGCCGACTCAAAACTTGGGAACGGACCACTCTGCACTCCTATAAGTGGCGCTGCGGCACCCCATGGAGCCAAGGCACACAGTTTGGGAACCGCTGCACTAATCCTGTTAGTCTACAATTTCATCCGTTCTTTACATATAGGCATACTGAAATAGCAAGTGTGCGTTCTTGGAAATGTTCTGTTTACTTTCCATATATATCTTCAATTTTAGTAACACTCTTAGGACCTCATTCAGAGTCTGTCGTAAGCGGCCGCTCAGTCGTACGCCTAACGACCGCAAAACTGAAAAAGGAAGCGATCGCATGGCCGGTCGGTCATAACCAAAGTGACGCCCATACGTGAACAATGCACCTCCTCTAGTTAACGAGTGATAGCAGCTAGCGATCGAGTCAATCGTTGTCAGTCGCTGTATGTTAATTTTCTTCTGATGGTTGTGGCCGCCTGTGTTGTGTGCAAATTACTCCAAAAATGAAAAAAAAAATGCATAGAATAAGCCATCCCCCTGAAATATATTTATTCTTATTATTCGCTAATGCAAACGCAGCTGAATCAATTACATGCCAATTAGCAGTGTTATTAGCTACAACAAACGATTATTAGCTGCTTGCATTGTGTGGCTCAAAATAGAAACATCACTCCGAACATCAGTAACATTTGATAGTATCGATTGTACTCTGGGGCTGGAGAGAGCACGTACCCAACCTTAAGCTGTACGATCAGCCAGGCCTCTAACCTGCTCGCAGAGTGACGTTTTACTACTTCCGGCCTTCTATGTCGGTCGTAGCAGGTAATTTATGTACGTCCCTAAAACGCCCTGAAAACGGTGAGGAACGCCTGCGTTTTCAGACCACCACCCCCGTCACCACCCACAAACGACCTTTCATGTCAATCAACTCTCGGAAGCCACTTCCTGCACGTAAGCCGTATGATCGACAGCATTTTGGATCGCAAGGTCTCGTACGCACATGCGCACAACTAACCGTACGCATGCGTGGTTTGGAAACATGGGATGCGTACGACCGAGCGGCCGCTTACGACCGACTCTGAATGAGGTCCTTAATCCTTTCAGTGCCAAAAACTATGCATTATAGTTTACTCTGCATGCTTTGGGAACCTTCTAGCACATTTGTTCCAGAAAGCTCAGCACCTCCCCCTCCTCCTTTGTTTATTACCTCTTTATCAGGGTCTTCTGAGAAACGGTGTATATATCTGTTTTGTTCTCACCTTCTTAACGTATTTCAGTGCCTCCGCTTGCTAGCGACCGATGTTTTCAGCATACGCACATGACCGTGTCGCACTGCACATGCATCCCGATGGTTACCGCCAAGAGCTACAGAACGAATTTGGACGCAGAGAGAGGCAATTTCAGAGGGCATTTTCTAAATGGCTAGCCAGGCGCGGACGTATTGCGCTCAACGACTGCGTCTTTTGCCGCAGTTGCACTGATTCCGGCGGCTATGTTCATACGGAGATTCTACATCTTCATAGGGCTGGGGCAAGTTTGATGGTGCTTCGTAATATGCACAACGGTGGATTAGCATCGCAGCCGGCGGGAACTTCTGTACGAATACCATCGGCTGAGACATTAGCATAAGGATGCAGTCGCGCTGCAGCAACAGATACAGCTGTGGCTGCATTAGCGTTCACCTCTAAATCAGGCTCAAGAGTCTTGGAATGAAATGGGAACAAGTAAATGTTTCAGCAGGTAATGCAATATATAGTAGCCAATGAACAACAAATTACACACATAGAGGCAGATGTATGAAGCTCTGGAAAGTGATAAAGTGCAGAGTGATAAACGACCAACCAATCAGCTCACAACTGTCATGTTACAGGCTGTGTTTGAAAAATGACAGGTGGGAGCAGATTGGTTGGTCATTTATCACTCTGCACTTTATCACTTTCCACAGCTTCATACATCTGCGCCACAATCTCTTAAGTCTGAACCAACTGGCAACTCTGAAGCCTACTATGAGGAACCTTAGTCTAGTTACTGTAAGTAAACAATATGAAGAGCAATACTCGCTATGCATGTAGCCCACATCTTCACAGACTAATACTAATGCAGTTTGCACATACTCTCGTTGGAGCTCTTTTGACCTTTTAATTCCTGTAATTGGAGACTTGGATTTTCCAGAACTGATCCAGGTAACTGCTGCGTCTCAGATTTGCACCTTGCAATCAAAGACTCCACCATCGGTTGATCATTGAAGTTCTGAGGAAGATTCTAGTTACTCAGAAACTCTGAACTAAGATGCTGGAGCCTTTGCAACTGTGTGTAAGATTGCAGTCGCAGGCTGAAACGCCTCTCAAACGGTCCCAATACATCCGTGTTTGAGTAGCCCTGTTGCCAATCAAACTGTCCCTGCCTGTTAATCACTTTTGTGAATAATTCCTCTCCGTCTACTGTCACAGGGCCATCGTGACACATTCTCAGTGTGACTTATACGCATAAGCAGTTGTAAAGAATCGTCAATTTGCGTCAGTCTCTGATTCAGGCCCATAGTTTGTACTTGTAATGGCTACAACTTATTCACTTGCTTTGGGTTTCTTTTAGTTGCACAAACATCCTTAACATCCAGCAAACCACTGAGTATAGTCCCACTTAATGATGTGTAGCCATCTCGCATTTCAGCCAACCTAACTCTCTCTCCCTAGCACTAAATATTTTCCCTAATGGCAATAGATCAGTACAACAATATGGGTGTGGATTAAAAGATCTACACTATTTAGATAGACAGTCAAAAGATCGACAACAAATGGTAGACATGCACAGAAAAAGGACGGCCTGTACAAATGGTAGACACAAACAATGGTTGACATTTTATTATTATTCTTTCTAACCCTGATCTTCACCCTAATCCTCCCCTTGGTGCCTAACTGTAATTGTTGGGGCAAGTGCCTAACACTAGTCTTCCAGTAAGTGCTTAACATTAACAGTCCCTCTGAGTGCCTAACCCTAACCGACCCATCTAGAACCTAACCCTCCCGTAAGTCCCTTACAAAGAAACAGAAATAATGAGTCGACCATTCCAATGTCGACCTTTTGACAATGTTGACAGTTTGTACATGTCGATATTCACCCACGTCGAACTTTTGTGTGTCGAGCTTTTTGCCTGTCGACCATTTGGTGTCTACCTAGACACTTGGATGGCAGTCAATAGATCTACAATGCAAAGGTCGACAAACATTACATATAAAACCAGTTTGATCAGTGTACTTATCTGTGCTGCCTTATCTGTCTCCTGACTGATTCTCTCCTGTGATGGCTGCTCCACCTGCTGTTCATACAGCTTCTGCCAATAGTGCTCTTCTTAGTCCAGTCCTTCAGATTAGAATGCATCCCAGTGTTTGTTGTTCCACTTTTAACATACAGCGCCACTGCTGTTTCTCATCTCTCCTTTGGCTCGCCAGAGCTCCCTCGTTCTCACTTTCTGTTCTCCTGGACACACCAAGGTTGTCATTTCCTCTGTGGAGATTCCTCCTCTTTTTTTTTTTTTTTTTTTCCCCTTCCCCTCCTCTATGGGCATCTCCCCAAGTGGGGTCCTTTGCTCTATCCCCTCTCAGCCCCCCCCCCCCTCTCTCTCTCCGGACTCCTCATATTCTTTGGTGGTTGTTTTAGTCTCCTCCCCCTTTTCCCTCAGGTTCTTGTGTGCTGTGGGACTGTGGCTTCCTTGTTCGAGAACCTTTCCCAGTAAAATCTGTAGCCTCCTGTTCACGACCAACATGGCGAATGTGGCTACATTTGGTCCCAGTGATTGTCTGGCACAGTGAAGATAACATGAATACAGTGCTCAACAAGTCACTACAGTAAAGATACACATTCACTTCTCCCCTCCATAAAAACACTTCAATGGCTGCTAGCTGGCTAATTTATGGATGTGCAAGAGCAGAATGAAAATGCTGTTTTGTGTCACTCACTATTTTGCAAATATACTCATCCACTTGAGGAAGTGAAGGGATGCGTACACTAACTTCGCAAATGGGACTATTGAGGATGTTGAGTATAAATTGAGGAGCTGATTCAGTGCCGCTCGCACAATGTGTATGCAAATTGCGTAGACAGTACAATCGCACAGCAATGCATTAGCACGCCCAGTATTTCTTAGAGAGCGATCACATAGTGTATGCAGACACCCACCAGCCTATTTTGTATCTTTCAGTTGTACTTTTATGGAAAAGTTTACTTTTGTTCAATTTCATAAAAACATTTCAATAATGGACATTTCCATTGTCCCTTCAACTCATGACTCATTTTGTTAACCAAGGTGTGTTATAAGAGATTATATGAAAAGTTGAAATGAATGAAGGTTGTGATGCTAAGTGGTTTGCAGGCAAAACTGAAGTTTTTGCAGGTTACATCATTAAGTGGATCTGCAAACACCCAACACTAGAGGCATCACAGTTTTATGCACTTTGACCTGGGTGTGCTCCTGGAAATGTTCTAAGCATATAAACCTACTCATGCTATCCCATTTATGTGACCAGCTCTGCTCATGTTGTGACTTAAAACAAGGAGATGCTGGTCCTGCTGTTATTGCTGAGTGCACCTCATGCAGTAAAGTATTAAATACTCCTGCCAGATGGTGGACAGTCTTGTGTTTAAGCAATAGAGAAATAAGGAATCTGCAGGTGGAAGTAGCTGTGAGGGATTTTCAGAGAGAAGGTTACAGCACGCTACAATAAAAATGTTAAAAACCTGTTAGGAAACATATGACATGTTTGACAGGCAGACTGTCTTTTCTTTGCAGTTAATCATGGCAAGATCTGATTTTTGTTTTCCTTTAGTTTAGAAGTGTGCATTCCTAAACCTCTGTGTGTCTACCAGTATAAGCTTGCATTTCATGGCCCTGCATATCTGCATTACCGTTGCTTGTGCTTTATATTCCATAGAACTGATGCAATGTTGCTTGGCCATTATCGTCTCTCTCAAGATACTGATAACCAAACCAAAGTTTTTGCAGTAATAACCAACAAGAAGGATGAGGTATGTTTTACCCTGATGTGTTTTCCCTTGCATTGGCTATTTGCTAGGAAATAGCGATGAGGTACAGAGGCCCTTGATTAGCAATAAAACAAAGAAAGGTGCTAAATAACAAAATAAGCCCCCCAATGTACCCCTTTCTTACACGTAATTACATTCTTGCTCACATTTCTTCTACTTTTTAAAAATATTTACTAGACCATTTCTTTTGTCCTACACCTGAATGCCAGCCACTGCCCATTTCTGTGCTCATATTTTCACTTTTACAAGTGTTTTGGTTTTTAGGATCAGTCATACAAAGACCTACCTAAGGATTGTAAAAAATTTTCCTAACATATGGTTTCTGTAGTCTTCCATGTTCTGTTTGCTACGCAGAAATCAACAGAGTACCAAAGGTATCGTTATTTCCGTCGCTCCCCGGTGCAGGAAACTGACCACAGCTTTCATGTGGGGCTTCAGCTATGCTCAAGTGGGCGCCACAAATTCACTAAACTGGTTTGGATTCATCACTCTTGTCATATTACTTACAAGTAAGTTCTAGAAACTTAATTTAGGTGTATGTTTGTTTAAAATAGATGCATGTCCATTGCCCTTACTATGAATATACAAAGCCATTAAACACCCTAAAATATCCAGTTGACTTTCAGAATAAAGGTGGTTATTTTTCTCCTTCATCCACTAGTGGATACTGGAGTACATGCAATGGGTTAGAAGTGTAGTTGGCTCCTCCCCCTCTATACCCCGTCCGATCTCAGTTTAGATAAATTCCCCAACTGGGCCTGAAGCATTAGGGTTGTCTCAAGCCATTTTTGCTTTTATTTTATTTTGCTTTGATCTTCTATCAAGTCTTCAACAGGCAGACTGGAAGCTGCGGCAGTCTGCCTGCCCCATGGGAGCCTCCAGAGAGACCACCACAGCTTCCTAAAGCTAGTGTCGGGTATCCCTGGCCACCATGTCATCGTACGCTGTGTACGATGACTGTGTACGGTGGCAACTGCGCACCGGCATGCCGAGCAACGGTAAGTATGCCATTCCCCCTGATTAGCAAGGGGGATGGCTTTTTGCCTTTAAGATGCGTTTGCCACCAGCCCAAATAGTGCGCACCCCGGACTTGCAGTAGCCAGCGGTTGGGCTGCGCGCGCGGCCATTGCGGCGCTTACATGTAGCCTTCTGTAGCAGAGGCCACACGCGGCTATAAGCGGCCAGCTTAACATTACAGGGGGCAGTGTGTCATGTAAATACCGCTCCCACGTGTTGAAGCAGCACTTCCTCTAGTTACTCTCGGTATAGAGCTTTGCTACAGCGCTAGCTCGGCCTCAGAATGCCCGGGGCGGGGCTTAGCGGCGACACGGCAACTCCCGCACCTCTGCTCGGATGGACTGGAGGGGTCTCCAAACGCTCCCTATGGACCGGCCATGCCTGAAACCATATAGGAGGTTTGTCTACCTCTATATGCAGGCAAGCTCCTACAAGTGGGACGGCCTCCATATTCTAGTACTCTAGGAGCAGCTCAGGCGCCAGCATGGGCAGTAGCCTAATGCATTATTGCAGTGACACAACACAACAGGTAGTGTCTTTTCTTTGCAGACTGCACAGTTGGCGCAGTGATTTAGTATTGCAGCTCCATAGCACCTAGTCATTGCGATGCTACAGATTTCTTCAGGCTATTCCTGCAGCGCACCACCCTGGGATTCAGTAGTTCACATTTATGTGAGCAAGTAACTTATAACTTACATCCATACATATATTAGATGTGTTTTTGTGTACGTCTACATATAAGTGTATGTATGATGTGTATGGGCTTGGATGATTAGGTTTGTCTTTTGTTTTTATACTGACTCATATCTCAGGGGTCGCTGTACTGTGTCATTTTTACACCATGGATCGTTCAGTGTCTTCCCTAGTGACTTACTAACTGCGTCCTGTCTTCCATGTTTTTTGTTGCACTCTGGTTGGTCTCTCTCACCTTATCTGATGGCTTGAACACTGTGTGGCACTTTCTCTACTTCGACAAAGGTCCCACATGGGACCGAAATATCAGATTTAGCCTATTCTATGATATTGGTGGTATGTGACAAATTACTTTTCTATTTCTGCAATGGTGAGTGCCCTCCCTATTTGGATACACACAAACACACACACGTAAAACACTCAAGCTTTGCCGGGGGTGACAATCCATTGGTTCACAGTAGACGCCAAATCCATATTAGATAATTGCAATAAGCGGGATTCACTCGCCATGGCTTTTCATCATAATGCACAAACAGACTTACTCTATTAGTTTTACACCATTGGTGCAATAGTCGACCTTTCGACTGCAAAAACGCGGCCTTTCTCAAGACACCACCAGTGAATGGAACAGAATAGACACACAATTCTAACACCCACAGAGTCCCCTGATATACCACCATCAATTATCCAATAAAACTAGCTCCTCCCAATGGCTCCCTCCGGAAACCAGAAGTGATATACATAATGAAGAAACTACTTTATACAGCCAAAAAACTCCCCCTGTACCTTACATTTCAATGACCACAGCATACATGAGGCATCAGGGTCCGCTTACCAGTACCCGACAGGGCTGTAAACTCCATAGAAGCAGGCGAAGCCAGCAGCGTGAGCCCATACTTCTGGTATACGTTCCACGTAACCGGAAGTCATGGTGTTTGCGTTCCACCTATATCCAGACACACGTCACTTCTGGGGCACATTACAGTGTCGCTGGGAACAGGAACCACACCAATTAGGTTCTGCACTCTAATCCTTTTCTTGATGCACCTGTGATCATAGCTGGTGTTTCTCCTTCATCCACTAGGGGACACTGGAGGCTTCAAGACAGTGGGGTATAGACGGTGCTAAGTGGAGCTGGCATTTTAAATCTTTTGAAGTGTGACTTGCTTCTCCCCCTCTCTTTACCCCCCTACAAGCCCAGGCTGTTTGTGCCCAATGGGAGCTGGATGTGTTTTACACTCCTCCTTAGGGTTTAGAATATTGAAAGAATAAAAGCATTGAGGACAGACAGGCAGTAGTTGCACTGCACTGCCTGTCTGCACGGTGGGAGACCCGCTCGCAAGTGCATGCACTTCGCCTGTGTCCCCAACTTCAGGGACCTCCGTCTCCATATAGGGGGTGCCGCATGCCATTGCTTGCAGCGTGCATAGCGGACCCCCAGCAGTCACCGGCAGCTCCGTAAGTTTTACCTCGCTCCCGACTAGCGGCAGGCAGTATTTAACAGCAGCAAGCTGCCTCAATTAGCGGGGCAGCCAGGCAAGTGTAAAGGCTGTGTCAGCCATTCTTCTAAAAAGCACATATATATTTAAAATAAGGTGCCTAGCATGGGGGCGGAGCTTAGCTCCGGAGCCCTGCTCCTTCCTCCCAGCAGCCCCAGTGCTCCCCTGAAAGTGTGTTAGCAGCCATTCCAGGAGAATCAGCGTCTGCTGCGCATTATAGCAGCTGCTGCACAAAACTGGCAGCCTAATCTTAGTCTGTAAGTAGACAGTGGGGTTTAGGCTAGTCAGGAGAGCATTAAGGCAGCTTAGTAACTATTTATCAGTGGTTATTCCTTCTATGCCTAGCGTTTTCTGGCACTGCTAGGAGCGCTATTAGGGCTGGTGTGGCTCTCTCCTGCCTCTCTGTATCCCAGTTTCTTTTTCTTCTGACCTATTTCACTACACTTTTATGTTTGTGTGGGGTCTGTATGTAGCATGACTGGCAGATCAAAAGCATCTCAAAAGTTATTTACCTGCAAAAAGTGTGCGGGGATTCTCAACTGGGAGGCGGATTTCCTCAACCGTCACGATGTGCATGCAGGGGAGTGGTCTCTCAATCTAGAAGTCCTTCAGCTCCTGGTGGACAAATGGGGTCTGCCAGACGTGGACCTCATGGCCTCACGACACAACCACAAGCTTCCAGTGTACGGGGCCAGGACGAGGGACCCCGACACTGCCTTCGTGGATGCATTATCTGTGAAGTGGACCTTCCATTTGGCATACCTCTTTCCTCTAGTCTCCCTTCTGTCTCGAGTTCTTTGGAAGTTCAAGCAGGAAGGGGGCACGGTCCTGTTTGTAGCTTTGCCCAGACACCATTGGTACTCCGATCTTAAAAGTCTCTCCATAGACACTCCCCTCCAACCTTCTCTATGACCAGACCTGTTGAGACATCCCTCCTAAGGTCTAAAGGGTTTTCTAGCTCTGTGTCCAGACCATGCTCAGAGCACGTAAACCGGCCTATGCCAGGATTTATCACCGGGTGTGGCATACATATTTCCAGTGGTGTGCTACTAGAAACTATGACCCTCAGGTTTTTAGGGTTTCTAGAATCCTTGCCTTTCTTCAAGCTGGATTGGATCTCTGACTCCGCCTACCCTCTCTGCTCTGTCCACAAGGTGGTCTCCGTATACAACCTGGTCTCCCTTTGTCCATCCTGTGGCTTCGTGGGATTTGTCAATTGTTCTCCACGCACTTCAGGAACCTCCATTTGAACCCCTGGATTCAGTAGACTGCAAATGGCTCACTGCGAAGACTTTTTATTTTTCCCTCCAGCTATGGCATCTGCCCGTAGGGTATCATATTTAGGGACGCTCTCCTGTCGCTCCCCATTTCTGATCTATCATCCGGATAGGGCTGTTCTTCAAACGCACCCTGGCTTCCTTCCCAAGGTGGTCTCGTTTCCACCTTAATGAGGAAATTGTGGTTTCCGGCCTTTCAATCAGCAGACCTCTCAGCAGATGAGACCTCTTTGGATGTGGTTCATGCTCTGAAGATCTACGGGGACCATACTAGTTCGATCAGGAAATCGGACTCCCTCTTTGTCCTATATGGATTCCACAAGAAGGGATGGCCAGCTCACTAACGGGCTCTGGCCAGATGGCTTCGCATAACTATCTCACAGGCTTACACGCAGACTGGCCTTCCTGTGTCGGCCACACTGTGGGTACCTCATGGGCAGCCCGCCATGGAGCGTCTGCTGAACTACTATGCAAAGCCGCCATGTGCTCTTCTGTCCACACCTTTCTTAGGTTCTATGCCTTTGATACATTTGCCTCTCAGAATTCTTCCTTCGGGCGCCGGGTTCTCCTCTCAGCTCAGGAGCGTCCCCGCTCTTGAAATGCTTTGGGACATTCCCATTGTCTCTCTGTGGAGCCCTATGGACCCTGAAGAAGAAAAGGAGAGTTATGGTAAAACTTACCCTTCTTAACTTTCTTCGAAGTCCACAGGGCACCCGCCCTGACGCACCTGGCTTCTATGGGTTTCTTCTCTTGGTCACTAGTTTCCTTCTTTGTGTGCGTGTGATTCGTCAGTGTACCAGTCTTCCTTCTCTCCTATCCTTCGACTGCATTGGTCTTGTTAACAAAACTGAGTTGCCTTCAGGCGGGGCATAGGGGGAAGGACTAGAGCATCCTCGGATTGAAAAAAGCTTTGCTGTTGGTGTCCGATCCTCCAAGTACCACCTACACCCATTGTCTCCCTGTGGACCCTATGGACTTCGAAGAAAGAGAGTTAACAAGGGTAAGTTTTACCATAAATCTCCTTTTTAAGGTAAAAATGTCAGGACTCTGGGGCCTGGAACACAGTTCCTAATACACACGCAATCGGTCTATTAATTTGCACTGTGCATGCGTATGCATCGCAGCGCGTGTGCGAGAGCCAGATGTTCCAGTCAGAACTGCGTACGCAGACACATAACCGAGTGATTGACAGGAAGTGCCGTTTTTGTGGGCTGGTGACGGGGGTGGTCGGGCGAACGCAGGCGAATCAGTGTGTTTCAATGCCGTTGCATGGGCGTGCATAAATTAGCCACTGCAACACCAGATACCACCTGAGGTCTCATAGAGTGCGCAGAAGTTAGCAATTTCTGAATGAGGACTGGGCTTCCTTAACTGTGCGCCTGGGTCCGATGTTATCGATTGTTTCTCTATGTTGCCCCAGTATACGGATGTTAGTAAAGGGAAGTGGGCGTCCTTATGTCAGGCTGCGTACGCAATGTGAATGCACAAATTTAAATAGCACCGCTGATATTGGCAACTGCAGTGCATGTGTATAAGCAGATTAGTGATCCATGCTGAATCGGGCCCTCAGTTCAGAACCTCTGGTGCACCACTCCCAGTGAATGGTAATGCATTTGGAGGGGTTTAAATTAAAACACTGAAAAATAAATTTACTGACATTTTTCTGTACCCCAAAAATCTAGACTTTAATTTGATGAAAAGCACATGTCTGGCCATCAGTTTTCCACCATTAACAAATGTAAAACAGCCATTTGACACCTTTTAAGAATTTCCAGTACTTTCCTTATTGCCAATAACAGCATTTCAAACAATCAACTGCTAACACTGTAATGTAGCGTTTCGCATGCAGATAAACCAGCAGTTGCACACATGCTGCATATCATTTTAAGCAGCAGAAGCTGCTTCTGCGTCCTGTTCACATCGCTGTGGGAATAAAACTCACTGGAAGGTAAAAAGTAGCACGCAAAGACACACTGCGCTACAGAGTCATAGGGCGTTCACGCGTGTTGCAACGTGACTTGTAGCGCAGGGAGGATAGATGTTTGTGGATACATCTGTAATATTTTTTACTGTGATAGCGCTATCCCTAAATAAGTAATGTTGACATTCTGAATGTCAACATATTTACTATATGCCATTAGAACAAGGCCCATTTGACACAATGCCATAACCATTCTCCACTGCTTGCATAATAATGTTAAACACAATAATGTATCATTCCTGGATCATATGATATTGAAACATATTGTTACAGTGCATAGTGTTTGGAGTAAAAACATCTTAATATTTTACCGTCTGGTGTCAGCACCACATTACAGACCTTGATTAGTCATCCAACCTACAATTTAATTTAATGTAACTTCTTATATGCATGTTATCTGACATGTTATCTGACATTGTTTCTCTTGCAGATCAACTGGAGAGACCGCGGTCACAGCATTTGACATTGATAAAATGTACACACCACTGTTCTTTGCTCGTGTGAAGAGTTTCACTGCTGTATCCGAGAAACCGCTTTAAGTTTGAAGGTCTTCATGCTTGCATGGTTTATACTGATAGACACAGCATTGGAGCATACTGCATAGATTTATATGTGACTTCTGCTGAAAACAGTGGGTTTTTTTCACTTTTTTTCTTTTGGGGCATGTAGGGATAGACTTGATTTTCTAGACTTGAAATCTTGTTTTTAAACATTTGTGTATTTTGCAAGATATGTTTCCTTTGACAATTTCTTTTGTGCATTATTTTTTCACATAATCATCCAACATGAATCCTAGCAAACTTAGTATCTTTCAAAATGCCATGACTTTCTTTAGGAAGCAGACAGTAGATGACCAATGCACTCTCCCTTTCGGTTGTGATCATCCTCCCACTGTAATACAGCCCATTTTTCAACATTTTTCAGACACCATGCCTGGAAAATAATACATTTGTTGGCGAATATGTTGGTAAAGATGTGGTCACAAGTATATGGTCTCCACCCATCTGCTGGTCACAGGTAAAAAAAAAATAAGCATAAAAGTCCCCCAGTTTCAGCTATTTTGGAATAAACGTTCAGCTATTTTGGAATAAATCAATGTTTGTGTTTTTTTTTTTTTTATGTTAGCCCAGTTGCTTACTGAGAAGGTGAGGTTTCACTAGCAGTGCTGCAAAGGAAGCTGGATTGCTACCTTGAAATGTATGTTATTTAGAAAAGCAAGACAGGATTATGTATCCATCGCGTAGAGTCCAAATTAAAATCTAAATTATAGGTGAAAATATATAATATATATCGAGAGAGATTGATTGTATAAACTTAATTAGTAATTTTAGGCATTTAAAATAAATATATATAATATGCTATTAGAGTTATGTGCAATATTCCCAATGTTTGTAAAGTAAAACATTGGGCAAAACGAACATTGGTTTTTAACCTAGCAGGAACTAGGCATTCATATTGCAATGGAACCATTTCCACAAAGCCTCCAGTTATATTTCTCTCATCTTTCGTAGCCTCTGTTTTTCCTTTTCCAGATGATAGTAAAACTTGGCTTTGGAAGGGAACACCGTTACATGTTTCTTTAACTCCTCAAGGGCTGGTTTTAGAAACATTTCACACACCTAATTTTCTGGCATTTGTGTTTTTTTTTTTTTTTTAATTATTATTATTATTTTTTTTAAATTGGGTGTCAGTTAATGTTGATCTCTTTTGTGGAATTATAATTCTTAAACTTCTCCTCAGGTCCTTGTTCATATTGTGTGGATCTCCACACAGGCTCATATAGAAAGAAAGTACAACGTGGAGAGAAGTGCATTGCTGATGTAGAATTTTTAATAATAAAATAAAATCTCCCCTCTGGATTAAGGTATTTATCTTTCAAAAGCATGACCATCACTGGGTATCTCACTCGGGGCTCTGATAGATCTCCAGAGGACATTTTTGATGCCCCTTTGGTGTCTGCGAAAACCTCCCTAGATGTTTAGCCATGAATTTCCCACACTTTTATTATGATTTGTTTAACACTTCTGTATCCATTTATGAATGAAGTGATCTGGTGCTCTTGTTTTGCCATCTACATGTTATCAGAATTTTGAGAGTGCTAATTGTTTTGCCTATGAGGCGACCCACAAATAATGCCTTGTTACTGAGAACAGGTTTGAGAACCACTGCTCTGTAGTATATAGTTTGATTTTTTTGTTGTTGTTGTGATTAATGTGTAATGATCACACACCTTCCAGTTGCTACTATGCAAAAGGCCTGGCCAAGTGCCATGTAAACCAACATTGCTCAGTCATATTTTTTTACAACACAAAAGTCACCAGGATACATTGCCTTTATATTCAGCACAACAAACAATATAGTGTAATGTGGCAGGGAAGCATACAAGGAAGTAAAACCTTTTTATTCTCTTCGGTAACATTTCTTTGAGAACTTGTTTGACATGTCTGTGGCAATCCTCTTGTATAATAATGATTAAAAAAAGCAGATGGCACAAAAATGCTTCTTGTTTAATGGTTTGTTGTGTACTGCTGTGTTCGTAATCTCGACTTTCAGTAGAATACTAAATATATTATGAGGGCAGAAAGCCGAATTGTATCTAATTTCCGTGGCTTGTGCTTTATGCAGTAAGCCTGAGTTTCTGGTGCATGTTTTAGAAATGAATATTTTTTATTTCAAAACTACTACCAGTATTATGAATAAGGGGCAGTTATCAATTCAGTTTACTTGGCCTGATGACAAGCTCCAGCCCTTGAGTGCTACTTACCTGCCCAGTTTAGAGTTTGGTTTACTTACTAAAGGTCGTTTTTAAAATCTATCAACATTCATGTTGTGTTTATGGGGCTAAATCACACATTTACGAAGTAAATTTTTGATTTTTTTTTTAAGTATTAAATGTGTGACTTAGAAACACCACTTCGATGATCATTGATTTTCGAAAACCAGCCATTCGTAAATCTACCTCTAGGTCTCCTTGACTATAGCCTCTGATTTAGTTTTTTCTTGGTCTGTATGTGCTGGGATAGAATAAATTCTTGGGCATGTGAGGACTGTAGCTTTTCATTATTCGCCTATAAACTGTGAGGTCTATATAACTTCTGTAAATAGCATTGCCCAGACTGAATACCAAAATACATTAGAAACTGAGCTGAAATACAGAGAACCATTAATGGAATTGCATATATAAATATAATATGACTTATAAATTGTGATTTGATACATCTAGTGTGTGTATCTTAATGTATTAAGAGGCCATGTCAGATGTATAAAAAGCAATGTATAATATTGACTATTTTGCTATGTATAGACTGCTACATCTGCTAAACAAGAAAATGATTGTATTTGTACATGCCTGTTTTTGTCTGTCTATTATGTGATTTTTAAGATTGAAAAGGCCCTGCAATTTGTGATGATGTGAGGGCTCAGGTGAAATAAGTCTGTAGTATCCTCCTGGTAAAATGAATCTGTGCTTAAAATAATGAATTGAATTCTCAGCCGGCATGTGCATCAGGTGTATTCTGTAACAGATCAGGTCACTCCTCTGTTTGCTGAAATGTGCTCGAACTGTCAGTTCTACAATAAACGTCCTTCAAAAACATGTCTACACTTTCTTTTCTAGCTCAACACATAACTAGAGTGTCTCTTATATTGAAATTATTATTATTCAAATAAAAAAATGTAATCGAAAATCATTCTGTAGGGTAGTACCCTATTCTTTGTAACGGGATGCAATCGGGAAACCGGCTGTCTTAATCCCGACAGCCGGCTTCCCGACTGCTTTATCCCGGCAGGGGTTAAATGACAGGCATCTATATCTAGACGCCCTTCATTATCCCGACACCGGGAGACAGGCGCCCGGCATCCCGATCGAAGGAATGCTGGGCGCTGCGAGCGGACAGCTGCGGGGAGGGGGGGGGGGGGGGAGGGTTAGGTTTAGGGAACCCGGGGGGGACTTAGAGTTAGGCACCCCCCCGGGAGGGTTAGGGTTAAGCTAGGGGGAGGGAGGGTTAGGCACCCCCAAGGTGGACTTAGGGTTAGGCACCCCCCGGGGGACTTAGGTTTAGGCAGCGGGGAAGGGGGGGATTAGGGTTAGGCACTTGGGGGGGAGGTTAGGCACCCCTATGGAGGGTTAGGTTAGTTTTTACTTGCCTGCGGACGATCGGCGTTTCCAGCGCTGTCGGGCTTCCGCTGCCGGGATCTCTGCTTCTGTCGGCCTGCCGCGGCCGGGATTCAAACTGCCGGCCAGAGGGACGGCGGTATTTCATACCGATTCCCTTTGTAACACTACAGCTATCTCCTGTGTAAGTCCTAAATATTGAGGGGACATTGCAATGATCATCCTAATGAAAATTGCCATTCTCTCATTACTGATGACTCTTAAGCTGGGTACGCACTAAATGAAGTTTGTACCCAGCGATGTCGCCGACATATCGGGCGGCCCGTACACACTGGGCGATCTGGTGCCTGACACCCCCGCATAGCGCTGCATGGGATAGTCAGCCGTATCATCTGATCTTACATGCTGCATGCAGGCGACGATGCTGACTACCCCACGGGAGCGAGCACTACACAATGTAGTGCATACACACTACACATTTTTAACGATTGGTTGTTCCGATGTGTCTGAATCAGCCAAATCTTTAAAGATATTGTGTAGTGTGTAGGGGCAATTAGGTTACATTTATTAAGCAGACATTGCCTCTCTTCCGGTCACACTTGCACAGTAGCATCCTGTCTGACAAAAAAAAATTCTTCAAAGATGTGCTTTGCATTGCTTATTAAAACACAACAATGTGTAAAATGTAAAAAAAAAAGGTGGGGAATAAATACTTTCTTAAGTAAAAGAATGCTCATCTAACAGCAACTGATCGCGGCTCATTTGAAGACCAGCAGTTAGACACTGACGCTTAGCACACAATACTTACAGAAGTGTATTTATCCAGTAGTATCAGTATACAATGGAGGAACACCTTTTTAAATCTGATTTATTTTAATCAAAAGGTAAGTTAAAAAAAAAAAAAAAAAAAAGTGATTGTTCCACACATTACAATTTTGACATGACATAGTAGAAAGGCATATATGTATTACAGTTGCATGATCATTAGTCTCTAATTCACAATTATAATACACATACATCGATGAGCTCCCACGGTTCGTTTTTGGCTGAAAACTTGTGTCAAAAACAAAGAAATTAAGAGAATCTGATGAAATAATTAGAATGTAACAACATATTTGATGCATCCCTTATACCTTTATATCTTCAACAGTACTCCTGGTCCTAATACAGCCTGATCCCTGCAAGTCAGCCCATCTCCCACCACCAATACATCCACATTTCCCATAAACCTCTCCATTTATGAGCAAAGGGCTTGTGAGGGATTCTTCAGCCATTCCCAACCCCACACACACACACACTGTATAAAAGGCCACAGTTATTAGGTTTACATTTTAAATATTTATGTATATGTCCAAAAGAGAATGAAATGTAATTTATTGCTGCTAATTTTGTCATACACAGACCTGATAACCCAGTGTTACTGTGAGCTGGTCTGTGACAGTAATACTAGGGGTAGTGTCATTTAGTAGATTGAAGGCATGGTATTCCAAATTACGGAATAACCAAGTTCCAAGCACACCAGTTAATAGAGCATAAAACAATTATATTGAAATGGTATTGTTAAAGGATAAGTTCAGGTTGTCAATGAAAATTTGGGGATTTTGGTTGGTGGTACACTGTTACTACTGTGTGCAAAAAGGAAACTAGTTATTACTTTTCAATAATGGTATGCTGAGTAGTGGATTACATACAATCTATTTGTTCTGCTGATACATGCATACTTTATTTGTAAGAGTCCACCTAAGGGTGCATAGCCATTTCTTATGTTATCACGTGCCTGCCCGTATGTATGTGTGTGTGTGTGTGTGTGTGTGTGTGTGTGTGTGTGTGTGTGTGTGTGTGTAAAATATATATATATATATATATATATATATGTGTGAATGTATAATTTCCTCTATACGGTTATTTTCACTACAGAGTATCAGAGGCAAGCACTTAATGTTCTGTATTTTAATATACAGGAGAAAAGATACATTAGAGAGGACTTGATGGATCTAATCAGTTTTTCAAAACCTGGACTGCTGGTTACATGACGACGTATCACTATGAGACACAGAAATAGCCTTTTAGTGTAAGGTTAAACAGAATATGGAAATTTGCACAGAAAGAGGTGGCGATGGCTGACCCATTAATATCCAAAGAACAAAGTTTTTCTTACAATGAATGGCCTCTCTAGTTTTAATTATTAGCTGCCAAATTGGAAAGACCCTGAGTCATGCGGTCTGGAGGGAGCTTATCACCATGACCAGGTTGAATTGGGAACCGTCACTTTTGCCCCCCTCACTGCTAGATTTCTAGAAAGTTTGAAATTGATTGACCTTTGTTTTTCTTAACCTTGCTTACTATGAAGACCACTGAAATATACATTACACCATCATGCAGGTATTTTAGATTTATTTCAGGATTTATATAATAAATGAACATGGAAATGTATGCCTTCTTTACACACTAATCAATGTAAATAATTGCACCTTAGATGAGTTCCTGTATTAATCTATTTGGACAGCAGAGGGCACTGTTAAGTAATCATAAAGACCTTTCTCATCATGTAAGAAAATATGCAGGTCTTTTGTGTATTGTACTTTGGGCAGTGGGAATACAATGTACAGTACTTGCTGGCAGATGCTCTCCCTAGAGAGAATCATATGATTTATCTATGCAAAGTTTTTCTTTTTTTTTTAAAACCCACTATATTAATGTATTTCCAAACATTATCCTAAACAGGGAGTACTGTAAGTCAGACACATTTCAGTGAGAAAATAAATCTAACTTCTGGGTAATGGTGTTAGAAAGTGAGACCTTTTCTCCAATTTTAACCCTCAACAGTACTAAAAGTGGAATGGCGCTAAAAAATTAGGTATAAATCAATGCATTAAGTCATCAATGGGTATTGAGCACTTACAGTGCATCCGGAAAGTATTCACTTTTTGCACATTTTGTTATGTTACAGCCTTATTCCAAAATGGAATAAATTCATTTTTGTCCTCAAAATTCTACACACAATACCCCATAATGACAATGTGTAAATGGTTTTTTTGAGATTTTTGCAAATTGAATAAAAAAAAAAGAAGAAATCACACATACATAAGTATTCACAGCCTTTGTCATGAAGCTCAAAATTCAGCTCAGGTGCATCCTGTTTCCACTGATCATCCTTGAGATGTTCCTACAGCTTAATTGGAGTTTACCTGTGGTAAATTCAGTTGTTTGGACATGATTTTTAAAGGCATACACCTGTCTATATAAGGTCCCACACTTGACAGTGCATGTCAGAGCACAAACGAGGCATGAAGTCCAAGGAATTGTCTGTACCTCTGAGACAGGATTGTCTCGAGGAACAAATCTGGGGAAGGGTAAAGAAAAATATCTGCTGCTTTGAAGGTCCCAATGAGCACTGTGGCCTTCATCTGTAAATGGAAGAAGTTTGGAACATCCAGGACTCTTTCTAGAGTTGGCTGGCCGTCTAAACTGAGCGATCGGGGGAGAAGGGCCCTAGTGAGGGAGGTGACCAAGAACCCGATGGTCACTCTGTCAGAGCTACACCATTCCTCTGTGGAGAGAGGAGAACCTTCCAGAAGGACAACCATCTCTGCAGAATTCCACTAATCAGGCCTGTATGGTAGAGTGGCCAGACGGAAGCCACTCCTTAGTAATAAGCACATGGCAGCCCGCCTGGAGTTTGCCAAAATGCACCTGAAGGACTCTCAGACCATGAGAAACAAATTTCAGTTTGACCACACATGAATGCCAGGCGTTAAGTTTGGAGGAAACCAGGCACCGCTCATCAGCAGGCTAATACCATCCCTACAGTGAAGTATGGTGGTGACCGCATCATGCTGTGGCGATGTTTTTCAGCGGCAGGAACTGGGAGACTAGTCAGGATAGAGGGAAAGATGAATGCAGCAATGTACAGAGACATCCTGGATGAAAACCTGCTCCAGAGCGCTCTTGACCTCAGACTGGGGCGACTGTTCATCTTTCAGCTGGACAACGACTCTAAGCACACAGCCATATCAAAGGAGTGGCTTCAGGACAACTCTGTGAATGTCCTTGAGTGGCCCAGCCAGAGCCCAGACTTGAATCCAATTGAACATCTCTGGAGAGATCTGAAAATGGCTGTGCACCGACGCTTCCCATCCAACCTGATGGAGCTTGAGCGGTGCTGCAAAGAGGAATGGGCGAAACTGCCCAAAGATAGGTGTGCCAAGCTTGTGGCATCATATTCAAAAAGACTTGAGGCTGTAATTGCTGCCAAAGGTGCATCAGTATTAAGCAAAGGCTGTAAATTCTTATGTACATGTGATTTTCTTTTTTAATTAAATTTGCAAAAATCTCGAAAAAACTTTACAGGTTGTCATTATGGGGTATTGTGTGTAGAATTTTGAGGACAAAAATTAATTTATTCAATTTTGGAATAAGGCTGTAACTTAACAAAATGTGGAAAAAGTTAAGCGCTGTGAATACTTTCCGGATGCACTGTATATCAAACTATTGCTATATCAGGATTATCTGACTGAGAGCTTATCTAATATTTATTGGTCTGGTTTGTGTTTTTTTCCTACGAGTTCATAAAATTATATAGTGCTGGAAGTTCTGATTCTGTATTGTTGTAAAAAAAAAAAAAGGCAGTGAGTAAGCAGATACATTAATGCAGCATGTTAATAGGGCTTTGTATTCATTGACCAAAGTCACTTATTGAGAGATGGGAGACAGACTTTGATAGAACCAAATGAATATTAAGCAATATGCAGTGAGTAACTGATTAATCTTCTGATTATCCTTAGCTCATTGTTCCAATTAAGCAAAAGGTGAGAGAGTGCAGTTTTCCTTACCATAAAATATCAAATACATTTTTTTATGTGGCTTAGTTTGTCTGCAGTCTATTCTGTTATCTGTCCAACAGGTCAATTGAATCAACTGCTGTTTGTGGCTAAATTAATCTCCCTGTTTCTCATATTTGTTTCCAGTCCTATAAAGATGGAGATAGTTGGGAGCTGTATCTGTACACTTCGCCGTTGTCATCAACAGTTGATGGGTGGTCATTAGAACTGAAGCTGACCACACCAATTCTTGATGTAGATTCCAAAACTGTAGATAGCTGGTGATTTGGGTGTGGGCAGTTGTGCAAAGGTGGCATTTCCCAGAACAGACTTCCAAGAGGTTGTTCATAGTTGAAATGTGGGTCTTTTCCAAAAAGGGTTTTGTTTCCGATTTGCTGGTCCTCATCACTATGCAGATCAAAATCCATAGCAGAAGCGATCAAGTCTCCGTCACTGTAGTCCTCACTGTCATTGATACTGCCACTCCTGGGCACTTTCAGCCACTCCACATCACTTAATGTTTCAGTGAAATAGTTGAAATTCTTTGTCTGTATAGAGCAGTTATTGAGAATTTGCTCAGTTGGTGACTGATCCATATTCATATCATTAAATTCATAAAATGGAGGACAACCTTCTTGACTCAAAGCTGTACTGGAAAAGTTCTTGTTCTTTATATCACCTTTGAGGGACTGAAACGCAAAGGATGCTCAGTATTAGTAATAAAGCTTATTTTGCATGATAATTAGCTTGAATTTACTTAAGAAGTACAAGTAACCATAGGAATTCCATGTGAAATATCCAATTCCAGACAAAAGTATAGGACCTTCAACGCTGGCAAACAAATTAGCAGTCACTTAAATTTTGAGGAGAAACCACTTTTGTTTGTTGCATATCTCCCTATTGACGGTAATAGGCCCTTTTGACTTTAGATACAGTAAATAGGCCCTAAAGCAGAGGTGGGTAATAAGCGGTCCTACAGCTGTTGAACTACACATCCCAGCATGCCGTGCAACAGTTTGTATGGCAGGGCATGCTGGGATGTGTAGTTCTACAACAGCTGGGTGGCCGCTTATTGCCCTCCACTACCCAAATGGGTAATGCTGGTAATGTAATTTCTGGATGTTAGTGTTGCATTATTAAGTTGCAGCTAGTAGAGGCTCAGATTTGTCTAATGGTGACATTTATTTATTTGTCCAGATGAAAAGTTTAAAGAGTAAGTTTTTGTTTACCGTATATACTCGAGTATAAGCTGAGTTTTTCAGTACATTTTTTGTGCTGAAAAAGCCCCCCTCGGCTTATTCTCGAGTGATGCTCCAGGACCAAGCCCGGTTCTCCCGTTACGCAGCTGAGTAGGGTGCCACATAATGGAGGGCGCCTCACTCAGCTGCGTACCATGCGGGCCGCGGTGCAGACTGTCTCTCTGTGACACAGCTGCACCGCGTGTGTAGCGCTGTCCGGACGGAGTTCGGTCAGCACTACACAGTGTCAGACACACAGCCGCCCACACCGGCAGATGTGTGTTTGTTGTAATTAGCAGCCGATGAGTCTGTCAGACTCTCATAGGCTGCTGCTGCTCCCACTGCTGGAGCCATCTTCCGGCTCCCGCAGTGGGTAATGGGAGAGACGTCATGATGTCATGACGTCTCTCCCATAATGCAAAGCGGCCGGAGGAGCCAGGAGCGGGGTTTCAGGTAAGTGTTTTTTTTTTTCTTTACCGGTACGTTTCTATCTACTGGGGGGGGGCTACTACTGGGGGCAGTACCAGGGGGGGCTACTACTGGGGGCACTGCCAGGGGGGGGATATTACTACTGGGGGCACTACCAGTGGGGAGGGGGGGGGAGATTACTACTGGGGGCACTACCGGGGGGGGGGGGGGGTAATACTACTGCGGGCACTACCAGTGGGGAGGGGGGGGAGATTACTACTGGGGGCACTACCGGGGGGGGGGGGGAAGGAAGATTACTACTGGGGGCAGCACCAGGGGGGGGGATTACTACCAGTAGCTGCTGCATTTCCCACCCTAGGCTAATACTCAAGTCAATAAGTTTTCCCAGTTTTTTGTGGTAAAATTAGGTACCTCGGCTTATATTCGGGTCGACTTATACTCGAGTATATACGGTACTTCAAAATTAAAATGTTGGTGTATAGTGACTCTCTTGACTTTAGAGCTTATTTCTACTTCAGGGTCCATAGGGTATCCACAGGATACCTTGGGGGGGGGGGTATAGGTGTGACGTCAGTCGCAGGGCACCAAAGAGTTAAGCTTTCAGCCTCCCAGGATGCACTAGGTCCCCCTCCTATACCCCGCCCCCGGGCCAAGGCACCCCAGTTTAGTTTGGTGCCCGGCCGGAGTCGGGTGCACCTGTTGGAGTGGGGGCTAGAAGAGCCCCTGAAGCTTATTCTTCATGCAGCTGTGGCTGCACATCTGGATGAACAGCATGGACAGTCAGTCCTGACGTCCATGCTGTCTTCCCTACACCCCGCCGGTACCAGAACGCCGGTACTGATCCGGGGATGCTGGTGGGCGTCTGGGGTCACAGCTAGCGGTGACCCCAGATGCTCCGGACCATGGCCGGATTCAAGGGGGACAGAGGTAAGCAGCGGGGTCCCGCGGTGGGTCCCCGCTGATCACATGGTCCTAAGTCCCCAGGCAGGGGGCTCCCTGGGGACTGGCTGCAGCGTGGAGCCAGGCGACCAACCTGCGCTTCCACTACCCCCTGGGACAGCGGACCGCAGCAGAGCGGTAGCGCTGCGGCGTCCCAGGGGTTAAATGCATGCCAGGGGAGCGCGCCTTCCCTGTCTCACAGCCGGCGCCTCCCCCGCTGCACACAGCCCTCTCTGCATGCTGCCGACTGGTCCTGTGGCAGCGCTCCTCCCCCAGGCCAGCCTCCTCTCTGCTCCTCGGCGGCCATCTTCTCCAGAACGCATGGTGAACGCTGCTGGAAGCGCTGGACGGAAGCATCGTGGTCTGGGTCCCCCCGCATACCTCTCCTCCGCTGTGGTCAGGTCTGTGTATGCAGCGCTGTGTCCTACCAGGCCCTGTGTCTGTGTAGTTGAGTGATCAGCGCTGTTAGTGCAGGAATTGTTATTTTTCTGCATTGTATGTGACTGTGCTAGCGCTGCTGCCTGTAATCTTTTCTTCTCTAAACTGTCAGCTTTATTACTGTCCCTGTTCTTTCTGCTAAAACCCTTGCGGTGCGGTGCTGCAGGGTGGTCTCTCGCCTATTTAATACTTAATTGGTGAGAGAGGTCACATACGTGGTGCCATCATGTCTGAAAGTGATTTTCCCCTCCGGCTACAGTGTACCACGTGCAAAGTACCGTTAGCGGAGGGGGAGGGTAGCGCGGAGGGCCTTTGCCGGCAGTGTTTGTCCATGGCGCGGCCTATTACGGTTACAGCACCGGTACAGGAGCCGCCCTGGGCTTGTTTCGCTCAGGCATTAACAGCTTTAGTGGGCCAGTTAGCTCCGCAGCCCGCGTTTACTCCGATGGGTTTGTCCCAGCAGTCTGTGGTGTCGTCACCCATGCAGGGGTTCCCACGACAATTGGTGGTACCCCACAGTCTCCCTATTTCCCCGCTCCCGGGTTCTCAGGAGCCAGCGTGGGTTAACTCCCTGACAAGTTCTGTACAGCACTTGTCGGATGTGTTGCAAGGGGAGTCTGTGATGCGGTCTCATAAAAGGCCGGTGGCGTCTCTGTCCGCTCCTTATGAGGATGACGAAGGGACGTCTGATGATGGGGAGATTCTAGATCCTTACGATCAGGAACCTCTCCATACTAAGGACGCTGATGCTAAGTCCAAAGTATATATTCCTGGACTTATTCGGGCGGTCCGCACAGCCTTGGTGATTGAGGACGAAGTTCCCCCAGCGGCTAAATCTAAGTATGCCTTTTTCAAAGATGTGAAGGGCGATGCCACAGTCTTTCCTCTTTCGGGTCAGTTGGTGGACCATTTAGAGGAGGCGTGGAAACAACCTGGCAAAAGATACCAGCCGCAGAGACGCCTGGCGGTGGCTTATCCGTTCGCGGATAATTATTTTGCTAAGTGGGAATCCCCTCCACAGGTGGATTCTCACGTGACCCGTCTTGTCCGTAGTGCCACATTGCCGATGCCATCCATGTCCTCCCTTAAGGATGCTACGGACCGCAAGGTAGAAATCTGCCTGAAGTCCGCTTATTCCCTTGCAGGGGGGGCAGCACGGCCGGCTATGGCCATTTGCTGGGTTGCCAGAGCGATGGAGCGCTGGGCGGAATCATTAGAGGCTTCTTTTCAATCCGACTGTCCGGCCGATCAGGCGGAGTTGATTGGCAATCTCCGTGATTCGGCCACCTACATCAACGAGGCGGCTCTAGACATTAGTACTCTGGTGTCTAGAATTTCTTCAGCAGCGGTAGCTGCTCGTCGCACCTTGTGGCTGCGATCCTGGAAGGCGGACGCAGATTCCAAGAAAGGTCTGGAAGCGTTGCCGTTTACCGGAGAAGTTCTCTTCGGTCCGGATCTGGATAAGATTGTGGCCACGCTGGCGGCAGCCAAATCTGCCTGTCTCCCGTCGGCCGCTGCTCCTTCTGGTTCGGGACCATCGTCCTTTCGGTCATCTAGGGCCCAGGGCAGGCCCAAACCACAGTCGTTTCCTCGACAGGCTGGCCCTAAGAAATCGGTCAAGCCCCGGAAGCAGGCATGGAGTACCAGACGTCCGGCCCCCAAGCCAGATGACAAGCCTGCGGCCTGACGGTCCGGGCCTCCCTTTGGGGGATCCCAGGGTGGGAGGCCGCCTGCTACAGTTCGCCCAGTGTTGGTCGACCACTACGACAGACACTTGGGTTCTGGAGGTGGTTTCCCACGGATACGCCCTCTCCTTCCGGCACAGACCCCCGGCTCGCTTCTTCACCACGGGTCTCCCATCAGACCGGAACAAGGCTACGGAGCTGCGGAAGGTATTGCACACTATGCTCCAGGCTGGAGTTATAGTGGCGGTTCCATTCTCCCAGAGGGGCCAGGGTTTCTATTCAAATCTATTTTTGGTACAGAAACCCAATGGGTCATATCGTCCGATACTCAACCTCAAAGCACTCAACAAGTCTTTGCGGGTCCCGAAGTTTCGGATGGAGACCCTACGGTCCATCATTCTGGCGCTGGAACCTGGGGACTACTTGGTGTCATTGGACATACAGGACGCTTACCTGCATGTCCCTATTCTTTGGCGCCATCAACAGTTCCTCAGGTTTGCAATCAGCAGCGACCACTTCCAGTTTCGGGCGTTACCTTTTGGCCTGGCAACAGCACCACGTGTTTTCACCAAGGTGATGGCAGTCATGGCGGCTTCTCTGCGGCTGCAGGGAGTCCGCATGTTGCCGTATTTGGACGACCTGTTATTGGTGGCAGGATCTCCAGAGCTCCTGTTACGCCACTTGGACCTGACCATTGCACTGCTGCAACGGCACGGCTGGCTAATCAACTGGCAGAAGTCCACTCTAATCCCGTCTCGGAGGATTCTGCATCTTGGAGCCTTATTGGACTCGGGACAGCAAAGGATCTTCGTGACGGAGGACAAGATCTCTGCTTTACAGTCAAGGGTGCGCAGTTGTCTGCACAGCCGCCGGGTGTCCTTACACTCGGCGATGAGGTTACTGGGCTCCATGGTGTCGGTGTTCGACATGGTGGAATACGCCCAGTTTCACTCCAGACCTCTGCAGCACCTGATCCTGTCCAAGTGGAACGGGCTGACTCAGTCTCTGAAGTCCCAGACGATTGTGCTCACCCAGGAGGTTCGCCTGTCCCTTACGTGGTGGTTACAGACGACCCACCTCAACAAGGGACGTCCGTTCTGGGTTCCAAATTGGGTCCTGTTGACAACGGACGCCAGTCTTCGGGGCTGGGGAGCAGTTTCGGGTCCACACTTGTTCCAGGGCAGGTGGACGCCGACAGAAGCGGAGCTTCCAATAAATATCTTGGAACTCCGTGCGGTCTTCAATGCTCTCCAGCAGGCACAGCGGTTTCTCCAGGGTCGCCCGGTGCAGGTCCAGTCGGACAACGCTACCACCGTGGCCTACATAAACAGGCAAGGAGGAACTCGCAGTCGGGCGGCTCTCGTAGAGGTCTCTCGGATCCTGGTTTGGGCGGAGCGCAATCTTCCGGCCATATCAGCGGTCTTCATCCCGGGAGTGCTCAATTGGGAGGCGGACTTTCTAAGTCGCCAGGACGTTCATCCGGGGGAATGGTCCCTGCACCCGGACGTTTTTCAACTACTGGTGGACAGGTGGGGTCTTCCAGAAATCGACCTCATGGCGTCCCGGCACAACAACAAGTTGCCGGTGTACGGGTCTCGCACAAGAGACGAAGGGGCGTCTCTGGTGGATGCTCTGTCCGTCCGGTGGACGTTCCGGTTCGCATACCTGTTCCCTCCGGTCTCCCTTCTTCCACGGGTAATCCGGAAATTCAAACAGGAAGGAGGGACGCTCCTGTTGATAGCTCCCGCGTGGCCCAGACGGCACTGGTTCTCAGACCTTCAGGGTCTGTCCGTGGACATTCCTCTGCGGTTGCCGCTACGACCGGACCTTCTGTCTCAGGGTCCTTGCCTTCACCCGGACCTGACTCGGCTGTCTTTGACGGCGTGGCTGTTGAGACGGCCATGCTGAGGTCCCGGGGGTTTTCCAGCTCTGTGGTGCGTACCATGTTACGAGCTCGGAAACCGTCTTCCGCGAGGATATACCATCGCGTGTGGCATACGTTCTTCCAGTGGTGTCGACCGAGAGGTTATGCACCGCGGGAGTTTCGTCTGTCTCGGATTCTCGCCTTCCTGCAAGCGGGACTAGATCATGGGCTTCGCCTTGCTTCTTTGAAGGTACAGGTTTCGGCCCTATCTGTCTGGTTTCACCGTAGGATTGCTACAATCCCGGATGTGCGCACCTTTATGCAGGGTGTTCTCCGCATTCAGCCGCCCTTTGTTCCACCTGTGGCGCCTTGGGATTTGGCTGTGGTCCTGAGGGCTCTCCAAGGACCGCCGTTTGAACCACTGGGCTCAGTGGATCTTAAATGGCTAACAGCTAAGACTGTTTTCCTTCTGGCCATTGCTTCGGCCAGACGTGTTTCTGAGTTAGGGGCTCTTTCTTGTAGACCCCCTTTCTTGGTTTTTTATGGGAACAGGGCAGTGCTCCGCACTCGGCCCGAGTTTCTTCCCAAAGTTATTTCCCAGTTTCATATTAACGAGGAAATAGTTGTTCCGGCCTTTAACTCACCGGGTCTTTCCGTGGGTGAGGCCTCTTTGGATGTTGTGCGGGCCTTAAGGACTTATGTTGACCGCACTTCTTCGTTTAGGAAGTCGGACGCTTTGTTTGTCCTCTTTGGCTTCCGTAAAAAGGGTTGGCCTGCTTCAAAGCAAACTTTGGCAGCCTGGATCCGTATGGCTATTTCTGAAGCTTATCTTCATGAAGGCCTACCGGTCCCTCCTTCTCTGAAGGCTCATTCCACTAGGTCTGTGGGTCCTTCGTGGGCAGCTCGACGTGGTGCCTCGGCAGTTCAGATCTGCAAGGCTGCTACGTGGTCTTCTGTCCATACCTTCGTGAGGTATTACAGGTTTGACACCTTCGCCTCTCAGGATGCTTCCTTCGGGCGGCGGATTCTCCTTTCTGCACAGGAGCGTCCCCACCCTTAAAGGATACTGCTTTGGGACATCCCCAAGGTATCCTGTGGATACCCTATGGACCCTGAAGTAGAAAATATGAGATATGGTAAGAACTTACCCTTGTTATCTCTATTTCTACGAAGTCCATAGGGTTCCACAGGACTCCCGCCCTGTCGCACCTGTGCTGCAGATGGGCTTTGCTCTGGTCACCGGTTTTCCGTCTCCCTCTGGTGAGAATGTGATTCTTATCTGGACACATACCTTTGTTCTCTCTCTTCCTTCTCCTCCTCCGGCCTATGGCTTGGTAACTAACTGAGGTGCCTTGGCCCGGGGGCGGGGTATAGGAGGGGGACCTAGTGCATCCTGGGAGGCTGAAAGCTTAACTCTTTGGTGCCCTGCGACTGACGTCACACCTATACCCCCCCCCCCCCCCCAAGGTATCCTGTGGAACCCTATGGACTTCGTAGAAATAGAGATAACAAGGGTAAGTTCTTACCATATCTCATATTTTTTCCATAATTTAGACTGCCAAGTATCCTGTTAAAATAGAGATCTCAAACGGTTTACCTTTATTTTCTAGTACTTATGACACATTTTAGGATGGATTTGTCTGGTTTAAGCAAACTTTTAAAATGATTGGAGCCCTAAGCTACTGTGGTAACTCAACTGAGACATCCTTTTTGTTTTAGTTATTACATTTTATATAACAAATGTACAGTACTTTCTAAAAGCAAAGCTAGTTATAGCATAGTAGTATGTCATTCAAAGTGGCAGCAAGAAGACATTGTTTTTTTCCATGAGCATTGGTTTATAGCAATGGTTTTCAACTCCAGTCCTCAATTACCATGAAAAGGTAATGTTTTGTGGATCTCTGTAATCATGCACAGGTGAGTTAATCTGTTTTACTGAGTCAGTAGTTATCCAACCTGTTTCCACAGGCCTAAATCCTGAAAACATGATCTGTAGGGAAAACTTAAGCAGTGGGTTTCAACCTTAATCCTCAAGAGCAATCAATTACCTCCTGTCCTGTCAGTTCACTCTCTAGTAATGGGAGGATGTTTGTATAGTATAAACGGGATTTAGTCAAAATGTCGATATTTACATTATTGACATCTCCATGTCGACAGTTGTGATTTCAACAATTTAAAAATATCGTCATAGAACATGACATGTGCAAATTGTCGACGTGTAAAATGCTGACATTCAGTACGGACTGGCAATGAAAGGTTAAACTATGGGAGGCGGGTTAGGCTGCGAGGTTAGGATTAGGCTGTGTGACAGTGGGTTAGGCTTCGGGAGGGGAGGTTAGGCACCAGGGGGAAGGTAAGGCCTTGGTATGGTGGGTTAGGCTGTGGGAGGGGAGATTAGGCACTAGGGGGAAGGTAAGGCAGTGGGATGGTAGGTTAAGGTTAGGCTTCGGGAGGGGAGATTAGGCACCAGGGGGAGTGTTAGGCATACTCACCGGCGGAAGCGTTGCTGGATCCGTCACAAGTAATGATCGGCTGACCACCAGACCTGCCGTACCAGGTAAATCACTGCTAGACCACCAGGGACGTTCTGTCCACATTCTAATCATGTTGACATTTCATTAGTGTTAACATGTTTTGTTTTGATAAGTTGGCAAATGCACAATTAAGGATATGGTTCTAAATTTGTAGAAAATGTCTGTTAAATTTGGGCCCGTACAGAAGGTCGACAGGTTCAAAAGGTCGACACAGAAATGGTTAACATATTTTTTTTACCAAATCTTCACCTTAAACCTTCCCTTGGTGCCTAACCCTAACCATTGCTTCTAGTGCCTAGCCGTCCCTCACCCTAAAAATTTATTTATTTTTAAGTGGTAACATTTCCATGTTCACCTGGTGTCAACCAAATCATTGTCAACCTTTTTTCATTGTCGACTTTTTGTATGGAACCCTGCCATACAGTGCAAACAATGTTATAAACAAAGTTACAATTGGATATAATGTTGTTGTAACCATTTACATTTCCATTAATTTGTGTTTCCCAAATGATGAGATGGTTTCAATACCTTCTTTCAAATGTATTTAGCTGTTTTACTGGAGAAATAAAGCCTTTGTAAACACTGTAAAAACATATCTGTTCTTTTTGTTGTGTATTAAGTGTTATTTTCAATGCATGTGCTACTGTTAAAATGAGGATACTTCATAAATTGATTATATCTTATACTACTCCGGTGTTAGAAGATTGGCACATGCTCCAGTCTTCTACTGCAACCTTTCTCACAGTTCCCCAAAACCACAGCCTGATTGACAGGCTCCGGCTCTTTGGGGGGCGGCGAGTTGGCAGGGGCGACCTCCATTCCTGGAAATGGAAGAGTCGCCCCGTTTTCTGGGAGTGCCGAGGCCAAGGTCTGCGTCTTCCAGAGCCGCACGGGGCAATATGAGTAACATCAGGATTATTCAGATAGCAGATGGTCTTGTATAAGATACTGTGCTTCATCTTAGAACGCAGCACTCAGATCTGCGATGCTGTCAGGAGGCCTCCTGCTGCATTAACCTATTGTATGGTAATGCGCAACCACTTCCCTGCGGCTATGCAATACCATATAACTCTGAATCAGGCCCAATACACCATATTTAACAATACAGCCTTATGCAAAGCTTAAATGTAATTATGCGATTTTATTGTTTAGGTTTAAATAGCAGTCTGTACAGTATTTGTAACTCCATATTATGCAAAGGGAATTATGCCTTTTTGCTTATTGGTAGAGAGATAAGATATTACTGGGATGGTGGCTGTTGTGCATGGTGATTACAGGGACACCATCTGTACTCAGGGGCAGAACTTTAGGAGAAAATGGAGACGCCTGCCGCCGGGCTGCAACTCTGAAGGGGCACCTTGTTCACAACATATTCACCCCACTTAGGGCTGTAACTATATACCCAGAGTGTACAGTCACGGCCGCCCAATACATGGCACCCCTTCCCAGTACCTGAGAAGCCATCGGACACTAGTGGAGAGCTCCATGTCAGGCCATCAGCTGCTGCCTTCATCTATCTATATATAGCCTGTCTGTATGTGAATTGCTACATTTCAGTGGCTGTGATGGGGAGGGCATCTCCGGGCATCTGGGATGAACTTGTGCCACTGTCTGTACTGTACAGCGCTGTCACTGGTGGGTTGGGTACCATATCCCGGTGGTGACCATCTCGACTGTCAAAATACTGGTATCCTGACTGTCAAAATCCTGCTGAATTTTAGTAAGCATTCTAACCTTAACCCACCCCTGCCGCAGCCTAACCATCCCCTACCGCAGCCAAATTCTAACCCTTCCCCCTAGTGCCTAACCCGAATATTCACTGTCCAGATTAGTCTGTATTTTGACTGTTGGGATTCTGTTGCCGGTATCATGACTACATCCAGTCACTGGGATGTAATCTGTACTGTTTGGTTGTCACTATGACGCTGTATTTACTGTATGACATGCACGTGGATGCTGCCTGCACTGTATGGCAGTCATGTGTATGATCTCATTGAATTGCTGTCACATGAATGCTTTCTATTGTATTGTGACTAGGGCTAATGGTTTACAATCCAAGACTATAATTGTGTTGGGCCCCTGTACAGAATACGATATTTTATGTATATCTCAAATATTTTTTTTAAACTAGTGCTGCAAATTAAGTAATTTAAAAATGGATGTATGAAATACACATACTAATATTGCAGTTACATCCAGATATGTGCTGCATACGGCATAACTACTATAGTATACATCTAGAACAATCTATTATAGCCAACGGCATATGTTTTATTTACACACCGATCAGCTATAACATTAAAACCACCTGCCTGATATTGTGTAGATTCTCCCTTGTGCCACCAAAACAGTTCTGACCCATTGAGACATGGACTCAACAAGACCTCTAAAGGAAGTCCTGTGGTATCTGGCACCAAGACGTTAGCAGCAGATACTTTAAGTACTGTAAGTTGCAATATGGGGCTCAAAATAATTTTTCTTCTTTAGGGTCCATAGGGCTCCACAGGGAGAAAATGGGGTGTAGGTTGGACCTGGAGGACCGGACACCAACAGCAAAGTTCTGGTCCGGTCCTTCCCCCTATACTCCGTCCAGAGGGCAACTCAGTTTCGTTGGTGTCTGGCAGGAGCTGGATCACCATTTTTTACTTCAAGCAGCCCAAGCTTCTTTTTATGATTTATTTTTATTTCGAGTGATTTAACTACTGAGCAGCAGCAAAAGACTGTCCCTTGGACGTCTGCGCTGCTGCTCCATTGCCTCTCCGCGGCACCGTGACACCAAGCCCCAGCTAGGTACTCCTGGCGGGGCTCTGAGGGGGACTAGCTAGCAGGCTCCCCAGTCTGCAGCCCATAATCCAGGGTACAGGTAAGGTGGACCCCAGCTTGTGGGGACCAGCGTCTTTACGCAGTCTAGCCTCCGGTCTCAGGAGATGGACCAGAGGCGCTGATGTGTATACTGGTGCGCCCACTAGACCACCGGGGTATTAATATACCAGCGCATGGCATATTTAGAGGCCAGGGAACCCGGTGGTCAACGTTGGCATGTGAAGAAGGTGCTCTCCTTGCAGCCCCTCCCCCATCTCATGACGCCATTTTGCTGCTGTCTAGCCGTTCCCTGAGCTGCTTCTCCCATACCCTCCGAGATGTGCGGCAGCCATTTTCTGCTTCACAGGTCTCTGGGTCCAGTCTCCTTGTATACCTCTCCCACAAGCCAGGTTATACAGCGCTACATCCTACCAGCCACTGTGGTCTGTGTAGTTGATTGTAGTGCCAATTGTAGATGTATAGTGTTTTTTTTCTGCATTTGTATGTGACTTGTGCTAGCGCTGATCTTTACTTTCTATACTGTAAAGCTTATACCTTTCACTTTATTCTAATATACCCTGACATACTAAAGTACAGGGGGTTCATTGTACCTCACATCTCCTATATATTTGTGAGGGCTATGACATATATAGCGCGGTTAGACACACGGTGCCATATTACACATACTGCAGGATGTTCACTGCACTGTATCATACTGTGTATTTTATTATTCTTGTGGGTATGTCTGGCAGAGGAAAGAATGACAAGCAGCCTGATGCTGATGCTCCTACTCTGGTGTCTTGTAAGTCCTGCTCAGCGGGCTTAGCCCAAGAGGACCTCATTCAGGATGGTCTTTGTACTAATTGTTACACAGCCTCAGACCCCTCAGCCCCGGTGTCTGCTCCTCATGACCCACCCTGGGCTGCCTTTTCTCAGGTGCTGGCAAAGATAGGGGACCACTTAGCAGTCCCCATGCTATCCCCCTGTGAGATGGCCACAGCAGGTACTCCCTGCAAATCCTTTGCCTCCCCCATGGATAGATGTACTGTCTACCTCTACAGTTTTTCAGCAAATGCTGCAAAAGAAAAAACCTTTACCTACTAAACCTACTAAGTGTGCTGCTATCTTCCCAGTCCACCCAGTTATCTGATTCTGATATACCATCTGGGGAGACAGAAGACGCAGACCTCTCTCACTCTGACTCCGTCTCAGAAGACGAGGAGCCACCCTCTAAATTAAATATACCTGCTCTTGTGAGAGCTGTAAAATGTATTTTACAAATGGAAGAAGAACCCACTCCTAAGAAAAAAACAAACACACTTTAAACAACAAAAGGTAGTTTAACCAGAGTTCCCTTACTCTGACCAGCCATCTGATCACATGAGCGAAGCATGGAATGTGCCCGGTAAAAGATTTCAAATTCCAAAATGTTCCTTTTACCCTCTTCCAGCTACTGATTGCACTAAATGGGAAGTTCCTCCAGCAGGAGGAGACTGCAGATAGACGTATAGAAGTTTGTCACAAATCCATATACTCCCCTACAGGAGCTATTACGCGTCCTGCTAGGGCTATGGCTGGGTGTCAAAAGCCATAGAGAGTTGGGCAGTGGACATTTCCCCCTGATGCTTCAAGGGAACAACTATCCTACATATCTCACATTAGAGATGCAGTTTTAGATACGGCTCTCCTGGCCTCCAGGATATCTGCTGCTTCGGTAGTGGCCCGCTGTATTGTTTGGCTCCGTTCCTAGAAAGCAGACTCTGGCTCAAAAAGGGCTCTGGAGTCTCTATCTAATTCTGGACCAAATAGGATATCTCCAGAATAAGGAAAAATTGTGACTACTTTGGCAGCTTCCAAGACAACGTTCCTGCCCTCTGCATATAATAAGCCTCGGATGTCATCCTTTCGGTCTTTTCCACCTCGAGGTAAAGCTAAGGGTCAGTCCTTTCCATGGCATCACCCAAGGCTTCCAGGCCTAGGGCCAAACAAGCTTGGGCTACTAGATGTCCACCTGCCAAGTCTGAGGACAAGTATTAACACGAGGAAAGCCAAATGTACATATTAGGCTTTGGGAGCACCACCAATATCATAAATTAAGAAATTATTTTGGATTATACAGTATGATTGGTTTACTTATTTATAATTACTAATCACCATTTGTGTAATGAGTCACATTTTTTGTTCTGTGCGGAATCCTTTCTTCCTTTTTGTAAGTCTGAGGACAAACCTACAGCCTGAGAGGGCGGGCCTCTCCCTGTCTTGGTGTCTGACCACTTCAGATGCTTGGATAATAGAAGTGGACTCCCACTGATATGTTCTATTCTTCCTAAGGCGACCCTTCCCAGCAGTTCTTTTACACAGGACCTCGATCGGACCCCAGCAAGGCCTGCTGCTCTAAAAAGCCATTCAGTACTGAATTCAGCAGTAATAATTCCAGTCCTCTCCTCACAACGAGACAAGAGCTATTATTCTACCCTTTTACTGGTTCAGAAGCCCAATGGGTCTCGTCAGCCAATCCTCAACCTCAAATCTCAGTTTATCAGGGTGCCCAAATTTCATATGAAAACCCTCCCCTCATCCTAGCTATGGAGCCTGGGGATTTTATGGGGTCTCTGGACATTCAGGACGTTTACCTACAGTACATGTACCTATAGCGCCTTCTCATCAACAATATCTCCAGTTTGCTATCCTGCCGCAGCATTACCAATTTTAGAAACTACTGTTTGGCCTCTCAACGGCCCCTCTTGTCTTTACTAAAATCGTGACAGTTATGATGGCCTATCTTTGTCGTCAAGGGATCAGATTACTCCACTACTTAGACTTCTTGCTATTGGCCAGATCCCCAGATCTTCTTCATCGCCATCTGTGGGTAACCATTGCCTTCCTACAAACGCACAGTTGGCTGATCAACTGGAAAAAGTCTTCCCTGACTCCTTCTCGAAGAATGGTACATTTAGGAGCCATTTTGGACTCTCCGGTTCAGAGAATCTTCCTAACAGACAAGATCTCATTAATACAACACAGAGTGCGCAGACTGCTCCACAGTCGCCGAGTGTCAGTTCACGCTGCAATGCAGACATTGGGATCAATGGTGTCCATCTTCGACATGGTGGAGTTCACTCAGTTCCACTCCAGGCCCCTACAACACCTGAACCTCTCCAGGTGGAACAGGCTACCCCATCTACTTCGATCCCAAACGATGGGCCTCCCCCTGGAGGTTCGCCTGTCCCTAGCCTGGTGGCTACAGACATTCCATTTAGACAACGGTCGCCCCTTTTGGATCCCGGACTGGGCTGTCCTAACCACGGATGCAATCCTCCGAGGGTGGGGTGCAGTGACTGGCCAGCACTCCTTTCAGGGTCGCTGTACCCCAGTTAAGGCAGGGTTACCAATCAATGTCTTGGAACTTCAAGCCATATACAGAGCTCTCACTCTGGCTTAGGATATTCTTCAGGGCAGGCAAGTACAAGTATAGTCCGACAATGCCATGGCTGTGGCCTACCTAAATCACCAAGGATGCACTCAAGTCGGGCAGCAATGGCAGAAGTGTCTCACATTCTCACATGGGCCAAACGCCATCTCACAGCCAGGTATTTATCCCAGGAGTTATCAATTGGGAAGCAGATTTCCTCAGCTGTCACAACATGCATGCAGGAGTCTTTCAGCTCCTGGTGGACAGATGGGTCTGCCGGATGTGGATCTCATGGTCTCAAGGCACAACAAACTTACAATGTATGGAACCAGGACAAGGGACCCCGACGCATTGTCAGTGAAATGGACCTTCCATTTGGCATATATCTTTCCCCCAATATCCCTGCTTTCTCGAGTTCTTCGAAAGTTCAAGCAGGAAGGGGGCACAGTTCTGCTGTTCAGCCCCGGCTTGGCCCAGACGCCATTGGTACTCCGATCTTCAAAGTCTTTCCATAGACGTTCCTCTTCAACTTCCTCTACTAGTGGACCTGGTGTCTCAGGGTCCATGTACACGTGCGGACCTAGCCCGTCTGTCTTCAATAGCTTGACTCTTGAGACATCCCTCCAGCTCTATGATCCAGACCATGCTCCGGGCCCGTAAACTGGCCTCAGCCAGGATTTATCACAGAATATGGCATCCATATTTCCAAGAAACTATGACCCCCAAGTTTTTAAGGTGTCTAGAATCCTTGTCTTTCTTCAGGCTGTGTTGGATCTAGGCCTCCTCCTAGTATCTCTGAAAGTGCAGATCTCTGCTTTGGCCATCTGGTTCCAGCGCAGACTTGCTCCTATAGAGGATGTTCACACCTTTTTGCAAGGTGTTCTACATATACAGCATCCCTTTGTCCCACCTGTGGCTCCATGGCATTTGGCAGTGGTGCTCCAAGCACTTCAGGAACCTCCATTCGAACCCCTGGAATCAGTGTATGTCAAGTGGTTCAATGCAAAGACTCTGTTTCTTGTGGCTATCGCATCTGCCCGTAGGGTATCGGATTTCGGGGCGCTTTCATGTCTCCTCCCTTTTTAATCTTTCTTCGGGACAGGGCTGTTCTTAGAACACGCCCGGGCTTCCTTCCCAAGGTGGTTTCTCGTTTCCACCTAAGTGAGGAAATTATGGTTCTGGCCTTTCAATCACCAGACCTCTCAGCAGTTGAGGCCTGTTTGGATGTGGTCCGTGTTCTGAAGATCTACGTGGACTCGTACTACTTCCATCAGGAAATCGGACTCCCGCTTCATCCTATATGGATTCCACAAGAAGGGATGGCCAGCTCACTAACACTCTGGCCAGATGGATTCGCATGACTATCTCACAGACTTACACGCCGTCTGGCCTTCCTGTGTCAGCTACAGTACCTGCTCACTCTAATCACTCTGTTGGTCCCACGTGGGCAGCCCGGACATCCCCATTGTCTCCCTGTGGAGCGCTATGGACCCAGAAGGGAAAAGGAGAGTGATGGTAAAACTTACCTTTGTTTACTCTTTCTTCAAGTCCATATTGTCCACAGGGCATCCGCCCTTACGCACCTGGCTTCTATGGGTTTCTTCTCTTGGTCACTTGTTTCCTTCTCTGTGTGAGAGTGTGATTCTTCAATGCATGCGCTTGTTAATTAAACTGAGTTGCCCTCAGGCTTTGGATGGGGTGTAGGGGGTAGGACCGGAGCATCCTGGGATTGAAATAGCTTTGCTGTTGATGTCCAGTCCCACCTACACCCCATTGTCTCCCTGTGGACCCATAGACTTCAAAGAAGGAGAGTTAACAAAGGTAATGCTGCATACACACTCGCTCCATGAGTGACATCGTCCAGTGTGTCTCTGGCAGGGGTGTGCTCAGTGTAGTTAACAACACTGAGCAGAAACACTCAACGATATCAAGAACGATATCGTTCAGTGCCGGGCTCCCACCCTCATCCCCGAACATGCTACAACCTGACAATATCGTCAGGTTGAACAGGAGGTTCGGGTGATGCGCGTATTGGTCGTTATCATTACTTTTGGGGCAGAAACTAAACGATATTTTGAACGACTGAACAATAACTTTAAATATCGCTGCGTGTGTATGCATCTTTTAGTTTTACCATAACTCTCCTTTTCCAGCACATCCCACAGATGCTTGATCGGATTGTCTTTTGGATTATTTGAAGTCAACACCTTGAACTTTGTGAGGTTGCTCAAACAATTCCTGAACAATTTGTGCTACAGAAGCTAGCCAGGACAGGCTAGATCAGACAGGGCAGGCTAGCCTTAGATCCCCAGGCACATCAATGAGTCTTGGACTCCCAGTCACCGGTTCACCATTTGTCCTTCTTTGGACACTTTTGATAGGTACTAACCACTGCATACCAGGAACACGCCACAAGACCTGCTGTTTTGCAGATGCTCTGACCCAGTCATCTAGCCATCACAATTTGGCCCTTGTCAGAGTTGCTCAGATCCTTACGCTTGATTCAGCAAGAAACGTAGTTACTTGTACACACGTAATCGACTGCGCACTGTGATGCATATGCAGAACGCAACAAACTTGCTAATGCGATCGGGACTGCGATTGCAGAGGCTATGCAGAGCCATGGCAGCGTGACAGGAAGTGCTGTTTTTGGGTGATGGGGGCGTGATCAGGCGGACACAGGCGTGCCAGTGCGTTGCATGGGCGTGCATAAATTAGCCACTGTGATACCATAAGCAGCTTGAGGCCCTATACCGTGCGCTGAAGTAAGCAATCCTGAGTGAGGCCTGATCTGCCTTAACTGTGCGTATGGGTCAGATGTTACCAATTGTTTTGCTATGTTGGCCAAGTATACGGATGTGAGTAAGGGGAAGTGGGCATCCTTATATCGGGCTACAATCGCAATGCGAATGCAAACATTTACATATATGCTGATATTAGCAACTGCGTTGCGTGCGTATAGGCAGAATTGCGATCCATGCTGAATCACTTGCCTAATATATATTCCACCCCTTGACAGGTGCCATTGTAATAAGATAATGAATGTTATTCACTTCACCTGTCACTGGTTGTACTGTTCTAGCTGATGTGGGTGGGTGTGTGATGCCAGCTTTGTTGTACTGAGCTGCGCCTCATGCACAGGAACTGAGAACAGCGCTGCTCCCTCCCCAGATGACAGAGAGCTCCACCGATCGCCGCACTTAAGGGGTCCCTGAACACCTGGTCCGCTAGTGCTTTTGTAACGGGTCTCTTCAGGTGGCAGCTGCCCTCTTTACTGCAGCCTCTGGATTTCTCTCACTGCTCACATCAAAAGCTCCTCTTTAGAGCATAGGGGTTAAATTTACGAAGAGTGGAACTTCAATTTAAGAAATGATGTTGCCCATAGCAACCAATCAGTCTACTTCTCATTTATCTAGCACCTAGAAGATACCTGGAATCAAATTGGTTGCTATGGGCAACATAACTTCTTAAATAGAACTCCCATCTTAGTAAATTTACCCCTAGGACTGAAAATAATTGACTTGCCGGGGACCCCTCCCCACGCAGGTGTATACGATCACAGGTTCGCGCAACCTGTCTCTAGATGTGTGGGGGCCTTAATAATCTAATTAGGGGCTGCTGGCTGAGGAAATTAAGAAGTGTGGAAATTACAAAGTGTAATTGCATAACAGTTAACCAAACATTGAACAACATCTGAGACCAGGTAATAGAAACAAAATCATTGTCATTGTTTATGTACTGTCTGAAAACTAAACTTTAACGCTAATACCCTAGCACTAATTACCCAAATAACTTTAACCCCCTGACTCTAACTAACGCCCAACTCTAACAACCTACCTTAACCCCCAACCCTAACCATAATAAGGGGTGTGACATGATTTACCGCTGGACGTGAGCTCGGCGTTTGAAATCCTGACACCAGCATGCCGAAGAGCGCAGATCCCGACAGAGGCAAGTAAAGCTATCTAACTATCCCCCCCCCCTAACCCTTACCCTCCTTTAGGGGTGCCTAATCCCCCCTTTAGTGCCTAACCTCCCCCAGGGGTGCCTAAACCTAACCCCCCCTTCCCCCCCCCCCCCCGAGGGTGTCTAACCCCCCCCTTCCCCTAGCCTGACCCTAGCCCTCCTGGAGGTGTGCCTAACCCTAAGTTGGTAGGAGCCCCTAAACCTAACCCTCCCCCCGGCGGTTTCTTGACTACTTCCCCATAATAAGCTAACCCTAAATGGGCAGACTAGATGGGACAAATGATTTTTATTTGCCGTCAAATTCTGTTTCTATCAAGTTCATTTCACTACAGACATTATGCTGGACATTAAAGGTATGCATCTGAGATAATAACTTTACATAAGTGCAGTTAAAGTGGATAATGTATATATATTTGACCAACCTACTCTATTCAAATAAACTCATAACTTAAATTTGTTTTGGATTTGTTATCAAATATATGGTCTTCAAAGAAAATTGTCTGAAAATAAACTAAACACTGCTGTTAAAATTTAGCTCTGCCTGCAATTTAAAAAATAATTTCTGTTTAAAATGCTTGACTTATTGTTTAGTGTTATTTTCCATATCCCTATAGGTGTCCATTTTAAGGAGCCATTTTAAAATAATTGGAAAGCTTTCTTGGACATGCAATGCAACTTCTAACACATCTATATGAACGGCAAAAGTCCGTCTGCTCAGTATCTGGTTGTCTGATCGACCATACATACATCGACCACCGTACATCGACTCCATCGAGTTCGACAAACTATAGATCGGCTGCACCTCAATATCGCCAAACACGAGATCAACATGGACATTAGATCAACACTACATATGATCGAAACAAAGCATACCAACAATATGAAGATCGACAACACACGATAGACATAAAAAAAATCAAAACTAAATAGGTCAGCTGATAGATCGACATATAAAAGATTGACGAGTCCAAGTTCGACACCAAATAGTTAGATATGTCTATTAACTGTCAAAGATCTGAGTCCTAGATCGAAACCGAATAGGTCAACAGTTAATAGATCGACAAATGATCACGTTACAATTAGACAATACAAAATGGTATACATCCTAGATGCTGCCGCTAATAGCACATTCCCCGCTGCTGCTTTCAACCATGGCACTACAGGTTCCAGCCAGCCCTTACATCCCTGCAAGTGCTCCTGGCAATGCAAGCCCCAACATCCACCCTGCAGCCCTTGTCCCTAATTGCTGGGCACCCCCATGCTCTGCAGTGCACCCCTCCATGTTATTGCCAGGGAGAAGTTGCGCCCAGGTCCAGGCATCCAGGCTTAAGACGCTGCTGGGGCAATGTTTTAAGCTAGACGGCTTGATATTACATATTGATCTATTGTCACGTTCGACTATATTACAGTCTAACTAATGTTACTATCAATCTACGGTAAGTCGATCTACACTCCCTGTCTAACTAGCGTGGACGACTTATTTATTGTCTGTCTAGACACGGCCGATCTATTCATCCACACTCCTGCTCGGTATCCGGTTGTCTGATCGACCTCTGTTAGACTCAGTCGTGTCTGCTCAGTCTCTGATATATACAGCAACAGAACAGACCACCTGGAGAGAACCACTGCGCCGGGAACGGGTAAGTACAGTGAGTGCTGGACGGGGTGACCCGGCATATGCCACATTCATGTATACGTTAAAATATAATGATGCATATCACACCACTATTCATTAGGAGAGCCAAATTGCAGTGTTAATACCAACAACACATTGGCATCATAGACCCTACTGACCAGTATCAGGGAGAGAAAGGAAAGAAAGCATAAAAAAAAAATGTAATAAAGTAATATCATCCAAGGTGTTTCTCAATTTGATGAAGAAATGTGAGATTCAGGTACATGAGGTGCAGAAATTCAAGCCAGGTGCTTCTAGAGGGCTTTGGGTGATTACTTGTGACTCCATCTAGAGAAGTACCACAGGTACCAATGCTGCTACAAGACTGAGGACCTGATTCAGACCCGCTCGCTAAGTTGTGCTCACTCGCTGTGAGCGATTTCCGCCCATCTGCGCATGTGTATAATGCGCAGTGTGCGTACGCAAGCCAGTCTTTGCGATCTGATATTGGTTGCTCGTAAGCCACTATCAGGTCGCTACTTTGAGTGACAGTGCCATTTGTGGGTGGTAACAGGGGAAGGTGCTTGTGAACGGGGGAGTGGTATTGTGAATGCAGGCGTGTCAGGCTGCCAAAGCGCCGTTTAAAGGGCGTGTATAATTAGCAAAGTAGCGTCATTGTACACGTCAACTGCATGTATTTCAGCCAGCACTGATCGCAGTGCTTGGGCAACCTCAAGGGCTGCGAGCAGCTCCGATGGTTCCGATTAATCCTACATTTCCCGGAGATGACGTGTGTTGCGAGTGGCAAGGGGGCTTGCGAGCGCACTTTGCCGTAGCTCGCTAAAACATAGTGGGCGTCCTTACGTGCTGCAGTGCGAGCGCTTAAATTTAAATATCCGGCCCCTTTTTGCTAGCGAGCAATCGCATCTTGCGAGCGGGTCTGAATGAGCTCCTGAGTGTTTGTTTCCTGCTCAATTTAGGACCGCTTTCTGCCATAGATGAATCAAACCATGAATGCTATAATTCCAGATACAGTAGAATGTAGTGGTCCATCATTGGCAAATGGGTTGCCTTCCTCTGACTCCTGCTGTCACTTTCTCTGGCTATCTTCCTCAGGGTCCATATGGGATTCACAGGGATACCATGCGGTGTGTGTGGTTGGAGTGATCCGAGCACCAAACAGTTAAGCTTTAGCTCCCAGGATGCCCCAGTCATCCTCCACGTATACCCCGCCTCCAGCCACAGGCAGACAGTTTCTCGTTTGGTGCTGGACAGTCCCAAGCTTTAGCAGTCCCAAGCTTTTAATTGTATTAGTTATTTTATTTTTCTGTTTATCTGAGCAAGCAGCAAGGCGTTCTAATGGGCACATGTGCCCCTGCTCCAACTACCTCCGCTGGCTCCGCAAACACTAGTAAGTGGTTTGGTGATTTCGGCCGGCGCCAGCGGGGCTTTGCTATCTGCTCCACTGGGGACCCAGGGTTGCAGCCAGGCAAATGGAGAAGAACAGGTAAGGAGATTCCCCACTTGCGGGAAATCGCGTGTTGTGCAGTCCTTCCGGCAGTGGAGACCCGCCGAAAGATGCTGTAATGGGGCTCCCCCACTAGATTTCCAGGACAGTTAAAAGCCGGTGTCGAGGACCAGGTAGAGGCCGGCCGCACCCGGCGGTTGATGCAGCAGTGAGGAGGTATTCTCTCCCCTGGCGACCCTGCCCCTAAAGCTGGGCATCCACTACACAATTTTCTGTCAGATATCTGTCCAATCTGGCTGGTTGGAATGAAAACCTGGTAATGTATGGGAGCAAATGACAGTTGATCATATGGTTTAAAAAATTAAAAAAAAAGGACAAAAAAAAATATTCAAATTGGGTAAATTTGTGTGTTTTAATCAATTTGTCTGAACAACCATATTTGGCTATTTTCCAGTGTTTGTGAGCAAATGGACGATTGTCATTTGCTCCCATACATTACCAGGTTTTCATTCCAACCAGCCAGATTGGACAGATATCTGACAGAAAATTGAATAGTGGATGCCCAGCTTAACCTAGAGCGCGATGCCTCACAAGAGTTTTCCCGCTTCTGGGCTGCTCCTATTCACCCTACTCCTATATAAGACACTCAGTAGCCATTAATGCTTTTCTGAAGCTACAGGTCTCAGGAGTGTCTGGTCCAGTCTCCCTGTATACCTCTTCCTGGGGCCAGATTATACAGTGCACAAATTCTACCAGCCCTTGGAGACTTGAGTAGTTGATTTAGTGCCCATTAAGTATATTTTATATGCACTGTATGTGACTTGTGCTAGCTCTGTTGTTGTGATATACTGTCTTAAACTTTCTGACTCTAAGTTATATCTATCCCTGCTGCTCTTTCTCAAACCCTCAACTACCAGGTGTGTAGGGGCATTTACTTGTATTTGTGAAGGGTGTCACATTGCATTATTAACTAGACACTTATTGTGTGCTACTTATTGGCTATGTCTATGTCTTCCAAAGGCCAGGATAAACAAGAGGCTGAGTCCCCTGTGCTGGTTACATGCAAATCCTGTTTTGCGGGCTTGCCCTCTCAGGTTTTCATACAGGATGGTCTATGTGCTAATTGTTATAAATCTGCTCACCAGTCCAACTTACCAGCCCCTGTATATGAGCCACCTTGGGTGTCCTCCTTATCACAGGTTATGACGCAGCTAGTGGATCGTTTATCAACTCACATGCTTCCTCCTACCATGGGGTAGCCACAGCTATTACAGCCTACTATGCCTGTACCCCTATGCCCACTCAGTTCAGAATATGGCTCAAATATCTGCCGCGCCTCAGCAAAGGTTACAGGCGGACAGACCATTAGCCACCAAAGAACATAGATGGACTGTATCATCCTCTCAGTCCATCCAGCTTTCGGATTCTGAAGCATCATCTGAGGAGGCAGATGACACGCAAGGTTCTCTCCGAGTCACACTTGGGTGAGAAGCACTGTCCATCAACAGTGGATGTTCCTGCTTTAGTGAGAGAGGTTAAATCAAACCTGAATATAGATGATGAACCGGCTCCTAAACCTAAAACCCTGATGTCTAAATGTCAGAAGGTGGTTAAGGCTGAATTCCCTCAATCAGAACAGCTCACTGAGCTCATAGGAGAAGATTGGGGTACTCCTGGCAAGCGGTTCCAAGTCCCAAAAAGACTAGCGTCTTTTTACCCTCTTCCCTACTAAGGAGTGTACTAAGTGGGAAATCCCTCCCACTGTTGACTAGCATGTGGCATGCTTAGTCAGCAGCTCTATGCTTCCTTTACTGTCTACATCCGCCCTTAAGGAGGCCACGGATAGAAAGCTAGAAACTTGTCTCATGTCAGCTTTCTGGCGCTATCACTAGGCCAACTATGGCTGCGGCCTCGGTGGCTAAGGCTATCGAAGGATGGGCAGGGGCACTGGAAGAGAGCCTGCCATCAGACGCAACCAGGGAAAAACTGGCCTACATCTCCCATATTCAGGAAGTGGCTTCTTATTTGGGAGAAGCTGCATTGGATACTGGACACCTTGCCTCTAAGGCATTTGCAACCTCAGTAGTCGCACGCCGGGTCCTTTTGGCTACGGTCCTGGAAGGCACTCAAATCCTTACCCTTCTGTGGAGACCGGCTGTTTGGCGCAGAATTTCACAAGATTGTGGCTACCATGGCTGCCTCAAAGTCTGCTTTTCTGCAATCAGCAGCTGCCCCTAAGCCTAGGCTGTCCTTTTGCCCCCAGCGTAAGGCAAGAGGACAGTGTTTTCCCAGGCGGTCTAGTTCAATCAAGACCACCAAGCCGCGAGTCAAGCAGCCTTGGTCGGCCAGACGTCTGGCTTTCAAGTCAGATGACAAATACTCCGCCTGATGGGGTGGGCCTCCTCCTGGGGGATCCCAGGGTGGGAGGCTGACTTCTTCAATTTCAAGAAAAAAAGATAGTGAGAACGCAAAATTTATAGGATTCTAAAGAAGAAATGGAAAAGACAGTATATATAGAATTGCACTTGGTAAATCTATTATACGGCAGATGTATATAAAACAGATTTAATGAAAATTCATAATTCAACATTACATATTGAGAAAGATATGGATCCTATTTGGTAACGTACATAAATAACTCAAATATAAAATCAATGTACTAGAATTGGTGCAATCAGTTCAAAATTAAAAAGACCAGAAGAACAATAAAAAATCAACATATGTAAAGAATAGATTGATAAATAAATAGAATGAATAAATCCTGAGTAGGGAAATCCTGAGAGTTCTCAGGCACGTTACTGTATTTTCAAAAAATGACCTAACCTGCAGGTTGGTATGATTGGTGGTCCGTGTCTCACACTGTGTGAGGTAGACTGTGTTTTCTCCCTGTGAAATTGTCAGCTAAGCAGCTGGGCAGCTTGGTGCAGTTTCTAGGGAGAATTCTGCAGTCCTGTAGGTGGATTTAGTAGCAGTGCATGTCCCACGGATTCTCAGAGATTATGTGAACAGGTGGTGACTCCCGACAATGGTAACAGCTCAGTGGCTGGGCAGCTTGGTGCTTGAATCAGCGGGAGATCCTATGATCCTGTGTGTGATGTGGCCGGATGCCAGCTGTGAGACCGAGGGACAGCGGTGCAATAAAGTCCAGTGAAAGGTGCAAAGTCTCAATCCAAATGTGACCAGTGACCAGGGATCCGCCTAACGTGTTTTCTCTGTGTAAACAGCTTAGTCAGGCTTTGTACGTGACTTCTTCGATTTGTCGACTCTTGGTGTAAAACAGATGCCTGGGTCCGAGAAGTGGTCTCTTGGGTACGCCCTAATCTTCCTGAGGCATTCTCCCCAGTAACTCTATTGTACAGGTCCCCCATCAGACCCTATCAAGGCCTTGGCCCTCCAGGAGGCCATTCACTCCCTGCTGAGTTCAGGGGTGATAATGCCGGTTCCTTTGGCTCAGAGGGGAACTGGTTTTTATTCCACTCTCCTTGATTCAGTAGACGAATGGCTCTCATCGGCCTATTCCGAATCTCAAACCCCTCAACAAATTTGTCAGAGTTCCCAAGTTCCGCATGGACACTCTGCGATCAATTATCCTGGCATTGGAGCCTGGGGATTTTATGGTTTCTCTGGACATTCAGGATGCATACCCGCATTTACCTATTACTCCAATCCACCAGCGGTTCCTACAGTTTGCTGTCCTGCAGCAACATCACCAGTTTTGGGCACTGCCCTTTTGTCTGTAAAACGGCCCCTCAGGTCTTTACCAAAATAATGGCGGTGATGGCGGCACACCTCAGACGCCAGGGAGTCAGAATCCTGCCATACCTAGATGACCTTTTAATCTTGGCTCACTCACCGCTTGTGTTACAATGCCATCTCCAGCTGACCTTGGACTTCTGCAAACACACATCTGGATCATCAATTGGAAAAAGTCCTCCTTATCTCTGACACAGCGGATGATACATCTGGGGGCACTCCTAGATTCTCGAATACAGAGGATCTTTCTGCCAGCAACAAGATTTTGACACTACACTTGCGTGTGCGCAGCTTGCTCCACAATCAGAGGGTATCCATTCACTCAATAATGCAGGTCCATGGTGTCCACCTTCGATATGGTGGAATACGCCCAGTTTCACTCCAGGTCTCTGATTCTCTCCCGTTGGAATGGACAGTATCATCTGATCCGGTCCCAGATGATCCTTCTGTCTCGGGAGGTTTGGCTTTCACACTCATGGTGTCTACAGACATCCCATCTGGACATGGGTCGCCTCTTCTGGATTCCAGATTGGAAACTTCTCACGACAGATGCCAGCCTTCATGGATGGGGTGCGGTAATCGGTCGTCATACCTTTCAGGGATGGTTGACAACTCAGGAAAGTTACCTGCCCATAAACATTCTGGAGCTTCAATCAGTGTACAGAGCAGTCAGGCACAAGACCTTCTCCAGGGCAGGCCGGTCCAGATCCAACGTGACAAAGAGAAAATATTGTTCTGTCAGGTGGCGCTGTATATACATATATAGAGGTAATAATTAATCCTTTTCTTGAATGGGAGATTCTGACGTATGTCACCTTTATATGAAGAATGCTCAAAGTCTCCCGGGTTTATCCATATGATACATGTAAAACAATAAATACAGGAAAGATACTGTCTTACAGATCTAATATAATGTTTCTGGTAATGTCTATATAATAGAGATGAAAAAGATGGTGTAATTCTGTCAATTGATCGGGTGAAATAAGTGCGTACCCCGACTCACGTTCAAATGAGTGGTTATTTTCCCATAAAAGTTTCTTTATCCCCTCAGCCCACTCAGTATTCCAAGATTAATCTCTTTGTGGATACACACCAATCGCGAGGAGGGTAAAATGATGCGTACCCTACTCACGTGATATAGATGCTGTAATCTGCATATAAAGGTTTCTTTCAATCGTCCCCCAAGGTGTTCTTGTAATTTATTTCCATATAGTAGATCCTCAAAAAAGAGAGGAGTGGTGTGTATGGCTAGATACTTTTACTAATATAAAATACATACACAGACACAAAACAGAGACATATAATCCAAATAAATATAAAAAAAGGTGACCTGATAAGAAGATAGTACCAGATCCACCGTCTCACAGAAGCAACAATCAGTAATATCCAGCAGTGAAAAAAAAAAAATTCCTAAGACCAACGCGTTTTGACCTGTCACTGCAGGTCTTTTTCAAGGTATGAGGAATAATGCACACTTTGGTACCTTAAATACCCTGTGCAACTAATTAACCGATAATAGGGACTTAACTACTGTATTCAATAAGCAAGCATATAAGGATCTAGTTCCAAAAGATATTAAAATCCATGTTCCCTGGTGGGATATATCCAGGTATAGTTAATCGCAAAATGACTTCCAATCGGATTTCCTCCGGATGTGACAAATCTGGAGCTCCCTTTAATAGATTCCGCCTATCCTGTTCCAGCTGTCCGCGTCACCTTCTGGCAGCACATGACCATCGCACACATCTTCCAGCACGCTGTGTAATACCGACCCCATCGGGTCTAGTTCAGCGGCGGAAGTTATGTCACCCAACCATGACGCACTTCCGTAGCGGACGAAGCTAGATGGGACATATAAGGGAACTATTGTCTCCCGATTCCAGGCATCCATATTTTAGCCCAGACATTATAAATACCAATGTTAATATATAAATATCTTATCATATAACAAAAACACTTAAATAAATAACACATATAAATGGTATGTAATACAGGAAAGGTGTATATATATCCTACTTGTGAATATATATATATATATATATATATATATATATATATATACACAAAATATTGAGAAGACAAATAAATAAATTCATTGCACATATTAAATTGAGTATGAATAAAATCCATTCATCCTATAAATATTTAAAATGTATTAAAAATGCAGAACGAATGTACATAGCCAGAGGACATAAAAAAACTAGCAAAGTGGTATATAAGCGACATGAAAGAATACAAATGAGCCCTATTATAGGAACCACTTGACTTCAAAGTCTTGGTTCAGGCCACCTGGGTTTAGTGTTTTATATTTATATATATCATTTTCATGTCTTCCCTAGCAATGGCCCTTATATTATCGTTAGTTCGTATAGACCCTTTCACTGTCGTCAATCCCAGAAATTTTTTTATCCCATCTATAGAGCACTGATGAGTGTTTTTAAAATGGGCTGATAGTGTGTGTTTCTACACCTTTTTTGATATTTCGGAGATGTGCTCCGATCCGAATCTTAAGATTTCTTGTTGTCCTCCCGATATAGAACAATCCACACTTACTCAATGGCATAAATTACGTTTTTAGAATTACACGTAATAAAGTCTGATATGTTAAATTCTTGTCCATTTATGTTTTTTCCTTTCCAGGTTTTTTTATGTTTCTACATCCTAAGCATAGGCCACACCTATGAAAGCCAACAGTTTTATTAATAGTCGGAACTTCATGGGATAAGTGTGCACTTTTAACTAGTTTTGTAGCCAGATTAGCCGCTTTTCTATATATATGTACTGGCTTCCGAGGGATAACTTTCCCCAAAACAGGGTCCCTTTCAAGTATGGACCAGTGTTTCCTAAAAATGTTCTCAATTTCCCTATGTTGGGAATTAAAATCTGAGATGAAAGCCCACTGGAATTTGTCTTCCCTCATTTTTTTCGGTTTGGTAACTAACAATTCCTTTCGATCCAATTCCATTGTTGATTTAATTTCTTCCAATTCCATAACTTCCTTATATCCATTGGCTAAAAACGCTTCTTTCATCTTAGCTTGATCCTTAAAATCCTTTGTTTTAGAGCAATTCCTCCTTATTCTCTTAAGTTGGCCCCCTGGTATGGAGGCAAGCCATTGATGATGGTGGCAACTGCCCATTTGTATGTATGATAGGGAATCTGTCGGTTTTTGGTAAGATTTAGTTTGAATTTTCCCATCTTCCACATATACTGTCACGTCCAAAAAATTTATATGTTCAGTTTGAATATCAAACGTTAATTTAATATTGTGATCATTAAAATTCAATGTAGTGCAAAATTTGTCTAAAAGACTTCTCTCCCCTTTCCAGATAAAAAATATATCATCTATATATCGGCACCAGAGCACCAGGTTCGCACTATGGGGGTTGTGGTTCCAGATATTTAAATCTTCCCACACCACCATAAAAATGTTTGCATAACTAGGTGCGAACCTGGTGCCCATAGCAGTGCCGACCTCTTGTAGATAAAAAGTATCTTTAAAAAGAAAGTAATTATGTCTTAAAATAAAGTTGATACCATGAATTAAAAATTCTTGCAAATTATTTTCGATATCGGATCCTTCTAATGTCAGTTTTATATCCTCTACACCCTGATTATGTTTAATGGTGGTATACAAGGAGCTGACATCTGCACTTACCATCACGTAATCATCTTCCCATTCAACATTCGACAACTTATTTTAAAAAATCACGTGTATCCTTCAGGTGTGATTTATATAAAAGAACTAGTGGTTGTAAGTGGAAGTCAATAAATTCCGATAAGTTTGTTGTAACCGAGTTGATCCCAGACACAATCGGTCTGCCTGGAGGATGTATTGGATCCTTATGGATGCAATACATCCTCCAGGCAGTCTGACAACGCAACTGCGGTAGCCTACCTCAACCATCAGGGAGGCACACAAAGTCGGGCAGCCATGCGGGAAGTGGCAAACATTCTGGTCTGGGCCGAAGGTCATCTGCCAGAAATCTCGGCAGTGTTCATTCCAGGAGTCCACAACTGGGAAGCAGACTTCCTAAGCAGTCAGGACATACACGCCGCAGAGTGGGCTCTACACCCGGATGGCTTACAACTCCTGATGGACTAATGGGGACTGCCAGACGTAGACCTTATGGCCTCACATCACAACCACAAGACTTCAATCTCGCATACCTCCTTTCTCCGATTTCCCTCCTCCAGAGGGTGCTTCGAAAGTACAAGTAAGAAGGAGGCATGGTGATACTAATAGCCCTGGGCCTTTCTCCAGACTGGGTTAGATCTTGGTCTCCTTCTGGCCTCCCTTAGAGTTCAGGTTTCTGCTCTATCAATCTGGTTCCAGCAAAGGATTGCTCCCCTGCCTGATGTTAGAACATTCTTTCAGGGAGTTGTCTGTCTTCAACCTCCTCTTTCGCTCCGGTAGCTCTGTGGGATTTGTCTTTGGTTCTCAGGGCTCGACAGGCTCCTCCATTTGAACCTCTGGACTCTGTAGACCTCAAGTGGCTGACAGCGAAGATGCTCTTTCTCCTCGCTATCTCCTCTGCCCACAGGGTATCTGATTTGGCAGCGCTCTCCTGTCGTTCCCCATTCTTGATCTTTCATCCGGACAGAGCTGTCCTCCATAATAGGGCTGTGTACCTCCCTAAAGTGGTATCCCAGTTCCATTTGAATGAAGAGATTGTGATTCTGGCCTTCCAATCTTTCTGTAGGTGAAGCTTCCCTGAATGCGGTTGGCGCTTTTTGGATCTACATGGATCGTACTAATTCCTTGAGGAAATCAGATTCTCTTTTTTGTTGCATGGCTTTCACAAGCGAGGCTGGCCAGCTAATAAACAGACTCTGGCTCGATGGCTCTGCATGACAGTCTCTCAGGCCTACACGCAAGCTAATCTTCCTGTTCCAAACAGAGTTACAGCTCATTCCACTGGGTCTGTGGGATCCTCGTGGGCAGTTCGACGTGGCGCTTCTGCTGACCAATTGTGCAAGGCGGCCACCGGGTCTTCCGTCTACACCTTTCTCAGACCCTATACCTTTGATACGTTTTGTCTCTCAGGATGCTTCCTTTTGGGCATCAGATTTTCCTTTCTGCTCGGGAGAGTACTCCACCCTTATGAAAACTGCTATGTGACATCCCCATGGTATCTGTGTTTCCCCTATGGACCCCGAAGAAGAATTTAAGTTATGGTAGGCTTACCTTAGTTAACTCTATTACTTCGAAGTCCATAGGATCCACAGGGTGCCCACTTTGACGCATCTGGCCTCATTGTGGATTTTTGTCTCTTGATCACTGATTCCTTCATCTTCTGGGAGAGTTTCTTGAGAGTAATGTTCTTCCTTCTCTTTTTTCCTGCTCCTGCCTTGGGCATGTTTACAAAACTTGTCTACCTGTGGCTGGGGTACATGTGGAGAAGGACTGGGGCATCCTGGGAGCTAAAGCTTAACTGTTGGTGCCCGGATCACTCAAACCACAAATACCCCATGGTATATCTGTGGATCCTATGGACTTCGAAGAAATAGAGTTAGCAAAGGTAAGTCTACCATAACTCTTAATTTTCTTTTCTTTATGCCGGTTGGGATCTTAAGTTTTGGGGGAGGAACAGTTGTGTCTCTATACTGTTTATGAAGTGCATGCCCACAACTGTAGTTAATTTGGCTGATCTCAGGGGTATAACTATAGTTGGTACCACTGCTATGGGGCCCAGACTGCATCCAGCTTACACCTATGAACACTGATAGTAGAGTCTGTGCCGCTCCTCCCAGCATTGTATGTGCCAGCCATTGAGGGCGGAGAACCGCAGGGATTCCGGTGCTCAGAATGCAATCCCGTCACCTGTCAGAATCCCGGCGCCGGCATCCCGAAGGTAAGTAGCGGGGTTAGGGGGAGGGTTAGCGATAGAGCTAGAGTTAGGCACTAAGGGAGGAGGGTTAGGGTGCAGGGAGGGGAGGTTAGGTTTAGGCACCAGGAAGGGAGGGGTAGGGAGAGGGTGTGGATACCTGTCAGTCTGTATCCTAACCCTGTCAACATACCAACCGCCAGGATGCCGAGCAATGACATCCCGTACCCGACCGCGGAGAACGTATGTAGGAGGAGCCAGTTAAAGAGTGTCAAGACTCTTATCACAAGATATCAGCACGCAGTGTACTGTAGTAAGAAAAGCCTGCCAATGTAAACTAGTGGCAATGTGACAATGAGAATTGGGAACACTGTGGCATAATGTGATAAATGGTACTACTATGGGGCATAAAATTAACTAGCACACTACTTTGGTACGTAAAATTAACAACAATTAACAATGGGACTGGGTCAGGTGAGTAACTAGAAAAGGCTGTGAGGGGTCATATACAGTCCCAGAAACTTCTAAAATTCAGAAGACAAATGTTGAATGAGACAAAATTCCATGGAGCAGTTTCAAAATGTTACCCCTCTTTGCTTAGAAGATTTGTATGGGAAAAATCCTTGTGTAGTGCAATAAACATTCTGCTCATGTCTTTCTGTGCCAGTTCTTACTTAAAGATCATCATATTTAACCTGTGACTGTAGATGGAATACAGGGCCTAATTCAGACCCACTCGCGAGCGCAGGACGCTCGCAAACGGGTCGATGGTGCCCTAATGCACATGACGGAGGGAGCTCCGTCGTGCGCATGCGCGAGACCCACATAGCGACAGCCAAGCTGTCGCTATGGGTCTCGCACCAAAGGGGGCGTGCTGTCGATGGTGATTGACAGCATGCCCCCTTTAGTGGGCGTGCCGGGGGCGTGGCTGCCCAGACGGAGGCGTTCCCATGGGAACGCCTTCCATCTGGGGCCGGCCCCACTGACATCACTAGTGATGTCAGTGGGAGTGCTTTTGGCTCTGATAGAGCCAAAAGCACTCCTGGGCTTGCGGCAGCGAGACCCTACCGCAGGGTCTCGTTGCAAGCCCGATGGTCGCGATGGACTTGACCATCGCGACCATCATCATGGACGCTCGCATAAGCTGTGGGTGGTTCCATTTTTAGGTAGGAGGGCCCTGATTCAGAGCGAGCGCTCTGGTCAGAGCGTCCGGCTCTGAATCAGGCCCACTGTCCTCAGCAAATACTGGCCTCAACATGTTAACTGTAAATAAATTATATACATCCATATAAGAAATAAAATACCTCAATATTCCTGTTTCCTTTAAGTTCCGCGGAGGTGGATCCGATAGATGTGCGCTTCTTGTACACGGTCTTTCTGCTGTCAGACTCTAGTTTTGTTTCTGGTTTTGGATGGTCATGATTACCTTTTGTCTTAAGAAAAATAAGATAACAAATAAAGGCACTGATATTTTTGTAAAGAGAAACCATATTGAACAGTTTATTTTATTATTTTTATGCTTTGCTTGTTTCAAGTAAGCAGAGGTTTAGAGTAGTTCCTTGTAAAAGCTGCTGGAAATAAGAAGTTTCTATACATGTATTAATCAGATATCACATTGAACTGTGGGCCTGATTCAGACACGCTCGCAAGCGCTATGCGCTCGCGAGCGGGTCAATGTTTGGCCACTGCTCATACGCACGCCGGAGCCGGCTCCGACGTGCGCATGTGCGAGACCCGGCTAGCGACGGGCGCTCTGTCGCTACGAGTCTCGCACCAAAAGGGGACGGCTGTCGATTTTGATCGACAGCTCGCACCGTTTGGAGGAGTGGCAGGGGTGTAGCTTCGCAAACTGAGGCGTTCCCAAGCGAACGCCTGCCGTTTGTGGGCGGCCCCACTGACATCACCAGTGATGTCAGTGGGAGAGTTTCCGGCTCTATTAGAGCCGGAAGCTCTCTGGGGCTTTCGGCCACGAGACCCTAGCACAAGGGTCTCGTCGCAAGCCCGATGGTCGCGATGGTCTTGACCATCGCGACCATCATCCTGGCCGCTCGCAATAGCTGTGGGTGGTCACCCACAGCTATGCGGAAAAAAAAAAACGCCCTGATTCGGAGCGAGCGCTCTTTCAGAGCATCAGTCTCTGAATCAGGCCCCTAGTACAGTCACTTTTCTGAAAAATGCGAGTGCTGGGTCAGCAATTTAGTACTTCTATTTTACATTTATGCAGGTAATAATGGGGCTTGATACATAGTAAGGCCACTTAAACTATTTGCTTATAACACTCTCTGCCGCCTGTGATGCAGATACAACTAGAACAATAATAGATACAATGGGTATAAGTCTCCAGCACATACAGTTAGCAATATTGCTTGCCCACTTCTGCAAACAGTACCTGAGTTGTACTGTATATAGCGGCCTAGTATTTTTTAATACATGTACTCGCAGATTACAGATAATAGGAATTATATAATTAATGTAGTAATAGAAATGTAGTAGTGGTTCTGAAAATTAATATAGGGACTTTGAGATGAGGGATGCTAGTTTGTTTCCCTCGCTGTATCACTGTGGAACCCAGCATGGCCAGTTGTTGGAGACATTGTGAACTGGAAGCACTGTGTGATGACATTGCTGTGTCTGAGTCTATAAATGGTGTATTGAGTAAGGAGGGCAAAGTAGTTAATTGAATATGTATAAATTGTTGTTATTATTCCTAGTTCTTAAAAGTGCCTAATGTTTTACAAGCTCACAGCTGTAGAGATAAAGCACAAACAGACAATTGGTGACTTATTCGCTCATTATTTTATAAACTTTATTTAAATCACTTAATTCAATTCATGAAAGAAAATAATCAAGTTGCCTGTTGTTTGGTGTATTGGAGGTTCCCCATTCTTGCTTACATGGGTGTCTTGCTGTTGAAACTGGATAATTGGCTGAGACAGAATCAGTTTAAAATTAGATTGGAACGACGCCATCTTGCGAATGGCCACAAGACACCATCTTAGAAAATTAGATCTGCACAACGCCATTTTGCAAATGGCCGCCCAGCGCCATTTTAGAGAAGCTCACACTTAAGTACATACGGCGATGCTATTATTAGCATCATGCGATCGCATATTTCACCATATCCCATACACACACTAAATACACACAGTTATGCTGTTAACATGACGCACATTAGCAAATGCATAAAATCCTGCAGGCGAACGCTGTTAGCTTCATGCGTACGCATCTTCCCTAAGTTACATATAACTAACTAGCGTCTTTTCCCAAACCCCTCATACTTACACACTGCACACTCACATAAAAGTTTCCATAGCTCCAAAGTGTAATATTCAAGGGTTATTCATTTATTACTAATGTTGTGAAATAAAGACTATTTTGATATCTAAGGTTTAGTTCATGATAAGCCAACCATGTTTGGTAGCGTACTGATCTACTCTGTCTCAACAGCTTTCCAGTGTCATCGGTGAGAAGATCGCAACACGCATTCTCAACTTATGGACTGTAGAGAGTTAAAACACCAAAATGTACTTTGTAATGTTAGCAGCTTAGATTTGCAAGCGGAGGGAAAAAGGAGACAAAAGGCTGTCGGAGGCTGATCTGTGTCCATTTGAATCGACCTGTTAAATGTCCTGTAACAGATGCACCCGCACTGGGAACCAATGGAACCATGCCAAACTTTTCTATTATGTTGCTTATCCCTGTAAAGAGTATAAATGTGCTTACAGACTCCAATCTGGAGTCTTCTTGCTGATGCTGTTGATGGAGGTCTCTTTTTGATGCCGGTAACTGGTTCCAGTGTGCATGCGTATGTATAACTGTACCTTGGGTCTGTATAATTTCTTTGCGCTAAATTGTCTTTAGATCACAGCGTGTAACCTACTGTTTTTTTTTTATTTTGAATAATATACTTTGTGCTTTGGAAACACATTTCCATGTCTGAACGCTTTTATTTTACTGTATGACTGCGTACGCAAATAGCGTCAACATAGAAGGTATAGGCAGGAGCGTATAAAGGTTTAGAAGGTATAGGCAGGATTGTACAAGGTTTAATTACGTTATAACATTGCATTAATTTGGCGTTTTGATTTGGGGACAACTCTTCCTGAGTACAGGCTGTATATATTGCTAATCCTGCTCTTTCCAACAGCTGCCGCATATAAATATAGTAAGGGCTTTTTATATTACAATTGGTACAAAAGGATGTGTATAGTGTGATTATCTAAGATGTCCCTGTATTGAGTGCAGGTAACATAAATCCAGGATGTTATATAAGGTATAGTCTTTCCCTAATTAGCATGGAAATAATGTAGACAGATTTCAGTATTATGTGTAGCTTTAAATCATTGTTTTTCATTGCGCCCGACAACTGGTTGACCATAAGGTTGGTGTGTACTGTCGATAGTTCTAGATTGAAACCTGAAAGTTATGCTTATTACAGGTAGTGTTTTGGGAATTTATGTTTGTCTAAGCCAGGGATGGGGAACCTTAGGCCCGAGGGCCATATAAGGCCCCTGGAATCATTTGTTCTGGCGCTCTGAGCTTTTTTCTGCTAATCTCATCTGGCTAGCATCCTTAGGACGCCTCAGACTGTCACACCGCTGCCTTTATACATCCTCAGGATGCTACGGGCATTGCTGTAATCTCTGGTGATTGTAGCCCCGATCCCGTGTGACATCGCCTGCAGCAGGCCCGCGAATTGTTATATATACCAAAATGGCCCTCGGCAGAAAAAAGGTTCCCCACCCGACACTGACTTTGTAATGATGAGCTCAGTAGACCCACACCCACGCCTAAATGGATAATGCTAGCACAAAGAATGATGGAGAGGGGAAGAGGCTTTTCTATGAGCTCCAGCCAGGTATGTGCACGATTGCTGTAGGATCCATTGATGTAATAAAATACTGTATTTTTTTTTATTAATAAGACAAGGTCTCTTAAAACAACCTTTTTTTTGTTTTTTATAATTTGTATTTCAAATTTGTCATACAGTGTCATACTGATGTTGAAATCAACATAGAAGTATGACAATAAAAAACAATATGGCAAGCTAAAAAGTCATAGCGAATTATAGGAGAGCACAATTCTTTTTTTTTTTTTTTTTTTTGGAAATGTAGAGCCTCCTCTATCATACTCCTGAGATTTGATATAAAAATTATTAGAATAATACAAAGAAGATATTTATAACTTATAAACATCATCTTTGTTTATTGTAATCATTTTTATAGTTGACACTCACCAGCTTTGTGGAACTCTGTGGGACTGCAGGGAGACGAGAGATGAGGCAGCAACAGCTCAGCCTCGCTTCTGTATAGTCGGACACTGCTTGCAGAGCTAGGGGCGGGGACACACCACGGGCAGAGAGCTAATAGAGGCATGCCTCTGAGTATGGGAGGGCGTGCCTTGAGCACTGATGGTTGCATTGGATGTGTCATGTGACCAGGAAGTGCACTGCAGTGTTTAGAGATCGGAGCTCAGTCAGCAGCAGCAAGAGAAGACAGTGATGCAGGTAGGAGAATCAATGGACACTGAAGTTTAGTGTAGTGAGAGAAGAGTTACAGTGAGTAGGGGTTGAGAGAGCCTCCCAACACTCAGACCCATCTCCATGTGTGCTGGCCCCAGCCATTGACCTCACCGCACATCACTGATCCTGGGGGGGCTACTGATAGCCCGGGCTTGTTGTAGGGGCCCAACCGGGGCTCATATAAGCTGCTGAGGGAGACATATGTCCCCCTTTGCAGCGTGCGGTGCCCAAACACATGCTGGAGTTGCAAGTTGTGAGAAGTCTCAAACCATGGAAGGTCCCCAATGACTGCAAAAACTATAGGCCCAGTTCATGATTAACTACAGATGTTAAGATATATGCTAAATTAATAGCCAATTGCCTGGCCCGATACCTACCTCAGCTGGTCCACCCTGACCATGAAGGTTTTGTGTTGGGCAGTGAAGCCCGGGATAATACCCATAAGGTCCTTGATGTAGTGAAGCTAAGATCTAACTTATATAAGAAATATTTACTGCTTTCCTTAGGTGCTGGAAAAAGCATTTTCCTCCTTAAATTTATCTTCAATGGTGGGATTAGGAGACGCCTTTTAGACTGTTCACCCAGGGATTTTAGCAAAGACTTGGGCTGAATTTGTTCAGTCTCGAGATGCCACTTGCTGAGTCTGTGCTACACAGGTAGGATAGAATATGCCTGTGTTTACTTTTATTTTAACACTTCTTTATATAGAGCTAGCCTATTTCATAGTGCTTTATAATATGGAACAAACACAGTAATACATTGAGACTGGGTATTATTAACAGACATACAAACAGGTAATCTATAACTCTAGAAAAATTTGAAATTATTGGCATATGCCTACAAGTTGGTAGTTGTGTAGCGGATGTGAGCAAGGAGGTTACCATACCCATTTATTCCAAACCAGAGTAGGTTTTATTGAAGATCACAGGAGATAGACGATAAACACCAGTCAATATGATAAATTATCAATCCCTCTTGGGCTAAGTACTGTATTGACACTCCAATAACACAGTGACAGGCTTGGGCACATGCAGACCCTTATATTAAGTAAAGTGAACAAATCTTGCACCTACAATCTAGACAGCCTGAACTTTAAGTTTGGTTAATAACATTCACACAGAGGTGATGTTTATTCAGACTGATAAGTCATGCACAAACTGTTATGAGATAGCTTGTAGTGTTTATCTGTTTAATTACTTGTCCACAGAAAAAATGAGTTGTATCTGAGAACTGGTTATAATTCTATTACCCTCTTGTGCATTAGGCTCCTGTAATTTTTCAAACACAGCCTGTAATGTGACAGGAGCTGATTTGTTGGCGCTTTATCTCTCTCCAAGGCTTAGTACATAGACCCCTACTGTATGTGTCCCAGTGGTGGAAGCGAGACACTAAGTAGATGATGACCAAGAGCAGTTGTGTATCAATAGGGACCCACACCGAACATCCTGCACCCAGAATAGATTCTTTCCAAACTGCTGACAGCGCCACCTTAATAGCGATGTAATCAGAAATATGGTGCCAGCACAGAAGATAGCAGAGACTGATAGTGTCATTGTCTTTGCTATTTTCTGAACAGGTGCCATATTCAAGACTGTATTGCGAGAATGCTGGCGCTGTCTGCAGCCAGGTAAAAGTGGAAGGGGGCCCACCGAACACATGGACCCTTATTTGTTAAAATGCTCCTGACCGGGAAGGTAGAGCATAGCTGTGTAAATGACAAAGTGGTTGTCCTCTGCAAAACAAAATTTCCAAAAGAAGCTGCATGGCAGGTGCTAAAATGAAGGGAGCTCAAACATACACTTTCCTTACTCTGTTGGTATATGATTAGAACATGTACTCTGGCATGGTATGATTATACAGTGCACCACACTTTTAGCAATAGCTATACTGGGCCCATGTTTTAGTGTTAACCTAAAATGATTGCAAACTGAGAACAGATTAGGTGGCTGGTATTGAGAGGTGACCCTACATGTGCAGGGGGATGTATGGGCAAATGCATTATCTATTCATATGGTTCCCAATTATTAAACAGCACCCATAATCTAATCTCCCACTCGCATATAAGCCTTCAGACCCTTGTTTTTTAGCCATTAAAGCATTGCTAGTCTGTAGGTCAGTGAAGACTCTTTGCTTCTTTTAATAATGATACTTTTTGCAGTCATGTAAGAACACCGAGCCACAGGTGGAAAACCGCATCTGCACTGTTTTTTATTTTATTTTTTTTATTTAAATTTAGTATTTTTTATTGTGCATTGTTCTTAATTACTTCTGTACTATTAGCCATTGTCCTTAGGTAGATTGAATTCCCCGCACGCCCTTAGATATTACTGCCATTAGAACACAAGTAATCTGGTATCTGTAATGATCACAGTACAACTAGCCAAAATAAGACGAAAGATTACGACAAAACCTACAAACCCATATGGATGTTAATATCATATCCACACACCTTATCTATGCTACAGATGTGCCCAGCTAGTTTGTTGCTCTATACAGCCATGTAGCGCTGCATGCATCTCACGCCACACAGAAGCCTTGAGTCGCGCTACACAGAATGTTTCTTAACGGAACGTAGTGTAGAACTGGAAAAAAGTCATATCGTGTAATACAACTTTTTGTCCACCAGGTGTCACTTTTCCTAAACTACACAGCACATGCATCAGTGTTCCAATGCATTTTGTGTATCGCCGCCCGATGACTGACTGACAGAAGCTGTGATTGGGGTACACTATAGTATAGCATTTTGGTCATGGAATCAGGACTGTAGAAGAATGTGTAATAATAAAGTATTAAAATAATAACAGTATGTGTGTGAGTCCTGTACTGTTATATATATATTTGTCTCATGGGCTCAGACAGGGGTCACAGGCATGCACAGCTTTCACTAAGACATGATGACTCGGTAGCGCAACGTCTTTTATGCAACGCTTTACCTCCAAATGCATCTGAATCATACAGCACATCGAATTAATAGCACAAGCAGATTCTGCTGATTAAATTGATATGCAGCATGCCTATATTCTGTGAGCCAGTTAGGGTGTATCTGCACGGGAAACGTTATGTTAGACTAATAACGACTGTAACACTTTAATGTAGTGATTTGCTTGCAGATACACCCGTACTGGCTCACAAAACATAGGCATGCTGCATATATTTTTAATCAGCAGAAGCTGCTTGTGCTAATAAGACACATTTTAGGGTAAAGAGATGCATAAAAGACGAAAAAAAGACACTCTGCACTACCGAGTCACACAGCACTCCTGTGACCTTAGACTCAAAACATTTCTCTCGACATCCCACCACTTGGCATTTCTGCATTGCAGTAGACATTGTATTGTACCCATAACAGTGGGCAAGTTTTTCATAAAGAGAGATCATGTTAGGTTCAATACTTTTAAAATACACTACTTTTCACTTCCCTTCTCCCTTCCTCTCTGTTTATGGCCACCCAAGTTCCTTCATCACCTCCCCCCACCATCACACAATTACTATTCAACTCCATTGAGCTCACTGAATGGCTCACCTCCACCATCATTCGCTTCTATTCAATGCTGCCGCATGCTGAGCCCACTATTGACATTGTACACATTGCCCGCTTTAATTTGCACACTTCACATCACATACACGACAGGTGCAGCTCTCAACATGGCTAGAGAGTGTAGGCTAGTGGGTAAGGTCTGCGCCTTGCACATTGAGGTCTGGGGTTCAAATCATGGAAGGGGAGTTTTTTTATTTTAATCTTAATTACTAGATTAAAAATAAATCACTTGGTGGTGTGTGTGAATTCTGTCACGGCATGGAGTGACTCGGTAGCGCGAGCGTCTTTTATGCGACTTTTTACTTTCAAATGCATTTGAATCATACAGCGAATCGAATTGATAGCACAAGCAGCTACTGCTGATTAAAATTATATGCAGCATGCCTATATTCTGTGAGCCAGTTTGGGTGTATCTGCACGCGAAACGTTGTTACACTAATAGCGACTATAACACTTTAACGTACTGATTTGCTTGCAGATACATCCGTACTGGCTCACAGAACAGGGCCATGCTGCATATCATTTTAATCAGCAGAAGCTGCTTGTGCTAATAAGATACATTTTAGGGTAAAATGATGCATAAAAGACACTCTGCGCTACCGAGTCACACAGCTCTCCTGCGCTATGTGTTGAGCAACTTGTAGCACACGGAGGATAGATACATGTGGACACATCTCTATTACTGTGCTGCAAAGTACCTGTCCCCAAAAAGTGACCCTACAGTAGATGCATATTACTGTACCGAGTCCCAATAAAGCAGCCATACAGTAGCCAACAATGACCAGAAGACGCACACTAAGCATTACAAAATGACAGAGCAACTGAAGTTCAGCTATTTTAAGGATACATTTCTCTCAACATCCCACTGCAGTACAAATTTTATCAGTGGAGTACTCACCACCTAGAGGTTAAGCAGTGTATTACATAGCATGGCTTATCTTTCATTGTAGAATACCACGGTACGCCACAGTACAGCCATCACATAAAGTTCCATGGCGCGACACAGGAGGCCTGAATGGCATGCTATGAACAACAAACTAGCTGGGCACATCTGTATACTTTACTGCAAATTCCTTACTAAACGTGACACAGAAGAGGCTGTACAACAGAGGGTCACTTCTGGGCCTTGACCAGACGCAGGGCTGGATTCCGGGCCACTTGGGCCTGGGGCTGCAAATATTCAAGGGCCTACTTTGAGAAGGAGAGGAGCTGTGTGGATGTGGCTAGAGCCATCTGGGTGTGTACATACCCTATTCTATGAGCCCCAAAATGCATAATTTTGTGAGAAAACTAGAAATTAAATTTTAATACTTAATATTTATGGCAAACTGTTGCCAACTAGGCAGCTGGTCCTCATCATGCAGCCATGATGATGGTGATGGGCCTATTATTATGTGGAGGCCTGGAGCTGTAGCTCCATCTGCCACATTGTTAATCTGGCCCTGACCAGACTATCTTTCTGCAAATTTGCTAAAGCAACCCAGATTAGGCTATGAAAAGAGTTGTAGCATGACTTCTGGATCCTATATGCAAAATGTTGCTTAGCTCCCTTGTTAGCCTACATCAGCCACCTATTGGATAGCTATAAAATAAAAAAGTTCTGATAATGAAATAAATGTTCTTCCCACAGGAGATGCATCAATCTTGTATGCCACTGGAGGACCTTGCACATCACACTCATATACTGATTATCCTCCCTTCATGAGACTGACCCTGTTACAGACATGTAGCTCTGCTTTCAATAACAGTACTTGTAAACACAGTGGTGAGCTTCTACAGGCACAGGTCCATGTGTGTCACTGACCTGAAAATATATGAATTGTCCCTCATGCCTCCAGAAGTTGGTAACCGGAAAACCACCATGGCCATGACAGGTCACTAATTTCAATGATCCTCTGCAGTTTGGACATTGTTTACCTGAGAAATGAAACCATTAAGGAGAATTTACAAATTCTAGCATCTATTAGATGTAGTAGAGAAACCAATATTGTCCAGGCTTATAATGGGAACATAGTGTGGCTTATTTAATAACCTGTCACATAGTGTACCCATTGCAGTCAATCCAATATCAATGTTTGAGCAGTCTTGTGTGGTTTTGTCTAATGAAAGTTCATAATTGAAGTTTAATATGGTTAACAGCATACATGCACTATTTTAATAACTAAGACCACATAAGTATGATTTAATTAAAAATAAATTACTTATCTAAAATATGTGAAAGCTAGACATTATGCCAAGGTAGTGTCATACAATTATGACTGCTGTGGGCACAATGACATTGATTCTACCAGTGTCTGTAACCTTTTTTGGTGGCTGAACATTCAGTCTCCGGTGTCGTTACAGAATATATCATGCATACTTGATAGGGATTAGATCGTATGACTGTGACTATGACATATGAATAAAATCAGTAATAGACTTATCATGTGAGGGCTCCCTAACATACAGTATAATTATCTGAGATAAATAAGTCATTTTAATTTCAAAGAGTAATAACCTTCTTGGATATAAATATCTTAATCACACAAGACAAAACAGACACATCTATACATTTCATAGATACTAACATACATTTTTATTTAGATTCCACTAGTTGTCACCCTTGAAACTGTATCCTTAATACTATTTAGCTAAATACTTAGGATTCAAAAGGATTTGCTCCTCTGTAGAAATATGGGCTTGATTCTGATGTGGACAGTAAAACTCACCATGTACTACACATTTCTTTTTATCAACACCCTCCTTTGTATTTTCTCTAAGGATATAACATCCCTAACTCTCCCTGCATCTCACCTCTCTGGGCACACTGCCGCCCTATTGAGTCACTCACCTCCTCTTAAAACTCATGAGCTTTCTTTTCATCAAAAGTTGACTATTACAGCCTCATTGTGTCACTATAAAAAACTTTTACACACCTACAACTATATCTACTTCTCCATCCTTCTGCTTTTATTATCTGGTGACATATCACCAAATCCAGACCCCACACACATACAGGCGATTTACTATGGAATAAATATCCTGCAAACCTCACATGTCTCCCATCACCCTCCAAATCAATAAATGTGCCTTATAGAATTCACACTTGATCACAACTTATTATTTTACATCTGAACATCTCTTTACAATAACTACTTTCACCAATTTCTACATTTACTTTAGACTGCTGGTTCACACGTTAACCAAACTCTCTAAATAGCCCTTCATGAAGTGGCTTCAGCTACCCCGTCAAACTTCACGTAAACTGAAATAACAACTGTTGCTTTCCACAGACACCTTCAAAAACTGCCTCTTAAAGTAGAATGTCAGTGGCGTAAATCTTAATTCAAATGACTTCCACACATACTGTAAAATAGGAATCCACCCATCTGTCATCCTAACCCTCTGTCTCATGCTCACTGTCTACCCCTTGGTTTTATGTCACATATTTTTGTAATATTTAATTAAGGGAAGATCCTTGAATTATTGGGTCATTGAGATGTAATTGATATTGGCCCTTTATTGGACAATTTGCACATATTATTATGGATCATGCTTATAGCACGTCAATGAAAGTGGCTGGGTTCTCAGACACAGAGCCATAGCCACAGTGGCCATATTTACTGTGGACGAAGTTCAGAAGGAAGACACTGCATCTGCCATAGGTGAATGCGATGATGAACTGATGGTGGAGTGTTCAGAACCACCGGTGGCATTGCAGTCTGTACAGGCATTGAAAGTGCACTATTCAGCATATGCTTGTACACTAAGGGAACACTGAATCTAGCATTTGCATAGTAGTTAGCTGCTACAACTCCACAAAAAAGACACAGCTGCGGCTGTATTAGCATCCATCTTTTGAATCTGGCCCTTTAATTGAAATTTTGCACCCTCTGGTGCTCTAAGCAAAATAAATGACTGAAAACGGAGAAGACTGTCCAAATGTGTCTCTGCCCTCAATGGTCAAGTTTACTGCATATATCTTTCAAACCATCTTATTGTTTATTTGGATTCCCAATGCTTTTAGTATCTTTGAGACTACATCATAATATCAATTGGCTAGTTGATGTGGATGCTGTCTTCAGGGTTGAAGATACAGTGTGTGTGTGTGTGTGTATATATATATATATATATAGTGTGTGTGTCAAAAGTCATGTGATAGCAGTATGTAAAGGTACTTGTGGGTGGCAACACCCTGCTGTGACATCTTGGAAGTGCTCAATCCTGCGTCAGTTGATCATGTTGTAATCTGACCTCTCGTGAGTCAGTCTGAACACTGGTTAGGCTGCTCATGGCAAGGCAATGCGAATTAGTTCCAACGTGGCATTATAGTGGGTGCCCGACGGATGGTACACTCCATTCTGAAGTTGTGCTGACATTTCTCAATCGACGGTGCTACGTGTGTACCTGGAATACCTCACGGAAGGCATTACCACCTAGTATGGACAGGGCAGTGGCCGACCACAGGTGCTTAATGATTGTGACCAGTGGTGTCTGGTCAGAATTGTCCATGGTAGCAGACAAGCAACACTGGCCCAAATCATATCCACGTTAAATGCAGGAGGTACCTGATGCAGGACTGGCAACATGTCGCCCGATGAGTCACGGTTTTAGTTGTTTTGGGCTGATGGTAGGGTTCAGATGTGGTGCAGATCCCATGAGGCCATGGACCCCAGTTAGCCACAAGGTACCATGTAGGCTGGTGGTGGTTCCATAATGGTGTTGGATTTGTTCATGTGGCATGGGTTGGGTCCACTGGTCCACCTGAACACATCATTAACTGGTAACCGCTACGTTGCTTTGCTTGATGAGCATTTGCAGCCCTTCATGGACTTCATGTACCCCCACAACAATTAAATATTCAAGCATGATAATGCATTGGTCTCTGTCCCAAGTTGTCCAGAATTGATTCGAGGAGCATTCTGGAGAGTTCCGACGAATGGTGTGGCCACCACGTTCGCCCGACATGAACCCAATCGAAAATTTATGGGACGGAATGAAGAGGTCGCACACACGATCCTGCACCTACAAATATCGGGAAGCTGTGAGAAGCTATCCAGACTGCATGAGTTAACATCTCTCCAGAAGTCTTCTGTCCACTTGTTGCCACGACATTGTTGCACTTCGCCGAGCTAGAGGGGGTCCTACACAATACTAGGCATATACTAGGACCTAAGCCATTTACTAGCAACTAGGTACATCTGGTCACCCAGACCATAAAACGAGACCCACAACTTTAGAGTACCTGTGGTGAAATCAAGCACATATTTATATGAAGTTCTTTAGATTGGAGCCACATGTGCATTGTTCTGTTTGTCAAGGACATGTTATAGGGGTATGCAGTCAGGAAGCCGACGGTCGAAATGCCAACCGCTGGCTTACCGACTATGCAATCTTGACAGGGGACTAATGATAGGCATCAAAATCCCGACGCCTATCATTATCCCTACGAACGAAGGTAAGACGGTCGGCGGGTGTGGACAGCTGTAGTGGGGGAGGGTTAGGTTAGGAGCTCCTGGGGGGACTTACGGTTAGGCACCCCCCTAGGAGGGTTAGGCTAGGGGAAGGGGAGGTTAGGGTTAGGCTGCTTGGACGGGGTGGTTAGGTTTAGGCAACCCTAAGGGAGGGTTAGGGGGGGAAAGGGTTAGGTTAGTTAGTTTACTTACCCATCGGGATCTTCACTGCTGCCGGTCTTCCGGCTGCCGGTCTTCCGGCGTCGGGACCAGAGCGCTCGCTCACCTCCATTAATATGGAGCGTCCTCCTGGACGCTCGTATAGCTGTGGGTCACCACCCACAGCATATACGAGCGTACAAAATGATGGTCGCGATGGTCTTGACCATCGCGACCATCGAAACTGCGAGTAAAAGCCTGCGGTTGAGTTTCTCAACCGCAAGGCCAGGAGTGATTTTGGCTCTATCAGAGCCAAAATCACTCCCACTGACATCACTAGTGACTAGTGATGTCAGTGGGGCCGTCTTCAGACGGTAGGCGTTCCCTTGGGAACGCCTCCGTCTGGCAGGGACGCCCCTGGCACGCCCACCAAAGGGGGCGTACTGTCAGTCACCATCGACAGCACGCCCCCTTTGATGAGACACTCCGAGCGAAGGAAAGTCCTTCGCTCGTCTGGTCTCACGCATGCGCACGACGGAGCTCCCTCCGTCGTGCCATTGCGCAGTGGGGACTATCGACCCACTTGCGAGCGGACTGCCACTCGCGAGTGGGTCTGAATGACCCCCATAGTTCCGGCGGTCATTCATGTGATCCTGTTATAGGAAGATTGATCTGATCGGAACACCTTCTATTGCTCAGTACTCTATTGCCTGTGCTCTTTGCACCACTGAACTGGCAGATGTGATGAATGATTCATGCAATACTGGGGAGTTCTCAACAGCCTTATTAAACAACCTGCTCGCTAGAGGTTTTAATTTAGTAAAGTTTTTTTGCATTTACCCTCCTGTTTTCCCTTCCTGCTTAGAGTAATTAATGCATGATACTACAATCCTGGAGTATGCACTTCCACCATCACTTTAGACGCTGTTGTGTTCAAAACATTAGCAATTTGAGCAGTCTTGGTCACCGAAGCTCCTGCCAAATGCCTACCCAAAATCACCCCTTTTTCTTAGCCAATGAGGTCTCCTCTTGCAGCCATGCTATCCAGGGCAATTCAGCATTGTTAATCATGGTCCTTGCCATGCCGGAGTTTAATTTACTCACAAGCAGACCTTTTTAGATGGGATGTAGTTAGCAGATCGGCGGATGGGATGCCGCAGGTCTAAATCCCGACAGTGGAAGTCTGACACAGGATTTGAGATAGGCGTTGAAATACCGATGCCTATCTTAATCCCGATGCCGGAATACAGACAGACGCCATCCCGAACAAGGTAAGCAGGGGGCGTCTTAGCTGTTAGCCGTGGGGGGGGGGGGGGGGGAATGTTAGGTTTAGGTACTAATGGGGAGGGTTAGGGTGTGGGCTGGGGAGGGTTAGTGTTAGGCTACAAGAAGGGAGTATTAGGGTGAGAAGGGGGAGGGTTAGTATACTTACCAGACCCCTGTCAGGATAGTGACCATCGATATGCCGCTGTCTGTATTTTGTCAGGAGGCATCCCGACTACTGGTATTCCATACTCATTCTGTTTAGATACCCTGGCTTTTAAAATGCTTATTGGCTCCCCTTTGGCATTTCATTTTTTGTTCAGTACCTGCATATCCAAACTAAGGTTTCACAGAATTGCAGAACTGTTTTCAGTGGCACACAGGACGTGAAAGTTCCCTTCTATGACCCTGTGTAGTAGTGCCTTATCTGGGTATAATTTCATGTACAGAGAAGCTGTAATGCATACCACACGTAGGTCACACCTGCTGGGCAACATGATACTTTATAACTTTGGTAGCAAGGATGCAGTTATTCAGCAATTGTAACTAATGGGATGCAGTCATTATTTATAAGACGCAATGCAGAGACTCTTAAAGAAGTGCATTTTCTATTACTTTTGGTTTCTGTTTTTTTTTTTTTGCATTTTTTTTTTTAAATATATATTTTTTAATATACTACATATTGAATATCCCCTCTGTCCCCACACACTCTGTTTGTTTAATAGAAACATTTAAAGTTAATAAATGTGAGCACGAAGATGATGTCACTGACTTGAAAAATGGCCTAGTTGGATAAAAGCTACCATGGGCCTTAATGAATATATATTTTTCATCCTAGATCGACTATTAATCATATGTATTATCCATTCTTTAATACTTTGATCTTTTCTTCTAAAGAATACATACAGCCAATCCTTAGCTACACAGCAGGCAACATACATTTTACAATAAAGAGCAAAAATATCTCAAGCAAGTTCTTTGGAATGTACAAGAACCCTTGACCCCTAGCTCAATTTATATTTTGTCAAAGTCAGCTCAGATTTGAATGAAAATGCATGACCCCCTTATAGGCCTAGATCCAGGTTTCCACCCCAAACATACTATGACAAAACCCTCTGGATATGAAGGACTGTAGCATGAAATATGATCCTATAGTCACAGTACTGTAATACTTCTCTTGCTGAGGTGGAAGATATCAACTGGCTCCTTTAGAATTGGACACATTTGGGCCAAAAGTGAAGGTGTAAAATACACTGCACCAAATAAAAAAAAAAGAAGCTAATTTATATGTTTATTTTGAATATGAGCAACTCAAAATAACACTTAAATGCATTAAGATACATACAGTCAGGTCCATAAATATTGGGACATTGACAGAATTTTCAGATTTTGTCCTCTATTCACCACCACAATGGCTTTGAATTGAAACAAACAAGATGTGATTTAACTGCAGACTTTCTGATTTAATTTGAGGGTAATTACATCCAAATCAGGTGAATGGTGTAGAAATTACAGCGGTTTCTATATGTGCCTCCCACTTTTTAAGGGGCCAAAAGTAATGGGACAAACTAAACAATCCTAAATCTAACTTTCACTTTTTAATACTTTGTTGCAAATCCTTTGCAGGCAATTACAGCCTGAAGTCTGGAACGCATAGACATCACCAGATGCTGGGTTTCATCCCTGGTGATGCTCTGCCAGGCCTCTACTGCAAATGTCTTCAGTTCCTGCTTGTTCTTGGGGCATTTTCCCTTCAGTTTTGTCTTCATCAAGTGAAATGCATGCTCAATCGGATTCAGGTCAGGGGATTGACTTGGCCATTGCATAACATTCCACTTTTTAGCCTTAAAAAACTCTTTGGTTGCTTTTGCAGTATGCTTCGGGTCATTGTCCATCTGCACTGTGAAGCGCTGTCCAATGAGTTCTGAAGCATTTGACTGAATATGAGCATATAATATTGCCCGAAACACTTCAGAATTCATTCTACTGCTTTTGTCAGCAGTCACATCATCAATAAATACAAGGGAACCAGTTCCATTGGCAACCATACATGCCCACGCCATGACACTACCACCACCATGCTTCACTGATGAGGTGGTATGTTTTGGATCATGAGCAGTTCCTTTCCTTCTCTTCTCTTCCCATCACTCTGGTACAAGTTGATCTTTGTCTCATCTGTCAATAGGATGTTTTTCCAGAACTGTAATGGCTTTTTTAGATGTTGTTTGGCAAACTCTAATCTGGTCTTCCTGTTTTTGTGGTCACCAATGGTTTGCATCTTGTGGTGAACCCTCTATATTCACTCTTGTGAAGTCTTCTCTTGATTGTTGACTTTGACACATATACATCTACCTCCTGGAGAGTGTTCTTGATTTGGCCAACTGTTGTGAAGGGGTTTTTATTCACCATGGAAATAATTCTTTTGTCATCCACCACAGTTGTTTTCCGTGGTCTTCCGGGTCTTTTGGTGTTGCTGAGCTCTCCGGTGCGTTCTTTCTTTTTAAGAATGTTCCAAACAGTTGATTTGGCCACACCTAATGTTTTTGCAATCTCTGATGGGTTTGTTTTCATTTTTCAGTCTAATGATGGCTTGCTTCACTGATAGTGACAGCTCTTTGGATCTCATATTGAGAGTTGACATCAACTGATTCCAAATGCAAATGTCACACCTAGAATCAACTCCAGACCTTTTACCTGCTTAATTGATAATGAAATAACGAGGGAATAGCCCACACCTGTCCATGAAATAACTTTTGAGTTGATAGTCCCATTACTTTTGGCCCCTTAAAAAGTGGGAGGCACATATTGAAACTGTTGTAATTCCTACACCGTTCACCCGATTTGGATGTAATTACCATCAAATTAAATCTGAAAGTCTGCAGTTAAAGCACATCTTGTTTGTTTCATTTCAAAACCATTGTGGTGGTGAATAGAGGCCAAAATCTGAAAATTCTGTCAATGTCCCAATATTTATGGACCTGACTGTACATTAGACAAATTAGTTATATATATTATAGAAGAAGGGATGAGGGACCTTCTACACAACAACATCCTTTAGGGGTATGTCCAAACATTATGGACCCTGGCATAGCAGATCCCGTACAAGGAGGGGGGCTCGGGAGCCCTCCATCGAGGAGACGCCGGTAATTTTCAATCTTTTCAAGCAAAACCCTCACTAAAGATGAGATCTGGGTTTTCATCAGGCGACTCTTGTTCGTTCCGACCAATATACATTCTGAGTTTGACTGGAATCTCGACTTCCATCCCCCCCCCAGCACTAATGCTTCTTTGAAGTGCTTTAATAGATTACTGGACGATTCAATGTTCAAATTTAACAGTGAGAATAAGAATAGGGTTTGAAGTAATTTGACCGAGGGCGAACAAATAGCCCTAAAGATTTTGAGTAAATATGATGACATGGTAATCGGCCCTGCTGATAAGGGCAGGGCGATCGTTATCTAGGATGTATCTGACTATGGATCTGAAATCATGAATCAACTTAATGACAGTGTCACTTACAACAAATTATCACGAGATCCCACTATGGGCCTGATTCAGACCTGCTCGCTAGCAAGTGGTCGCTTGTTGCAGACAAAGGTCGCTAATGTGCGCTTGCGTGTAGTTCGCAGTGCGCGTGCGCTAGTTCGAGCGATTGGATTTGCTCGCTCGCCCTGCAAAGACAGCCCAGTGGAATGAGTGACAGGAGAGGCCGTTTGTGGGTGGTAACGGGCAGGGCAGTAGTAACGGGGGAGTAGAGTTGTGGACGCAGGCGTGCCAGAGTGTTTCAACACCGTTTCTGGGGCGTGCATAATTTAACAGGCAGTTTCATAGTACAAGTCACCTGGTTGAAAAATACACTGAGGTGCTCGCAGTGCTTGTGGTAGGGTACAGTCAATCGCAAGCGCTGCTGTCAGATCCGATGTAACCCGATGTATGGTTGAAGATACTTCCTGGAGATGACATACGCTAGTGGGCGGCTAAAGACAAGCTGGTGGGCGTCTGTAAACACAAAGTGATCACTCGCCAAGACATAGTGGGCGTGCTTATGCCTTGCCGAGCGAATGGCTGCCTTGACGTCACTTTACAAAATTTCCATATGCTGGGAGCGAGCGGCTGCATCTAGCGAGTGGGTCTGAATCAGGCCCTGTGTCTTTTAAATTAGAAGTGGATCAGGTGTTACAACAGGCCGTTACTGATGGCACTATTACCAAGAGAACCATGTATGCGTTGGTACAGGAACATCCTGTTGTTCCTTTACTTTATTCAATTCCAAAAATACATAAGAGTGTGACCAATCCACCAGGTCGGCCTATTGTTTCTGGCCGGGGGTTCGATTTTTCAACCTATTTCGCAGTTTTTGGATATTTTATTACAGCCATGTGTCATTAAGGAAAAGTCTTTATTTGAAAGACACTACTTCATTTTTTGTTCAATTGGAAAAACTTGGAACCTTGCTTAAAAACACTCTGTTGTACACGTCTATTCCCCACGAGACGGGGTTAAAAGCAGTGGAGGACTTTATTGACAACCATCCTCACTATGGGGTCCCTGAACCTAGTTTCATTCTAAAACTCCTGTCCCTGGTGCTGCCCCAGAATTATTTTTTGTTCGATGGTAGGTTCTATTTGCAAGAGACTTGTGCCATGGGTTCTAATGTCGCAACGACCTACTGAAATATTTTTCACAGGAGAAAAAATAGTTTTTTGATCATCCGGAAATCAATACACATTAATTTGTTTCTACGCTACATTGATGATCTCTTCATTTTATGGACTGGCAGTGTGGAAGGGTTTCATCAGCACATTGAATCTATTAATCAACAAGGGGGACCTATTAAATTCACATATATAGAACCAGCTATCAGGAGATCAAATATCTAGATTTAAAAAATACTATGAGTAAAAATGGATTACAGACAACAGTGTTCCAGAAGGACACTGACTGAAATACATTGTTGCAATACTCTAGTTTTCACCCTGAAGCTTTGAAGTCTTATTTTCAAATGTTGCGTGTGGCCAGTATCAACAATAATAGATTATTACTTGAACAACTACTTGAATAGATGGTACAGAAATTCATCAGGCGTGGATACCCTAAGGATCTTCTCCAGAAACATAAAAGCAAGGTCCTCCGATTACCAAGGGAAGTATTACTCAAGGCCACTAAACCCAAGTCTATGAATAAACAGGATTGTGTGATTTCGGCAAGCAACTACACCATCAGTAGCCCTACTGTTCAAAAGGTTACTAAAGCATTATGTGCGATAGTGTCTACAGATAAGGATTTAAATAAGACCCCTATGGCGTACTTTTGCCGTGGCAGAAACATTAGAGATCTCGTGGTTCGGACAGATATCACCAATTTCGATCATTATAGATTGAAACCTTCGACTAAGAAACCTGGATGTTACAGGTGCATAAATTGTTTCACCTGTAGATATCTAGATACAGGTAACAGGTTCAGACCATACAGTGGCAAGTATATCCCTATAAATCAAGTGGTCACATGCACCACATCTTATGTGGTGTATATTATCAGATGCCCATGTGGGCTTTATTATGTTGGTAAGACAGCGTGAGCCTTCAAGGAATGCATGGCGGTCCACCATTAAACCATTAGGGCAGCTATTACCAGCCACATGAGTGACCAACCTGTGGTGAAACATTTTGCTGAACATAATCATCCCTTGGCTTGTCTGAAATACATGATTATTGATCATGTGTCTGAGAAACCACGTGGTGGTGATAGGAATAAGGATTTATTAAAACAAGAATCCAAATGGATTCTACGATTCCATACGGTGACACCAAAAGGCCTGAAGGAGAAAATATGATGGAACAGCTTTTTATGACATCATTGGGATTTTTTGGAACGATTATGTAATTGCACCACCATGGTTTTTTTAAATTTTTTATATATTATATATATTATAGCAGACCAGGACAAATCCAGCACACCAATTAGAAAAATAACATATTTAATGAAAAAGTACCTTCATGGTTCAGAAACAAGCCATAGCATAACAAAACATGTACTACTCAGCACATGAATGCCAATAAAGGTAGTCTCCAAAGGGCTCGGGGAGCCATGCTCATAACCCGATGGTGTGTGCTGGATTTGTCCTGGTCTGGACTTTGCCATAAAAACCCATGTTATCCGAGCACCCTGGATTTGGATATTTAAGTGATGTGTGTGTCCTACATTTTTGTTTATATATATATATATATATATATTGCTTTTTATGTTATTTTTTGTTTAATATATGCTCGTTTATATTTTTATTTATCTTTTATTGTTTAGTTTTTTTCCTATGTTCTTTTTTATGGTTAAGTATTCATTTCTGGTGCTTTTCTTCTTTATTTATTTATTTTTTCCTTTTTTTAATTGGTTTTATTTATGTTATTTAATTGCACTGGGTGGTTCTTATTCTAAAGGCTCCTGGCTGCAACTAGGCGTTAGGCTTTGCCTAGCAATGGCATGCCAGTGCCGGGAATGTGTGTCGGGAACAGCGTGATGTCATATTCCGCGTCCCGCTGTATGGGTCGGCTGGACCGGACATTTGCACGTGTGGTGGTCTTAGGTGGATATTTATGGAGGGGTAAGTTGGCTGCTTCTTTGCTGTAGGCTTCGTTTATCTATGCAATATTTGTCTTGACAAAGTTGCGGGTTTAGCACCGAAATGTCGACTACATCATGATATAATTGAAATATAACTTTTTCCATTTTTGCAAAGACCTGGAGTGCATTCCCTGCTTCTGTTTGTGTGTGTGTGTGTGTGTGTGTGTGTGTATATATGTCACTCCCCACCTTAAAAATAAAAAGTGTTTAAAGTCCCACTGGCTCATAGCCCGTGCTTGTTATGTAATTTGGGGGGAGGAGTGACGGCATTCTCCATGCTAGCCCTAGGCTATAATAGACTGGTCACACTAGGGAAATCCGCAGCGTGGAGTCTGCACTACTAGAATGAGTTACAGCACCAGCCTGTTCAGCGTGTGGTTGGATTCCATAGGGGGATCGCCCAAGGCAAGAATAGCTCCACTCTGAAGGCATGGAACACATACGGTTAGTCGAAAGTCAATATGTCAACAAACTATATGTGACTATATGTGGACTGGGCAATGGCGACATTATTATACTGACATAGTTGTAATGTTAGTTAAAGCTTAACCGTGTTGGCAGTATAAATTATTACATGTTCAACGGCACATGTTCCACGGCAGAATTTTTAGCCATTCACATCATAAATCATCATGTTTAAAGAAGAACAGCATATACGGTTAAAATGTTTTAACTAACATTACAATGTGTCATCAAAATGACATCGGCATTGTCCTATCTACGTATAGGGGTCTATTTACTAAGCAGTGTTAGGAGACAAAGTGAAATGAGATAAGGTACCAGCCAATCAGCTCGTAACTGCCATGTCACAGGCTGCGTTTGAAAAATGACAATTGGGAGCTGATTGGCTGGCACCTTATCTCCTTTCACTTTGTCTCCTAACACTGCATAGTAAATAGACCCCATAGTCTGCCGACATATTGAGTGTTGACAAACGGATTCCATCCCGAAGGCACTACGTCACTTCCCAATACCGGTGGTAATCAGTGGCGGGCTGGGCCGGGGGGCAGGGTGCCATGTGACACAGACTGCACCGTGTGTAGTGCTGATCGGACGGAGTTCGGTCAGCGCTACACAAGTGACAAACACACAGCCGCCGGCTCCGGCAGCTGTGTGTCTGTCAGACTCTCATTAGCTGCTGCTGCGCCCACTGCAGGAGCCGCTCCATCTTCCGGCTCCCGCAGTGGGCAATGGGAGAGGCGTCATAACGTCATATGATGTCTCTCCCATAATGCAGAGCGGCCCGGCCCGGGAAGGACAGACGGAGGAGCGGATGGCGACGGCGGGAGCGGGGATTCAGGTAAGTGGTTTTTTTTTACTATGTGTGTCTACTGGGGGGGGAGGCTGGCACTACAAGGGGGAGACCACTACTGGGGGCACCACAAGGGGGGAACCACTACTGGAGGCACTGCAAGGGGGGGACTATTACTAATGGGAGCAATACAAGGGGGGGGGACTACTACTACTGGGGGCACTACAAGGGGGGGACTACTGGGGGCACTACAAGAGGGAGGGACTACTACTGGGGGCACTACAAAGGGGGAACCACTACTGGGGGCACTACAAGAGGGAGACCACTACTGGGGGTACTACAAGAGGGAGATCACTACTGGGGGCACTACAAGGGGGGACCACTACTGGGGATTATAACTGGGGGCACTTCATGGGGGGGGGACTACTACTGGGGCACTACTACTACTATGGGCACTACAAGGGGAGGGGACAATTACTAGGGGCACTGCATAGGGGGGAGAGGATTACTACTAGGGGCACTACATAGGGGGGAGGGGACTACCACTGGGGGCACTGCATCGAGGGACCACTGCTGGGGGCTCTATAAAAAGGGAAATACTGGGGGTACTGCATAGGGGGGAGATTACAACTGGGGCCACTATTTAAGGGGCACTGCATAAGGGTTACCACTATTGGGGGCACTGCATGGGGTGTGGACTGCTACTGGGGGCACTATATAAGGAGCACTGCATAGGGGGTACCACTACTGGGGGCACTATATAAGGGGCTTACTACCGGGGGCACAAGGGCCATGCATAGGGGGGGTCACTACTGGGGGCACCACTGGAGGCCTGTATAAGGGGGTCCTCTGCTGGGGCACAGGGGGGCACTGCATATGGGCACCACGACGGGGCTGTCCCTAATCTTTATTTTTACTTTACATTAATCCCATATGGCCAGCCTCCTCCCTGGAACACTTGAGGGGGGCGCCATAGCACGCACGTTCTTCGGGCACCCTGGCTACACGCTACTCCTCTGCCAGGGCCGCCTGCATGCATTTGCCCCCCAGGCTAAAAGTTGCCAGCCAGCCCCTGGTGGTAATAGTTAAAAGTAAGATATCAGCATTTGTTTTGTCTCACCCCTGGCCCCAGCAAGTCCTGGTTACCATATATTACTGTACTTGGGCATGCTGGCATGTTTAGAATGGGTCCAGTACAGGATGCCAGCGGTCAGATTCCCGATGCCGGCATCCCAACAGGGCTGTAAGAGCATGCCGGTGCTTGTAGATCTGCATTAATATATAGAGGCTGTGACAACTTCTTTTTTTAGCAAACAATAAAAGTGAAAAGGGCTATCGCAATGAAGTGCACCGAAGAAAATCCCCAGCATGGATTTAATGTGCAATTCATTGGTAAAAGAGGGTTTCTGAGAATATTGATTTAAATAAAACACACAGTGCTATGATTTTTTTAAACTATATACTTTTTTATGTCCCTTCTGGAACCAATAGGCTTTGAATGCTACACCTAGCAATGAAGTACATAGTGTTTGTGAATTTTTTAAACCAAAAAAAAAGAGAAATGAGGGAACCCAGCACTGGTTATCACTGAATAATCGGATAGAAAAATAGGAATGTATCTAATGATCTCTTATTAGCCTGCGTCTGACTAAAAAATAATACACATTCAAAATATAGGCCCTCATTCAGAGCCGTACGCTCTGAGCAGAGCGCACGCTCTGCATGAGGGCCGGGCTCCATTTTCATGGAGCGTCCTCCTGGACGCTCGTATAGCTGTGGGTCACCACCCACAGGCTATACGAGCGTGCATTTTGATGGCCGCGATGGTCGTGACCATCGCGACCATCGAAATTGCGAGCCGGAGCCTGCGGTTGAGGTTTTCAACCGCAAGCTCCGGAGTGATTTTGGCTCTATCAGAGCCAAAATCACTCCCACTGACATCACTAGTGATGTCAGTGGGCCGGCTTCTGACGGGAGGCGTTCCCGTGGGAACGCCCCCGTCAGGGAGGCACGCCCCCGGCACGCCCACCAAAGGGGGCGTGCTGTCAATCAACATTGACAGCACGCCCCCTTTGATCGGACACAACGAGCGAAGGAAAGTCCTTCGCTCGTCGTGTCTGGCGCATGCGCACGACGGAGCTCCCTCCGTCGTGCGCATGCTCAGTGCAGACCATCGACCCACTTGCGAGCGGACAGCCGCTCGCGAGTGGGTCTGAATCAGGCCCATAGTTCCTTATTTGTCACCTGGTCTCGCTCGTCCGTACTACCGACGCGTTTTAACTCCCGTTCTGGGGTCTTTTTCAAGGTAAGTCCTGATCATGAATGTCATTCAACCCATCTTTCCTTAAAACCCCCCCATTGTCCAATCCAGACCGCACCGGAGCAGCTGATCCCTATACATAAATCAAATACAAAGTCCGTGATCCTTTGCTGTGCCGGTGGTAGTCAGATCCCCGGACCCGACGTCACACCCAGAGTTTGTTTATCCCTTGTTTCCCGGCTAATAGTGGCGCTGTGTTATCCTTGGTTCTAGCCTGCGTCACGTCATATCCGATGTTGACCTGATCATATTACAGCCTTTTCCTCGTTGTTTTGGGAACAATGTAAACAAACGTTCCTCATCTTTGTATAACAGGGATATTGTCACTCCGATATGAATAATATGTGAGTCGGTTTGTCCCAAAATAAATCCCAGTAGAAAAAATCTTCAATAAATAAAAATCACATCGTTAAAAACATTATCAATTTAAGAGAGATTAAAAACAGGAAGGTGCCATCTTAAAGTGAGAGTGACTAAAGTGCTGAAAGACAGTGCAAAAAAGCTACTACAGAACAGATATTAAACATTTTGTGGGTTTACAAAATGTAAAGGGACACTGGCATAGAAACGATCTGGCCAAACAGTTGGCCAAAGCGGAGATGAAAAGTATCTTTAATTTAGGCACTCTAAATCAAGGAGGTCTAAACCTCGATTTTGAGATAAAATGGTTTTTGTAGTAGCTTTTTTGCACATTATGCTCTCTCTTTCAGCACTTTAGTCACTGTCACTTTAAGATGGCACCTTCCTGTTTTTAATCTCTTAAATTGATTATGTTTTTAATTATGTGATTTTTATTTATTGAAGATTTTTTCTACTGGGATTTATTTTGGGACGAACCAACTCACATATTATTCATATCTGAGTGACAATATCACCGATTGGACAAGGGGGGGTTGAATGGCATTCATGATCAGGACTTACCTTGAAAAAGACCCAGAACGGGGGTTGAAACGCGTCAGTGGTACAGACGAGGGCGACCAGGTGACAACTAAGGAACTCTATTTCCGGTGTGATTACTTTGGAGCCGAGACCAGTGGAGTGCCCGGGATCGACACTGATGTGTTACATCACACGTTCTTTAAAGGACTGCCCGTTGACAGTTCTTACATCTACCTGGTAATTGTTACCTTTACAGCCACTTGGGGATACCGTTCCATGTTATGAATGCCTTTTGGTTCTGTTATTGTATTTTGTAATAAATTGTGCTTCACTATATTTACAATTTTCTTACTTTTTTGGGGATCTCTGTCGGAGACATATGAGAAAACATACTCCAAAGAAATTGCAATATTACGTGTGTCAATACCAGAACACTGAAGAAACTTTAAAGATTTGTAGATTTTGGTGTGATGTATGACCAAGTGCAGGTTATGTGATTTCTAACCTTTATTATCCATTTTGTGCTTTGGTGATTGAGTGGGAATACCTTCCATAGATATCGTTTACCTACTGCTGGGCTCTTCTTGCACACCGATTCACTCCTTCTATTGCATTATTCAAAATATAAAGATATTCCCACTAGGTCTGGTGACCTTAGTCTATGACCTATTGTAGTAAAGTCAGTGGTGCTCCCCAGAGTCAGCCTATTGATATAAGCTATTAATAATGAACCAAAAACAAAAAAAGGACTCCTTGTGGGGGCACACTTGTAGGCCTAGAGAATATTTAAACATAACGTTTATTATTCAATAGAAAAAAGCAAAAAACGTGTACAAAACGTGGCCGGTGAAATATTAGTATTTCATTATCTCGTATCATCGATCAGCATATCGCTGCACATTAATTAAAAACGGATTCCGGCTTCTTAGATGGCGTGTCAATGATATGAACAACACAGTATGCTCAATACAATCATATGGATCAACAATGAAAACTGAAACAATACAGTTCCCATGAAAACAATACCATACAAGTGATTCACATAATTTGCAGTCCACACCTGTTAGTGTGCGGCGCTTCCAATTAGCGCTACAATCGTTTACTGTAAATGTTATAGGCACATATTATAGTATCTCACCGATGCATCAAATTTATTCCCCCTTAGAAGTGCATATTAGCGCAAGTAATAAGTATAACACAAAAGGACATACATACCAAAATCGTTCAGTGAGATGTGTACAAATTAGCATATTATATTGGCATTGTAGCGACAATATACAGTATAAAAACAGATAATAGTTATGCCCAGATAGAATGCATGTATTATCACAAATATAGCATGTCATATGTTTCCTAGACATTAGTGGTAATGATCCAAAAGGTGCATCAATTGTTTGTGAGCATTAAAACAACCTGCATGCACATAAATTCCAAAAGCCACCTAATTTTAAACCAAATTGCAGACCTATATAATATCAATTACCTTGAGTTACATGTCCAACAGTTATTCTCTAATAAATCTCATGTGTACTGTCCATAAGCATCAGAAATGATGAAAGTGTGTGGCAGATATAGAGTAACCCCTGCTAGATAGCCTCCCTGCCTCTTCTGTTTCCAGTGAGACTCAAGGTTTGTAAACTGGAAATGAGAGAGCAGGGGGCCAGCAGTGGGAAAGAAAAGGACAAGGGAGGGTATCCAGCTGTGAGGATTCGTGGCCGTTAACCCTGATGCGCTGGGCAGTGCAGGGGTCTAGTTACTAAGCAGTGATAAGAGACAGAGTGAAAAGTGATAACTCTGTGATAAGGTGCCAGCCAATCAGCTCCCAACTGTCATTTTTCAAACACAGCCTGTGAGATGGCAGTTGGGAGCTGATTGGCTGGCACCTTATCACTTACTTATCACTTTTCACTCTGTCTCCTAACACTGCTTAGTAAATAGACCCCACAGTCCGAAAGAGTAGCCGAGGTCTGCAGTGGACAGTCTGGGTGCAGGCTGTTGCAAAGAAGCCGGAGAGCACCAGTATACCCAAGCAGTTTGCGGCTGTTGAGAAAAGCCCTAGTGCCAATTGGCTGGGGCTGTGTCACATTATAATAGGGGATTCCCATTCTACAGTGTTCCCGGTTATGGTATGGATGCAGATTTTTGGTGGGGCCCCATCTGTTCCTCCAAACTATGGCTTAGATCAGTTTGCGGGCAGGTGAAGGACACAACATATATTATGTATTTAAAAGGGATTTTGCTTTTTTAAACGGCAAAGAGCTACTGTATAGTAATAATAATGACGCATTAGCAAAAGTTGTTCCAGGGGGACAGCACCCACACCTAACAGTCATATCTGCTACGGTGTCCACTTCCTAGACTCATTTATGACTAATAGGAGAATCAGGGAGACATCCAAACTGTCTCTATTACATGGGCAATATTGTGTTCTTGAAACTTTTATTTTCCATTAATGAAAATGTGCTTAGCGACACGGTCCTCAGCTGACGGGCAACTGGAAGGCTCACTCTGTATTCTATTAAAAGTATTGTAGTAGATCTGATCGCCTTCTGTTTACAGCTGGTGCACAAATCAGATAACCGAGTTCAAGAATAACCCCCTGCAAAAATAAAACTTTTTTTTTTCTTACTGCCTTTAAAAACTAGGTGCACCTATGCAAAAGCTGCAATTATACTCTTGACTGAAATGTAAGCAAACTTGCGTAACTCGGGACTGGCCTACACCAAAGAGGTTTTATCTTAGCAGTTGTACATGAAAATGTACAAAGATTCAAACCCAATCTTTATTTTATGGGTTGAAATTATTTGGTTTTATTGAAGTTAGCCAGAAGTCACTACACAGAATCATACACATACACTTACTTTGCTGCTTTTGACGAGCTTTATCACATATGGCAGGCCTTAGGTAGATCTTCCCACCCTCTGTGGTTGTACAGTCATTGCTGCAGACAAGGACACCAAGACAGGACTTCTTCAAGATACGAGAGTTGTGATTGTTGGTATTACGCATTGCCCACCCACTTAGGTGTCTCTGTGCATTTTTATCTACAGAGCTGTAGATGTGCTTCACGGAGGAGTCCGGCCACTCCTGGAACCAGTCTATTTTTTCCAAATCCTGAAAATAATCCAAACAATACCACATGCCTTCTGGTTAGATATTTATTATAAATATGCCACATTTTACGTGATGTTTTCTCCATAATATATAGAATAATGCACTGCAAGCATATTAGATGACACTGAGAAGTTCTGTAATCATAGGCGGCTCCAGAGGTGGGGCTGCAGCACAGTCCAAGATTCAAATAGGGGAGCTACACTAATTGCCAGTGAGTTCTGGTCGGTGATGTTTGGCAGCATTTGAGAAAGGCAGTTGGTGTGGCTCCCCTATTTGAATTTTGGGCTGCTCTGGAGCCACCACTGTCTGTGATTATATAAAAACACAAGGAGCAGGTCAAATACTTTTATAAAAGTCACTGAATGCTTCGTAATTTAAAATATATTTATGATCACCTAGTAGGAGATACATTATTTGAAATAATACAAAACTAATAGTTTATGACGAAGAAAGGTAATCATTTTAGTATTTTTTCCTAATTTGTCAAAATTGTTGTGGTAGTTTTATTTCATTTAATGGGGGAGATTTATAAAATCTTGGAGAGATAAAGTAAAGAGAGATAAGGTACCAACCAATCAGCTTCTGTTGTTTTTCTAGAACAGCCTGTAAAATTACAGCTAGGAGCTGATTGGTCGGTACTTTCTCTCTCTCCAATGGGTAAATTTACTAAAGTTTTTAGAAGTGGAGATGTTGCCCATAGCAACCAATCAGATTCTACTTAACATTTAACTAGCACCTTCCCTAAGATAACAGCTAGAATCTGATTGGCTGATATGGGCAACATCTCTACTTCTAAAAACACTCACTTTAGTAAATATACCCCCAAGATTTGATAAATTCTCCCCAATGTCAGAAAAGAAAGCACTGTTTTTAGAGAGGATTCTGTCTATCTGGGACGGCACAGAGGAGGGGCTAGACATGCTGGGTCAGAAGTGCTGCTGGATATATCATGAACTGATGTCACTCTTTGGCATGAATGAGCAGGGGTGTCAGAACTTTTTATGTTGGGGGGGCAAAATATAATTTAATTTTGGCGCTCTCCATCAGTGTACAACTTCCGTATTGCTGGGTGGAGGCAGAGGTAGTACCGCGGGGGAGGAGGAGGCCGCTACATGGAAGAAGAGGAGCAGTGGCGCAACTACCATAGGTGAAGGGGGTGCGGCTGCTATGTGGTGCGGACCGACCCGGGGCCCAGCCCTCCTCCTGCAACGTAGGGCGGTGGTCCGCGTCCCCCCCTCGCAAACTCCTCTCCCCTTCCTCGACTTACCTGCTTCGTGGTCGTGTCCTCCCCTTCCGTGGTCGCGTCCTCCCCCTCCGTGGTTGTGTCCTCCTGATCAGCTCCGGCTCTCCTCATTGACTGATACTGGGAGGAGGAGTGGCCGCCTCCTCCCCACGTCAGTTAGTGAGGAGAGATGGAGCTGACCGGTAGAGGTGGTGTGTGTGCCCTGCACAGCAAGAACACGGAGCAGGTAAGTAGAGGAGAGTGCGGAGGGGGGTCACAGGCCGGGGGCCCGTAAAAATGTTGCTATGGGGCCCCCCTAGGTCTAGTTACATCCCTGAAGAGGAGGACAGGACAACCTAGGAGGAGTAGGTGGCACCACAGTGAAGCATGAGGTGTAGGGGCTGTGCATTATAGTCATTGCCTGCACAGCCCCTGCACTGCACGGAGGAGGTGTAATGTCCAGTCTTTTGCAAGTTACACCTCCTCCTCCATGCAATGCAGGGGCTATGCAGCACAGGGTACTAATGATAGGCATCGAAATCCCGATGCCTGTCATTATACCTACGCTGAGAGCCCGGCATACCGAATGAAGGTAAGGTGGGCACGGACAGCTGCGGGGGGGAGAGTTAGGCACCCCCCCGGGAGGGTTAGGCACTCCCGGGGGTACTTAGATTTAGGTTATGGGGACGGGGGGAGTTAGGGTTAGGCACCCCTTAGGCAGGGTTGGGGGGAGGGGGGGTAGGGTTAGTTATACTTAATCCCCTGTCAGGATTTTCACTGCTGTCGGTCTGCCGGTGTCGGAACTTGAACCTTCCGGCCAATGGGCCAGTGGTCATTCATACTGATTCCGGCTTCACCACCACCCCCACCAGTAAATTCTGCCATCTCCAGTGCTGGCTTAACATTGGTAGCGCACACTGCTAATCGCACACCAGACAGGCAGTCCTAGGAGGAGGTGTGTTCTCCAGCTGTAGCTGCCCTGTCCAGGTGTTCAACATAATGTGATTAGCAGAAATAGCTTTCAATGGAAAGCCACTCCCCTGCTATTAGCTTAACTGGCTTCTAGTGGCTACAGCAGATGTCTAGGAGTTGGTTTGTCTTTTCGTGTGTATGCTTGAATTGCACATGGGCACACTTCCAAGCCCCCCTATAGGAGAAGGTAGGAGCCCCCAGCTGGTTGTAGTCCTGCTTAAGTACAACACTATAACTGTTTTCTCAACTTGCTACATTCATACTGTAGAGCGACGTTTAGTTCTAGGCGATGTCCCTGACATGCTATCGGATTGTTCGGTATGCCTGTACCTCGTTGTCTTCAACATTGGCAATTTTCTCTCACATCCCATACATATACATAGGGCCATATTCAATTTGAGGCGAAAAGTCCATTGCCGGAGTTTTCGCCGTCATCCGAGGTTTTGGAAGTGAAATAGTATCGGGCGCGTGCCTGCGTATCCCCGTATTCAATTTCAAATAGGCGAAAACGGGACCCGGTGAAAAGGTAAGTAGCGAAAAGCCCTGCCACTTTTGGGGAAATCAGCCTGTCACCCCCCAAAAGATGCACTAACATGGGGGATCACTATGGGTACCCCCGAAAAGCCCTGCTAAAGGTATTTGGGGTCTTTAAACGGTCTCTACAGGTGCTTTTATGCGTCTTTGACAAAGTGGTGAAGAGTAGCATTTTGCAACATTTTTTTGGGAAAATAACTAGTCCCATCAAATTTGGGGTACATGAAATTGGGTGCAAGCATATTTTTAAGTCCTTAAAGTGAACTTTTAAAAATTGTTAAGAAATCCACCTGCCACAACCAACCGCATTAAAAAAACAACACCTGGGGCATACTTGGGAACTCCCCCCCCAGTTTATTTAGCTAGTTTTAAAAGTTTGTCGTCCCCCCAATTTTTTTTCCCCAAAAACAAAAGAACAATTTTTAGGGTGTCCTTTGGAGTATTTTTTTTTTTTTTTTTTCCACAGAATACCTTTGGGGGACAGTCCAAGGGGTGCAGGGTACTTTTTATTTTTAGTTTGTACCCCAATTCTGCTCTTTTTTTCGCCACCTATTCTATGGTGAAAACTTATCCCTGGATTTTGACAAAGACTTTTCGCACCTGCGAAAAGGAAGCACCTAGTCTGCCGGCAGACTCCACATCTACCGTATCTACCTCTGAGGAAATATACCCTGAATAGTAAGGTAAACCATTCCGTATTTTTTATATCAATTGACTGGATCTTGGATAATGAGGTAGAGATATATACACGTTATTATCTCCCTCACATCCATACAGGATTATTTGGACGAATTTCTATATACTGGGAAGAGCCCTTATCGTTAATGGACATTTGTTACAGATGATAAGGAAACAATCACTCTGATCATCCTAAAGGTGGCAAGTAATACGCATACACTAGCGATTTGCCACTCTACATATATCTTATATGTTAAATGTTATTCGTTATTGTCTTTATTAGTGTTGTTGTATACCGGTGTGTGTGTGATATATATATATATACATACACATATACATATATATGACTTGTATGCACTAATCTATTCATGCAAATTTTATAAATAAATACAATATTTCTATTTACTACGATTTATCTATATTTTATGTTGTATTGCGCTGGGCCAACACAATAGGACTTGACCAGTTACTTCTTTCTCCTTAATGACCCAAAGCTGGAGCATCTTTCACCTCTTGCTGGACTGCTTGCTGCCACACCTCAGGAATGCGATACGGTGGCTGCTTTACAACCATTCCTTCAGGCATATTTATCTCATGCTCTACTAAGGCAGTGCGCCCTTTCAGGGAAGAAAACACATCCTGATTATTGCGAACTAAGGCTTCGGCTTCTTTTCACTGTTCTGCTGACAAGGTGTCTGCCAGTGGAACTTCTGTAGGGCCAGGTGTACTAGAGCGGCCCCCAGGAACCTGAGGGGTGGGGGTTTCCAGCACATCCACGCAACATCTGTATTGGGTATGACACCTCTGCAGATATTTTTGTCTGGCCATAAACAGACAAAATGTTGCGGATTTCTGTCTTCTGACGTTAATTGCGCAGAGGTTCGCTCTCCAAAGAGGACTGGCCGTGCTTTTCCACTCTTCTCCCTTTTCGGAAGTAGGGCCTTGGAGACTTTACATTGGCGTTGTCTCTGTGCTTCCTTTAAGAGCTCCACAAATCCTGGGAAATTGCCTCCCAATATGATAGGATAGGGGAGTTTAGGACCAACCGCGGCGACCACCTCATAAGTGCGCCTCTTTATGTTAAGGCTTACTCGTACTCGGGAAAGGTTTTCTGTGGATCCATGAATGCAGAGCACTTCAACTAACCCTGTCACCTTTTCTACTGCCCTAGGCAGGACAGCCTCTGAGATCAGGCTTAGTTCACTCCCAGAGTCTATAATAGCTGGGAGTTCTCGGCCATTCAGCAACACAGTTTCCCACATTAACAGGCATCTGGAATACAGGGGTACCATCGTGCAAAAAGCGGGGTACATAGTGCCCTTACTTGCAACCCCACTCTCCATAGTCTGTTTTCCTGAGACAGTTCTTCCTTCCATTACCTGGCTCTCTGCACTCATAGCAAACAATCCTGGCATCTCCAGCGGTGTTTCCTTGAGGAAAGGTGACAGTCAGGTTCACAGGCCAATAGGGTGCCATCTTAACAGGTCGCTCATTCCCTGGTTTCTTTTCTGGCATTTTGGTCATATTTCCTGTGGTCTTATACCGCTCCAACACTGTACTTAATTCCTCTAGATTTTGAGGATCAGCATGTATGAACCAGCGCTGCATATTCCACCCTAGGTTTTTTTATACACTGGTCAACAACCACCATCTCTACAATCTGAGCGGCAGTGAGGTCTTCTGGCTGGAGCCAACTCCGCCCCTGTCTGGCGAGTTCTGCAACCTGCTTCCGAATAAGGACCCCTTGTAGTAGGGCCCATTTGTGGAAGTGCTGCGCTTTCCCAAATGGAGTGAGACCTGACCTGGCCAGAATAGCACTTTTGAATAGGTCATATTTCTGTGCATCAGCAGAGGACAAATCAGCATAGGTTTTCTGAGCCTCACCACTGAGTTAAGGCCCCCATACATCAGAGATGAATTGCAGCAATCGTGCAATTTGCAATCGATTGTGTATAAAAATCTGCAATGTATGGGCTTCACAGATCGCAGATTGCAACCAAAAAGTGATTGGAATTGTTTAATCAGATTGTCCAACATGTTGGACTTCACAGATCAATTGGGGCTGTAGATTGCTAGTGTATGGACATGATCAGCAGATTTGCAGACCGTTTCTAGCAAAATGATGGGCCTTTCAAGATTACCAGATCTGTGTTTAGGCCCCCATACATCGGCAATCTGAAAACCACAATTGAACAATTTGAAGATTTATTGCCCGATCTTAGGATTTCCCAATCGAGCAATCTGCGCCCATACACTACAGATCTTTTTCAGTGATTTGCAGATCGATTGCAGCAAACACAGATCTGGCAATCTTGAAAGGCCCATCATTTTGCTAGAAACGGTCTGCAAATCTGCTGATCATGTCCATACACTAGCAATCTACAGCCCCAATCGATCTGTGAAATCCAACATGTTGGACAATCTGATTAAACAATTCCAATCACTTTTTGGTTGCAATCTGCGATCTGTGAAGCCCATACATTGCAGATTTTTATACAGAATCGATTGCAAATTGCACGATTGCTGCAATCCATCTCTGATGTATGGGGGCCTTCAGCTGCAATCGATCTGCAAATCACTGAAAAAGATCTGTAGTGTATGGGCGCAGATTGCTCGATTGGGAAATCCTAAGATCGGGCAATAAATCTTCAAATTGTTCAATTGTGGTTTTCAGATTGCTGATGTATGGGGGCCTTAACTTTAATGTGTCTGACTTTTGTTTGTGTCTTAAGGCCCCCATACATCAGCAATCTGAAAACCACAATTAAACAATTTGAAGATTTATTGCCCGATCTTAGGATTTCCCAATCGAGAAATCTGCGCCCATACACTACAGATCTTTTTCAGTGATTTGCAGATCGATTGCAGCAAACACAGATCTGGCAATCTTGAAAGGCCCATCATTTTGCTAGAAACGGTCTGCAAATCTGCCGATCATGTCCATACACTAGTAATCTACAACCCCAATCGATCTGTGAAATCCAACATGTTGGACAATCTGATTAAACAATTCCAATCACTTTTTGGTTGCAATCTGCGATCTGTGAAACCCATACATTGCAGATTTTTATAGACAATCGATTGCAAATTGCACAATTGCTGCAATCCATCTCTGATGTATGGGGGCCCCAATCCATCACAGATGGATTGGGGCTGTAGATTGCTAGTGTATGGACAAGTTCAGCAGATTTGCAGACCGTTTCTAGCAAAATGATGGGCCTTTCAAGATTGCCAAAACTGTGTTTGTTGCAATCGATCTGCAAATCACTGAAAAAGATCTGTAGTGTATGGGCGCAGATTGCTCGATTTGGAAATCCTAAGATCGGGCAATAAATCTTCAAATTGTTCAATTGTGGTTTTCAGATTGCTGATGTATGGGGGCCTTAACTATTGACTGTCTAACATCTGGTGTCTATCTAGACATTGTCTAACTAATTACTGTCTGTCTATCTATCTCTTATACCATACCCCAAAGTTGCTATAGTACAAAAAACTTCCTCCATTTTTACAGTGGGAGGGGTGAGTAGGAACTCAGGAGCTTTTAGATAAGATTAATGACAAGCCAGTTTACACAAATAAATATCTTTCTTTCAGCAAAGCAGGGGCTAAACAGAACACAGGAAAAAAAACTTTTTTTTCCTTTTTCAGTACTGAAATATGTGTGCTTTGCTCAGTCAACAGGTGAAGTTAATTACACCGCTGGTGAACACACTAATCAGCATCTTAAGCACTCAAGTAAAAAAAAAAAAGCTACTTTTTTCTTTTCTTTTTCAATAAACACACAAAACAGATTTTGCACGATGCATAGCAGGTTACACAATGTCCTTGTTATAATTCTGGTTTTTCTGGTTCGCCAACCAGACTTGCGTATACCGAACGTTTTGCCTTGTCAGATCCTTCACTATGCTGTAGGTGTCTTGCGATTGCTCTGCGACACAGCAGTGCAGAGTCCCTGTATGACTCCAAACAGGCAGGTACTTGGTAAAGCAGTGGCTTTTTAATGGCAGCAAACACTGTACCTTAGCATACATGAGCATAGGCCTGGATACACACAGGCACATAACAGAAAATAAGCAAATAAACATAAAAGTAAATGCCACAGCACTCCTTGTGCTTAACAGTCAGCAGTTACAATATCTGTGGACCTTCCAGATCCTGGCACCCTAATGCTAACCACCAGCTTGTCCAGCATCAGGAGCAAGGAGCATAAAGTGTGTGAGAGTTTTAAACCCTTCCTGTGCTCCAGTGATTATTCCAGATGGGTCTTTGTTATACTCCTTTTACACCGGCGCTAAAACCCGGGTTTTTGAAGGGTTAACCCGGGCAGCTCCCTGGTGTAAAAGGGGAGAGAGTTGGATCGCCGGGTCGAGTGACCCGGCAATCCAACCCAGGTTACTAGCAGGGTTTAACACGGGCGTAGCCCGTGAAACCCTGCTATGAGAACAGCGCACTCCGGGTCACGATGACCTGGAGTGCGCTGCTAGCCGGCCGATTGGTCCGGCTTCAGTGGCGCTTGGAGATGACATCTCCAAGCGACCACTGTCACTCCGCAAAAGCCGGGTCTATGCAGACCCGACTGCGGTGTGAGCGGCGCTGACTCGGGAATATCCCGAGTCGGTGCCGGCAAAATTCCGGGTCTGATCCGGATAGGAACTTTGTTCCAACTCCGGGTCAGACCCGGAATTTAGGTGGAAAAGGGGTATAAATGTGAAAACCTGGAATTCCACACCTCCACTACTAATGCAGAATGCACAGGTTTCACTCCAGGCTCCCTTGGAGGGAGCTGATTCCACCAGAATGTGGGCAATTCAGGTGAGAGACTACCCCTGTCACCACAATAGGAAAATTAGTAATGTTAAGGTACCATAATTCTCAGGAATTTGCATAGAATAACATCACAGCGGCACATTGCTGCAAATTTATTTCCCCATAGAGTCTTTCCTTGATCATTGGCTATGACTATGGCAGAACATGAGTCTGCACATACATCTATTCAATAAAACTGGTATGGCTCAAGCACATGGTAAAGAGTGTGTTAAAATGGCAGCATCACTAGCGGTTTATCCCATGGTGACCAGGAGACAGAGATGTGAGCACCTCTGGGAAGAGAATTGACTTTCACTATTGTTCACTACATGTGTCAACCGGTTACTTTTTCTCCATATAGGTGATGTACAGTTATATAAATATTCAAAATTGTGACACTTCAAATAAAGGCAGTGTGAAGTCCTGAGTTGGGTTGAACAAGCAGTATTTTAGGAGAAAAAAAGGGAAAAATTCTAATTAATTAGGGGGAGGTGTCATATGTTATAGTAGACAATACTGCGAGGCAACTTTTTAACTTTTGCAGGCCTGAGCATTTCTCAGACCAATCACAAAACATTGTTCAAAGCATCCGCACAGCACAGACCATGATAAATGAAGGCAAGTGGGTGTGTTTGTGCAAAATAATGTGCACTTCTGCTTGGCCATAAATTACACCATATTGTGTTATTTCATAATGTTTTAAAACAAAATAAAGAAACTGAATGAATGGACATTTTATACAAACTTGTATTCGTTTATCGGCTTTTACTGACTATTGCAGAGGATTCCGAAATCGGTCCTCAAGGCACCCTAGCAGTCCAGGTTGTAAGCATATCCATGATTAAGCACAGGTGACTTAATTAGTACCTCAGTCAGTGTGATTATACCATCTGTGCACAAGCATGGATATCCTTAAAGCCCGGACTCTTATGGAGCATACACATGGTCAGATTTGTCAGATGAACGATTTTACCAAAGATTTGAACGATTATTGACTGCATTAAAATGAATGGAATCGTCCAAGTTTGACTGCAAACACATCAGATGTCAGATATCGTTATCTGACCATCGGGAACGCGCATCATTCAAATCGTTCATCTGACAGATCTTACATATATGTCAGATATGTGAGATTTTCCTTCAGATATGAACGATTTTTTAAATCGTTATCGTTCAGATCTGAAGAAAAATCTGACCGTGTGTATGCTCCATTAGGGCGTCTTGAGGACTGAGGGCCTGATTCAGACCCGCTCGCGAATGCTATGCGCTCGCAAGCGGGTCGATGGTGGCCCAGTGTACATGCGCACGGCAGAGCCGGCTCCGACGTGCGCATGTACGAGATCCGGATAGCGACGGGCAAACCGTCGCTCCGGGTCTCGTACCAAAGGGGGCATGCTCTCGATGTTCAGTGACAGCACGCCCCCTTTGGTGGCCGGGCCGTGGCTGCCCAGACGGAGGCGTTCCAATGGAAACGCCTACCGTCTAGGGCCAGCCCCACTGACATCACAAGTGTTAGAGCCGAAAGCACTCTAGGGCTTGCGGCAACGAGACCCTACCACAAGGTTCTCGTCGCAAGCCCGATGGTGATGATGATAGTCGCGATGGTCAAGACCATCGTAACCATCGGACTTGCAACCAGACCCTTGTGGTAGGGTCTCGTTGCCGCAAGCCCCAGAGTAACAGAGCCGAAAGCACTCCCACTGACATCACCAGTGATGTCAGTGGGGCCGGCCCCAGACGGCAGGCGTTCCCATGGGAACGCCTCCGTCTGGGCAGCCACGCCCCCGGCACACCCACTAAAGGGGGCGTGCTGTCACTCAACATCGACAGCACACCCCCTTTGGTGCGAGACCCGGAGCGACGGTTTGCCCGTTGCTATCCGGGTCTCGCGCATGCGCACGATGGAGCAGGCTCCATCGTGCGCATGCGCACTGGGCCACCATCGACCCGCTTGCGAGCGCATTCTGAATCAGGCCCGAGTTCTCCGCCTTTATTGTATGTAATCACTCCTAATGATTCCTCCATGATGTTATTCACTTCCTCTACTCCATATAGATATATAAACAAGGATATAAGGTATATAGTGAAGTATAGTTTATTCACAAAATTCATTTAAAATATATCCATAAAATTGCCACCACACTATTAGAAAAAGCAGCGTACCAGATTGAGTGGGGGTGCTATTGTAACACACCCAAACTCGGATGTATGACGTTCTACCAGCCACCTCTGGGTATAGGCACTGGGAACACTCCTGGTCCTGTGTGCAATCAACAGTCCCTCTCCACCTGGATCACTACCCTATGCTCACCACAGGAGTGATTACGTAGAATAAAGGAAATGTATACTTTATTATTCTCGGTTTAAACTCTTCACACCCCGGGGGGGTGCGCACAATTGCAAGTACTTTTTTATACATATGACTATTTGAGGTGTGTGACCACCTCTGCGTATTGGATGTCACACTATTGTGTTCAAGTGCAAGTTTGTCAGGGCACAGCTGCTGGAGGACCGCATGTTGAATACCCTGGTCTATCACATGATCTATGATCTTACTAAGGTGGTGACAGGCATGAGGTCTCATATATAGGGCCTGATACAGAGATGTAAGCTAACTCGATGGTTAGCACACTTCTCTGATATTTTGGGGTCTGCGCAGGAACTATTCTGCACATATGCAGAATGGGTCGTGTGATCTCGCTTGCAGACTCCCCTTCACCCCACCCCCCCTTTTTCCCAAGCAACAGCATGCTTGACATTCTGTGGCATTTGGGAGGCAGAAAGGGGGCGTGGCTGGCCACCGTTCCCGGAAATGGGGGGCCTGTTTTCTCGGAGGGATGAGGCCAAGGTCTGCGTCAGTGGACGCAGATTTCCTGGACGCGCAAGTGACCAGGACCCAGTCAGGCTATGGTAACCTTCAGCTTCCACAACCTGGCCCATCACGAGCGATGGTTGTGATGGTGGTCCCAGGCTGTGACCTCGGTGGCAGCAAGGAGGAGTCTGTTTCCTACAGATATCACCTGCCGCATTAGCATTTTAGATGGATGGAATTGCACAGCCGCTTGTGTGCAGATCTACAATTCCGTCCATCCCTGAATCAGGCCCATAGTTCTGATGCTAAAAAGAGCAGTTTACTGATAAAAGTCAGTGATGTAGGACTTTCATGCTCTTGTTAATAGATAATACCATAAAACATAATGTTACCGAAGAACACATCAACTATGTAGTACACATTTGAGGTGTGTGACCACGGTCTTCTGTTTGCTTTTTTTCTATTTGGGATTTATTCAAATAGTGACTTGTGCTTTGTTTTCCTCTTCCTATTTAATTGAAACAAAGGGGTCAATGGAATTATCAGCTATGAGCAGCCACACACATCACGGATGATTTTGGGTGAGCAATGTTGGGAGAGCAGCATTGCTCATTTTTCTCCACACCCCTATGTGGGTGAAAGGTAAAATAAGCAGTGTTAAGGTTACAATGTGCAACCGTTACGAATGTTCCCGCATTGCCAGCATTACGGATAACTGAATTACATCCAATAGTAAAATGCAAAACAAAGAAAAACAGTAGAGCAGAAGCGAAATTACAAAAAATATATGTATTTTCTGGTTTATACTTCTGAAAGCAAATCCTCCCACAAGACACAGTAAGTGAAAAGTTCAGAAGCAGAGCATTCAGCAGTCGCATAATACTGGGCATACACAATCAGGGGCGGATCTAAACTTCTCTTTTAGGGATGGGGGGGTGGTTTAACAATTAAATCTGACCCCTCCCCTCTTTACTCATTCCTCCTTCCACTTCCAGTCATGGCTCCTCCCATTTTCACGCAGTGACTTCACATCATAGCCATTCAATAGTAATCTTTTTACTTCTGTCCCTTTATTTCCCTTTCTTTACAATTTTCCCTCTCTTCTCCCTTGTCTTTATGACCCATCCTAAGCACTTTATTCCCTCTCCCAAGCGGCACCATGAGGCAACTCGCCCTCTTATCTACTCCCTTGTTTCTACAATGCATACCTCCCAACTGTCCTGCATCCAGCGGGACAGTCCCGTTTTTCTGGGATTGTCCCACCGCGGGCCGCAGTGTCTTGCGGTGGGGGTGGGGGGGAAGTAGGGGAGAGCACAAACAGCTGCTCTGTATAGCAGAGCAGCGGGTGTGCAGGAGGAGAACAGATGCTGTGCGCATTTGCACGGCAGCTGTTCTCATGTGTACAGACTGCCTGGGGGGCAGTGCTGGGCATGCCCCCAAGATGACGAAAACGGGGGAAGCCGCGAGGCTCCGCCCCATTTTCCATAGGTGCCACCCCTTTTTACATCAGCCACACCCCCTTTTGGCTGTGCACACATTCGGCGCGCGACCTGTCCCTCCTTGAGATATTGAAATGTTGGGAGGTATGACAATGTAGTGTATATAGTGACTATATGACCAAAATGTATTATATGCCCATCACTCCCTCCCCTATCCCCCTATATATTATATGCCCACACCCTCCCCTCCTATATATTATATGCCCATCACTCCCTTCCCTCATCCCCCATACATCATATGCCCATTAGTCCCGCACCCTTACACCCTATATGCAAAACACTCTCTCCCATTATTCCCTATATATTTTTGCCCATATTTTTTGCCCCCCCATATATTGTATGCCTCTTGGGAGCCTGCCTCTTATGAACTCTGTAGTGTATGCAGGGCCGGTTCTCCCATTACGCATGGTATGCAGCTGCGTAGGCCGCCACATAGTGGAGGGCGCCTCAGCTGCATACCATGTGGGCCGCGGCAGGCTGTGTCTCTGTGACACAGCTGCACCGTGTGTGTAGCGCTGACTGGACGGAGTTCAGTCAGCGCTACACAATGACAAACACACAGCCGCCGGTGCCGGCAGCTGTGTGTTTGCTTTAGCAGCTGATGAGAGTCAGGCAGACTCTCATCGGCTGCTGCTCCCACTGCCAGAGCTGGGCATCTTCCGGCTCCCGCAGTGGGTAATGGGAGAGATGTCATGACGTCTCTCCCATAATTTTATTACGTCTCTACTGTGGGGGGGGGGATTACTACTGGGGGCACTACAAGGGGGGATTACTACAGGGTGAACTACAAGGGGGGCTACTACTGGGGGCGCTACAAGGGGGGCTACTACTGGGGGCACTGCATGGGGGGGAACCTCCACTGGGAGGACTACTACAAGGGGGGACTACTACTAGGGGCACTACAAGAGGGGGGACTACTACTAGGGGCACTTCAAGGGAGGGGACCACTACTGGGGGCACTATATAAAGGGCAATACTGGGGGTACTGCATAGGGGGGAACTACAACTGGGGCCACTGTTTAAAGGGCACTGCATAAAGGGTACCACTATTGGGGGCACTGCATGGGGGGACTACTACTGGGGGCACTATATAAGGGGCTTACTACTGGGGGCTCAAGGGGCACTGCACAGGGGGGACCAGTACTGGGGTCACTATATAAGGGCCACTGCATAGGGGGTACCACTACTGGGGGCACTGCATAGGGGGACTACTACTGGGGGCACTATATAAGGGGCTTACTACTGGGGGCACAAGGGGCACTGCACAGGGGGGAACACTACCGGGGGCACTGTAAAAGGGGCACTGCATAGGGGGGGGGGCGCCAAAAAATATACTCGCTTACCAAAAAATTTGGGCTAGGGCCGGCCCTGACTGCATGCATGTAATAGCGTGGACACAGGTATACTAGAACAGTATGTCGACAACACTACTATGAATGGAGGAGGGTGCATCCCCCTGACTGACTGACAGTGTAGGAGGTACACACTTGACATTGCAATTCAGCAATTATCCAGCCAGGGGTTAAAAGCAATAAAGGAGGCCTCCAAATGTGACAGGCTGTTTCTCCCTCCAAGCACAACAACTAGAGCCATGCTGGGACTATTGGCAGCACTGCTTTTAGCTATGCACACAACATACAGTGTGACAGTGCTGCTCTCCAGACTGTGACAACCAACTTCTCTTTCAGCTGGGTTACTGACCAGTCACCCAGTGTGACAGGCTGCAGGAATTTCACCAGGAACTTTCATTCATTCATGTCACCCCAACCAGAACTCCAGGAGGCAAGGCATCCCAGTGTTCAGCCTCTATTGTAGCAACTTCGCAGACTTTTCATGCTGCTGGTACTGCCTCATGGGATTTGTAGTTTATCTTTTACTGGTCAGAGTGTGAGTAGTATAAGAGAAACTACAATTCCCATGTCACTCCTCTCCCTTCTCTGGCCAGCGTGGGTGCCTCGGGCTAACAGCTGACTGCCTGCCTGCTTGTGACTGCCGTGGTCAGGTCTCAGATGCCGCCCGCAGCTTAACCATGCTTGGCTCTGCTCTCCCACATCTGCACTGCTGCACAGCCTACAGGTACAGTAGGTGGGTGGAGCTGGGGCTGTGTTTTACGGAGGGGGGGGGATCGCCCTTATAGCTCCCCCTGGATCTCCCACTGTACACTATACAATTATTGTGGCGATCCGCCCAATATCAGCGGATCGCCCCGATAATTGTACTGTGTGTGCGGGTGACAGAGGGTAAACTGTCGGCCCAGCATGCCCGTCCGATGCAATATTTTGTAAGTTAAGTGTTGCCTGCATCGGGCAGTGTATGCCCAGCAGTTGCCGACTGACAGACATTTCCCCTGTTCTTTCACAGGTAGATATCAAGACCAATACACCGTGAGATATCTCACAGTGTATGCTCACGATGTCTGCTGGGTGTCAGGCTGCAAGATATAGGGACTTGGATGGAGATAAAGTGAATGGAGATAAGGTACCAGCCAATCCGCTCCTGCTCTTTGCCACCGAAGTCCACCCTTTCCAGCCCAGTGCCCCGCACTTGTCCAGCCATTCCTGCCCTGTGCTCCCCCATCAATGTCCAGCCTCCCCTGCCCTATCGATCTCCATCTGTCTTGTTACTGCCACCTGAGGGTGTCATTAACAAATGAAACTACTGAGGGAAAAATACACTTTTTTTCAGTAGGGATATGTTTAAAATAACAATCTATTTCCACACTGATAAAATAATAAATCACAGCATATATATATATAAATATATATATATATAATATATATATGATTTTTCTATAGCCATGACCCAAAGTTTTGAGAATGACACAAGTATTGGTTTTCACAAAGTTTGCTGCTTCAGTGGTTTTAGACCCTTTTGTCTGATGTTACTATGGTATACTGAAGTACAATTATAGGCATTTCATAAGTGTCAAAGGCTTTTATTGCTAATTACATTAAGTTTATGCAAAGAGTCAATATTTGCAGTATTGACCCTTCTTTTTCAAGACCTGAAATTCGCCTGGCATGCTGTCAATCAACTTCTGGGCCACATACTGACTGATGGCCACCCATTCTTGCCTAATCAATGCTTGGAGTTTGTCAGAATTTGTGGGGTTTTGTTTGTCCACCTGCCTCTTGTGGATTGACCACAAGTTCTCAATGGGATTAAGGTTTGGGGAGTTTCCTGGCCACGGACCCAAATTTTTTTATGTTTTGTTCCCCAAGCCACTTAGTTATCACTTTTGTCTTGTGGCAAGATGCTCCATCATGCTGGAAAAGGCAATATTCATCACCAAACTGTTCTTGGATGGTTGGGAGAAGTTGCTCTTGGAGGATGTTTTGGTACCATTCTTTATTCATGGCTGTGTTCTCAGTCAAGGGAGTGGGCTCACTCACAATATTGCTTGAGAAGCAACCCAACACATGAATGGTCTCAGGATGCTTTACTGTTGGCATGACACAGGACTGATGGTAGCGCTCACCTTTCCTTCTCCGGACAAGTGTTTTTCCAGATGCCTCAAACAATCTGAAAGGGGATTCATCAGAGAAAATAACTTTACAATAGTCCTCAGCAGTCCAATCCATGTACCTATTGCAGAATATCAGTCTGTCCCTGATGTTTTTCCTGGAGAGAAGTGGCTTCTTTGCTGCCCTTCTTGACACCAGGCCATCCTCCAAAAGTCTTCCTCCTGTGTCATGCCAACAGTAAAGCATCCTTAGACCATTCATATGTGGGGTTGCTTATCAGTCAAGGGAGTGGGATCACTCACAATTTTGCCTAAGAACACCGCCATGAATAAAGAATGGTACCAAAACATCCTCCAAGAGCAACTTCTCCAAACCATCCAAGAACAGTTTGGTGATGAACAATGCCTTTTCCAGCATGATCGAGCACCTTGGGGTCAACACTGCAAGTATTGACTCTTTGCATAAACTTAATGTAATTGTCAATAATACCCTTTGACACTTATGAAATGCTTGTAATTTTACTTCAGTATACCATAGTAACATCTGACAAAAAGGTCTAAAAAAAACTGCAGCAGCAAACTTTCTGAAAACCAATACTTGTGTAATTCTCAAAACTTTTGGCCATGACTGTGTATATGTATATGTGTAAATATATATATACACACACACACACACATCAGGCCTGCCATAATAATTTATTGCAGCAGTATTAACATTTCACATCTTATTTCAGCCAAGGTCAATTCATGAGGTAATATTATGGGGCAATTTGGGCAGCACAGACAGTGCAACATTAAGCATGCCTCACAGCACTGACATCGTGGGTTCGATTCCCACTAAGGTCCTAACTGTGTGGAGTTTGTATGTGCTTGCATGGGTTTCCTAGGGAACTCCTGTTTCCTCCTACATTCCAAAAATTTACTGGTAGGTTATTTGACTCCAATCAAAAATTAACCCTAGTGTGTATGTGTGTGTGCATGTGATAAGGAATATAGATTGTAAGCTCCACTTAGGCAGGGACTGATGTGAATGGCCAAATATTATCTGTAAAGCGCTACGTTGTGTGCTATATAAATAACTGGTAATAAATAAATTAAATTAGGTGCGGGGTTTACCTTGGGGCTTATTGTCAGCCCTGTGAGGAAAAATCTATAGATTTTAGCACTTATTGCAGAATCTATGGGTTAACAGGCGCTAATTGCAGGCTTACCGCATGGAAAAATTGACTTGAATAACTCCGGGCATTAAACCCGAAGCTTTACCTGCAACTAAGTGAATTCACATTAGCCAAGAATAAACTGTAAAGTATCATGTTATAAGTAATACAACTCCTTTTAGAAATGATTACATATGAGCTACCTCACAGCTATATATTTTATATTCAGGCCACACCTTAGTTACTTTTCAGTAAAAGGACACCTGAGAATGTTCTGTGTACATGAAGAACCTGTGTGACAAGTTTCACGAGGAATGAAATAGAAGGCAGAAGACAGATGGAGCTGAGTGTACGGAATGAATTTCCCATCCGTATACTGCAGCTGATAGGGCTGATAGGGTCATTTGGTTGCAACTGATGACGCTGCTACTCTACTGTAATAAAAGATACTTCACAAACATCATTGCTGTCTTGGTGAATTGTACCTGATACCATAAAAAGAAGTAATACTGAAAAATTCAGATAACATAAAAATGAAACTGTGTAACTGTATTTATTTTATTTATATAATATGTTTGTGATGAACAATTAAGCAGGAGGTTGCTGCATAGATTTGCATGTATTGAGGCCTGGGTGTAAAGATTTCTTTTATATCAACATGTTTTTTGATCCATATGTATAATTTGCAGTGATGATTTAAATTTTTGTTCTTGTTGATCGGTAGATATGCAAAAGACAGTGATTTTAACATCACCTTAGACGTGGTACTATCTATTACTTTTCAACAAATGTATATTCCTTACTCTATCTAAATCCTTACTGTAAAGCATGTGACAAACTAGGGCAATACAACAACCCTGGCATACAAACACACCAGTTACAAAACACCTATACAGATACTATACTGTATATAGTGCAGTTCTAAGATATAATCCAAACCACTAAAAAGATAAATCCTGACACCATTTAGAATCCCAGCGCCAACATCCCGATGGTAAGTACTGGGGGTTAGGGTTGGATATTAGGGGGGGAATCGGCATGTAATACCGCCGGCCACATGGCCGGCAGTTCGAATCCTGGCAGCGTCAGGCCGACAGAGGAAGAGATCCCGGCAGCGGCAGCCCGACAGCGCTGGAAATCCCGATCGTCCCCAGGTAAGTACTAACTAACCTAACCTACCCCCCTAACCCTCCCTTAGGGGTGCCTAACCCTAACCTTCCCCCCAAGTGCCTAACCCTAATCCCCCCTCTAAGTGCCGAAACCTATCCCCCCCCCCCTCCCCGCTGCCTAAACCTAAGTCCCCGAAGGGAATGCCTAACCCTAACCTCCCCCCGGGGGTGCCTAACCCTAAGTCCCCCCGGGAGCCCTAAATCTAACCCCCCCCCTCTCGGCTGTCTGCTTACGGCGCCCGGCATCCCTTCGATCGGGACGCCGGGCACAGGTCTCCCGGCGTAGGGGTAATGACGGGCATCTAGATTTTAGACGCCTGTCATTTAACCCTAGCCGGGATTGAGGAGTTGGGAAGCTGGCGGTCGGTATTGCGGCCGCCGGCATCCTAAACCTATACCCTAGGGGGGGAGGGTTAGGTTTAGGTTGTGATGGGGGTGAGGTTAAGGGGTAGGGTTAAGGATACTTACCGACATGTGTTGGTATCCTAACCCTGGATGCCGACATCCGGATTCTGACCACCGGGATACCGAGCGCCGGCATCCTGTACCCAACCCCAGGCTACCTGCATAGGACACCCTATTGATCTCCATTTGTCTTATTACCGCCACCTGAGGGTGATTTTTATATATATATATATATATTATTTTATCAGGCCTGGCATAATAATTTATTGCAACAGTCTTCATTTCACATCTTATTTCAGCCAAGGAAAGCTCATGAGGTACGGTTACGGGCAAATTAAATAAATTGCAGGGTTTATTTCAGGGCTAATTGTGAGGAAAAATCCATAGATTTTAGCACTTATTGCAGAACATATTGGTTAACAGGTGCTAATTGCAGGTTAATATATTAATATACAATATGCTACTAACATTACACATAAAACACCTATACAGATACTATACTATATATAGTGCAGTTCCAACATACTGTATAGTCCAAACCACTTAAAAGATACTGCCGCTAGACCACAGTACTTCTAATCCCAAATCCCAAACCTGCCAAAGTTTTCTAGGCTGTCATTACGTATCAATGTGTTTATCTATGAACACTGTTCAATATTATATAATGAATTTGTTCAGGACATACTTGCAGTCCAGGTCGGGAGAATGTCTGTGCCCTCTTACAAGTCCACCAATCGCCCACTGCTGGAAGATATACATTTTGACATGACCCATTCCAATCAGGAGACTATGCTCCTCTGTTTCCTGTTTTACGGACCTTAGCTCAATTAAGTAACTGTTAAATGGGTGTTTTAACATCTGTTAAATATTCAACAACTGGAAACGTGGGATAAATGTGAAATAAACCATTGCCTCATATTTGAAATAGTTTAAGAAGTCATTGATACAAATCATGTATTTATAGTAATACTACATACAATTTCTAGAGATTCACATTTTTACAATTAAGCATGTCCTATGTTATTTAAATAATAATTAGATTACATGTGCGTACCTAAATTAGGGTTATGTTCAACATTGTGACACTAAAGAAATGTTTGATTACTGCAATTTCCTAAGTAGATTCTGGGTTCTTCTCACATGAGAATTATCCGGCTCTACATAGACCATAATGGTGAGGGAAAGGCAAAGAGATTACAACTGGCAGCAAAACAGTAGCTTTCTATAGTCCTGTGTCACTTTAGTTAATGACTAGACATTATATCCACCTTGAACGTTGGTGCCATATCCTGAAACTGTTGAATAGAATTAAATAAATAACAACTTCATACAATACCTGTGGAAGCTTCATGTCATTAATGTCCCAGTGAAGAACTTTGCTCTGAGAGGCATTCTGTTCCATGGTAGAATCACATGTAAACCTAAGCAAGGTACAACTGCTGGTGGTCTGTGCAAGGAGCTAGCTTTAAGCTAGATCTGACCACTTCCAAGCAGTTGTGACAAGGAAGTCACTTCCTAAACCTATTGAAATAAGTGACACAAACAAGATAGTTTTTAAAGGAAAAATCCATCTCACCTTGCCAGAAAAACTTGTTTTAGAAGTTGCTTCACAAAACTGAAGCAAAAGTACAGTTAACTGTAAAAAAAATAATGGTTAAATAGAACAGAAACATTCTGCTGGGTAAAAAATATACAATGGAATGAAATGTAACATCTGTTTTGATGAATATTATCTGGTATTTTCTTGCAACCCTTTCTCCTCATTTCACAGGCAGCTGAAATACTGTAATATGTGTTGTTGATCAGGGCCGTAACTAGGGTAGTGCAGCCGGTGCCATCGCACAAGGCACCACAGGGCAGGGGGCTCTGTTTGGGCCTGTAAAATTTCTGTTTCTTATCATTCTCACTTGTAGCTTCCTCTTATTTCATCCCCAGCATCTCCTGGCCTCTCCTATCTCTTCCCTGGCTGTTCCCCATGAAGCCATGGCCCTTTTTTGGGTGCATTATGTCCCTTTGAAAAATTAAGGGGGGCACCAATGCTCTTTCTGGCACAGGGCACCAAAAAGTCTAGTTACGGCTCTGTTGTTGATATTGATAGTACCCACAACTGAAGAAATATTCATAATAAATAGACCTTTATGAAGTTCCTTATTTTTCGCAAGTGTGACTTGCATGTATGTGCTATCATTGGACAAAGCATTTTACCATTAGAAAAGTTTGTTTGCTAAACCCAGGTAAGTTGTGGGTTCACAATGTGCAAAATTATCACATACAGTTAAGCCCTCATCTTACATTCCCTGATTTTACAATTTTCTGTAAAATTACACTGTTTGTAAGGACCCTAATTTCCTAGTTGCTGACAGCCAGGGCTCTAGAGAGCTTTACTTGAGCATACAGGCCTAATTTATATGTCTTCTCAGCTCTTCCCAGGGACTAGCTTGCAAGATAAGCAGTATGGGAGTCAGGCAGCAAGTGAGAGCTGTGATGAGGGGAGGGAGGGGGCACTGTAGGAAATTTCATAATAGATATTGTGAAGTGACTTGTAGTTACCTTTCTGTATCATTGTCACAAATCAGAACACTTTATGCACACTTTGGTCTAGTTAAGAGGCCCTGGTAGAAAAGAAAAGTCTGACCATAATAGCAAAATAATATTATTTGCTTCTTGTTGTTGTTACTACTACTACTACCATTACTGTTACTCATGAGATCATTATGATTAGTGCATATGAACATCTAAAAAAATAATTATTAATACAAATTCAGGGTTCTTCCACCACATTTTTAGGCTTTTTGTCTGCTAGGCACATTTAAAATGCATATACCGAGAAAGCCTTATATATCTATAGAAGCTTATATAATATAAATGTTTTACTTTTGAATAAAAAAATTCTCATCAGCCTAACTTCAATTATACTGTAAATAAATTAGTTGTAAGCTCTTCCCTCATGTGCTTCTCATTACATTTTCTTCTACTCCTTACTCCCCATAAGGGCACCTAACATGTGACTGTCAACTCCCTGCTGCTTATTGAGAGTGCTTTAATCGCTATTGCAGCAATGTATATATAACATGTCCTTGTCCTGCACTGTAATGTACTGTAAGTTACTTGTTTCTTGTTCACTTATTATTTTATGTACATTGTAAGGCGCTGCGGAACACTTGTGGCGCCATGTAAATAAAGGATGATGATAATAATAATAATAGTGAGGGTACATAGAGAATGTCTACTACTTGTATGAATGTTTTATTACATTTGTCTAGGAATGGTTTCATGCAGTAGTGCAACTGTAATGTATAAATTATGCTCATTGATATTACTCATTACTATATTATTGATATTACATAGTTCCTGGTCCCCAGGTTTCAGTCATTCCACTGCTGTTCCTGTTATTACTTGTCCTAGGGAGGTAGTGGAACTCAAGCCCCTAGCCACTCTACCCCCCCCCTCCCTCCTTAGGGGTGCCACATCCCTAGCTCTTCCCCTTCTAATATATTATATATTAGTAAAAGGACTCTGCCTGCTCTCTTACCCCTGTGCTCTGCTCTATCTGCCTCGCACTTCTCCGCACCATCCCTTAACACACACTGTTGTGGCCTAGAGAATCAAGCACAAATATGATGGCACATAATGATATAAGGAGACCAGGCAGATTTAAAAAAACTTCTGGAAATTGTGACAGAATGCTGAAAACAAGACTTGTACCCACAAATCAAGGCACGTTTGAGGAGCTATAGGAAAAATATAGACAAGGGAAGGTCTCTATAGGGAAAATACAGACAAGAGGGCACTATACAGAAAATATAAGGGGACCACATTTGCAACAGAGCATACAGTAGGTCATCTGTATATAATGCTATAAAACCACTATATGCAGAGATTAATCCTGTCATTCTTAAAAAAAATGCTTTTTCGTAAATAACTCCATAACCATGTTTCACTAAACCTTCATATATATTAATGATTGGATTTTTTGTTTGTTAAAAGCTAAATATATTTGCTTTTGAGGTAGAACATAACCATAGATTTCTGGGGGATATTGCTGATTCAAGTGGGCAGCCCAGAACTGCATTGTGGATGGTGAACTACAAACAAACTAGATACCATGGGCACAATACACCCTGTGTAATTTAAATTCTAATGTAATGAGTGATGTGCTGCTTGTCTCAAAACACTTTTTTTGAGTACCAGCTACTGATAATTAGAATAAGGGGGAGAAAAAGATAACCACCATTTCTCCACTAATGAGATAAGTCATCATGAGACTTAAATTGTGACATGAAAGACACACATAGTTAATTATACCGGCAATGCACACTGCCTGGACTCCACAGCTAGTAGACACAGGTAGACTCAAATTTTTTTCAAAGTAGAATTTGCACCTCTCAGGGGTCTATTTACTAAGCAGTGTTAGGAGACTTTTTTTCACTCTGAAAAGTGATAAGAAAGTGATAAGGTGCCAGCCAATCAGCTCCCAACTGTCATTTTTCAAACACAGCCTGTGAGATGACAGTTGGGAGCTGATTGGCTGGCACCTTATCACTTTCTTATCACTTTTCACTCTGTCTCCTAACACTGCTTAGTAAATAGACCCCTCAATCTTTTTTCAGTCCTGACTCCTAGCTTCCAATATGATGAATGGCCCTCTTCACGCGGCAGGAGAGACAGACGTGGCCGCCTGATGACATCACATGCGTCATGTCGATCCCACCAGCGCCGTAGGAGGGGGACTCGCAGGGGGGGGCAGGCCCGGCCAAGTGACTTATGCTTTGTAGCGCCGCCCAGCAGCTGCATCTATTGATATGAGCGGTGTGATGGCGGACGGCAGCCAGGCAAGTCTCTCTCCTGAGTGCTTCATAATAAGGCAGCCACGGGCCGCGTCATTGCCTGTAGTCTAGAGATAGACAGCTACAGTCTCCCCATGCTGTGGCCGGAGGAGGGGAACCCATTCTGCCACCAAATACAAAAGTTGGAACGCAGTTCCGCCCTGTTCTGGCCCACTTTAATCCCTGACAACAACTGATAAAACTAGTTGCGTATGATAAATGGTGCTCAAGCCAATTAGCTCCCAACTGTCATTTTTCAAACAGGTGACAGTTGGGAGCTGATTGGCTAGAGCACCATTATCTTGCGCAATGAGTTTTATCACTTGTTGTGAATGATAAAACTCGTTGATAAATGAGGCCCTTACTGTCTGGACATTTACACCTATCATCGGTCATCTGTTTCCTGCTGAGTGGATTCCTGTCATCTACCAGCGATCCAGTGTCAGTAGTCTGCTATTATCCTGCCTCCCTGGTCTGCACCCGCTATTACCATCTACTGTAGTTGCATCAGGAGGCCCCTTTGCATCATGTGGATTCTTGGACTACTGCTCAGTTGCTCTAGTTGATAATCCATAGGTCATTTCTGGTATGTATTTGAGTTTCTTCACTAGTGCTGTTCCTGTGTGTCAAGGTCTGATTTGAGGTGGGCTGCAGTCTCTGGGGTCATCTGGCTTTGGTCAGCTGGGGTCTCGGGGTATTGCATTTCCACTTTCAGTTTCTGAGTTCCAGATTATAATTCCAGTTCCAGGCTTGTGGATCAGGGTGTGGGTTCCAAGATGACTGTCGAAGCTGGATAATTGGCTGAGACAAGATCATCTTAAAATTAGATCATAAAGACGCCATCTTGCGACTGGCCATTTTAGAAAATTAGATCGCAAGATGCCATTTTGCGAATGGCTGCCCAAGCGCCATTTTAGGTCAACTCACACTTAATTACATATGGCGATGTTACTATTAGCATCATGCGATTGCACCTTACACCATTTCTCATACACACATAAATATGCACAATTGCTCTGTTAACTAGTCGCACTTTAGCGAATGCATAAATTCCTGTATGAAAACGCTGTTTATTAGCTTCATGCGCACGCATCTGCCCCAAGTTAACTAGCATTTTTATATCAAACCCCAAATACTTACACAGTACATACTCATATAAAAGGTCTCATAAGCTTTAAAGTATAAGATTCAAGTTTGTTCATTTATTATAATTGCTGAGAAATAAAGGTTATTTGGTAGCTAAGGTTTGATACATGATAAGTAAGTCATGTTTGATATTATACTGATCTGCACTCTTTCAACAGCATTTTGATATCGTCAGTGTGAAGATCTCAACATGCATTCTCAACTTATGGACCGCAGAGACTTAAAGCACCGAAATGTACATTATATGACCAACTGTTAGGATGTGCATAAACATGAAACCAGATACAACCAGTTGTTAGAGGCTGGACTGTGTCTATTTGAATCAACCTGTTAAATGCTCTGCAACAGATGCATCCTCCTGGGAACCAATGGCATCAGCGACAAGCCTCTCTATTGTGTTGTCTGTTTCTGTGAGAGTATAAACGTGTGTGTTGTGACCCCAGTCTGAGTCTTCTTGCTGAATGCTGATAGACGGGGGTTTCTTGTTGAAGCCTACATCTGGTCCAGAGCGCTGCGTATGTATAACTGTACTTGGGTCTGTATAATTCTTTGCGCTAAATTGTACTTAGATCATAGCGTGTAACTGACTGTACTTTTACTTGAAATATCACTTTGTGCTTTGGAACCACAGGTTCAAGGTCTAGAGTCTTTATTTACTATATGACTGCGTATGCAAAATAGCGTCATCCTTTGAGGTTTATAGGCAGGATATTAGAAGGTATAGGCAGGATATTAGAAGGTATAGGCAGGAGTGTATAGAGGTTCTAATTCCATATCCTTAGTTGGGGGCTCATAGTGAAGTCACTTACCTACTCACACGATACATATGGTTATCGATATCTCACCAAAGGGTGGAGTGGCCACATGCAGGGTTTACCTGCAACCGCTCGGTGCTGAGAAATCGCTACCCATTTTCGTGTGAGCCAGGGACGCTGACTAGAATCCAGGGACAAGAGAAAAAAAAGTTTGTTTTCCTTTGTTGATAGAACCTTATGTTTAGAGGGGTGCCGCAGTATTGAGCACGCGGCTGAGTCGCAGTTTTGCACAAAGTCAAGACGCACTTTTGTGTACACAGCTAAAGGTTGTCATACGGTTGTGTGGTAGTCGCATTATTGTGTATGCAACTGGTCGCACAACAGCGTATACGTACTTCCGGTTGTGCTGCCACGTGTTTAAACAAAGCCGTTGAGGTTTACATTTTTCAATTGTTGTCAATATCTGGGTTAACGTGTATTTTTCTGCGCAGGAAAAAAGTGTGTAACTGAGTATTTGTTGATAGGGGTAACTTGTTTCCTAAAGTTAGAGGTACCGTATGACCTTTAAGGGCTAAGTGCTAGCCGCTCGGTAAGCAGCTTACCGTTCTATACACAGTAGCAGGTGTACATGTTGTCTTTGTTGTAGAGAGGTGCGTGGAAGTAGCCGACTTAAACTTCCATAGGTGTGGAAGTTGCCTTCTTAAATCTTATCCAGGTGTGTGGAGTAGCCTTCTTCAAATCTTCACAGGTGTGTGGGCGCTGCCGTTTAAATCGTCCACAGGTAAGTAAAAGTATCTTGACTGTCTTTCACCAGTTTAAATCTTTATTGAAAAACGTAGGAGTTGTCTCAAGATGGGAGCCACGCAAACAATAGAGATGTTAGACAATGATGTGCTGCTAATGGAAGCGCCGCTTGGATCGGCCCATCGTATTATGCATACTAAGTACGGTACTTATGCAATAAGGTATTGTGATGTATGGTTTAAAATGACGATGAAGAGTGTTAGACCGTTTCCCAGAATTGGTAGTTTTGATAAAGATGTATTAGATAATGTCCGGGACCACATCAGTCTGATGCGCTCCCGAGAGAAAAAGGTAAAATATTATGAATGTTCAAAGTTGTGGCAGCATGAAGGGGATGCGTGGCTTAAAAATGTGCAAGCGACGTAAACTAGCGTTGCAAACGCATTGCCAGAGAATACATCCGCGACGCTAAATTGCAATGTGGGCGAGCCGCAAAATGGCGCGCACGTGCAGCAAGGTAGTGTTGTGGAAAGTATTGCCAGCAGTTCACGCGCACCACCTCCACCTTATGTGGATCGAGGTGCAAGTACAGTTATCAAAAATACCCATAAACATGTAACAAGCAATTTGTACCCTCTCAAGCAACCATAAAGAAAATGTTCATGATGTGGATGATGAGCCTATTGTAATGTCTGCCATTTCCCATGCTGTACAAATGATAGATACTGTACCACGACAATCACGAGTGGTGCTGCCATCTCCATCGGTAACAGCAAGGGAAGTGCTAACACCCTCTGCACCCATAGAGGAAGTTGTTAATGCCATACGTAGCAGCAACAGATTAAACCCCCAGCCAGGTAACAAGGTCAAAGGTAGCAGCGCTGCCGGTCTGCATCCCATTCAGACAATCACTGTTCCGAATGGAAATGCAGATGCGAACAGTGTAGTGCCCACGAGGGAAGTGGTAATGCATTGTCCTTGGACAAGAGCAGATCTAAATTCCATCATAAATGATTTCCCCGATCCCAAAAAGGAACTAGCCAAATGTCAAAGATTTTTGAGGAATTTGGGTAGTTCTCATGAACCAACTAATAAAGATTGGCGTGTGGTGTTAAGGGCCTGTCTACCACGCAATACCGACGTGACAAAATTTATCACGGATTGTGTATTGGATGGTGACGTTCCCTTAACAGACCAAGTAGACCAAGGTAACATTTCCCGCATTGTATCTCAATTGGGTATATATTTTCCGGTAGTAGTTAACTGGAACAAAATTTTCACTATAAAGCAAAAGGAGAGTGAATCTGCAGAAAATTATTGCGACCGGGCTCTGCAGGCTATCACCCAGTACACTGGGTTAGAGGATATTAAAGATTTCACTCACCACAGGGGAATGATAGTCACGGTACTCATGGACGGTCTTAGAGAGAACTTAAAGAGGAGTTACAATAGATACACTCATAGAATCTACCATAGAACATGATAAAAACATCTCAAAGAAGAGAGAGACCCAGAGTGAAAAACTAATGGCTGTCAGTATCCAAGCTCTGGAAGGAATGACGGTAACATCACAGCCAACAGACACACTTGCATCTACACACACACTTATACCTGAACAGTTATATGCCCTCACTAATCCCATGCAACAGCAAATACAGCTTTATTCTAGGGGTGTGCACCGGCCACTTTTCGTGTTTTGTGTTTTGGTTTTGGATCTGGATCTTTCTTCGTGTTTTGGATCTGGATTGGTTTTGCCAAAACCACCCTTCCGTGTTTTGGGTTCTGGGTTTTGTGTTTTGGATCTGTATTTTTTTGAAAAAAAGCATAAAAACAGCTAAAATCACAGAATTTGTGGGTTTTCTGCTCCTATGCTATTATTAACCTCAATAACCTTAATTTCCACTCATTTCCAGTCTATTCTGAATACCTCACACCTCACAATAGTGTTTTTATGTCCAAAAGGTTGCACCGAGGTAGCTGGATGACTATGCTAAGCGACACGAGTGGGCGGCACAAACACGTGACCCATCTAGGCGTGAAACTGCAGTGGCAGACAGGATGGCATTGAAAAACTAGGCCCCAAACTGTACATAATGCAAAGAAAAAAAAGAGGTGCAAGATGGAATTGTCCTTGGGCCCTCCCACCCACCCTTATGTTGTATAAACAGGACATGCACACTTTAACAAACCAATCATTTCAGCGCCAGGGTCTGCCACACAACTGTGGCTGAAATGATTGGTTCGTTTGGGCCCCCACAAAACAAGCTGGCAATTAATCTGTCCCTGCACAAACTGGCTCTACGGAGGCAAGAAGTCGTCCGCATCCTCCTCATCCACAGATTCCTCACCCTCTTCAGTGTTATGTACATCCTCATCCTCACAGAGTATTAATTCGTCCCTGCTGGAACCACAGGTCCCTCTGTACGTTCTGGAGGCTGGTCTCCCTGGAAGAGTTGATCATTCATTTTATGAACATCATCTTCTCCACATTTTGTGGAAGCAACCTCCTACGCCTTTCGCTAACAAGGTTCCCGGCTGCACTAAACACTCTTTCGGAGTACACACTGGAGGGGGGGCAACTCAGGTAAAATAGAGCCAGTTTGTACAGGGACCTCCAAATTGCTTCTTTTTCCTGCCAGTACAGGTACGGACTGTCTGACATGCCTACTTGGATGCTGTCACCGATGTAATCCTTTAACAGACAGACGCACGCTTGTCGCTGCTGCTTTGAGGATTCAAGTGCGGCTACAGCCCACACAATTCACAAAGACAGAAAAAAAAAAAGAATATTTTTATTGTTTGTGGAGCACACTTTGAGGGTTACACCACCCTCTAACAGACAGACGCACGCTTGTCGCTGCTGCTTTGAGGATGCAAGTGCGGCTACAGCCCACACAATTCACAAAGACAGAAAAAAGAAGAAGAATATTTTTATTCTTTGTGTAGCACACTTTGAGGGTGTCACCACCCTTTAACAGACAGACGCACGCTTGTCGCTGCTGCTTTAAGGATGCAGGTGCGGCTACAGCCCACACATTTCACAAAGACCGAAAAAAAAAGAACAATATTTTAATTGTTTGTGTAGCACACTTTGAGGGTGTCACCACCCTTTAACAGACAGACGCACGCTTGTCGCTGCTGCTTTAAGGATGCAGGTGCGGCTACAGCCCACACAATTCACAAAGACAGAAAAAAGAAGAATATTTTTATTGTTTGTGTAGCACACTTTGAGGGTGTCACCACCCTTTAACAGACAGACGCACGCTTGTCGCTGCTGCTTTGAGGATGCAAGTGCGGCTACATCGCACACAAGTCACAAACATATAAAAAAAATAATTTTTTTTTTTTTGGAGCACTTTGAGAGTTACACCACCCTTTAACAGACAGACGCACGCTTGTCGCTGCTGCTTTAAGGATGCAGGTGCGGCTACAGCCCACACATTTCACAAAGACCGAAAAAAAAGAACAATATTTTAATTGTTTGTGTAGAACACTTTGAGGGTGTCACCACCCTTTAACAGACAGACGCACGCTTGTCGCTGCTGCTTTAAGGATGCAGGTGCGGCTACAGCCCACACAATTCACATAGACAGATAAAAGAAGAAGAATATTTTTATTCTTTGTGTAGCACACTTTGAGGGTGTCACCACCCTTTAACAGACAGACGCACGCTTGTCGCTGCTGCTTTAAGGATGCAGGTGCGGCTACAGCCCACACATTTCACAAAGACCGAAAAAAAAAGAACAATATTTTAATTGTTTGTGTAGCACACTTTGAGGGTGTCACCACCCTTTAACAGACAGACGCACGCTTGTCGCTGCTGCTTTAAGGATGCAGGTGCGGCTACAGCCCACACAATTCACAAAGACAGAAAAAAGAAGAATATTTTTATTGTTTGTGTAGCACACTTTGAGGGTGTCACCACCCTTTAACAGACAGACGCACGCTTGTCGCTGCTGCTTTGAGGATGCAAGTGCGGCTACATCGCACACAAGTCACAAACACATTAAAAAAATAGTTTTTTATTTTTTGGAGCACTTCGTGAGTTACACCACCCTTTAACAGACAGACGCACGCTTGTCGCTGCTGCTTTGAGGATGCAAGTGCGGCTACAGCCCACACAATTCACAAAGACAGAAAAAAAAAGAACAATATTTTAATTGTTTGTGTAGCACACTTTGAGGGTGTCACCACCCTTTAACAGACAGACGCACGCTTGTCGCTGCTGCTTTAAGGATGCAGGTGCGGCTACAGCCCACACATTTCACAAAGACAGAAAAAAAAAGAACAATATTTTAATTGTTTGTGTAGCACACTTTGAGGGTGTCACCACCCTTTAACAGACAGACGCACGCTTGTCGCTGCTGCTTTGAGGATGCAGGTGGAATCTAGACGGGATTTGGAACCGAGGACACACTACCTCCATCAATTGTCTAAATCCCACTGCACTAATGTCGGATACCGGACGCACGTCTAACACCAACATAGCAGTCAAGGCCTCAGTTATACGTTTTGCTTCAGGATGACTGCTGTCGTACTTCATCCTCCTCGCTAAGGATTGTTGGAGGGTCAATTGTTTAGTAAAAGTAGTGGAGTTCCTACTTCCTCTCTGGGATGATGAACGACTCCCTGCAGCAACAGCAGCAGTAGGCGTAGCAATGCAGGATCTTCCGGAGGAATCCCGGATAGGAGAGTCAGTCATGCCAGTGACATGGCCTGCAGGACTACTTCTGATCCTGAGTAAGGAGGAAATTGACGAGGAGGGAGTTGACAGTGTGGTTTGCAGGCACTTGGATACAACAGTACAACGGGATTTAGGTGTCCCTGGACTGCTTATGGTCTTAGCCAAAGTTTTTGAACTTGACAGTAACTCTTTATGAACGCGCTGCAGGTGCCGTATAAGGGAGGATGTTCCTAGGTGGTTAACGTTCCTACCCCTACTTATTTCACCTTTACATATGGTACATATGGCAAGACAGTTGTTGTCCGGATTTGGATAGAAATATTGCCAGACCAAAGAGGTGGAATGTCCTGCCCAGGCATGACCATGATGGGCTTTTTCATCCCACGGACAACAACTGTCTCCCCCGGAGCCTGATTTAAACAAACCACATCACCATCAGAATCCTCCTCGCCAACTTCCTCCTCAGCGCCAGCTACACCAGTATCCTCATCCTGTTGTACTTCAACAGTGACATCTTCAATTTGCATATCAGCAAGTGGACTGTGGGTGCTCCTTTCAGCACTTGCAGAGAGAGTGCAAATGGTGGAAAGAGCCACCTCTTCCTGTCCAGTACTGGGAAGGCCAGGCATCGCAACCACCACTACACTTAGACTCTCCTTGGGGATTTGTGATATCTTCTTAGAATGCACAGTTCTTCGCTGTGCTTTTGCCAGCTTAACTCGTTTGATTTTGTAGTGGGAGGAGGGCTTCCATCATCATGTGAAGCTGAACCACTAGTCATGAACGTAGGGAAAGACCTTAGCCGATCCTTGCCAATTAGTGTCGTAAATGGCATATTGGCAAGTTTACGTTTCTCCTCAGATGATTTAAATGTTTTTTTTTAAGGTCATTTTCCTGAAATTTGTCATTTGGGATTTTATATGCCCTCTACTATGACATTGGGCATCGACCTTGGCAGACGATGTTGATGGCATTTTATCGTCTATGTCATGACTAGTGGCAGCAGCTTCAGCACTAGGAGGAAGTGGTTCTTGATCTTTCCCTATTTTATTTTTATTGGACAAAGTTTTGTCCTCCATTTATGTTATATTGATATATACGTGCGGCTAAGGCGCACACAAACACAGAAAAGAAGAATTGTTTATTTTTTGTGGAGCGCAGTTTGGGGGTTACACCACCCTTTAACAGACTTATGAGACAGGCGCACGCTTGGCGCTGCTCCTTTGCTGATGGACGTGCGGCTACTGCGCATACATTTCGCACACAAACACAGAAAAAAAAGAATTGTTTATTTTTTGTGGAGCGCACTTTGTGGATTACACCACCCTTTAACAGACTTATGACACAGGCACACACTTGGCGCTACTCCTTTGTTCATGGACGTGCAGCTACTGCGCATACATTTTGCACACAAACACAGAAAAAAAAAGAATTGTTTATTTTTTGTGGAGTGCACTTTGGGGGTTACACCACCCTTTAACAGACTTATGACACAGGCGCACGCTTGGCGCTGCTCCTTTGTTGATGCACGTGCAGCTACAGCACATGCAATTCACAACACAGAAAAGAAGAATTTTAAAAAATTTTTGGAGTGTACTTTGGGGGTTACACCACCCTTTAACAGACTTATGAGACAGGCGCACGCTTGACGCTGCTCCTTTGTTGATGCACATGCGGCTACTGCGCATACATTTCGAACACAAACAGAAAAAAAATAATTATTTTTTTGTGGAGCGCACTTTGGGGGTTACACCACCCTTTAACAGACTTATGACACAGGCGCATGCTTGGCGCTGCTCCTTTGTTGATGGGCGTGCGGCTACTGCTCATACATTTCGCACACAAACAGAAAAAAATTGTGTATTTTTTGTGGAGCGCACTTTGGGGGTTACACCACCCTTTAACAGACTTATGACACAGGCGCACGCTTGGCGCTGCTCCTTTGTTGATGGACGTGCGGCAATAGTGCACACAATTCACAACACAGAAAAGAAGAATTTTACATTTTTTTTGGCGTGCACTTTGGGGGTTACACCACCCTTTAAGAGATGAGCCAGCCGGCCCTTTACTTGTGACACAGGCGCACGCTTGGCGCTGCTCCTTTGTTGATGCACGTGCAGCTACAGTGCACACAATTCACAAACACAGAAATAAATGTTTTTTTTTGTACTCAGGGGGAGCACCCCTGATGGACCCTCTGGACAACACTACAGCACCCCTTTAGGACTACAGCCTTTATGGGACACTGCACAACACAGCCCAGCCAGCGCCTATAGACTTTTGGAGTGGACACAGCCCCTATGGACAACTGACTGCACAACACAGCCCAGCCAGCCCCTATGGACAACAGCAGCACAACACAGTCCAGCCAGCCCCTATGGACAACAGCAGCACAACACAGCACAGCACAGCCCAGCCAGCCCTAACTCCCACCCTCCCTATTCACTGTCCACAGCCGCAGTGAGAAATGGCGCCGATGCGGGGACCTTTTATAGAATCCAAAACCCGCGAGATCCGGAAGGCGGGATTATAACATTTTGCCTTGATTTCAGTTCAGTCAGGCGGGAAAACCCGAGCCGGACTCGGTTCCCGGCTCGGATCGGGGGGGCTCGGGGGGGTTCGGATGTCAGAAATCCGAATCCGCTCATCCCTAGTATCTAGGCTCCTGGTTCGGTACTATGCACCTCTGAGTTTTCCCAGTATGTTTGTCTGAGTCCCTGGTCATGGGTTCCAGCCTTTAGCTCCTTTGTCAGGGGCTGGGGTTAAGTTCTGTGCAATTGGTTCCAGGCTCTCTCAGTTGGGTATTCTAGTTCTGTATCCTTGTGCAGGTTCCAGTTCAGAGTGCCACTCCACGTTGTTGGGATTGCCACGAATGTCTGACCTTTCAGCTACTAGTTCGTATCCACTCCATGAGCCTCCTAGCTTCACCTACACTCCTACTTCAGCTGGCCCCAAGGGTTCGAAGATGGATCTAAAACCAGTAAATCCTGGGACACAGTTCATATTGTGCCACATTACAGTGACCTTCATTTCAAATGATGCCACATTACAGTGTCCCCAGTTCATATTATGCCACACTATAGTACCTCCACTTGGTATGCCTAGGGGCATTCCATGGCTCTGCAGTGCAGCTCTAACTCCTCCCGCGCTGATGTGATCGGAACTCAGCTCCGATCGGGCAGTGCAGCAGTCAGGTGGCTGTGGTGACAGCCTGCCAGTTCAGAATGAGCTTCTGCACTGAAGCTCATTGTGACCTGGCTCGCTGTCACGTGAAACTACAGGGTGTTCCGGTTGCACACTGACCCACCCAGATTGCGGGCATTGTAAAAGCCGAGCTCAGAAGCTGCACTGAGCAGCTCCGGCTCCTGACTTTCAGGCTGCTCGGCAGGAGGAGGACCAGACATGTGATTGTGCAAGCCTCCAAATCTATATACCTTCATAGGTGGGTTGACCGGCTCAAACTAGTTGCAGCAGTATTTTGTGGTGATTTTATTTTGGTACTTTACTCAGTTACCTCACTCTGCATATCAGCCCTTTGGTGGTAATATGACACTAATTAAGAACTTTAGTAACACTAATACATATTTATTGGAAACGTATGTAAAAAGCTGTAGCTACTACCCAAAAAAAATGACACATTCCGAGGACTGACTACAACTCTTCTAGTAAATCACCTTTCTTATGACTGTCTTCTTGTGGCTGGCAACACCCCTTAACACTATTTTATGAACCCCCATTATCACATTCCCCTGGTTGACCCTTTGTTCTCTAGACAGACACGGAATAACTCATCCTGTCCTCTTAGATTGCAGTCAGATAACTTAAATCTAAGCCAGGATTAATGTTTTATAACCTTACAGCAGTTACAGTCTCTAATAACCTGTCCTGTGATTTTCTTACATTATTGTACTCACTGTCCCCTCCCTTGTTCTGTCCCACCTCTCCAGTGGTCCTCCTTCTCTCATCAGCCTATCTTTCATCATACTCATTTCCCCATTTCCTCCCACTCTTTATACATCTCTTTCCACCCCACCCTCCTAATTTGCTCCTTCTATAACATCTTCTCCTCGCTCCGGGCACACCTCCATTCCCCTATAGGCTCTGCATCTGCCTTATGTTCTATCTTCACTCTCTTCCTGTTACACCCCTGAACCATCTAAGTGCACTGTCAAACCCGCCAACCTCATCCCCATTCCCCCTTCCTTCTTTCCTGGAATGTTAGATCAGTTTGTATTAAATAGACCTTTATCCATGAGTACCTTTTGAGGTCACTCTATTTGCCTCTTCCACTCAAATTATCTTTATGTCATGGTCATCTACAACCGCCCTGGTCCCTCCTCCCACTTATTTGATCTCACCCAATAAACCTCCTCCCCCTCCCATTCTAGAATTACTCACTTGACCTAGTATTTTCCTGCTAATTTCCACCTCCATTACTCAGACCGAATGTTCTTTCCTTTGGCATTTCCCTTCCACCTTCAACCCACCCCTCACAAGGTTATGCTCACCAAGTGCAACGTTGCTGCTCTCGACCTGCTTTCTTCTCTTAAGTGGAGACTCTCCTTTCTCCCATCTCCACCCTCTCCTGCCCTAAGCAAGTTATCTCTGTTTAGAACTCTACCCTCTCCTCTGTTCTGACTCTGCTGCTCAGGCTGTGGGGCCTATTCATCATCACTTATTTTTTACAAAAGCAGGTGAAAATTAACAATTTCACATACTTTTGTAGCAAATAAGTGTCAGGGCTATTCATCAAGTTCTGAAAAAGCATCTGTTTCAGAACTTGATTGTCACGGGTTGGCGTGCGCTTGGACCCGGAGTGGAGTCGGATGAGGAATGAGGACTTGTTTGCTGGTACTTGAAGGCAGCCGGCCTTAGGGGAGTATGACTTATGAAGCAGTGGCACGCGACGGGATCAGGAGACAGGTAGTAACAGGAGCAAACTGCACCAAGGCTGAGAGGGGAGTCTGCAGAAACACACTGGTACTGACACTTTAAATGAGCAAAGGAGCACAGAGAACTAGCTCACAGCATACGCTGTGATAGACGTTGCACTGGCAACTAAAGAGCCTCTGGACAGCCCTTTAGTACCCTCAGGTAGTGCAGGATTGGTTGCTAGCCTCCCCAGCCCAGACTGAACCTGATTGGCCAGAAACGACATGTGACCCAAATCCAAGATGGCCACGCCCAGTGGTCACAGCATGGAAGCTCTGCCAGTCTCAGCCCCTCTCACCTGCCTCCAGATGGAAGCCCTTGGTCTGCGGAGACTCACAGCACCCAGCGCTATTCTCCAGGAACCTGCACCTCTGCTGGAAACACCATGCCACAGCGCCCGGAGCAGTAAGCGCCGCGATCTCAGCAGCCTGTCACCCCTGGTCGTGACATTGATGATGTTACTGAACGCCATCTTGAGATGGTGTTCAGCCCCCGATAATCTTCACAGGCTGCTGTTTGCACTGCAGCCTGTGAATATTTACATGTCGATTAACAAAAAATTATAATAATAAAAAAAATATTTATATATAGCTTTTGGAGTCCGCGTATAAAAAATAATATTGGTGGTGGGATTATATGCTAGGGGCAACCATCCAAATTCTTGCCTAGGGCACCAAAATGGCTAGGGCCGGTCCTGGTCTCCACATTCAGACTGGACAGCGGGACTGGACCCAATTGCTTAGCAGGCACCTCAGTGAAATTGGTATACTGCTACAGTATATAATCTGGGTCTGTGGCCCCCTGTGTCTCTGGGCCCCATGGGTGTAGTCTCTCGATCATATCTAGCAGCACCATAAGATATCCACCTAGACTAGAACCACCATCCATGAGTGTATATGTCCAGTGCAACATCTCTTAAACCCTCTTTCCTAAAATTAGCTTATACATATGAAATCAAAACCATATGAACTACATAATCAAGCAAAACTAGACTAACTAGACTAGTAAACAGCTCTAGAAATGTTTTCTTATCTAATCTTTAAAAGAAGAGAAAGCTGAGCATTACTGTAGGTTAAATAAACATGGACATTTTTTGTTTATTGCAATGTTAGGACTCCTTAGACTTTTCTGCAATGTAACAGGTTTGTCAAATACAAAATACTTTCACCCACAGTTTCTAAGTTCAGATTGTAAATTCCCACAAATGGCTACTATAATGAGCAATAATCATGTGATTATAATGGTCATCCTCCTACAGGTTTTCCATCAATGTACATATATTCCATATTACCATAAATGAGAGTTGCACAATCCATTGTATTATTGTTGCTCATTGGAAGTGTAAATGTAGGGTTAGAATATGTAAGTAGCAAGCTGGAAGTATAAACATAAGCTGGGTACACTCTCTACGATTTATCGTACAATATAATGCTCAGTCATAAATTGGAATGATATATCGCCCACATTGTATATTGTGTACGCCCAATCGTCCCCTCTGCTGTTCTTCACAGCAGATGGTACAATGCATTGAGCGACGGGGAGCAGCACACATCGTGCCGTTGTACAACGGATCATTCAGTGTGTGTGGCGTGTGTGATGTATCGTTGCATCGCATCACACTGTCACTGAGTTGCACCATCTCATGGTGTGTACCCAGCTTTACTATCACAAAAAGTTTGGTTTGACACATCTTCATGCAGCCGTCTGATTTGCATCACTGCTCTGTGTCTTTGGTTGCCCTATGTAACTGATCAGATACTAGCTAAAATTTCTCTATTGCATCCTGGATAAATTATAGTCAGAATCTGGTTGGTTGCTATGGGAAACACCTCCACTTCTTTGTTTTAGAAGCTTTAGTAAGTCTACCTCTTAGTCTGTGTCACCTGCTATGTCATCCTTCTACCCCTCACACCATGATATTACCCCATCGTGTGCTATCCTATTCTCACTTGCACAATCACATGAGTGAACAGGTTGTTTCCAAGAAGTGACTTCCTCAGGCAGCATGACCAAGCATAGACACAACAGGTGACATTACTCCGCAGCAGCAGCAAAGTTCAGATGCCTTAAAAGCCCAGGACCACCTGCGAGAATCACCTGACACAAGAAGGGAATGGCAGCATCCAGAAGCTCTCTGAGCTGGACAGCAGCAGGAGAGAGAACAACCATGGACTCTCATTCTGCAATGTACTGATATGCGAGAGATGTATTAAAATTATGTATAAATAAGGATGCTAAACTGTCCTGTCCTGCTTCCACCCTTATTGATTTGAAGAAGGGTCATTTATCGCCTGAATGTATTAAAACCTATTTGCCGAAGATGGAGAGTGCTAACTCACCTACCTGACAAATCACAATTTCCCTCTCTCGACTGTTTTGACCAGCACTTCAGGTAGTCTGCACATGCACCAATCAAAAGTGACTGATGAGACGCTGTAGATGTGTGCTGTAACTATAGCAGAAAACTACAATTTTATTTCAATGTAACACAAACACTGCATAGATACAAAGCCAGAGACCCATGGACGGAGCTGGTGAAATCGAAAGGTACAATGGGTGAAACAGTCAGCATCACTTCAATTTCATAACTTACAGCACCACTTTGGCGCCCTGTCTGCTTAATAGCATCACCGATAATGATGGGGGCACATAGCTCCTCTGTCATTTGGATCACTTCCCTGCATTCATACATGCAGAGATTTTGTTACTGCAGCACAAAACGTGCACAGTTACCAGAAAAGCAACTACACATCTTACGGATTCAGTATGACTTACCGCCGGCAGCGGCAGCCCGACAAGGATGAAAATCCTGATCGTCCCAAGGTAAGTATTCACTAACCTATTCTACCCCCTAACTCTAACCCTCCCTTAGGGGTGCCTAACCCTAACCTCCCCCCTAAGTGCCTAACCTTAATCCCCCTTCTAAGTGCCTAAACCTAACCCCCCCTTCCCCACCGCCTAAACCTAAGTCCCCTTGTGGGGGTGCCTAACCCTAACTCCCCCTTCCCCTAGCCTAAACCTAACCTCCCGGAGGGGTGCCTGACCCTAAATCCCCCCCAGGAACCCTAAACCTAACTCTCCCCCGCCCCCGCGGCCGTCCGTGGCCGTCGCCCGGCTTACATTCGATCGGTAAGCCGGGTGTTGGACTCCTGGTGTAGGGAAAATGACAGGCGTCGGGATTTCGACATCTGTCATTTAACCCTTGCCGGGATTATACAGTCCGGAAGCCGGCGGTCGGGATTCCGTACATCGGCTTCCCGACTGTTTCCCCTTCTTACATCTCTCCTATGGTCTGAAGTCAGATTAAAAATCCAGCGCCTGGCAAGGAATACAGGGCCTGATTCAGAGCCGCTCGTAAGCGGCCGCTCGTTCGCTCCGAGCGATGTTCGCACATCTGCACATGCGTATGGGTTGTAATGCGCATGCGCCAACCAGTCAGTGCGGTCGGAAATCGTGTGCTCGCCAAATAGCGAATGCCTGCTAATTTGAGTGACAGGATGAGGCGTTTGTGGGTGGTAACAGGGGAAGGTGCTTGAAAACGGGGAGTGGAGATCCGAACGCAGGCATGCCAAACGGTCAAAACGGGCGTTTTAAGGGAGTGCATAATTAACAAAGCAGTGTCATCGACCACGTCACTTGGTTGTCTTTTAGCCTGAACTGCTCGCATGATTGTGGTAGGAAAATGCTACCACAAGAATAGCGAGCAGTTCATACGCCTTTCGATGTACTCGATTAATCTAATAAATAGCGGAGATGACGTATGATGCGAGCGGCCAGGGGGCATCTTTACAAAATAGCGAGCGCATGTTTTGTTCGCTCGTTCAGACATAGAGGCGTCAACAGACCGCAAAGAGCGAGCACTCTATTTAAATATCCGGCCCCTTTTTCTGAACGAGTGAGCGCAAATAGCGTCCGGCTCTGAATCAGGCCCACAGATCAATGTAAGTTCATTAACTGAAAGAAGGATCAGGTTTGGTATGTAGTAACAATATGGAAATAATTGCCCACACTAGGGCCAATATAAGGTAATATGTTAGGGTATGTCCTATAAAATGATGGAACTTCTAAATTAATTTTCTAGTCTTATAAATGGAATATGGTGAGGCTCTTGTAGTCAGTAGGTGTCACGAATCTGAGTCTTATTATTCTTACAGACTCAGACATATATTTATTTCGGTTTTCAAGACATCCCCGGGACTCCTCCGTGTGATTAATGCACCTGTGTGCTCATCTGGTCAGCTAGCCCAATGACTATTGACCACCCCCTCTTTAAACCAGTTCCTGTGAGCAACCCATTGCCTGAACAAAGTGTCCCTTCCCAGGATAGTGCTAGGCTCCAGGATTACTCCTTGTATTCTGTGTTTGAGTTCCGTGTGACTCTATCTGCTACTTTGTGGATTCTCACTATTTATCATCTGCTGCTGTGTTCCGTTACATGTCAGCGGCGCAGCCTCCATGCTGCAGACAGACCTGCTCCGACCACTTTGTCTCAGCCAGCAAGTATACTGTCTTTCATCTGTCACTGTGTATCATCACCTGTCAGCATGTTAGCTTCCACGCCGCATACCACATTACTACTCCTCATTGCAGAGCCGATGAGTACAGCCGAAATCTTAATTCCATCATACCGCTGGGACAGTTACCTATTCTGTTTTACTCTGTGTTTGGTGCTTGTCCAGGTTATCAGGTTATATTATTGTGGTGCACTTGTATTGGTTTCCCTTTGCTGAGTGGGTGGAGGGTTCCAGGGCTAGGGTTCAGTGTGCAGTATACGGTCTGTTCACTGAGGTGTTCAGTAAGCTGTATTACTTATCCTGACTCTCAGTTACTGAATTCCTCTCTGGTTACAGGTTCAGGTATTGCGTCAGAGCAGTACCTGAGTTACAGCTCTTGTTAATCTGCATACATATTTACCATCACTGTTCTTTCGCTTGCATTTCTACAAATCGCTTGCATTCATATTTCATTTACATTTCCAATTTTCATTCCTCTAGTTTACTTATCAACACCATGACAAGGTTTTCTTCAACTCCTTCCTTCAATCAGTCTCTACCTAATCCTTTGTTCTGCTTCCACCTTTATCCTTTCCCCCTTGTCTCCTCCACCTCCTTCTCCCCTTCTTCCCCCTCCTCTGTCTGCCTACTCTTCCCTCCTCTCCCATTACTCCACTTTCATCCTGTTCTACCCCCCCTTTATCCTACTACCCAGGGCCAACTCCAGGGTTAGTCGCGCCCTGTGCCGGCTAGGTGTACCGCGCTCCGTTTCGTGCACCCAAAAATGGATGTGTGACCTAATTACCATAGACCACACCCCTTAAGTGATGTTACACGGGAGGCGTGCCATGCGGGCACGCCCCCAAGTAACGTCAGGCTTGGGGAAGCCCAACACTCATCACTAGCTGGGCTTCCCCCAGCCCTCTCCCGGCACTGAATGGATGTCACGCGCATGCGCGCAGCATCCATTCAGCCTCCAGGGTCCAGCACAGCTGAAGCAGTGGGTGTACCCAACCTCCCGACCAGACCACCCGCGGGCCACTTCGGCCCATGGATGGAACAGCGGGACAGTGTTGTCCCACTGAAATTGGGATGTTGGGGAGGGGTGCGCCCTCTATGGGGTGGTGCGCCTGCATGACCGCACTGGTTGAACACCCCAAGAGCCGGCCCGTAGCCACTACTAATCCCTCCTCCTACACTTTTCTCCCTGTCACTTAACCCCACTGCCATCCACATCTCACTCCCTACCCACCTCCTACAGGTTCCCTTTCTAGCTCAGGTGCCCACACCATCACTAAACTCTATTCATATCGGTCCCCCAAATTAATCTCACTGTCACGGCTGCCGACACTTGAGGCTCCTGGGAGGAGGCAAGCCTACTAGGCACAATAAACTGGGGTGGCTTTAGGAATGACCTTTTCATTAAATCTCGGTAGCACGGAATAAAAGTAAACAGAATTTATTCACAGGAGATATATAATAGCAACGTCTCACATAAAGTCTCAACAACACAGAGGTTCACATAAGCAATAATGAGTATAGGAGAAAACTCCCCATATATAGTCTTTAACACAGAAGAGCTAATGTGGTAGGGAACCCTGAGTCCAGTATGAGGCTAACACCTCAGGGTGGTATAGAGGAGCTTCACCTGGGTGGTATCCTGGAGTGATGGAAATCCGGAGCAGAGTGAGCTCTGTGATGCGGTGAAAGATGGAGCAGGGTTGAGCCCTGTGATGCAATGAAGTCAGAGCAGGGTTGAGCCCTGTGATGCGATGAGGTCGGAGCAGGGTTGAGCCCTGTGATGCGGTGAGGGCCCGGAACAGGGTTGATCCTGCAGTGTAACTAGAATCCGGAGCAGGGTTGAGTCCCACGATGCAATGAAGGTTGAAGCAGGGTTGGGCCCTGTGAAGCGGTGTGGTTCCGGAACCGCAATGCGGTGATGATAACTGTAACGGTGCAGTTGACAACTGTAACGAAGATGGGTTCGATGGCCACAGGAGTAAGAGACAACAGGCAAAGTAAATAGTGCAGCAAAAGGTGAAACCTCAGCAGTGGAGCAGAAAGCAATACTTAGGCAATGGCTATGCTGAGCTCTGTCGTGCGGCTGGTAACTGGCATCAGAAGTTTAGCTGGAACATGAGCGGAGATATAGCAAAGTCCACAGCAACCCACAGGCACAGCAGGGATCTGGCAGGAGTCCAAGAAAGACCTGAAAGTAATGTTGCACAGACACTGAGACACAGTTAGTAACAGGTTTTATACTAGAGGTCTGTGATCCATAGGAAGTTCAGAACATGTGACCCAAATGGAATCAGGTTTGAAATAATGAACAATCTAGGATTCCCACAACCTGACAACACCTTGGAAACAGATGATCACTTTAACTCTCTATCCCCTGTATGTGAAGAACACCAGCAAGCAGGATAGCTTCTCCAACGACCACAAAAGAACTTTGGAAAAAGTAATCTATCTTTATGTACTGAAATAGTTGCAGTCCTGACACTCACCTCCACGTTACAGCAACCTTGATAATCTTATTCACATCTCCCCCACAAATGCTTTCGCTCTATCCTGTGCCCTCTGGAATGCCAGGTCAGTCAGCCCCCACCCATGACCTTTCCATCTCCAACTCCCTACATCTAGCCATTACTGAAACCTGGATCTCACCCTCTGGCACCACTTCTCCTGCTGCTCTATCCTCTAGGGGCCTCACCTTCTCCCACATCCCCACAGCCTGGGGGTCACCATGGTGGTGGGGTTGAGGTCCTTCTATCCACCAGTTATTCCTACCAGCTAATACCCTCTGAACCATCCCTTACATTCCCCACATTTGAGTTTCATGCTATACGCCTCTTCCAACCAGTAAACCTCAGAGTAGCTGTCATTTACCATCCCTCTGGCTCTCCCTCCAAATTCCTTGACAACTTTGCTTCCTGGCTCCCTCACTTTCTCTCCTCAGATCTTCCCTCCATTATCCTAGGTGATTTTAATATTCCTATTGACATTCCCACAGAATCCTCTGCCGCTAAACTCATTACCCTCACCTCTTCATTTAGTCTCGCCCAATGGACCTCATCACCTTCTCATGTGTGTGGGCACTCACTTGACCTGGTCTTTACTCACTGTTGTGATATTTCTGATTACTCCAATTCCCCATTTTCCCTCTCTAACCAACACCTTCTTTCTTTTAACCTATCCCTCTCTCCTTTACCGCCTAAGGCTACCATTACTAAGCGTAACATTGACACTGTTGCTTTTTCCTCCCTGCTGAACTCTCTTCTTTCACCTATCTTTTCTCTCTCCTGTTCCGAACAAACCACTTCCCTGTACAATTCCTCCCTTACTTCTGCTCTTGACTCCCATAAAAGTGTTCAAGAATTGCCGAGCATCTGTGGAGGAAATCACGCTCTAAGGCTGACTTCCTCCATTTCAAATTTATTCTCTCATCCTACAGTGCTGCCCTGTCCCTCTCCAAACAAACATATTTGAAGAACCTCATCTCCTCCCAGTCCTCAAACCCCCGGCGTGCCACTTTCAACTCCCTCCTCTGCCCATCCCCTCCTTGCCTCCCTTCCTCACTGTCTGCCCTTGACTTTGCCACCTACTTTACATCTAAAATTTACTCCATACGTGAGGACATCATATCCCATCAGACACTCAGCACTCCAGACCCTCCTTTCCCTGACCACCCCTCCCCTTCTGTCTCACCAACTCTGACATCCTTCTCCCCTGTTTCTGGAGAGGAAGTCATGGCCCCCATCCGGTCCTCCCCTCCTTCCACATCCCCATTGACCCTATCCCTTCCCGTTTCCTCTGTTACCTGTCTCCGTCTGCCTGTTCCCATATTGCCCACCTCCTCAATCCCTCCCTATTATCTGGCACTGTCCCTTCTGCATTCAAACATGCCCTTGTCTCGCCCATTTTTAAAAATTCCTACCCTTGATACTAACATACTCCCAACCAATCTCTCTCTCGCTTCCAAACTCCATGAGCGTATTGTTTACAAACGCCTTACCACCTTTCTTTCCTCCAACTCCCTCCTTGACTCATTTCAATCTGGCTTCCGTTCTCTCCACTCCACTGAAACTTCCCTTACGAAAGTCAGCAATGACCTCCTTGCTGCTAAATCCAAGGGCCACTACTCTCTGCTCATTCTCCTTGACCTCTCTGCTGCACTCGACATTGTAGACCACCCTCTCCTCCTGCAAATCATTAACTCTCTTGGTTTAAGTTGCACTGCCCTCTCCTGGCTGTCCTACCTCTCTGATCGTTCCTTCACTGTCTCCTCTCATGACTCCTCTTCCCCCCCCCACTTCCACTAACAGTAGGACTTCCCCAAGGTTCTGGCCTTGGACCTCTCCTTTTCTCCGTATATACGTCCTCTTTAGCTGAACTCAAACTCTTTTGACCTCCAATATCATCTCTATGCTGATGATACTCAAATTTACCTTTCCACCCCTGAGCTTTCCCCCTCACTTCTTACCCATATCTCCAACTGTCTCTCATCCCTTATATGCTCTATTCCCTCATATGCTTCTCTTTACATTTTCTTCTACTCCTTACTCCCCATAAGGGCACCTAACAATTGACTGCCTACTCCCTGCTGCTTATTGTAAATGCTTTAATCGCTATTGCAGCAATGTATATAAATCATGTCCTTGTCCTCCACTGTAATGTACTGTAATTTACTTGTTTCTTGTTCACTTATTAGTTTTATGTACTATGTAAGGCGCTACAGAACACTTGTGGCGCCATATAAATAAAGGATAATAATAATAATAACAGCTTCCTCAAGTTGTACTCTGACTACAGAAGACTTCGAGGTCTGAGTTCCTACCAGTATTATATTGTTCTGAGTCCTGGAGTTCATCCTGGATTCTGGAGTGTATCCCTGGTCTTGCTGGCCTTCACAGGTCACTAGGCAAGAAGTCACCCAGTGGACCTGGTCTGCACACTCCCGTTCCAGTTCAGTATCCATGTATATAACAAGCCTGTGGTTCCTACAATGTTAATAGTGTGCCTGTACTCCCGGTTATACCCATGAGCAAGAGTTACATTAAGCCTCCTTATTTCATCTGCACCTCCGTTCAGGGTCCTGAGAACTGAATAGTACAAGGAGAAAAAAAAGACAGACTGCTCTTGTGAGTGCAGTCTTACCCTTTATATAAAAACACCACATCTTATTAATACCATTAAAAATGTATATCCAACCCCAAAATTCATATATATGTGAATGAACCAATATTGGTAATCGTAAGCGTATATTATATTGAATCAACTTTATTGGTATTCACATATCCTAACTTATTACTACAGTTATTTTATTTTTTTATTATTATTATTATTATTTTAATTCTCATTTTTATTTTTCACATTCACATAATTCTGGATAAATATCCAAACTGAGTTAACAAAATATTAAAACAGTTAAATAAAGAATTACATGAAAATAGTGTCAGTATATGGAAAAAAAATATTTAAAATTGGTAAATGTACTTGCAAGTGCCCTTTTTATTTGCATACTGGTCAATTGGTTGACATTCCGAAGGTCAACCCCAGATGGTTGACACATCGTCATTAGGTTGATCATCATTCTGTTGACATGTATTTAGGTCAACAGGGTTAAATGGTCGACACAGTCAAAAGGTTGGCATTTAACACATTGACACTAAAAAAATTTTTTCATGATTCAGTTTGGGGGGTATAGGCTAAAATAACAAAAAAAAGTGTCAACATTTTAGCGTTGACATGTTACATGTAGACCTTTTGACTGTGATGAACATTTAACCCTGTTGACCTTAATAGATATTGACAGAATGATGCTTAACCAAATGACCATGTTGACCTTTTTACTGTTGACATGCAGAACCAGTCAACCTTTATACTGTAGACCTTTTGAACCACACTCCTTTATTTAATATGTTCTCCTGTGTGTGACAGAATGTTTGTAGGTTTAACACTGGAAACTGTTGTAAATGAGTTCAAAGTATTAAACTGCTACATTTCTTTCAAAACCACATAAATTCTTACACATGTATCAAATTTCGACACTTTCTAAGGTCATCTATGCACAATCAGATTAGAATTGTACTGTGGTTCATCTTGAGACAAAAGAGATGATTCCTCTGATAAATATATTTAGTATCAAGGCCTTGCATTAGACACTATGGCCCCATGTGGGTACTTCTAGTGTAATGAGAAATCCTTAACCTGTGTAGTGATTGAATAATTAAATCTGAAAGATTACATATGTTCTTTATCACTGCTTCATAATTAATATGATGCCTGAGTTAATTGCTAATACTTTCAGTTAACGGGTAATAAATAGATGTATTCATAAATGCAATATAATATCATTTATATTTTTATTGATCTCTTATGGTAGCAGTCTGCTTATGAACCTGGATGGTGCATGCATTCAGTTTAAATCAGCCAGAACGCATGCATGCAGTTTCTAGACCCTCGCATTAACTTTCTAATCTGGCCGGCATACACACACATAAACGTACTAAGGGGTATGAATTATTGATGAGATAATGCAAGAGACAGTTAGTGAACGCCAACCCGCGTTTTGCTAATCTTTTTCAAGACGGGAGAAAAAAAGCATTAGTGTTGAAAAAGCTCTGCGAATTGTGCGTTGGCGTGCCCCTCTAAATCACACCCACAGTTGTTCATATTGCTAAATTGCCTGATATATATCTTTGTCTACACCGGCTTACTGTAAACTTGTACTATCAGTATACAGTAGTCCTTTGTTGTCTGCAGCAGCTTATTGTATATCTGTACAAATGTCATATAAATCCTGGGGTCAACATATTGCTCTATGGGAAAGGCTGCTGTTATAGGCAAAAACCTGTTATAAAGTTTTACACTGATGCTATGTATAGTTATTATAATTACAAACAAAAAATATGGTAGTTGCTCAAATCAGCTTAATGACATACCACAGGTGCTTGTAAAGGGCGAGGTTTACACTGAACACAGAAAAATAGGATTTGCCCTCCAGCACACTGTAGCAAAATCAAAAATACTTAAATCCTACATGATAATAGAGATTCAGAGGTATTAGTCACATACATTTGCAAATATATGAATAAGCGCCAGGCCAATCGTCAAGGCTCCTCTATACTGGTGTCCCTAACATTAAGGGGTTCACGTCCGAGAAGCAAGGCACCCCAAAAAAATTCCAGCCAAGGGCCATCCCCAGGGCATCACACAAAAAGGGGGAAAAAGGTGATAGTGAAGTGTAAAGGATAGATGTGTAAGGATAAATAAATAAGTATTAATGTGCTTTATTGCACACCTGAGGGAAAGGAGACGCCCTCAGTCTGGTTTAGCACCCCTACCTTATTGGTTTAAAAGCATGGAGTTTGGTAATGAATATACAAACTGGTATTAGGCACAATTCTAGGTAAGTCCTACAAGTTTTATATACTGTAGCGCAACTTTGGTTCATTTTTGGGGCGTGGGTCACCCTGGATTGCCTTTGTTGATCTGTTTAAGGGCACCGCATTATAACACATTTTTCTTTTATAACACATTTTAACTCTTCACTGTTTGTTTATTATACATGTACTTCACTTTTTTATTTTCATTCTTTATATGTAGCTATTGCTGCTCTTAAATATCTTTTACACTGCACTTTTCTTACTATGGCGGTGCCCTGGGGCAGCTTAGCTGAGCCAGTTTGGGGGTGTCCTGCATTCTGGATTTCAATCCTGGTATGTTAGGGACCTACCCTAAAGAGGTTATGGTGGGTAGGCCCATAACCTTGGCCAAGATTATGCTAAAAACCTCTATTGATTGAAAAATTCTATTGCATTTATATATTAATAATAATTTGGAGTTGTGCACCTGAGATTTGTCTGTTTTTGTGCCTGCAATTAGTCTAATCAGATAGCACCTCCCATTATATATATTACAGGGTGTGCAGTCCAGAAATCTTTCCCATAATGGAACTGGTTCCCTTGTATTTATTGATGATGTGACTGCTGACAAAAGCAGCAGAATTAATTCTGAAGTGTTTCGGGCAATATTATATGCTCATATTCAACCAAATGCTTCAGAACTCATTGGACGGCGCTTCACAGTGCAGATGGACAATGACCCGAAGCATACTGCAAAAGCAACCAAAGAGTTTTTAAGACTAAAAAGTGGAATGTTATGCAATGGCCAAGTCAATCCCCTGACCTGAATCCAATTGAGCATGCATTTCACTTGATGAAGACAAAACTAAAGGGAAAATGCCCCAAGAACAAGCAGGAACTGAAGACATTTGCAGTAGAGGCCTGGCAGAGCATCACCAGGGATGAAACCAAGTGTCTGGTGATGTCTATGCGTTCCAGACTTCAGGGTGGAATTGCCTACAAAGGATTTGCAACAAAGTATTAAAAAGTGAACGTTAGATTTAGGATTTTTTAGTTTGTCCCATTATTTTTGGCCCCTTAAAAAGTGGGAGGTACATATAGAAACCGTTGTAATTCCTACACCGTTCACCTGATTTGGATGTAATTACCCTCAAATTAAATCTGAAAGTCTGCAGTTACAGCACATCTTTTTCATTTCATTTCAAAGCCATTGTGGTGGTGAATAGAGGCCAAAATATGAAAATTCTGTCAATGTCCCAATATTTATGCACCTGACTGTATATACCTTAGCCTGCCCCACTGTCAGCCAAAGTTTCCCAGTGTGCTAGTTGGTCTGTCACAAACCTGCAGACAAAATGTTGCTTTCTCTCTAATTTCTGTTAAACTTGATGCTTATTTGTGTTCCTATGTATTTGTTAGTCCATATTGTCAGTTGCTTTGTTTTTTGTCTCCTCCATGATGGTGGCCATTTTGTTGAGGACCTTTCTATACAGAACCCTTATCCGCAGCTGCCGGGACGGGCCCCCTCTCTGTCTGGGCCCGGGACGAGAGCGGCCTGCTTAAAGGCCTAGGGATGGTTATCAATTTTGGGGAGACTCCATGCTGTTTTTTTTTTAAATTTTGCTAATTTTTGCATTTTTAATATAAAAAAAAATAATTCTCAGATCCTACACTCTGTTCAATGCTAATATTTTTGGGCTGGATTGCCAAGTAAATATGGGGTTTGTATAATATTACTGGGTGAAAATTGGGATATCACTTTCTGTTGTAAAGTGTGGTTTCTTTGCGCTTTTTGATTTTAGTAAATTGGCAGGATGTAATCCTGAATGGGAAAACTAAGGCCCTGATTCAGACCCACTCGCGAGCGGCTGTCCGCTCGCAAGTGGGTCGATGTCCTGCACTGAGCATGCGCACGACGGAGGGAGCTCCGTCGTGCGCATGCGCCAGACGCGACGAGCGAAGGAAAGTCCTTCGCTCGTTGTGTCTGATCAAAGGGGGCGTGCTGTTGATGTTGATTGACAGCACGCCCCCTTTGGTGGGCGTGCCGGGGGCGTGCCTCCCTGCCGGGGGCGTTCCCACGGGAACGCCTCCCGTCAGAAGCCGGCCCACTGACATCACTAGTGATGTCAGTGGGAGTGATTTTGGCTCTGATAGAGCCAAAATCACTCCGGAGCTTGCGGTTGAAAACCTCAACCGCAGGCTCCGGCTTGCAGTTTCGATGGTCGCAATGGTCACGACCATCGCGGCCATCAAACTGCACGCTCGTATAGGCTGTGGGTGGTGACCCACAGCTATACGAGCGTCCAGGAGGACGCTCCATTTTTATGGAGGGCGGCCCTCATTCAGAGCGTGCGCTCTGCTCAGAGGGTACGGCTCTGAATGAGGGCCTAAGATCCTACTTCAAAGCCCGCCATTTAGTAAACAAATGTATAATGACACTAGCAGCACTATCTAGTTGCTTCTGATTGTCTGATAGTGTTTTCACAGTTCCAACTGATAGTACTTAACACAGGGCCGTTACACTAGGTGTGTGCCAGTGGTGCGGTCATGCAGGGTCTGGGGTGGCACCATTGCTGATGATACCCGCATATGGCTTGCAGGATACCTGGAATGGCACCCTACAGCCAGTAGTGATACTGCAGAGCCGTCTGGAGCCACCCTGCAACCTGTGAAGCTGCCTGGAACGTCCGCAGTGCACTACATTCTAGAGCCCAGCCCCCTGGCCATGATGTCATAACGTCACGGGATTAGAGGTCAAGGCTGGCATATGGCACACTGCTGACTTCAGCATTAACATTGTGTCTACTTTAATGTTAAATTGTAATTTAATTTTGACTACTGCAGGAAACAAGATCACATTAGATTAATAAAGTTGTATATAAAGAGTACCTATGTTGTTTATACTTAATTACATTTTATATGGAAAAAACTGTGAAGACACTAGTCACACTTCTGTATATGCCCCTTCAGAACATTATAATCTGTTTATACTAATACTGTCTAGCTATATCTCTACACTATTGTGGGCTACATTATGTAGATGGTTAGTAATCAGATAAAATAGAACAGAAGGTCTTAATTGGATAGTATAGTCCTGGGTTACGGGAGCTTTAGAAAATTACAACATTGCCTAAAGAGGTGAGATTCAGGGGAACACTTGAAGGTTTGAAGGCTAGAGGAAAGTTTTGTTGTGGAAGGGAGAATGTTCCACAGCGTAGCTGTAAAAAGCCATTTACCTGGGAATGGGAACCAGGAAGTCATGAATGTGATTTGTTGAACTGGAAAAGTGCTGGTGAACTGGAAGGGTTTAAATCATACTTGCCTACTCTCCCGAAATGGTTTGGGAGCTTCCCGAAAATCGCGTGTTGCTCCTGGCCCACCGAAAGAGTGGGCAAGTCTCCCAGCCGGTGCCTTTAAACTCCAAAATATTTATGATTCCAGGATAGTATTTGACCTGCTCACCTGAGACTATTGCTACTTCTCCCGTGTCCTTAATTCCTATTTTAGAATTGAAGTGATCTTGCTCAGTCATGACATCATCCTGAAACTCACAAACTACCCAATCCATCCTATCACTTGGTATAGCTATGCCCCAGTCTCCACAGACTTTTGATCCTGGGCACTCTGCCCTCCTAAATCGACCTGAAGACTTAGGGCCTGATTCAGAGGTAGATGCAATACATATGTTTCCTGTGATTATTTTTGTGCTGCGCATGCATATGATCCAACCCGCACATGCAAAATGTTATTATTGCCATCAGTTGCAATGTGGACTGAATTGATTAACAGCCAGGGAGCGTTCATGGGAGGTTACGTGGGGGGCATGGGGACTCAAATGCAGGCGTGCGTCTTTGTACGAGGGCGGCAGACTTGATACACCGCTAGAAGGTGTATCAAGTCTGTCTGTGACCAATTATCTAGACATATTCGTGAAGGTATTTCTTGGAACAGCAGGTAATTAAAGGATGATCAGCCATAGTACAATATTAAAAATTGTAAATATATAGTGAATTAATATGTTCTAATATGAATAGTTAACAACAGTTAAAATATTCTGCTAACAAGTTGACCAAACGTTTAGATAACCATAGTCATGAATCTCAGTTTCCTGTCTTGCACACTTTGCTGATGTTGAAATTTTGCCTGCTACTTAAATGATTGATGTAAGATTATTTATTGTAAACTTTAATAACTTAGGGTCTGATTCAGCAAGGATCGCAAGTATGAATTCTCCCGCAGTTGGCTGCTGTTGCGTCTCTGCGCATGTGTGTGCGTGAACCAGTCATTGCGATCAAGTAAGGGATCGCACAGTATATGCAGTTAGCACGGAGAGACCTCCGATGTTGATTGACAGGAACTGCCATTAGTGGGTGGTGGTGGGGGGTGGTCATGCGAACGCAGGCGTGGCTGTGCATTTGAACGGTGTTACAGGAGCCTGCATAATTAAGCTTGTGCTGTAGCATACGCAGCCGTGCGTCTCGATGTACACAGGAAGCTGCCACAATCCTGCGGCCGGTCAGGGTTACCACATTTGTGCGTATGGGTTCGATGTTTCTCGATGTTACCGATGTTTTCGCAAGCCTGCGTACTGATCAAGCATAGAGTAAAGGGAGGTGGACTGGCTTTATGTAGGGCTGGGCGTCTGCATCTTGTGTTGCGATTGCCGTGTGTATGCATTCATTAGCATATTCTCACAGCAGCCAAGTACGTGCACTCTCTTATTTGCGATCCTTGCTGAATCAGGCCCTTTGAACTAATATTTTTCTTGCTTCATTTTACTAGTCGTACGTATGAGCAAAATATCCGACCCAAATGCTAAAGTGCAGTTTTTGTCATTAAGGTTCAGAAGTGGGGTGTAGGAAATGACTAAACTTTGAAACAATAGTTCATCTCCTATATAATCCACTTTCTGGGATCGTCAGAGACTTTTTTTTTAGTGAGATACTATTTATTTTGCATGTCTGTCTCTTTTTTTATTATCAGAAAGTGTATATTCAGTTTTGAAATTACAGTTCAGTGAAAGGGGAATGACCTGGCTTGTCAATCTGGACTTTGAGAGAACTAAGAGTTCTGTAATTTTTTTCTCTGTCTGTGTCTGGATGTCATGTAAGGTGTGATGTACTGTATCTTTGAAGCAGAATGTTTACAGAGGGAGTTTTATGAATGGCAGAATTTTGTGGTCAATGGAGGATATTCAATCATGTGATAATTGAAAATGAACTGTCCCTGTTATCAAGAATGTTCCTAAATGAGGCAATTCCGAACATGGTCGGAATCAACCCCTGCCAATCATATTGAGATAACAAAATACATTAAACAACCAAATAGTCATCATCCTTCATGTCACATTTCTATATAAATACCAAGATGTGGTCTCGAATACTTTTAACACTGTTCTCCTCCTGTGGAGGAGTCGAGCGACTCAATATAAGGCCCCATTTGTTATAAAAGGAGACTACACCAGTCTCTAATGCTGGAAATACAGCTTGCCTGTCATAATATAAGGTAGTGAGCAGTAGTGCTTTTACTGAGCCCAAAAATGGGGGAGTAGAGGTGGTCCAACTACATAATATCACTTTTTTTTAGCTATGGTTAAAATAACTGTTAGGAAAGGGACTATAGATATTTTATCCACACCAAGGTTCCAATCCCTAAAATTGGCACATAAAAGTACCAAAGGATCACTTCTAAGTTGTAGATGAAAAATATTATTAATAAAAACTACTACCTTTCCCCAGAATTTGCGTATTTCGGAGACAACCATAGATAGTGAAAAAAAGTTGCGTTTGGGCATCTACATTTGAGACAGTTACCCGACTCCTCCACCACCATGAAGCTCCTGCGAGCTTGTGATATATATACTCTATTGATAGTCTTGATATGGACATCCTGTAGCCAGGAGCAGCACAAGAATCTCAGGGTTGAGTCATAGTGTGTAAGCAAGTCATCGGCTGAAGTTACAGATGGTATGTCTCTACCCCACGACGCTACTGTTTGTTTTCAGACTCGATGGTATGAATTGCCAACAAGATCCAGCGTAAGTTATTTAGTTTTGTATGGATGAAGTATTATAAATGACAATAGGTTATGTAGTAAATCCGGGAATTTAGAGATAGGATTTGTGACATAATAGAGTGAGCAAAGTGAACTATTTGGAGATACATATAAAATTGCCTATGGGGTATACCATTTGTATTATGTAAGACACTAAACGGCATGACAATTCCGCCAGGATCAAAAACAACTTTCACCATAGCAATTCCCTTATCTTTCCACTGAAGGAACAAAGAGTTATCTAACCCTGGGGGGAACAGCGGGTTACCTACAAACGGGACTTATTTAGAACTAGTATATGGCCTATTAAGTTTCAGACATATAGTGCGCCAAGCTGCATAAGTGTCATGAAATAATACATTGTTGAGAATATAAGCGGGAATAAGACGCTTAGGAGAATGAATTAGTGCGGCCACCGAATACGGTGCAAACATGGCTAACTCAGTTGTTGGGTGTGTATAGGTGTCTCTACACACTAACCAGTCGCTGATGTATCTGAAATGTACAGCCCTCATGAACAATTCAGCCACTGCAATACGGGGATGACCTCCTTTCCATAAAAAGGAAGTAAACAATTTGGTAATAACCTTCACATCTGATAAACCTAAACAAATAGGCAGCATTTGAATCGGGTAGGACAACTTTTAATGAGAGCTATTCTACCCAAAAGGAAAGGGGCAGCATTTTCCAGGCATCTAGCAATTTGGTTAATTGTGATATAATAGGGGTGTAATTTAAACAATATAATGATGATAGGGATACTGGGATGTTAATACCAAGATATTTGAATTGGTTAGGAGAAATGCGAAAATGACTGTAAGCCGGATGTTGCAAATCAGTAGGGGAGATATTCGCGATAGGCATCAGTTCATATTTATGGAGATTAATTTTGTACCCCGCAAATGAACCAAAACTAGACAACAATTGAATTATTGCCGGGATGGAAGAAACTGCGTCAAAGACAAACAGGAGCATGTCGTCTGCAAAAAGGGACAATTTAAGTTCAGAAGATCCCATAGAAATACCTTTGAAATCGGTGGATGCTCGCAGAGCGATTGCAAGTGGTTCCAGTGCCACAACATATAGAAGGGGAGATAGGGGACACCCCTGTCGGGTACCTCTCTGAACACAAAATTAAGAAGAAATGTAACCGTTGCTAGACACCTGGGTAATTGGGGAAGAATACAATGTTGACAAAAGAGATATACATTGACTAGGGAAACCAAATTTAGATAAAGTGCAGTAAAGGTGATCCCATGTAACAAGGTCAAACGCCTTTTCAGCATCCATTGAAACAATGGACTTGGGTAAACTATCAGAAGTCAGGGCAGTCGACTGTATCACAGAAATCACCTTGCGTATATATATATATAGTAGAATGGTGTCCCCAAATAAAGCCTGCCTGGTCTGGGGAAATAAACATAAACATCTTGTAATCTGTGTCTAACAAGGATATGTGCCAAGAGTAGAGGATCACGACCTGGCTTAGGAAGTACTTTAATAGTAGCAGAATTAAAATGTGGAGGGATATAGTTATTCGTGAGAATAGAATTATAGAAAGAAACTAGGGGTGGGCAAATAGTATTTTGTAGTATCTTAAAAAATTGCCCAGAAAAGCCATCTTGGCCAGGAGCTCTTTCATTTTTTAATACACACCGTAACTTCTTCCAAAGTAATTGGGGTAATAAGCCTGTCGGCCTGCTCCTGAGTAATACTAGGAAGAGTAGTATGTTCCCAGAATTTCTGCTTCTTACTTTCGTCAATGTATGGATCTGAATAAAAGTCTTTATAAAAGTTACCAAACAGGTCAGCGGTCTTGACCTTTTTTAACCATATTGCCGTTAGGGCCCAAGAGAGATACAATAGAGGCGGGGGAAGAATGATTCCGAATCAAATTAGAGAGGAGGCAGCCTGTTTTTTTGCCATGTTTATAAAAGTGACAATTTTTAGTAAAAGTATGGCGGGCATCAAACTGATCGACAACAGCATCAAAGTGAAATTTTGCCTTTAAATATGTTTCTTTATAAGAGAGGGAAGGATTAACCTTAAAAGTTTTATAAGAGTTAGTTAAGTCTGACTGGGCCTGCATATACAATTTGGAGCATTCTTTTTTATGTTTGGAAACATAAACTATAATTTCCCCTCCGAGGACTGATTTGGCAGTTTGACAATACAAAGAAGGGTTTTGCTTGTGAATATTATTATTAGTTTCATACTCACACCACTTTGCTTCCAACATGCTACGAAATTTAACAGCGTTTGCAAGATATGCTGGAAAACGCCATGGTCTGTAAGAACCACTATCAACAACTGGAGCCATAAGAAAGCATATTAATGCATGGTCCGAAAGACCAATGGGTTCAATACCGGAATCCTCCACCCTAGATAGGAGAGGCTCAGACAATAAAATATAATCAATCCTAGACAAAGTGGAGTGCATTGCTGACAGACAAGTGTACTCCCGGTCAGTGGGATGTAACACTCTCCAAACATCCAGCAATCTCAATTCTGAGGCCATTAAAGGAATATCTAGTGAGGGGGGATTACGTACACGAGTTGGGTGCGTTGTCTATCCATGTATTCTGAGAATACTATATTAAAATCACCTGCAAATATGATAGATGAGTCTAAATGTGCAGATAATTTAGCTAATAGTGCTTGTAAAAAGCACTTGGAATATACATTGGGAACATATAAATTGCATATAACAAACTTGCCACAAAAAATATTTGCCTCAGATATTGTGTATCTACCGGAAGGGTCAGTATATAAAGAAAGAAGTGTGGGAGAGAGCTGATTTCTAACCAACGTGACAACACCTTTTTTTTTAGAGGAATACGAGGCTGAACACAGGACTGAATAGCCCATACAATTAAGCTTAAGGACTTCAGGTGGCAGCATGTGAGTCTCTTGTAGCATAATGACAGCTATATTCAATTTTCGTATATATATGTGAGTATTTTCTTGCATTTGATGGGGAAATTAATCCCACCAACATTCCGTGAACTAAACTTCAATGGGGCCATATCAGAGGATGAAGAAATCTAAAAATATCAGCACATATGTATCAATTGCAGTATATAATGAGGTTAGCAAACAGTAAATAGATATTATAAACAATACCATAGGAATCACATAATTGATAGCGAAGATATTTTGAAGATAGGTTATCCTGATAGAAATGAGTTGCATAAAAGAAACTATAACAAAATAAATGGGGGGAAATAAAAGTGAGGGTACAATCTTCATAACAAGAAATAATAAAAAGAAAACAAAGTAACGGCTTCAGCTTCTTCCCGAAGATACTGTATGTCATCTGGGGTTGAGAAATCCAAGTAGGAATTTTCGGTAAACAGATGAAGTCTTGCTGGAAACATTAAAGCAAAACGGCGATTTTCTTTGACCAGACCAGCACAAACTGAAGTAAAAGCTTTACGAGCCCTGGTTGCTTCTGCAGAATAATCTTGGAAGATAAATAGCTTGTGACCCTCCCAAACCAGGGAGCGCCTTCTCCTAGAAGCTTGCCATATCGCCTCACGGTGCAGAATATTCAAACAACGAAATATCACCACCCTCAGCGGGCGTCTGGTTTGTCACGGGGCGGACCAATACGGTGTGCTCGTTCGACAGTCGTGTCAGTGCAAGAGTCACCAATTTCCAGCAAGTCCAGCAAGGATGTAGTAATAAAACGAGATAGGGATTTACCCTTAATGGATTCGGGCAATCCCACAATGCGTAGGTTGTTCCGCCGTGAACAGTTCTCTAAATCGTCCAATTTATTAAGAGTATGAAGATGCTGCTTATGAAGAGAATCATACTCAGGGGCTGGCTGGCAACTTTTAGCCTGGGGGGCAAATGCATGCAGGCGGCCCTGGCAGAGGAGTAGCGTGTAGCAAGGGTGCCCGCAGCATGTGCGTGCTACAGCGCACCCCCCCTCAAGTGTTCCTTGAAGGAGGCAGGTCCATATTACAGGTGTGCACCGGCCACTTTTCGTGTTTTGGTTTTGGATCTGGATCTTTCTTCGTGTTTTGGATCTGGATTGGTTTTGCCAAAACCACCCTTCCGTGTTTTGGGTTCTGGGTTTTGTGTTTTGAATCTGTATTTTTTTTTAAAAAAGCATAAAAACAGCTAAAATCACAGAATTTGTGGGTTTTTCTGCTCCTATGCTATTATTAACCTCAAAAACATTAATTTCCACTCATTTCCAGTCTATTCTGAACACCTCACAATATTGTTTTTAGTCCAAAAGGTTGCACCGAGGTGGCTGGATGACTATGCTAAGCGACACGAGTGGGCGGCACAAACACGTGGCCCATCTAGAAGTGACACTGCAGTGGCAGACAGGATGGCAGTTTGAAAAACTAGGCCCCAAACAGTACATACTGCAAAGAAAAAAAAGAGGTGCAAGATGGAATTGTCCTTGGGCTCTCCCACCCACCCTTATGTTGTATAAACAGGACATGCACACTTTAACAAACCAATCATTTCAGCGCCAGGGTCTGCAACACGACTGTGGCTGAAATGATTGGTTCGTTTGGGCCCCCACAAAACAAGCTGGCAATTAATCTGTCCCTGCACACACTGGCTCTACGGAGGCAAGATGTCGTCCTCATCCTCCTCATCCACCGATTCCTCACCCTCTTCAGTGTTGTGTACATCCTCAGCCTCACAGAGTATTAATTCGTCCCCGCTGGAATCCACCACCACAGGTCCCTCTGTACGTTCTGGAGGCTGGTCTCCCTGGAAGAGTTGATAATTAATTTTTATGAACATCATCTTCTCCACATTTTGTGGAAGCAACCTCCTACGCCTTTCACTGACAAGGTTCCCGGCTGCACTAAACACATTTCGGAGTACACACTGGAAGGGGGCAACTCAGGTAAAATAGAGCCAGTTTGTACAGGGGCCTCCAAATTGCCTCTTTTCCTGCTAGTACAGGTACGGACTGTCTGACATCCCTACTTGGATGCTGTCACCAATGTAATCCTCCACCATTCTGTCAGTGGTGACAGTATCATACGCAGTGACAGTAGACATGTCAGAAATTGTTGGCACGTCCTTCAGTCTGGACCATATGTCCAAACTGGCCCTTGACTTATGACACAGGCGCACGCTTGGCGCTGCTACTGTGTTGATGCATGTGCGGCTACAGCGCACACAAGTCACAAACACAGAAAAGAAGATTTTTTTATTTTTGTTGGAGCACACTTTGGGGGTTACACCACCCTTTAACAGACTTATGGGACACAGGCGCACGCTTGGCACTGCTCCTTTGTTGATGCACGTGCGGCTACAGCGCACACAATTCGCAACACAGAAAAGAAGAATTTTTATTTTTGTTGGAGTGCACTTTGGGAGTTACACCACCCTTTAAGAGATGAGCCAGCCGGCCCTTTACTTATGGGACACAGGCGCACGCTTGGCGCTGCTCCTTTGTGATGCACGTGCAGCCACAGTGCACACAATTCACAAACACAGAAAATTATTTTTTATTTTGTTTGGAGTGCACTTTGGGGGTTACAGCACCCTTTAACGGTCAAGCCAGCCAGCCCTTTACTTATGACACAGGCGCATGCTTGGCGCTACTTTGTTGATGCACGTGCGGCTACTGCGACACAATTCACAAACACAGAAAAAAAAAATTTTTTTTGGAGTGCACTTTGAGGGAGCACCCCCCTGGACAACACTGCTGCACCCCTTTAGGACTACAGCCTTTATGGGACACTGCACAACACAGTCCAGCCAGCCCCTATAGACTTTGGAGTGGACACAGCCCCTATGGACAACAGCAACACAACACAGCCCAGTCAGCCCCTATGGACTGAGTGGACACAGCCCCTATGGACAACAGCAGCACAACACAGCCCAGCCAGCCCTAGCTCCCACCCTCCCTCTTCACTGTCCACAGCCGGAGTGAGAAATAGCGCAGACGCATGGACCTTTTATAGAATCCAAAACCTGCGAGATCCGGAAGGTGGGATGATGACGTTTTGCCTCGATTCAGTTCCAAGTCAGGCGGGAAAACCAGAGCCGGACACGGTTCCCGGCTCAGATCGGGGGGGTTTGGATTTCAGAAATCCCAACCCGCTCATCCCTAGTCCATATGGGATTAATATAAACTAAAAATAAAGATTTGGGACAGCCCTCTGTAGTGGTGCCCATATGCAGTGCCCCAGGAGAGGACCCCCTTATGCAGGTCTCCAGTAGTGCCCCCAGTAGTAGTGCCCCCAGTAGTGATCCCCCCTAAGCAGTGCCCCTTATAGTGTCCTCAGTAGTGGTCCCCCCTGTGCAGTGCCCCTTATACCCCCAGTAGTAAGCTCCTTATATAGTGCCCCCAGTAGTGTACCCTCTATGCAGTGCCCCCAGTAGCAGTCCACCCCCATGCAGTGCCCCCAATAGTGGTAACCCTTATGCAGTGCCCCTTAAATAGTGGCCCCAGTTGTAGTCTCCCCCTATGCAGTACCCCCAGTATTGCCTTTATATAGAGCCCCCAGCAGTGCTCCCCCGATGCAGTGCCCCTAGTAGTAGTCCCTTCCCCCCTATGCAGTGCCCCAGTAGTAGTCCCCTCTCCCCTATGCAGTTCCCCTAGTTGTAGTCTCCTCCCCCTATGCAGTGCCCCTAGTAGTCGTCCCCTCCCCCCTATGCAGTGCCCCTAGCAGTAGTCTCCTCCCCTTGTAGTGCCCCTAGTAGTAGTCCCCCCCCTTGTAGTGCCCATAGTTGTAGCCCCCCCTTGTAGTGCCCCCAGTAGTAGTAGTCCCCCCCTTGTAGTGACCCCAGTAGTAGTCCCCCCCAGTTGTAGTCTCCCCTTGAAGTGGCCCCAGTAGTAGTCCCCAGAAGTGGTCTCCCCCTTGCAGTGCTGCCAGTAGTGGTCCCCCCCTTGTAGTGACCCCAGTAGTAGTCTCCCCTCTTGTAGGGCCCACAGTAGTGGTCTCCACCCTTGTAGTACCCCCAGTAGTGCCCCCCAGTAGACACACGTAAAAAAACAAAACAAAAACACCCAGGCCGGCGCACTCTGCATTATGGGTGAGATGTCTCTCCCATTACCCACTGCAGGAGCCGGAAGATGGAGCGGCTCAGGCAGTGGGCACAGCAGCAGTCAGTGAGAGTCTGACAGACTATCATTGGCTGCTACTTAAATCTAACACACAGCTCCCGGCGCCGGTGGCTGTGTGTTTGTCAGTCACTGTGTAGTACTAACCGAACTCCGTCCGATCAGTGCTACATGCGTGGTGCAGGCAGCTGTGTCACAGAGACACAGACTGCCTGCGGCCCACATGGCGCTGCGGCCCGGGGGGCACATGGCCCCCCTGCCCCCCGGCCCAGGCCGTCTCTGATCATACTGTTGTTTCAGTGTGAACACATCTTGGAACACTTCTCCCATTTTAGCTTAATTAACCAGCACTTTTTTCTGAAGCTTTACAATGTTATTGTTAGACTCCTGCAATGTCTGCCTGAAGGAGTCTGCCTGTTCCTGCATCAGAGGGGCCATGGTGTCACTAATAGCCTTCACTATATCAGCATAGGAGGCTAAGACAGGATTTCCCCACTATGAGAGATAGCTGCTGACAGAGATGGAGGTGAAGGAGAAGCTTGGGACTGTGTTTGTAGGGAGGTAGCGGCCGCCATCTTGGATTCGCGCCTCTCCCGATCTGCGCGCTGGCGCTGTTGCTTATTAGGTATGGAGAGAATTAAATACTTCTCCATGCACTGCTGGGACTCTCCCTGTGGTAGCGGTGGCGGTATTCCGGCTTTTAAGCCCCGTTGCTGGGCCCGAAAATGGGTTGTTAGCTGCTGGCTTCCAGGAGCAGCACTACACCGCGGCCATCTCCGTTTGGGGGCGGAGCCGGAAGTCGTGTTCTTGGTTATTAGACCATGTGGAGTTTTGACCTCCTTCACATTGAGACCTGCTTATGGGTTGGGTATGGATTGACCCTTCACTAGGGATGACCTGCAATGGCTCTGCTATCGATGGTCGATGGTTTTTAAAGAAATCATTGATGGATTAGCTCTGTGCATGCACAGTCAGTACTATTTACCAGGGGCTCCCCACCAATGTTCACCATTGGTTGGTCCCCATCAATGGTGAAAACACTCACCATTGCCCTCAGACCATCAATGGTTGCTAACCATTGATGGTTGATAACCAACCATACCCTTCTCCTCTAAGTCTAAACCAAAAATGTGAAGTTTTAAAATGAGGATTTCCTTAAGCTCTAGGTGCAATTCAATAATGACAACATGCTCTATACAGGGGTGCCGAGAGGGGGTGGAGTGGGTACAAATTACCCTGGCCCGGGCTTGCTGCAGGGGCCTGGGTCCGGCACCGCTCCCCCTCCCTCTTAAGTCACAGCAGCCCAGCACACGCTGCTGTGTGCTGGGCTGCACTGGGAGACTGCTCGTGGCTGCTAAAGAAGCAGCCGGAGCAAACCCCTATGCCTATGGGGGGAACGATCACGCTGATAGCGCCCCCCATTGGCTGTGCGCCGGGCTGAGGGGCACACAGTGCCCCCTCCCCTATATTTTTTTATTTATTTTTCTAAGAGGGAATCACCTGGGCCCGGCGCGGTGATTCCCTCATCGGCCTTGGCTCTATAAACACTAGAGACATATTTAAAGGATTAGTCCAATATAACAAGGGCCTTGATTAATCCTAAATATATAGAACTGAAACTCTGTCATGTACTTTCTCCTTTCTGTTCCACACTGGAACTGATATTACACTCAGCAACCTTGACGCCAATGTGATTATTCAGAATTAGGTAATCTTTTTTTTAATAGAGAAGCTACAATCTTTAGTGAAACACAGCAGAACTAGGTCTAAGCATAAAAATAAATGTTTGTCGGGGATTTTTGTATAAAATTTACTGTAATAGTTATTTGCAAATCACTGATTTGTACTCACTGTCTGCTGCCCAACACAGTTGGTGATGGGCACTGCTGCCTGCCGCTGACAGGACTATGAGGGAGGAGGGGGGGCAGCAGACCCAGGCCCCTCCAGCATGCCTGGGTCCGGGTAATCAGAACCCACCCCCCTGTCGGCGCCCCTGAATGTATATTCATTTTAAAAACCCAAATGGGTAGAGACAATTTGTAACTGCATTTTTATTTATTTATAAATTGCAGGTAATTTTTCTGTCAGCGCTGCAAGCTGTATCCTTACAGAATTTTCATGTAGTGATGCACACCATTTAATTATACAGATGTGCCCATGGTTTATTATGTTCTAACAAGAAGAGTGGTACTATCCAGGACCTGAGGTAGGGCGGCAGAGCTGGAATTGATTTAGATCATCTATTGAGACTTGCCCTATTACTTCTACAGTCTGGTGTGAGTGTGAATCTACTACAGTATGTTTCTCTTTGAGATGGAAAAGCCAACATCTTCTTATTCTTGATTGTCTACAGGGAAAAGGACTTGTTGTCTATCATAATAATTCTTGTTTAAATTAGGGGTGAGCGGGTTCGGATTTCTGAAATTCGAACCCCCCCGAACCCCCCCGATCCGAGTCCGATCCGAGTCAGGCTCGACTTTTCCCGCCTGACTCGGATCTGAAATCGAGGCAAAACGTCATCATCCCGCCTTCCGGGTCTCGCGGGTTTTGGATCCAATATAAGGTACCCGCGTCGGCACCATTTTCTCACTCGGCTGTGGACAGTGAAGAGGGAGGGTGGGAGTTAGGGCTGGCTGGGCTGTGTAGTGTAGTGTAGTGTAGTGCAGAGTAGTGTTGTGCTGTGCTGTGCTGCGCTGTGCTGCTGTTGTCCACTACTTCAAAGTCCATAGGGGCTGGCTGTGTTGTGCTGTGCTGCTGTTGTTAATAGGGGCTGTGTCCACTACTTCAAAGTCCATAGGGGCTGGCTGGACTGTGTTGTGCAGTCAGTTCTCCATAGGGGCTGTGTCCACTCCAAAGTCCTGTGCAGTGTCCCAGTCCTAAAGGGGTGCTGTAGTGTTGTCCAGGGGGTGCTCTGTCCATCAGGGGTGCTCCCCCCAAGTGCTAAAAAAATAATATTTTTTCTGTGTTTGTGAATTGTGTGCGCAGTAGCCGCACGTGCATCAACAAAGTAGTGCCAAGCGTGCGCCTGTGTTATAAGTAAAGGGCCGGCTGGCTTGACCGTTAAAGGGTGCTGTAACCCCCAAAGTACACTCCAAACCAAAAAAATATATATTTTCTGTGTTTGTGAATTGTGTGCGCAGTAGCCGCACGTGCATCAACAAAGTAGTGCCAAGCGTGCGCCTGTGTCATAAGTAAAGGGCCGGCTGGCTTGACCGTTAAAGGGTGCTGTAACCCCCAAAGTACACTCCAGTCCAAACCAAAAAAAAAATTATTTTCTGTGTTTGTGAATTGTGTGCGCAGTAGCCGCATGTGCATCAACAAAGTAGTGCCAAGCGTGCGCCTGTGTCATAAGTAAAGGGCCGGCTGGCTTGACCGCTAAAGGGTGCTGTAACCCCCAAAATACACTCCAAACCAAATAACAAAATAGTTTTTCTGTGTTTGTGAATTGTGTGCGCAGTAGCCGCACGTGCATCAACAAAGTAGTGCCAAGCGTGCGCCTGTGTCATAAGTAAAGGGCCGGCTGGCTTGACCGTTAAAGGGTGCTGTAACCCCCAAAGTACACTCCAAACCAAAAAATATATATATTTTCTGTGTTTGTGAATTGTGTGCGCAGTAGCCGCACGTGCATCAACAAAGTAGTGCCAAGCGTGCGCCTGTGTCATAAGTAAAGGACCGGCTGGCTTGACCGTTAAAGGGTGCTGTAACCCCTAAAGTACACTCCAGTCCAAACCAAAAAAAAAATTATTTTCTGTGTTTGTGAATTGTGTGCGCAGTAGCCGCACGTGCATCAACAAACTAGTGCCAAGCGTGCGCCTGTGGCATAAGTAAAGGGCCGGCTGGCTTGACCGTTAAAGGGTGCTGTAACCCCTAAAGTACACTCCAAACCAAATAACAAAATATTTTTCTGTGTTTGTGAATTGTGTGCGCAGTAGCCGCACGTGCATCAACAAAGTAGTGCCAAGCGTGCGCCTGTGTCATAAGTAAAGGGCCGGCTGGCTTGACCGTTAAAGGGTGCTGTAACCCCCAAAGTACACTCCAAACCAAATAACAAAATATTTTTTCTGTGTTTGTGAATTGTGTGCGCAGTAGCCGCACGTGCATCAACAAAGTAGTGCCAAGCGTGCGCCTGTGTCATAAGTAAAGGGCCGGCTGGCTTGACCATTAAAGGGTGCTGTAACCCCCAAAGTACACTCCAGTCCAAACCAAAAAAATATATATTTTCTGTGTTTGTGACTTGTGTGCACTGTGGCTGCACGTGCATCAACAAAGGAGCAGCGCCAAGCGTGCGCCTGTGTCCCATAAGTAAAGAGCCAGCTGGCTCATTTCTTAAAGGGTGGTGTAACCCACAAAGTGCACTACTCTCCAGCAAAAATAAAAAAATATTTTCTGTGTTTGTGTGCACTTTAGCAGCACGTATATATCAATATAACATAAATGGAGGACCAAACTTTCTCTGATAATAAAATAGGGAAAGATCAAGAACCACTTCCTCCTAGTGCTGTTGCTGCTGCTGGGAGTTGTTCATCATCCCAGAGAGGAAGTAGGAACACCACCACTTTTACTAAACAATTGACCCTCCAACAGTCCCTAGTGATGAGGATGAAGTACGACAGCAGTCATCCTGAAGCAAAACGTATAACTGAGGCCTTGACTGCTATGTTGGTGTTAGACGTGGGTCCGGTATCCGCCATTAGTGCAGTGGGATTTAGACAATTGATGGAGGTAGTGTGTCCCCGGTTCCAAATCCCATCTAGATTCCGCCTGCATCCTCAAAGCAGCAGCGACAAGCATGCGTCTGTCTGTTAAAGGGTGGTGTAACCCTCAAAGTGCGCTCCACAAACAATAAAAAAATTCTTTTTTTTTTCTGTCTTTGTGAAATGTGTGGGCTGTAGCCACACCTGCATCCTTAAAGCAGCAGCGACAAGCGTGCATCTGTCTGTTAAAGGGTGGTGTAACCCTCAAAGTGCGCTCCACAAACAATTAAAAATTTCTTCTTTTTTATTCTGTCTTTGTGAAATGTGTGGGCTGTAGCCGCACCTGCATCCTTAAAGCAGCAGCGACAAGCGTGCGTCTGTCTGTTAAAGGGTGGTGTAACCCTCAAAGTGTGCTCCACAAACAATTAAAAAATTCTTATTTTTTTTTCTGTCTTTGTGAAATGTGTGGGCTGTAGCCGCACCTGCATCCTTAAAGCAGCAGCGACAAGCGTGCGTCTGTCTGTTAAAGGGTGGTGTAACCCTCAAAGTGCGCTCCACAAACAATAAAAATATTCTTTTTTTTTCTGTCTTTGTGAATTGTGTGGGCTGTAGCCGCACTTGCATCCTCAAAGCAGCAGCGACAAGCGTGTGTCTGTCTGTTAAAGAGTGGTGTAACCCTCAAAGTGTGCTCCACAAACAATAAAAATATTCTTCTTTTTTTTTCTGTCTTTGTGAAATGTGTGGGCTGTAGCCGCACCTGCATCCTTAAAGCAGCAGCGACAAGCGTGCGTCTGTCTGTTAAAGGGTAGTGTAACCCTCAAAGTGCGCTCCACAAACAATAAAAATATTCTTCTTTTTTTTTCTGTCTTTACGAATTGTGTGGGCTGTAGCCGCACTTGCATCCTCAAAGCAGCAGCGACAAGCGTGCGTCTGTCTGTTAAAGGGTGGTGTAACCCTCAAAGTGCTCCAAAAAATAAAAAATATTTTTTTTATGTGTTTGTGACTTGAGTGCGATGTAGCCGCACGTGCAGCAACACAGTAGCAGCGCCAAGCGTGCGCCTGTGTCATAAGTCAAGGGTCGGTTTGGACATCTGGTCCGGACTGAAGGACGTGTCAACAATTTCTGACAAGTCTACTGTCACTGCATATGATACTGTCCTCAAAGCAGCAGCGACAAGCGTGCGTCTGTCTGTTAAAAGGTGGTGTAACCCTCAAAGTGCGCTCCACAAACAATAAAAATATTCTTCTTTTTTTTTCTGTCTTTGTGAATTGTGTGGGCTGTAGCCGCACTTGCATCCTCAAAGCAGCAGCGACAAGCGTGCGTCTGTCTGTTAAAGAGTGGTGTGACCCTCAAAGTGCTCCAAAAAATAAAAAATATTTTTTTTATGTGTTTGTGACTTGAGTGCGATGTAGCCGCACGTGCAGCAACACAGTAGCAGCGCTAAGCGTGCGCCTGTGTCATAAGTCAAGGGCCGGTTTGGACATCTGGTCCGGACTGAAGGACGTGCCAACAATTTCTGACAAGTCTACTGTCACTGCATATGATACTGTCCTCAAAGCAGCAGCGACAAGCGTGCGTCTGTCTGTTAAAGGGTGGTGTAACCCTCAAAGTGCGCTCCACAAACAATAAAAATATTCTTTTTTTTTCTGTCTTTGTGAATTGTGTGGGCTGTAGCCGCATTTGCATCCTCAAAGCAGCAGCGACAAGCGTGCGTCTGTCTGTTAAAGAGTGGTGTGACCCTCAAAGTGCTCCAAAAAATAAAAAATATTTTTTTTATGTGTTTGTGACTTGAGTGCGATGTAGCCGCACGTGCAGCAACACAGTAGCAGCGCTAAGCGTGCGCCTGTGTCATAAGTCAAGGGCCGGTTTGGACATCTGGTCCGGACTGAAGGACGTGCCAACAATTTCTGACAAGTCTACTGTCACTGCATATGATACTGTCCTCAAAGCAGCAGCGACAAGCGTGCGTCTGTCTGTTAAAGGGTGGTGTAACCCTCAAAGTGTGCTCCACAAACAATTAAAAAATTCTTCTTTTTTTTCCTGTCTTTGTGAAATGTGTGGGCTGTAGCCGCACCTGCATCCTTAAAGCAGCAGCGACAAGCGTGCGTCTGTCTGTTAAAGGGTGGTGTAACCCTCAAAGTGCGCTCCACAAACAATAAAAATATTCTTCTTTTTTTTTCTGTCTTTGTGAAATGTGTGGGCTGTAGCCGCATCTGCATCCTTAAAGCAGCAGCGACAAGCGTGCGTCTGTCTGTTAAAGGATTACATCGGTGACAACATCCAAGTAGGCATGTCAGACAGTCCGTACCTGTACTGGCAGGAAAAAGAAGCAATTTGGAGGTCCCTGTACAAACTGGCTCTATTTTACCTGAGTTGCCCCCCCTCCAGTGTGTACTCCGAAAGAGTGTTTAGTGCAGCCGGGAACCTTGTCAGCGAAAGGCGTAGGAGGTTGCTTCCACAAAATGTGGAGAAGATGATGTTCATAAAATGAATTATCAACTCTTCCAGGGAGACCAGCCTCCTGAACGTACAGAGGGACCTGTGGTTGTGGATTCCAGCGGGGACGAATTAATACTCTGTGAGGATGTACACGACACTGAAGAGGGTGAGGAATCGGTGGATGAGGAGGATGAGGACATCATCTTGCCTCCGTAGAGCCAGTGTGTGCAGGGACAGATTAATTGCCAGCTTGTTTTGTGGGGGCCCAAACGAACCAATCATTTCAGCCACAGTCATGTGACAGACCCTGGCGCTGAAATGATTGGTTTGTTAAAGTGTGCATGTCCTATTTATACAACATAAGGGTGGATGGGAGGGCCCAAGGACAATTCCATCTTGCACCTCTTTTTTTTCTTTGCAGTATGTACTGTTTGGGGCCTAGTTTTTCAAACTGCCATCCTGTCTGCCACTGCAGTGTCACTCCTAGATGGGCCACGTGTTTGTGCCGCCCACTCGTGTCGCTTAGCATAGTCATCCAGCTACCTCGGTGCAACCTTTTGGACATAAAAACACTATTGTGAGGTGTGAGGTGTTCAGAATAGACTGGAAATGAGTGGAAATTAAGGTTATTGAGGTTAATAATAGCATAGGAGCAGAAAAACCCACACATTCTGTGATTTTAGCTGTTTTTATGCTTTTTAAAAAAAAAATACAGATCCAAAACACAAAACCCAGAACCCAAAACACGGAAGGGTGGTTTTGGCAAAACCAATCCAGATCCAAAACACGAAGAAAGATCCAGATCCAAAACCAAAACACGAAAAGTGGCCGGTGCACACCCCTATAAATGTATTACACTAATATGTGTTTTAAGTAGTATATATCATTACATGACAATTCAATGTCACTTAACAATTTTCACTTAAGCTGCGGTAATCAGTTGTGTTATCACTTCTATTTTATTATTGCTGTGTTTTATACCTAAAGACATTTGTTAGCCTATTGCTTCTAGAGGGGAAAGTCTGAATCAAAACTTTCCAGTCTTCATGTGACACAATCAGTTTCTCATTCACAGAAGAGGAGCTGCAATATACCGTATTGTGACATAAAAACTTCTGTGTAGATCCTTGAAGAATTTATTAGGTTCTCTGTAAATGGGATGAAGATCGTGCCATCTGTTATGGTTGACTAGATATATAGGGGGTGATTCAGTAATGGACGGAATTGCAAAGCTGCACGTAAGTAGCTTTGCATTTCCGTCCTTGCAAATATGCAAATGCAGCAGGAGGTGTATGACAGCCTCTACTGCATTTGCAATCCCAATCATGCGACTGAGGTTCCAATGATGGATGGCGCCAGCCAGCTGAGTAAGCCTCAGCTTACGTAGGCTGGCCGGCTTGCAAAGCCAGGAAACTGCGTCCATGGACGCAGATCCTGGCCTTACCATGCCTCTGCCTGTCAATCAGGAGAGGCATAGCTGTGGCCGCGTACATGCAGATGCCTGATAATCGGGAATCGGTGTTCAGCATTGCACCAGCCCCATAGTTACGTGAGATCTTGGAGATCATTAGACAGATCAGCATTATTTGGGGGGGCTGCCACCAGATTTTAGAAGGTGGCATAGAAGAACAAAGAGATTTATGACATAGAAGCAGGAAATGTCACACTATACTTATAAATATGTCTCAAAAAGTAAAATATAAAACAAGCAAACATGTTCATTCAAGTGTACAATGAAAAAGGACACATGCACTATTTAGAAGAAAGATAACAAAACATAAGCGCGAAAAAGTACAGGTAAATGAGAATCTCAGAGAACTATGGGCCTGATTCAGAGTTGTATACTGTTAGCATCGCTGATGAGTCTTTGGACGCAGAAGCAATGCTATCATATGCTAATGCTGCAGGAGATGTTTTGTGTAAATGGACACCTCCTGCAGCTTCTGTGATCTGCTGCTTCATCCGAGGACACAGTATCAGATCAACACGGGCAGCCATGGGCCATCTAGGTATGCCTAAGCTTACTCAGAATGGCCCTCTGAACTCCTCTGTTGGAGCCACAAAATCTACATTGGAAGAGGCAGACCCTTGCCTCGGCATGCCCAGAAATCAGAACCGACCCACAGGCCGTCTCCACCCCGTCCTTCAAAAAGACAATGTAAAAATGCGTTGGTGGAAGAAGGGAAACTGCTACCCCCAGGACCTAGTGAAGGACATCACTAGTTCAAGAGGAAGATTTTTAAACTAGGGACTTACCATTTATCCTTCATACTTTAAAGTGTGCCTTATCTATGGCCCATTGCAGGATGCAGTAACCTTGATGTGTGGTGGTTTATGTTTTTATTGTGTTTATAATAAATTTAATCTTTTTTATGCTATGAGGAGCTATTATTTATGTTTTTTTGGGAGGTATAGATCCACTCTGATATACAATATATTAAGAAAGAAGGTGGAAGATCACACAAGCAAATTTATAGCAATCTTTCATGTACTTGAAGATTCATTCCACTATACAATACATTAAGAAAACAAGTGGAGGCTCACAGAAGCAAGTTTCAAACAACCTCATATGTAACTGGAGTTCAGAAATAAATACTTCAAAAGGACATTTCCTTCTTTTTGAAAAGACTTTAATTAAAAAGACTTGATTATAACTGTATCGACATTTGCCCTGACTGGGGAGCACCTGTTCTATTACTTGTTCACATTATCTATTGTGGTGGGTGATTACCACGTGTAAATTGAACTGCACCCCCTATTTGGAGTGCAGGACATATAAGCTTTTTTTTTTGCATAAACGGTTTTGTTGATTGTGGCGCAACACATGTGATGTCATTGTGACATCACGCCATGCTGCTGAAAAGCAGAGGAGCTACATTGTGAAGAGGAGCAGCTCAGCAGCCAGAAGACACAGAATAAGGTAAGTGACTGTGGACCGGAGCCGTAGGGAGCTGGAGAGACAAAAGGGGGGCCGGACAGGCAGAAAGGGGGCTAGAGCTGGAGATACACTGGGGGGGCTTTGGAGACAAGGGGACTGGAGTTGAGTGCCGTAGAAACAGAAGGGATCTAGAGAGATAGAAAGGGGTTTAACTTTAAACTGGAAAAACATAAGGTGTTTGGAGGTAGAGAAACACTGAGGAGTTGGATAGACATAAGGGAGTGGGATAGACAAAAGGAGGTGGGAACTGGAAAGACACTGGAGAGCTGGACAGACAGAAGGGGGCTGGAGCTGTAGAGACAGTGGGGGGCTGGAGAGACAGAAGGGATCTGGAACTGGAGACAGAAATTGGCTGGAGGGACACAGGAGAGCTGGAGAGCCAGAAGGGAGCTAGAGCTGGAGGCACAAGAGGCTGGAGAGCTAGAACAAGGAGGCTGGAGAGACACAATGAGGTTGGAGCTGGAGAGACCCTGGGGCAGTGGCGTAACTACCGCCCCCGCAGACATCAGGGTGGCTTGGGGGCGCGGAGGCTTGGGGGGCCGCGGTGGCGGGGGGCTGCAGATTCCATGCGGACTAGACGTCCACATGAAATCTACTGAAAACGTCCCTCCTACTGGACCTATAGCATCTGTTAGTCACCAAGGCAGGGCGGTAGTGTGGACCGCACATAAGTGCAGTCTGCACTACACTACTAGTATAACAAACATACAGCCGCCGGTGCCGGCAGCTGTGTGTTTGTTTTAGCAGCTGATGAGAGTCAGATAGACCCTCATCGGCTGCTTGCCTTGCGCCCATTGCTGGAGCCGGGCTCTTCTGGCTTCCGCAGTGGGCGATGGGAGAGATGTCTCTCCCATCATGCAGAGCGGGCCGGCCCGGGAGGACACCGGACAGAGGAGCAGATGCCGGAGTGTGGATCAAGGTAAGTGGATTTTTTTTATGTGTCTGTCTGGCAGGGGGGGGGGGCTTTGCTACTACGGGGACTGCATAGGGGGAATTACTACTGGGGGCACTGCTGGGGGGGACTACTACTGTGGGCATTTCTGGGGGGGACTACTACTGGGGGCATTGCTGGAGGGGACAACTACTGGGGGCATTGCTGGGGGGGACTGCTACTGGGGGCATTGCTGGGGGGACTACTAGACTACTACTGGGGGCATTGCTGGAGGGGACAACTACTGGGGGCATTGCTGGGGGGGACTGCTACTGGGGGCATTGCTGGGGGGACTACTAGACTACTACTGGGGGCATTGCTGGGGGGACGATGACTACTGGGGGCATTGCTGGGGGGGCTACTACTGGGGGAATTGCTGGGGGCACTGCTGGGTGGACTACTACTGGAGGCACTGCACTGGTGGGACCACTACTGGGGGCACTGCACTGGTGGGACCACTACTGGAGACACTGCATAGGAGGGGATTACTGCTGGGGGCACTGCATAGGTGGGGATTACTGCTGGGGGCACTGCATAGGTGGGGATTACTGCTGGGGGCACTGCAAAGGTGGGGGACTACTACTGGGGGCATTGCTGGGGGAGGACTACTGGAGGCACTGCTGGGGGGGGGACTACTACTGGGGGCACTGCTGGGGGGTTAGTACTGGGGTCACTATATAAGGGAGACTACTGGGGGCATTATATAAGGGGCACTGCATAGGGGGGCCACTACCTGGGGCACTACATATGGGGACCACTACTGGGGGCACTGTATAAGGGGCACTGAATAAGGGCTTGTGTAACTATCTGAGAGGTGGGGAGGGTGCAAGAAACCTTGCACCAGCCCTGCACCCAGGGGCTCCCGCGCGTGCTGTACTGTGTCGAGGAGACGGAGGAGTACAGCCGCTTCCTGCTGTCTGACAGGTACTCATACTGGCTCTCTCTCTCCTCTTCCTCCGGGATGTCAGACACCAGTGGGAGGAGCCGATGGGTCTGCAGTGGCCACAAACTGACGCCCCCCACACCCAGGCCTCTCGGGATGCTGGATGTGTACCAGATGCTGCTGTGTGCATGCTGCAATGCTCTGTCTCTGTGTACTGGAGCAATGCTCTGCTTTTGTGCTCTGTTTGTGTACGGGAGGGATGATCTGTGCAGAATGCTCATTATGGTGATGATGATTGGTGCTCTGTGATACATGGTGTACTCTACATATAAATGCAGTGTGAGGGATGCTGGCAGTATAGGATGCTTTATAAGACTGGGAGGGATGCCCTGTGACTAGCAGGGATGTGATATGAATTAGAAGGGATACCCTGTGACTAGAAGGGATGCTCAGTGAATTCAAAGTAGCACCGGCTCCCCCATTTACATACACTCCCAAATATATATATATTATACCCCTGGCAACGAGCGTAAAACCCCTGGCAATGAGCATAGAGCCCCTGGCAACGGGTATGGAACACCTTACAACAATCATGAAACCTTTGGCAACAATGAGCATGAGACCCCTGATGAGCAGGTAATTTAAAAATAATTAGAAGCCTTACTGGCATAAAATGGTGTCAGGGTGCAAATATGTAAGTGGCACTTTGGTAATAGGCATTACAGTGTGTGGCATAATGTGTAACGGGCATTACGGTGTGTGGAATAATGTGTAAGGGACAAAATGGTGTGTGGCATAATGTGTAAGGGGCATTACTACAAGGACGAAAAATACAGTAAACTGTCTAGGGGGGGGGGTTGGGAGCACATATTTAATTTTTGCACTGGGAGCCAAATTGCATATAAATGGCCCTGTAATTATTTTACCAAATGCCATGGGGGGGGGGGGCAACAAAACATTTTTGGCAGGGAGGAGCAAAATTTATAGTTATGCCACTGCCCTGGGGGCTGGAGAGACAGAAATGGGCTGAACGGACACTGGGGAGCTGGAAAGATAGAAGGGAGCTAGATCTGGAGAGACACAAGGAGGGTGGAGCAACACTGAGGGGCTGGAGAGACACGGGGGCTGGAGAGACAGCGGAGGGCAGGAGTGGAGATGGAGGAGTCCCCAGAAACATGGATGTACCAGACCTCATGGTTTCTGTTGCAGGCCCCATGATTCATAACTGCCACTATCGGTCAGTGTTCAAAGCTTCTGCAGAAGCTCATTGTATAGTATGAGTGAAATGGCTGAGGGGGAGCTGCTGCACATGCCCAGCAGCAGCAGCTCCTCCTACGGGCCTTTGTGGAGCTCCATCAGTGACTCCACTCCAGCCAAAGACAAAAAGAAATAGGGGGAGCAGATAGTGTAATATGTTAATAGCACAATGGTTCACATAGGATAAATCACACGTATATCAAAAAAGTTAAAAACTGGCATATAAAAGGCAAACAAGCCAATTGGTAGAAAGCTCATCCAGAGGATAGCGGAACTGGTTCCTGGTTTGAAAACGGTGTCCCAGCGCTTTCTACTAACAGGCTTGTTTTCCCGAAATGCCAGTTTTGTAGCAGCATTAACATAAAGTCACAGACACAACCGCAGCAAAAGATGCAAGGAAGGACTCAACTGCCTCCGACTCAGAATCTGGCCCTATGAGGGGGGAGTATCCCACCCACCTCCACAGACCCGCCCTCATTATGGCTACTTCCAAAAATGTCCCAGGCTGGTTTTCCATCTCATTCCGTCCTTAAATAATATTTCATAACATTCCTGGAATCCCTGAGCAATTCGGGGAGGTTAATTCACTAAGTAAGCAGTGTTGGGAGTCTCTAATGGCATGGATCCTATTATGGTGTTTGCGAGAGTAAAATTTAGCAGCCAAGATGAAGTCTGCCTTGTCGTCCTTATCATAGTACCACTGCTGCAACCAACAAAGAGTTTTGGCTGCTGTGCAGGACATCATGTGGTTCAATTGAAATTAATTTATTATATGTAGAGCGCTTATAAAATCACTGACGTTTAAGGGTGAGATCTCCAAACTGAGAACCAAAACCAAATGGCCTGATGTTCTGGGCCTGATCTAAGGAGATAAAGTGACCATGAAGAGTTGCTTTGTGTGCTTCCCACACCACCGCAGGAGACATCCCAGGGGACTGATTAAACATTTTATGGTACAGTATGTCACCATGTTGCATCTGAGGACACAAATGTTTACTTTTGGATAAAGTTGGGATGAGATTAAGAAGACAAAATTACAGTAGGGGACAGATGTAATTTGTGACATTAACGCATTTTCACAAGTGTAAGACATGTTGCAAGTGTCACACAGAACGTGTGATGTATTTTAGGTATGATGGGAACGTGGATAAACAATTAACTTATTGTTAATTTTTCTTCAAAACTTTAACCTTTATTTTTTTTAAATGTTATTACTTTATGTGTATTTACACCGTTGAAACATACAACAGAGTGGAAAGGTTGTACTGGATCAACTATGTACACTAATTGGATCCAACATTATTTGAATAGCAACTAATATTTAAATTGCTAACAGATCAAAAACAACAAAACCCACCCCACCCCCCTTCTTCCTTCATTACCAGGGTGCCAGGAAAATCCACAGCAGAATTCCTTTGCAGTCACGCTATCACAGCACTGCCTTCTATGTTACATTGACAGCTTGAGTTCAACAATGCTGACGTGTATCTGGGTTACATAAATAGAGCAAGTCTAACAAATTATTATTGTGTCCTCTAGTGGTCATTTGAATGGTAGCATTGGTGACTGTAAATACATACAAATACTAGTGTATAGCTTTTATTTGTAAGGAGCCAGAATTTATGCAGAGCTGTGCACTTTCACATGGAGCATATTGAGAATTCCATTTGTTATATAGCTTACTATAATAAAAACAAATCATGGAATTTATGTATTATAAATGTACAGCAATTCTGACTTCATCATAAGTACCAGTTTTGTCACATTTGCTACTTACTGTTCATAAATGTCCCAACTCGGTCCCAGCAATAGGATCCACCGCCTATTATTGATAAATCTCTGCCCCTTATTACCAGGGTGACGATGCAGGATTCTTTATAGGTATGGTGTTCCTACTATGTACATAAATGGCTTGAAAATGTATGAGTATTTCTAGGTAAACCTTCAGAATTCTGCACAAATCTGTAACTATTATGGATTCTAACATCTTTGTAAATGTTGTTTATTACATTTCCAACTCTCGGGGCTTAGGAAGAAACATCCCTATGTGAGAATGTTGCTGGGTGGAAACAATAGAAAATATTTCTGCAACACCACACATCACAATGGAAATGAAATTTACACAATCATTAATAGCTGGGATTATTGAAGGAGAGTGCAGAACATTTTATTTTGTACTAAACCAATGAATTATTGGTCACAGCAATGGCACTACAAGGGCAAAGCAATGCAGTCAGGAGCGTATCTATAATGGGTGCAGGGTGTGCGGGCCCCGCACACCCTGCACCCATAGTATTACTTACCTCTCCGGAGTCCCACGTCGGAGCGGGGGTCCGGCGCTGTAATATCAACTGGAAAATGGCCGCCGTGGCCATTTTCCTGGTGACCTGCACATACTCTATAGACTCTGGGCGCACTCTAGTGCCCAGAGTCTATAACTCCAGCGCTGGCTGCGCACAGCTCAGTGTGCTGCCGGCCGCCGGACAGAGAGGAGGAGGCCCATGTTGGAGACTGCACACGGGCCCCCTCCTCTCTAGAAATGCCACTGAATGCAGTGGTTGCTCTAAATGAGTAATACCTGTACTTTCCAATTATAAAAGTAGCACAATTTAAGCACTTAGCACATAACAGCTGATATTACTAATAAGCACAAGTAAAAAAAAGCTCAAAAACAAGGCCAGATTAATAATGGGGGTGGATGGAGCTCCAGGTCTTCACGTATAAATAGGCCCATCTTGATGATAGCATGAGGATGAGCAGCCATCAGCTGTCCACACGGTCAGCCATAAATCATAGGTAGTAAAATTGTATTTCTATTTACCTCACAAAACTATAAAACATTTATTTTACGTATTTAGGGAGACATTGGTGCTGATAGTGTAGGGGCGTCACGCCCACATGGCACTGGCCACACCCACACAGTTACAGCTTCTCGCAATAGGCCTTGATCATTTTCAGCCCTAGGTCCATGTGGTCCTTTCCATCATTTTACTTTCAATATTTTAAGTAAAAACTATTCCTACAGATTATATACATGTGGATCTATTCTACATAATTTAGTTGCAGATTTAATGAAAGACAAAAACAGTCAATATCAAAATAGCTGCAGCAGCCGTCACTGAAAATGTTATGAATTCCACAACATACAGTAACACATTTCCAGAACCAGAAATTAACATTATACAAATGAGTACAGCTTGTAGATTGACAGCCTACAGGCAAATGGATCAGGTGTTTGCAAAATTAATTTCTGTTTTTGGCACAACCAGCCATGAAACTGGATGATAGCCCTGTGTGTCACTGCACCCAGCCAAAAACAACAAAGCTGTATTATAGTGAGTGCTACCAGTTTCCTTAGAATACCGCTGTCACAATCCGGTGAAAGTGGTCCTCTGTGGAGGACGGTGAGCCGGGGGGTTCAGGTGACTATTGGAGTGACTGAGGCTAGGTCTCCTATTTGCGGCCGAACCCAGGTTTGGCTAGACCTGCCCAGAGGCGCGGAGTCTAACTCCCTTGGTGGTTTTCTCCAGTGAACCCTCCAATTGGGATTTGGTTTTCCGCTGCACCAAGTGAGCAGGTCGCGGCCCTCTGGACAGGTACCTGGGAATGGCAGAAGACCAGAAACTATATTAAGTTATTGCTAGAACACTGGAGATACACTGGAACACAATTAGAAATCCTGATCACCGGCTTGCATGAGATTACTAAGAAAGTACTGAGAATCACTAAGAAATCCAGGAGCTGACTAGCTCAGCAGCTCAGGGAGATGTGGACACAGGCAGGTACTGGAGTTTGCTAAATATGCAGGAAAGCACAAACATATACTGGGGATTGCACATACAAGAGTAGAGTGGACTCAAGGAATATATTGGGAATGCTAGAAATGTGGTACTGGACAAAGGCCAAATACTGGGAGAGCTAGAAATGCTGGTACTGGCCAAAATACTGGGAATAATTATATATGCAGGTGCAGATTGACACAGACATGTGCTGGGAGGACCAGCTGTGAGCTAATTAATACCAGCAGGTAATCTGACACTACAGTGATACAGGGTAATGGCCCCAGGAAAGCTGCAATAGAATTAGCAGCACATATACAAAGACACACAGGGAAGGGACATGAAACACTGAAGTACTTGAGAGAAAGCTAAAGTCTCAGAGTAAGGTTTAGCATGGAAGCTAATGCAGGAAACTGGGAAACTGTGAGCAGGCTGAAGCAACAGTGGGAGTAACACAGGCACTTGGAATAACGAAGTTGAACAGCAACTTCCTGGAGTTCTGGAGGTGGATTTATACCCAGGGGTAGCAGATTACTGGAGCACAGCATCAGCTGACTGAAATCATGCTACCATAGGTTAGTAGTACTGTCACATGAGAGGAACTGTCATGGCGGCGCCCATGATGGGAACTCCGATCCCCAGCAAACACAGCCGTCCATGGAAGCTCGCAAAAAGCACCTAAGGCAGAATACTCAGCCCCACATCCATCACTGCACCAGACGTCTGACCGCAAGGAAGTCAGGGGAAGCCAGCAAGGAGGTGAGAGAGGCCGATCCTAGGCTGAACCCTGACAGTACCCCCTCCTTTTAGGGTGGGCACCGAACACCCATAAAGGCTCACCTGGAACTCCTCAGAAAGACACAAAAAATATACTTGAAAAACACAGGAAACTCGAAAATCCGACTAGAAAACATCAACAACAAAAAATCTTGCTTGAAGACACAATAAGAACTGGGTTCCAGCAGACTAGAAAAAATAACTTTTCAGATATCCTCCCAACTTTCGTATCCGTTTTTAGAGACTGGAAGTACTGGAATACTATATAAGGAGGCTTGTTCAAGAAGTAACTGTTTGCTGAAATAAATGTCCACCAATTCAAAAAATTTATCCTCATTAATGACTTTGACCCCCAAATCTTTTGCTTTTGCTCGCCTGGATCTCCCACCATCACGGTGCAAAATAAGATAATTGATTTTACTGCTGAGTTTCTCAAAAACTTTGCCTCCATAAGTTTCTATGAAAGATTTGGCTTCATTATTCTCAACAGATTCTAAGACTCCCGAGATCACAAAAGACAAGTCCTTCAGGCAATTATCTGTTCCCAAAAAATTTTGCTCAGAGATAAGGTCTTTAGTTGAAGAACTGGTTTTATCCACAGAGGAAGGTAGGAGAAGTGGTTGTGAGCATGACATTTCTTTGGTCTTTGATTTAGGGCTTTTCCCTTTTGGAATTGAAGATACCTCAGACACTTTAGTTGAGCATACTGGAATGGACAAAACACAGTTAGGAGTGGACATGGAATTATACTGGAGATCCATCGATTGATAAACAGGAGATGTAATTGGCATTAACTGATGTTCTTTATCTGCACCAGAATTAAAAAAATTGTTATTCTCAGGGATTATATGGTCAGTACCTACTACGTCATTGGACAAAGAATACATTAATTCAAACAATTGGTCCTCGTCGATGACCTTGATACCAAGATTTTCTGCCACTTTCCGTTTAGATTTATCACCGTTGGGGCTCATGATGAGGTAATTGGTTTCTTTACTAAGACTTTCCACAACTCTACCTCCAACTGCCTCAACTAGAGACTTGAGTCCTTTTTTCCCCAGAAGCCCAGGGACCTCTGAGATCACAAAAGTCAAATTTTTCAAGTGGTTATCAATCTCCTGGGAAGTCTGTTCAAAAACGCTAGACTCCGATTCAAAAGAGCGTGAGGCTTGTGAAGATCCCCTGAACATAGGAACAGAAGAATTTATAACTGGGATGGACAAATTAGCGGAAGTTGTTCTTTGAAGTATACTACTCGAAATCCCCACCTGGGGAAGGACACTAGGAACCCTCTCCCTCTCTCTGGGTAAGAGGCTTAAAACACCCTCCTGGGGTGAAGAACTTGAAACGAGGATTTCCTCTTGGGTTGTAACACTTGAAATCCCCTCCTGGGGTATAACACTAGAAACCCTATCCTGGGGTGAAGAACTTGAAACAAGAACTTTCTCTTGAAACATAACACTGGAAATCCCCTCCTGGGGTATTACACTGGGAACCCCATCCCGGGGTGAGACACTTGAAGTCCCCTCCAGGGGAATAACACCACGAACCCCATCTTGGGGCATTACACTGGGAACCCCATCTTGGGATGAGGCACTTGAAATCCCCTCCTGGGGTATAACACTGGGAATCCCATCTTGAGGTACAACACTTGGAACCCCATCCTGGGGTGAGACACTTGAGGTCCCTTCTTGGAGAATAACACTTGAAATTCCCCCTTGGGGCACAACACTGGGAACCCCATTCTGGGGTGAAGAACTTGAAACAAGAACTTTCTCTTGAAACGTAACACTGGAAATCCCCTCCTGGGGTATTACACTGGGAACCCCATCCTGGGGGGAGACACTTGAAGTCCCCTCTAGGGGAAGGACACTAGGAACCCTATCTCTGGGTAAAAGGCTTGAAACACCCTCCTGGGGTAAAGAACTTGAAATGAGGATTTCCTCTTGGGGCGTGACACTTGAAATCCCTTCTTGGGGTATAACACTAGAAACACCCTCCTGGGGGATAGCATTTGAGGCCCCTTCCTGGGAAACAAGATTTGAAACCTTCTTTTGGGGTGAGAGACTCAAGGCCCCCTCCTGGAGTACAGAACTTGACACTCCCTGTTGGAGTATGGGACCTAAAACCCCCTTCTGGGGAAGCTGACTTGGCTTTTCCTTTCGGGGTACGCAATATGAAACCCCCTTTTGGGATGCAAGAACACAGACTTCCTCCTGGGGTGAGTGGCTCAGAACCCCCTCTTGAGGTATGGAACTTGAGACCCTTTCTTGGGGAGTAACACTTGAAATTACGGTCCGCTCCTGGGGCCTAAGACTTGAAACGAAGGCCTCCCCTGAGGCATGAAACTCGAAATGAAGGCCCTCTCCTGGGGCGTGAAACTCGAAATGAAGGCCTCCTCTTGAGGCGTGTAACTCGAAATGAAGGCCCCCTCCTGGGGCATGAAACTCAAAACGAAGACCCCTCCCTGGGGCGGGAAACTTGAAATGAAAGCCCTCTTTTGGGGTACAACACTTGTAACCCCCTTCTGGGGTGAGAGATTTGAAACCCTCCTGGGGCATGAAACTTGAAACGAAGGCCCCCTTCTGGGGAGTGGAACTTGAGACCCCCTCTTGGGGTGCGAGACTTGGGACGCCCTCCTGGGGTGCAAAACTTGGGACCCCCTCCTGGGGTGCGAGACTTGGGACCCCCTTCTGGGGTGCGAGACTTGGGACCCCCTCCTGGGGTGCGAGACTTGGGACCTCCACTCGGGGTAAGGAAGTTGAGACCCCTCCTGGGGCTATTGACTGGAGTCCCATATTGGGAAAAACAGAATCCGGACTGGGACCGATGGAAATGGAATCCGGGCCGTGACCAGTAGAAATGGAATGAGTAGTGTCCCTGACTTTAGAAGGTTGAAATATCCTCCCAATATTTCTTAGACGAGGGTTGAAGCATCTTGTAGCAGGGCCCCAATCGAAAACTTGAACTTTCTTTTGCTTAGTGGACATCACCTCCTTATCTGTAACTGAAGAAATGGGAATCACTGGTGGATGATGGGGAGAACTGAAAACACAGACATTAGGAGTCACACACTTGTCCCCACTTCTCAGTGGGCGCAGAGTACAGTCCTTAAGAAAGTGATCGTCATAACCGCAATATAAACACAGATGCAGTTCCCGGCGTCGCTGGCGTTCAACCTCAGTAAGTTTAGGGCGCAGGTAACTTTGATGCTTTACTTTAGTTTGCTTGGAAAAGCTGTTAGTCAAGTCAGGAGTAGCACTAGCAAGCTTGGAAATAACTTGAAAAATTTTGGGACGGAGATTTTGTAGTTGTTCTAGAAGCCAGTAGAAACTCTTGAAAGGTTCAGGGTCACGAATATCAGAAAATTGGGGAACCAGAGGACACTTGAGAGGTTCACTAGCTTGCACAGAAAATTTTTCATCTGTAGGGGTAATTGAAACTTCGAAACGGAACTGTGGAGAATTCACTGGCGGAACTTGTGGCGTGTCTGGGGACAAAGCAGCTAGAACTGAATGAATAACCGTCTTTTGACTAGAGAGTTCTTGCAGCTGCTGTCTGATGGATTGCAAAGCTGTCTCCTGTGCAGACACACGAAAGAGTAAATCCTGAAAACCTGCTTCAACCTGGAACCCGGCGGCTTGCATATTAGGCTGTTCAAACTGTCCCAATCCGGTGAAAGTGGTCCTCTGTGGAGGACGATGAGCCGGGGGGTTCAGGTGACTATTGGAGTGACTGAGGCTAGGTCTCCTATTTGCGGCCGAACCCAGGTTTGGCTAGACCTGCCCAGAGGCGCGGAGTCTAACTCACTTGGTGGTTTTCTCCAGTGACCCCTCCAATTGGGATTTGGTTTTCCGCTGCACCAAGTGAGCAGGTCGCTGCCCTCTGGACAGGTACCTGGGAATGGCAGAAGACCGGAAACTATATTAAGTTATTGCTAGAACACTGGAGATACACTGGAACACAATTAGAAATCCTGATCACCGGCTTGCATGAGATTACTAAGAAAGTACTGAGAATCACTAAGAAATCCAGGAGCTGACTAGCTCAGCAGCTCAGGGAGATGTGGACACAGGCAGGTACTGGAGTTTGCTAAATATGCAGGAAAGCACAAACATATACTGGGGATTGCACATACAAGAGTAGAGTGGACTCAAGGAATATATTGGGAATGCTAGAAATGTGGTACTGGACAAAGGCCAAATACTGGGAGAGCTAGAAATGCTGGTACTGGCCAAAATACTGGGAATAATTATATATGCAGGTGCAGATTGACACAGACATGTGCTGGGAGGACCAGCTGTGAGCTAATTAATACCAGCAGGTAATCTGACACTACAGTGATACAGGGTAATGGCCCCAGGAAAGCTGCAATAGAATTAGCAGCACATATACAAAGACACACAGGGAAGGGACATGAAACACTGAAGTACTTGAGAGAAAGCTAAAGTCTCAGAGTAAGGTTTAGCATGGAAGCTAATGCAGGAAACTGGGAAACTGTGAGCAGGCTGAAGCAACAGTGGGAGTAACACAGGCACTTGGAATAACGAAGTTGAACAGCAACTTCCTGGAGTTCTGGAGGTGGATTTATACCCAGGGGTAGCAGATTACTGGAGCACAGCATCAGCTGACTGAAATCATGCTACCATAGGTTAGGAGTACTGTCACATGAGAGGAACTGTCATGGTGGCGCCCATGATGGGAACTCCGATACCCAGCACACAAAGCCGACCATGGAAGCTCGCAAAAAGCACCTAAGGCAGAATACTCAGCCCCACATCCATCACTGCACCAGACGTCTGATCGCAAGGAAGTCAGGGGAAGCCGGCAAGGAGGTGAGAGAGGCCGATCCTAGGCTGAACCCTGACAACCGCTAGCCTGGACGTCCGTAACACTGTACCCAATTAACTAAATTATCAGTTGTAGAACTCCACCACTGCTTTACAGTAAATTGAGCACCACCTTTTTCACAGCACATGACAAACATTATTTTCATTTTGTTAATAGGTGAAGACTTTGAATGCAAATCAGTTTTGTGGTGCGATTGAATATAATGACAATCTTATAATTAAACTGATCTGAATAGAATTTCATTTTGATATTGCTGGTTATAAAATTCAAATGTCAGACATACAGCCTGTCATCTGGTCACATGGCCTGAGCACTGAAATGCTCGTTATCTGTAATCTGACTGGCTATTGTGGGGTAAACTAGGCACAAACATGGTAGTGTGGAGCAGTGTCAGACTGGAGCATGAAGGTCCCACAAGGGAATGCAATGACAGGGGTCCAGTGAAGGGGCGTGGCCAGCCTTTGGTAGGTGTGGCCATCAATTGGGAGGGGTGTGGTCATCCCCATTATTATAATTTCAATAATCTGTTACCTTTTATTAGATGAGCAATAATCCATGCCCCCTTTAATATCAATAATCGGTAACCTCTTTATGTTAGCAATAATACATAGGGCCTGATTCAGCACAGGACAGAATTGCAAGGCTGCAAGCAAGCCAGAGCTGTAATTACAGAAATGGATGAAAGCGCAATGAGATATAACAATCAAATAATAAATGGTAATTTATTCTTAATGAATAATGAATAATAAATTAAAACTAGCAATGTATCACAATAAATGAATACTGTTGACATCAATAAAGCATGTACATGTATTAAAATAAAACACTAAATATTCAATATGGTATTTATGTTGTAATAAATTATTAATGCACCTCTGTCTATGGAACGAGGTAAAATAATAGTCTCGAAAAATGAAGGTAAAACCAGTAAAAATACTCCTGGTATAAATATATTAGCGGTGGTATTGTGCACAATACAGGCTGACCTTAAAGTCGTGGCTCCCGGTTGAAACTTCACTTGAAAACAGAAGGCAGTGTCCGGAATGCCGTTCTGATGTACAATAGATGTTTTGGCCTCCTACCAATGTAGGGGAATGAGTATAAAGTGCGGTGGCAGGGAAAGTTCAATCGGGAATAACCGCTGGTGTGAAGCCGCTCAATAGAGGTCTGGGGACTGGTCCGTGCCACGTCCTGTAAGCAGCGGTACCTGTTATTAGCCTCTGCTGTTGGCTAGCGGGGCTCAGTGTGCAGAAGAGTCGAGAGGAACAATGAACCCAGTATCAGCTGGTGAGCGGCCATGATGGAAAGGCCATGCTGACAAACTCCGACCTCCGTCAAATGATCGGCAGTGAATGGTTCAGAGCCACTGTAATAAGTGATCTCTTAAAATCCGTATGGTGCTCGCATAAAGTCCATAAAGTGGATGTGAAACAGAAGTGGTCTAACGCGTTTCTCAGCCCTTATACATCCGGCCGTTTCCTCAGAGACAAATTGTACAAATTTTGGGTTTTCCACCGGAGTGGCTAGTCACCACTCATAGAGAGCAGCAGGTAGATTAACAATACTTCACATCATTTTATTTAACCACAGCGCCTTTCATTGTTGATATAGAGCTGTAATTAGACTTTTTGGAGCCCTGTTCCAGAGAGAGCATTAGCGCCCCCCCCCCATTTTTTAAAAATAGGGACATAAGATAGTGCACCTGAAAAAGGGCCATGGCCTCATGGGGAAGGGCCAGGGAAGAGATAGGGGAGGACAGGAGATGCTGGGGATAAAAGAAGAGGAAGCTACATGTGAGAATGATATAAACAGGAAAATTGACAGACCCAAACAGCGCCACTTGCCCTGCGGTGCCCTGTGCCATGGCACTGGCCGCACTACCCTAGTTACAGCCCTGAAGCAAGCAGCTTTGCAGTTTCAGCCTTGCAATTATAGTAATGCAGCAGAAGGTGTCATGCCTCCTACATCCATTACTTATCCGAGCTGCAATGGATAATCTGCGATAATATCGGCCGGCTAAGTGATCCAATGGGTCATGCAAACTGGCCACCGCAGTAACAACAAAAAGCCCAGAAAATCTCCATCAGCCGACAGAGATCCTGGCCTCTTCTCTTCCCCCATCGGCGGCAACACGTGTCCGTTTTGGGAATCGGAGGCCGTCGTCGCCCCCTCCCCCTTCAAATGGTAGCAGACTTTCAATCACTTTCAGTCTGCTGCTGCTCTGTGTGCGATCACGAAGAACCAGGGCCGGATTAAGGCCCACATGGACCTGGAGCTTAAAATGTTCAAGGGCCTATACTGAGAAGGGGAAGAGCTGTGATCGGTGTGGTGTGGGTGTGATCAGAGTCACCTTGGTGTGTACACCCCCTACACTATGAGACACAATGTCTCCCTAACTACATAGAAATAGAAAAATTGCATCATTTTTTTTAAAGGGAAAACTAGAAAATCTATTTAAATACTTAAAATGTATGGCTAGTTAGGCAGCTGGTAATCATGCTGTCATGTTGATGGGCCTATTTTTCTGTGGAGGCCTGGAGCTGTAGCTCCATCCGCCCCATTGTTAATCTGGCCCTGCGAAGGACCCGTACTGCCAAGGCCGGTGCAAGGTTCATAGGCGCCCTAGTAGCCTATCACCCCATCCCATCACCTGTGTCCCAGCTCCTCTGTGCCGCCTCTCTCCCTTCCCTTTACCTATATTCCAGCTCCACTGTGCAGCTTCCCCCGACCCCTTACCAGTATCTTCTGTGCTGCACTTGGGACTTGTTACATATATACTGTATATATAATTTGTAAATAAATCTTACATATTAATACATCCCTTTATCAAGCTCCAACAAAGCATTCTACAGCCAACCCAGCCTGCCACACACACGTAAGTTAACACCAACAGCAAACAACTTCAAAATACCTAAATACAACATATACCCCATAATGGTACTACACCCCTACCCCGCATATTATTATAGTATCCACCTCTCCAGATTATATCCAGATACTATTACTATGCACTACTACCTCCTGATAACACTAAAAACAAAAATACCCACAGCTACTTACCTCTACTTGAAGGAGGTTCTGTAGTCTCCACACAGTCATGGCCCACACAGCTGCAGGGGAGGATAGGCAGTAGGCACACATACACTGACAGTCAAAGGACTGGAGGAGAAGGAAGGGGTGGGGCCTCAGTAAGAAGGGGCGGAGCCTCTGTCGGTGCAGAAGAGGGGACTCCTACACATTGCGCATTGGTGGCCGGTCCCAGGGGAGGGAGCAGCCACCATGCATAGATGGAAGGGGGTGGGCGTCTGGCACTGCTGCTGCTGGCTGCGCTGCACCTGACAGACTAGTGACATGTCTGCAGTCACAGCCAGGCAGGAGCAGCGGCCGCTGCCATCATGAAGTAAAATTAGGATGTCTCTATCAGAGACATCCTTAGTACTGTACTGACAGCCTTAGTGCCGCCCCCTTAGGTGCCGGCGCCCTAGGCAGCTGCCTAGAGCTGCCTAGTGGTAGCGCCGGCCCTGCATACTGCACATGCGCAGTACTGGTCCGGCATCTGTGCAAATATCTGACCATCAGGAATCTGCGTTTGGAATCCAGTAAAAAAAAAAAAAGATGCATTTAATTCAATGTTTCAGGGATGTGCCTCCCTTCCTGAGGAAGGGGAGCACATCCCCAAAACGTTGAAAAACACCTCTTTTTTGCTGGTTGTTGGAGTGAGTTTCCCCTAAAGGAGGGCACCGGAGCAAGGTATTTACCAATAAGGTTATCTTGAGTGCCAGATGCTCTGTGTTGACATATATAAAATGTAGTGTACACAGTGTACATAAATATAGTAAAAATACCTATACATAGTGTACAGCCATGGCCAAAAGTATTGGTTTTCCAAGTCTGCTGCTTCATTTTTATGATGGCAATTTGCTCCAGAATGTCATGATGAGTGATCAGATGAATTGCAATTAATTGCAAAGTCCCTCTTTGCCATGACAATGAACGCCCACCAGCCTGTCTTAAAACGCTCACTTATGTACATCATCTCCAGGATGTGCATCCAACCATCGGTAACATTGAGTACCATTGGAAGCGAACGCAGCACTTGTGGTTGACCATACCCTTCCGCAAGCACTTTGAGCCAAGTGACGTGTACTATGACGCTGCATCTTACTTATGCACGCCTCTGAAATAGCGTTAAGATGCTCGGGCACTCCTGCGTTCGCACCACCACTCCCCCGTTTTCATCGTCCAACCCGTCACCACCCACAATCGGCTTGTGCTGTCACTCATTCAGTCGGGCTGTCTATGCGCAGCGAGCGAATGCTTCCCAATCGCACGGACTGGTTCACGCACGCACACTGCGATGCATATGCATGCGCACAATGCAAACATCGGCTGTCTGCATGCAAAAGCTTTCTCGCGAGCGGGTCTGAATCGTGCCCTTAAACCCCAAAACAACATTTCCACTGCATTTCAGCCCTGCCACAAAAGACCAGCTGACATCATGTCAGTGAGTCTCTCGTTAACACAGGTAAGAGTGTTGATGAGGACAAGGCTGGAGATCACTCTGTCATGCTGATTGAGTAAGAATAACAGACTGGAAGCTTTACAAGGAGGGTGGAGCTTGAAATCATTGTTCTTCTTCTGTTAACCATGGTTACCTGCAAGGAAACACATGCAGTCATCATTGCTTTGCACAAAAAGGGCTTCACAGGCAAGGATATTGCTGCTAGTAAGACTGCACCTAATCCAACCATTTATCGGAACATCAAGAACTTCAAGGAGAGAGGTTTAATAGTTGCGAAGAACGCTGGCACCCAAGAACATCCATCAAGCGCCAGGAATTTGGGAATTAAGTTAATTGTCATGGCAAAAAGGGACTTTGCAATTCATCTGATCACTCTTCATGACATTCTGGAATATATGCAAATTGTCATAAAAAAAACTGAAGCAGCAGACTTTGTGAAAATCAATACTTGTGTCATTCTCAAAACTTATGGCCATGGCTGGACATATCAGGGGTGTATCTAGGGATCCGAGCGCCTCTGGCAAGGTAATGGCCTGACACCCCCCTCCGCCCATAACTTCAGTAAGTGCCCCCCAGTAGTAGCCCCCCATGCAGTGCACCCAGTAGTAGTCCCCTCTATGCAGTGCCCCCAGTAGTAGTCCACCCTATGCAGTGCCCCCAGTAGTAGTCCCCCTATACAGTGCCCCCAGTAGTAGTCCCCCTTATGCATTGCCCCCAGTAGTAGTCCCCCTATACAGTGCCCCCAGTAGTAGTCCACCCTATGCAGTGCCCCCAGTAGTAGTCCCCCTAAACAGGGCCCCAGTAGCGGCCATCACCCCCCCATAACCCGACCCCAGTAGTGGCCCCCACAATACAGTGCCCCCAGTAGCACAGCACTCGCAAGCGGGTCGATGGTCCCTGACTGCGCATGCGCCACCTCCGGCGTGAGCATGTGCGAGACCTGTACTGCGACGGCAGCTCCGTTGCAATGGGTCTCGCTACAAGACGGGGCAGCTGTCGATGTTGATTGACAGCTCACCCCGTTATGTAGGCAGAGAGCGGGAGTGGCTGCACAAACGCAGGCGTTCCCCTAGGAACTTGTAAACTGTGTAGGGCAGACCGCTCTCACTGCGGTCTGCCCTACACTTAGGGCCCGGGGGACTAGCGGGGTAGTCCACCCATTGGCTGCTGGTGGCACTGCCGGACGGCGCCCCCCCTTTGGCCCCCTTTAGGAGAGACGTCAGGACGTCTCTCCCATCCCATAGTGCAGAGCGAGAGCGGGGATCAGTCTGGGCAGCCACGCCCCCAGCACGCCCACCAAAGGGGGTGTGCTGTCACTCACCATCGACAGCACGCCCCCTTCGGTACGAGACCCCGAGCGACGGCTTCCTCGACGCTCGCCGGGTCTCGCGCATGCGCATGATGGAGGCGCCTCCATTGTGCGCATGCGCATTTGGGTAACATCGACCCGCTTGCGAGCGTACAGCACTCACAAGCGGGCTGAATGAGACCCACTGAGCGATATAGCAGTTGATCCGATGGTTTTGAATGATATCACTGCTATATCGTTCCGTGTGTGGGCATGATATCATCTGCTGCGCACTCCCGTGGGGTCATCCATCGCTCCTCCAGATCTCTCTGCATGTTCGTTTGATCTGGGGGATCGATGAATGATCCCATGCAGCTCTATGCGGGAGGGGGATGCTGGCATAACGTGAAGTCGGCCACCGGATCGCTCCATGTGTGGGGGCCACCCGATATGTCAGCTGTCGGATCTGCTGTCGCATTGCAAGGTGCATATCGCACCGTGTATGGGGCCCTTTACAGAGAGCAGGCAGCTGTGCAGGGGAAGGACCCATTCCGGTTCCATTCGATGATCCAAAAACTCCTTCGGTCCCAGCCGATTCAAATATCTCTGGACCCAATCCGGTTCCATCCGCTGGTCCAAAAACTCCTTCGGTTCCAGCCGATTCAAGTTCCTACGGACCCAATCCGGTTCCATCTGTATGTCCAGTTTAGTCTCCTTCAGTTCCAACTGATTCAAGTTCCTCTGGACTGAATCTGGTCCCACCCGTAGATCCAAAGAAAAAATGTTTGTCTTCCAATCTCAACTGCAGGGGTGTCTGAGCTGCTTACCCCAGGAGGGGTCTCCAGTCCCCTTTCCCATTCCAGCCCGGATTCTGCTTATCCCAGTAAAGGACTCCAGTGTGTCAGCCCAGGGAGGGGTTCTGTTTCACCTCTATTAACAAAATGTTCTGAGCCCACAGCTTTTGAAGGATATGCAAGTGCCTCAACCCAAGTGTAGGCTTCAAGCACCATACCCCAGGATGGGGTTTCAAGTATATTGACGATCCCAATTGGGGACTTCAGACAGCCAAATCCAGGCATGGCATTCTCTCACCAGTCTAAAGTTCCTCACGCTAGTTCCATTTCAGTTCCTGAGTGTGCATCGCAAGTTTCATCTTCACAGAACTCGTCTGATGCTTCATCATCTGTCTACTTCGATGGAGATTTATTGCATTACTACGCAATATTTAATCAATAGTTCACCTTAAAGGACCTGTTCCTTCGTTTGGTGTCACCTCTTCCAATGTAACTATATATTTATGCTTGAACTTAGAGGGAAAGCTTTAGAATAGGCTAACCCACTTATCGAGTATAATGATCCTGTGCTCCAAAATGTAATGATCTTCAGTGACGCAGTAAAAAAGAATTTGGTCCGAAAGTTTTGAAATCAGATTCAACTAAAAATATCTTCCCTGAAGAAACTCCCAAGTTCATCACTTCCTTCCAAGGACAATCCAAGTGCTTCTTCTCACAAGCATCTGCACGTTCTTCCCGAATTACCTGAAGATAAGACCAGTCTGAAAAAAGCACAAAAGTCACGCTCCACTGAAGCTTCTATTTCATTAGTTCCTGACTCTCCTGTTCCTGATTCTATTCAAGTTTCCAAGTCCTCGTCTTGTGACCTGACCATCAAGTGTCCATCTGAAGTTCCATCACCTGTTTATTTTGAGGGAGATTTAACACAATTCTGTCTTCTAACACGTCAATACTTTGACAATATTGAGTCCAGTTCATCAACTGGTATCATTCCAGCTAAAGCAATTCAATATCTCCTCCAGGCCTTCCGAGGCAAAGCCCTGACTTGGGCTAATTCTCTCATCAAATCCAAGGATCCACTGCTGAATTATCTTCCCACTTTCATTAAAGCTGTTTATCAGGAATTTACTCCCAAGTCTACACAAAGACTACTCTCAGCCCTTGAACTTAGGGGTTAAGTACACTTCCCTGTTTTCTTCATACTGTGATTTTTCGAAATATTCTGATTCCCTGCTTACAGCATTTACTAAGTCTTCCAGTCCTCTGAATTGTATAGTTTGTGTAGGCTCCGCTGCTTCATGATATTTAAAGGATCCTTTGGAATATCAAGCTCCTAAAAAGGAGAAGTTAATTTCTACGTTGGTCTTAGATTCCAATTCTGATTTTGATACTGGAGTTGATGAAACTCCAATTCTAGAAGGTCCCATGTTCTGTGACAATTTTTTTTTCCTTACAGGAGATTCTGTTTCCTTTAGTTGGTTCAAGACGTTCTCACAAGAAAAAGAAGAATTGATGAAGATCTTAAGTTAACGTCTTTTGAAAACTTTCCCATCATCAAGAGCATCAATCCAGTGGCTTGTCATCTACAGCTATCTCCTCAGAATCCCCAATTCCTTTAATGTGTTTCTCTTCAAACCTATTGTCCTCAACAGGTTCCAAGCATAGCTTCCCAAGACTCCTCCAGTTAAGACTCAGTGTGGAGTGGAGTTCGAATTGAGGGTCTGATTCAGAGCCGGACGCTATTTGCGAACGGTCGTTCAGAAAAAGGGGCCGGCTATTTAAATTGAGCGCTCGCTCTTTTCGGTTTGTTGACGCCTCTATGTCTGAGCAAGCGAACGAAACATGCGCTCGCTATTCTGTAAAGACGCCCCCTGGATGTTTGCATCATACTTCATCTCCGCTATTTATTAGATTAATCGAGTACATCGAAAGGCGTCTGAACTGCTCGCAGTGCTTGTGGTAGGTTTTACTTCCCGCAATCACTGCGAGCAGTTCAGGCTAAAAGACAATCAGGTGACGTGGTCGATGACGCTGCTTTGTTAATTATGCACACCCATTAAACGCCTGTTTTGACCGTTTGGCACGTCTGCGTTCGATTCTCCACTCCCTGTTTTCAAGCACCTTCCCCTGTTACCACCCACAAACGCCTCATTCTGTCACTCAAATTAGCAGGCCCTCGCTGTTTTGCGAGCGCACGATTTCCGACCGCAATGACTGGTTGGCGCATGCGCATTATGACCCATATGCATGCGCAGATGTGCGAACATCGCTTGGAGCGAGCGGCCGCTTACGAGCGGCTCTGAATCAGGCCCTGAATGCATTATCTACTCTCGATGTTGTAATGGGAAACTCCAGTATCTGATCCATTGGAAAGGATACAGGGTCTCATTGAGACCTGGTCGCAAGCACTGAGCGCTCGCAACCGGGTCGATGTTAAGGCCCTGCGCAACGGCCGCACTGCGCGTGTGCAAGCTCCGGAGAGAGAGAGAATTTCTCTCGCTCCGGAGCTCACTACAAAAGGGGCGGCTGTCGATGTTGATCGACAGCTTGCCCCATTTTGTAGGCGGGGCGGGGGGGTGGCTACACAAACGGAGGCATTCCCAAGCGAACGCCTGCCGTTTTGTGGGCGGCCGCACTGACATCAGCAGTGATGTCAGTGGGGAGCTTCCTGCTCGATCAGAGCAGGAAGCTCCCTGGGGCTTGCGGTTGCTGAGACCCAATCCTAGGGTCTCGTCGCAAGCCCTGATGGTCGCGATGGTCTTGACCATCGCAACCATACCCTCGTCGGTCGCTAAGCTGTGGGTGGTAACCCACAGCTTAGCTAGCGACCAGGAGGCCGCACTGAAAAAAAAGAAGCGGCCGTCCTCATTCAGAGAGAGCGAACACTTCTTGCGACCGCCTCTGAATGAGGGCCACAGTCCTGAGGAAAGATACTGGGTGAGTGCCGAAGATGTTAGTGCTCCTTGTCTTGTTTCTGGTTTTCATGTCAAGTTCCCTAAAAAACCAAAGAGATGTCCTGAGGCCACTCCTCAACTGGTGGGGGTGGGGGGGGGTACTGTCATCACAACCTGGCTTGTTACCCCTGCCGCTGGGTCACTTACCACTCCTATGGCCAGCTAGCTCACTCCTTGATTTCAGTTCGTATGTCCACCAACATCCCTGTGAGATGCAGGCTTCATTGTTTCTGGCCTGCTAGGCCTAGTCACACATCCAGCCAGCCCTGGAGTACTGCTGTCCCGATCACGTGATTGAACCTGATCGGGAGGATCTGATCACTAGTCAGCCGGTATCATCTGACACTGCTCATCCACTCCTGGCTAACCCCGTGGTATATATTCCAGTCTATGGCTGAGTAATAGCCAGTATAATGTCTAGCTCAGTCCCTACTGAGTGAAGCTTACTGAGCTCCTGCTACTTTCGTTTGTATCCTGCCGCTGCAGTTCTGATTGTGTTTGCTGCACTAACTCCTATGTCTAACTCCTATGTCATTCTACTCCTGTGCAATCCACATTTCTAGTTGCATAGGTAATATCCAGCCTGTTCCTGTGTTGCTGATTCTGGTCTGTACCTGTGCAACTGGACACCTGTCTTGCTCAGTCCCTACTGAGTGAAGCTCAACTGTGCTCCGTTTACAGTCAATTGTTATCCTGCTGGTGCAGTTCTGCTGTTTTTGTTGCACTAACTTTCTATGCTATTCTACTCCTGTATAATCAGCATCTCAAGTTGCACAGTTAATCTCAGCTTGTCCGTGTGCTGAACCTGTGCTACAACTGTGAAAAACAACCAATTGTCTGCTCAGGTATATTAGCCTTTCCTATTTCCCTGGTTCTGTTCCAGATTATTGTACAGCTGCCATTCATTCCAGGTGTTCGGTCTGTAGCTGGTCCTGTCATCATTAGAGTGCTCCCAGACTACAGAGAAAACCCAGTCCAAGCCTGGTAAATCCTTCTGCCAAGATCTGCCTCTCAGGTGTCCTGAACTACAGAACCAAGTAAGAAGAGTGCTTTTATTATTAATAAGTAACAACCCAGTTCAGCCTGGTTAATCTACTACTACACTCTTCTCTGCTACATACATCATACCATCAATAACACTGACGTCCCTGGTGGTCTAGTGGGTACGATCCGGCATCTCTCTGCAGAGACCCGGGTTTGATTCCCGGTCATGGAAGCATCTATTTTCCATTTCAAAAGGTCTCCTCAGGCCTGCCAGCTTTGCTTACACACCTCCCAAACAGACAGCTACCCGACTCTGGTTTCACAAACAAATACAAGCATAACACCCTGGGAGGAATGTAGGTCGATTGGAGGGTTGGGTGCACATCTTTAAATCTGTTTGGGTAAGTTTCTACCAGGTTTGCACACTGTAATTTTTGCCTATTTTTCCTTGCAGACTTGTTGCAGATTGGTTGGATGATGCTTGTGGACTACAATTTTCAAATAGTACCACAGATTCTCAATTAGACTGAGAGCTAGACATTAATTAGCCATTGTAGAACATACATTTTTTTTTTACACACCACTGTTGCTTTTGCCTTGTGCTTGGTATAATTGTCCAGCTGAAAGGTGAACTTTCTCCCAAGCTTTAGTTTTCTGACAGACTGAAGCATGTCATCCCCCTGTATTTGGCACCATCCATTTGTCAGTTCATTTTAACAAGATGCCCAGTCCCCACTGAGGAAAAGCATCCACACAACATGATGATGCCAAAATCATACTTGCAGTGTTATGATTGTGCCACACATAGCATTTTGAATTGGGGCCAAAAAGCTAATTTGACCAAAAAACCTTATTCTTAGATGGGTCATTCTGATGTTTTCTGTCAAACTCCAGATGTACCCTGATGTGTTGACTTTTTATTGCCATCCTCCCATACAGACCAGTTGTATCTAGAGTTCTAGATATGGTTGACTGGAGCATCTTCACTCCAGTATCAGCCACTGAACTCTGTAGCTCCTTCAAAGTAATAGTTGGCTTCTGTTCCATGTCTCCTTGCTCGGACTCTGAGTCTTTTGTCTAGGCAGTGCCTGGGTGGTAAGATGCAGCTTCCTTTTCCTTGCAATTGATCCAACAGTGCTCACTGCGACATTCGGGCACTTGGATATTATTTAGTAGCCTTTTCCTATTTGTGCATGTCTATAACTTTGAGGCCTATGTATTAATAATCGCTGCACTGGCGCGATTAACAATCTGTATTGCTGCGGATATTTTCATTTTGAATGAAAATATCGCCGCAATGTACTAAACTGAGCGATACCTACAGTCCCTGTGAGTTACTTCGCTGCCATATTGAAGGAGTCTTTCAAATTTTTGAAAGACTCCTCCAGAGGAATCTGACTTCATATGCATGCAGTTTTAGATTCCGAAATGGGACGGAGGATGCAGAAGGAGGATCGGAAGATCTCTCTCCCGCGAATAAAACCTCTATAGGCTTAAATAAGTGTACACCATTTTCAGATGGTGTAAAATAACAGGGCCAAACTTTCGGTACAAAGGGGTAATCATAGTACCCATTGTTAATAATGGGCACTGTAGTCTGCAGCGCTAATTAGCCTTCTACAGGATATTTCTGTGAAATCTCCTTCATTAGGCTATTAGTACATAACAAAGAATCCAGGGACAGCCCCCAAAGGACAACTGTGTCATTAAATCCAGAAAAAAAAACTTACCCCAAAAAAGTACTTTCAATTTGGGTTAAAAAAGGTAAAAATTGGGGGGGATAAGCATAAAAACTAGCGAAATAGACTTTTTGTGGGTCTGCAAGGATGGGTCAGGTGTTTATTTGATTACAGGTGATTGCAACAGATGCGTTAACGGTTTTTAAAACTTCACTTTAGAGACTTTAAAATATGCAAGCACACATTTTCAAGTACCCCAAATTTGACAGAAATATTTATTTTCACCAAACAATACTGCTTAATGCCATTCTTCACCACTTGTGCAAAGACGCTAATAAGAAGCTATTGAAACAACTTAAGTACCTCAAACAGGGCCGGCGCTTCCACTAGGCAAGCTTAGGCAGCTACCTAGGGGCGCCAACCACTAGAGGGCGCTTCTGAGTCCGGGGATCAACCGGCCCAGCAATCGCACCCCCTATTTCTCTCCCCTCTCCCCAGCCGGAGCTCACTCACCGGCCCATCAATCGTACCCCCTATTTGCCAGGTGCCCGCTGAGATTGTGTTACCAGCGGGCGCCCTTCTCCTTCTCTCTGTCCCCCCATCCCCCCGGGGGCCAACGGTAGCTGGAGGATGGAGCTCACTCCTGAGCCCCGGCCTCCGGGTCCCGCAGTGCACTATGGGAGTGACATCATAACGTCACTCCCATAGTTCGGAGTAGCGGACGCCAGGTACGGATGGCAGCAGGCACTGGAGCAGGGTTTAAGGTATTGTTTTTTTTGTGTGTGCGCACGTGGGGGGGGGGCTTACTACTGTGGGCACATCAGGGGGCATTACAGGGGCCTTACTACTGGGGGCATCATATGGGGGCACTACAGCAGCCTTACTACTGGGTTCATCATATGGGGGACCTCCAGCGGCCTTACTACTGGGGGCATCATATGGGGTACACAACAGCGGCCTTACTACTGCGGGCACTACAGGGGCCTTACTACTGGGGGCATCATATGGGGCACTACAGTGGCCTTACTAGGAGCATCATATGGGGGCACTACAGCAGCCTTACTACTGGGTTCATCATATGGGGGACCTCCAGCGGCCTTACTACTGGGGGCATCATATGGGGGCACAACAGCGGCCTTACTACTGGCGGCATCATGAGGGCACTACAGCAGCCTTACTACTGGGGGCATCATATGGGGGCACTACAGCGGCCTTACTACTGGGAGCACTATAGGGGCCTTACTATTGGGGGCACTACAGGGGTCCTTACTTCTGGGGGCACTTCAAGTGGCATTACTACTGGGGTACTGCAGAGAGTATTACAACTGGGGGCACTACTACAGGGGGCATTACTACAGAGGGCATTAGTACTACAGTTGGCATTGCATAAGGGGCACCATTACAATGGGCATTTAGTGTTTTAGGGGAACTACTATTGCGGGCATTGTGTAAAACCTAAGTTAGAGGGAGCCTCTTAAAAATGTTGCTATGGGGTCCAAAAAGTTCTAATTACGCCCCTGATAATATATATATAAATATATATATATATAGTATGTGTGCGTGTGTGTGTATATATATATATATATATATATATATATGTGTGTGTGTGTATATATATACATACTTCTGCATGCGCCCCCCTCTTCGTACTTATTTAGCCCTCAGGTGAAAATGACTTTGCACAGGTGGAGTGGCGGGTAAGTTTTGTGTTATATATATATATATATATATAAATATATATAACACAAAACTTATCCGCCACTCCACCTGTGCAAAGTCATTTTCACCTGAGGGCTAAATAAGTACAGGGGGGGGCGCATGCAGAAGTTTTGCCTAGGGTTCCTAGAAGTCTAGCACCGGCCCTGACCCCAAATAGTTTTGTGCCTGTGGTGAGGAAATAAAGCTTCTGTTGGATTTCATCCAGTGTATGTGATTCTTGTCACATTATATTACACTGAAGTGTCAAAAGTCATGGGATAGCAGTTTGTAAAGGTAATGGTAGGTACATCACCTCACTGTGACATCTTGGAGATGCCCAGACCTGCATCAGTTGTAAACTGACATGTCATGAGTTAGTCTGAACACTGGCTAGACTGCTCATGTCAAGGTGACATGACTTATTAGAGTCTGAATGGGGCATGATAGTGGGTGCCCGACGGATGAGACATTCCATTTCCGAAGTTGTGCGGACATTCAACATTCCTCAATCTACTGTGTCACCTGTATACCGGGAATACCTCATGGAAGGCATTAACACCCACAGTGGCCGGGTGCTTAATGATCGTGACCAGCGGTGTCTGGCCAGAACTGTCCGTGGTAACAGACAAGCGACAAATCACATCCACATTCACTGCAGGAGGTACCAAACGCATATCCACCAGGTCAGTGCAGCGTTCTTTAGCTTCCATGGGATATTTGAAGAAGAAGACCCACCAGAGTGCCCCTATGACACTGCACCTCACCTGGGCTTGGGACGTTGCTAATTGGACCATGGAGGACTGGCAACAAGTAGTGTGGTATGATGAGTCACTGTTCCAGTTGTTTCGGACTGATGGTAGGATTAAGGTTTGGAGCAGACCCCATGAGGCCATGGACCCCAGCTGTCAACAAAGCACCATGCAGGCTGATGGTGGTTCCATAATGGTGTAGGGTGTGTTCATGTGGAATGGGTTGGGTCCGCTGGTCCACGTCATTGAGCCTTAACTACAATGTTGCATTGCTTGATGACCATTTGCAGCTCTTCATGGACTTCATATACCCCTACAATGTGGAATATTCCAGTAGAATAATGCACCATGTCATCGGTCCCAAGTTCTCCAGAATTGACAAGCCTGCACACACCAGAATGTAGGAACAGAAACTACAGGCTCAGACATAGACTCCAAGACAGCCTACACCGCCAAGGAAGTGAGGCCTCACTAAGACATTTGCATGTAGGGTAAGGATACACACAACAGGGGTGCGGGATGCCCACCTCCCGATTACATTATAACATTACTGCATTGAAGACACTTTTAATTCTTCATGCCACAGGCAGTCAGCAAATCTGGATGATTTACAGTCACTGAGCTCCTGTGGCCAATGCGTACATGATTACATTACCTCATTTCTAGTCAGTGTATACCTTGTGTAGTTTGAGCATTGTGACTCATAAATAAATAGATTAATTTTTACCTTCCTGGTCTGTGTATTTGCACTTCTATATATACATTGATACACATATAACTAAGGGGCAGACCCATCCCCCTGCTTTTACTGTAAACTAGAATTATTGAGGTGACCCTTCTCATATTGTTACTAGCTATTTTTGATTTGTTTGACTAGTATTATTAACTGTCCGATGTCAGGCACCAGTGTAAACATCGGAAACATTGATGCAGATCGGGCAGTCATGCAGCAAGTCTGACCTGCCTCAAACACTGTGTCTCTTCTGACACGCAGAGCGCTTGCATGCTGCAAAGGAGATCGCAGTGGCTAATTTATGCACGCCCATGAAACTGCATTTAAATGGTCAGACACACCTGCGTATGCCTAGTCCTCCTCCCCATTACCTCCCCCAAATGCTTACTACCTGTCACTCACTTTGCGAATGTATTTTCTGTGCGAGTGAAGTCACAAAACATTGCTGCGCGTGTGCAGGGCCGATGCTATGTTTCTCAGCGCCCAGCGCTGTCCTGTGCTGCACTGTCGCCCTTTCCCTACCCTGCTCACTCCCCCTGAGCGTATACCAATAATAACAGCGGGTGGGTGGAGGGCAGGTTTTTCCAGAGCCGGGCGGTGGTGAGCGCCTCTAAAAATAATGTTCAGATGGCAGGGCTCAGGGCTGCGCTCTTCAGGCTATGGCGTTCCGAGCAACAGCCCTTCTAGCCCATGCCTTGAGCCGCTACTGCTTACATACAGGCGCAATGGCAATCACTCGATCTGTGTAAATATCAGCATTGCGTACATCTATGAATCAGGCCCACAGTAAGAAAGAGCTAGTAACTGTGCACCTTGGTAAAACTATGCCGCACTGCAGGTGGGACAGATATAAAGGGGTAGATGTGTCTAACAGTGACAAGAGTGGCGATGACCAGTGGAGAAGTTTCCCATAGCAACCTATCAGCTTTGAGGTAGCATTTATCAAATACATTCTATAAAATATTAGGTAGAAGCTGATTGATTGCTAGGGGTAACTTCTCCGTTGGTCCATTTCTCTACTCTTTTCACGTTTTGATACATTAACCCCAAAATGTGTAGAGAGAATTTGATTTGGGAGTGTTGTGTCCAAACTTAAATCTAATTTGCAGTGTAAAAATAAAGCTGTCCAGCATTTGTTGGTTACATGCAACAGCAGCCAGTATTTACCCCGCATGCAAAAAAATGTATGTATTTGCACCCCTTGCATTGCAATACGGTTTATCCAAGTACATAGTTACTTGCTCTATCCTACTTTATTCCCAAATCTGAGTCAGGCCCTGTGCAAAGTGTTGAATAAGACAACCCTTGTCATAAAATTTATATTTTCATGTTTTTAATATATTAACAGACACATCTGACCTGTGTATTAATGTATAAATGACTTTGCCAGTGGTGGACTTTAGGCAACTAAAGAAATGAAAAACACAAATACGTTGATACAACTTCCTTGGCATCATTATGACTAAATTGCTCACTGCAGGAACTATGACATAAATGTCTGGTCCTCCCTTATTGCACTGAGTTGAACAAAAACATAAAAAACTAGGTCAAAATATACTGCTATTATACAAAGACGAAATCTTAATTCAGCAGCGAAAGCTAACACGTGTTTTAAGATGCACCTGTTACCTTCATAGCAGAGGCAGCTATTATAACAATTGTACTAATATTTACTAGATTTTAGCCAATTAAAACACTATGAACAAGTGATATCACTAAAGTGATGTTTTATTCTTATGTCTCTCTTAACCCAACCATCTACCTGCCAATCCCACAAACTGACAGTGATGTCATTGGTTCATAGTGAATTGTCAAGCTGCAACCGCACGGTTATTCATTCATCCCCTATGGCTGCATCCACAGTGTGTATAAAACAGATGTACTGTATGTCCATCTAGGAAATTATTACAGTGCTGTAAGTAGCCTCAAGAGGCAGAAGTGCTATCGAGTATAACAGTTCATGTCTTTAGTACTTTAGTACTGGGGCCGGGCAGCAGTCTTCTGTAGGGCATTTTGTTATCAAGTCCATTAAGTTGAAAAAACTCCATAAGTTGTTGATGGGCAAGTTTTGTTAGATGTCTGTGCAATGGTGACCCATATACATTTCAGCACCTAAAATATACCTGTATGGTTTAGGCCATAAGCTTCCCTTGAGTGCAAAATCTGAACATGAATTATACAAACAAGTAGCTTAAGCACAATTCAAACAAAATACAAAACTGTGATACAATAAAAACAATTAAAATCAAACACACTCTCAAGTGAAATTAAATAACATTAAATTAAAAATTTTATCTGCAGGAAATCTTGCTCCAATTTAAGAGTACCTATTGCCTTCACAGAGTAGAGACTGTTATTTTGTGTGAAGAACCAATAAACAGTCTACCGATTCACTAGGAGCTAGTGACATCACATTGTGCCATATGTATTAGTGATGTCACTGTTACTGGTGCATAGATAAGACAAAACATTGATTACTAGTGAATCAATAAAACAGGATACTGGTTTTTAATGAATTAATAAGACAAAATTTTAATTATTAGTGAATTGGTGGGACAGGCTATTAGTTACTACTGAATTGATGGAACAGAATATTGGTTACTAGTAAATTGATAAAACACATTGGTTCTAGTAAGTAAATCAGAATATTGGGTACTAATGAAATGATGAGACAGAATATTGGTTACTAGTAAGTGGATAAGGCAGACTATTCGTCACCAGTGAATTGATGAGAAAGAGTAGCTGTTACTTAGTGAATTGACAAGACAGATTATTGGTTACTAGTGAATTGATGAGACAGGATATTTGTTCAACCCGAAAGTCGCAGTCCCCACGGTGTGCAGGTAATGTAGGTATAATACAAATAACGTCTAAGAAAACTATTTATACTAAAAAGTCAATTTGATTTTCTAAACTGTCGGAAGTTATGGGTCCTATTACCTAAATGCTATCTTATTAAGGCATGTTCATTCAAATGGCAAGTACAAATACACTGGTATCCTGCATTAGAAAATTAATTATAATTCTTGGTAACTATAAATTGCTAGTCAGCACCTATAATATGAAAACTAGTAAGGCAACAGCAGTGTTATATACTACAATAATACTTTTTTGTATCCATAGTCTATATCAAGGGCACATGAACACACAATAAATGAATCCCTTACCGAGGTCAGTGACAAAGTGAACTGCTATTCTGGTGATCATTCCGGGGCACTAAGAGGGGCTAAGCTGCCGCAGTTAGTGTTCAGGGCTCTCTACATATCTAGCAACATAACTAAAGACAGACCACATATATAAAGCATGCTGCTTCTCTTTATGGGAATGCTCGATTCAACCTCCATCACTATTCTCGGCCCTCGATCTTAAGTTAATTGTGGAACTGAGAGTTTGTGTCAAACTGTAAACACCAGTGGTGACACTTTCTAGATAAAAAATGACTAAGCTAGCTCACATTCAATAGACACCACACACAGTCCTGAGATAGTATGTTACTTGGTGGAGTGTAATTGTTACCATGTTCTATCTCATGAAGGACACTTCGTAAAATGTCCAGAAAACTGTGAGGTATGCAAAATATAGGATGTTGCTTATCTAAAAAGTGATACAAACAATAACACATATGGACTATTTTTCAAAAATAATATGCACAGATACATTTTGGAATAATCCCAGGCTGTATTACTGGTGGCAAAGATCACCCTCCACAAATCTGGATTCCACTTTGGATAATGTGGTTCATGGGGATGGGAAATAAGTGCATTATGGTCTAGAGCAGAGGGGAGCAACCTATGACTCTCCAGATGCTATTCCTCTGTAAGTCCCGTCATACCTTGTCAGAATCACGCTGTAATGCCACAGGCTGGCAGAGCATGAAAGGACTTGTAGGTAGTGGCGGGGCATGCTGAGGCTTGTAGAACTTGAATCACAGGTTGCTTAAGCCTGATTTAGCTTGCAGGACTAAAACATTAACTACTGCTAGGTTTGTGAGGAAATGTAATGTTTCTGTGGCATTTCTATGACGGGTGAAATTTGTTAAGACCTATGTTAATCACATTATATTCACTAGGAATAGTTACAGTAGCTGTAAGGGTGTCAGTGCACAGATTATACTGTGTTTTCAATTTCATGTTGTATCATCTGGGGTAGTGAAAAGGTGGCTGGATTTTCTGATCAATCCCTTCTTTGTTTACGCTGCTTGATATTGTCTTCCAGGGAAGAAAAGCCATTTGTGTGTCCATTCACTGCGCTCACTGAGCCATTCTGGTAATCTTTCCTGCGCGAAGAGGTTTTCTTGTTGTAAGTCTGTATAATAAAATGATAAAACAGTGTGTCAGTCCTAGCAAAAAGATATGTGCAAATATTAAGGGAACTCTCAAGATTAAAGTATACCAAATCCAATGTACCTTAAGAAAAAACAAACAAACAAAAAACTTTATAGTAGAAATAAGTTTCACTTTACTTATATAAAATCGGTTTAACGTAAGCACATTTTTTTTGTTGTTCTGTAAATCTGTCATTTAAAGCTACCATCCACCCCAACCTACTTTTCATTATCTACTTTCTTATCCTACCATTACTTACTTACTTATTTATTTATGCCGCCATTTTCTATAGCCTCCATTATGTTATGTTTATACCATTATTGTGTATATGTGTTAGGTACATGCCGTCACTGGCATAGCATTTTCCCTCTGCATTTCACCACTACTCATTGCATCATCTTGCCATTTAGTTTTAGTCACCTGACTGCCATTTGTACAGTGCTTTTTTGCATTACTTTCACTGTACTGATCCTTTCTTATAGTACTGCTGTGCAATGTATTCAGGGCTAGTCTAAGAGAGGAGGAGGCACGTGTGCAGTTTTCGTACGTACCCCCTCCCCTCTCACCAGCGCAGTAGTCATGTAGAATCTGGCGGTGCCATGTTCCTAGCGACTTCTCTACTGCACATGCGCAGATCTTCGCAGATTTATTCGGTGCAGATGCCATAGAGGCAAGTATAATGTATGAGTAAAGGGTATGCGGTATGAGCCTCCCTGGTCCCAGGGGCCCGTGTGTCCCTGCGCTCATTATAAATAAATACAACCATGACTGTATTGCTCTGCATTACTTTGCCTTCTTTTTACTGTATTTGTTTTATTTTGCTTCTCCTGCCATGCCGCCCTTTACCCATTCACTCCCCCCCATGTAGCCACTTAACATTTAACTTTCCCATCTTTCTCCTCACCATTCACTACCCCCTACCTTGTTCTGTCCCACTGCCACTCCCCAGTGGTTCCTCCTTCTCTCATCACTATCCCTCCAGCTATACTCATTGCCCCATTATCATCATTATCCCTTCCCCTATTCCTCTACCTCCCTCTTGTCCTGCCCCAACCTCCCCCTTACTTGCTCCTGCTTACCAGTAGCGTAGACAGGTTGTGAAGTGAGTGGGAGCAAATGGTAAAATTAGGCCCTACGGGGCGTGTAGCAACATCATGCTCAAGATTTTGTTCAAAGTGCCTCTATCCCCTGGAACTCCCTCCCTCACCCAGTCAGAATCTCTATCAGTTTCCTCAGTTTTAAATGCACCATTAAAATGTACATTTTTATTAAAGCGTACTAACCCTCCTTATAACTCCATACTGTTCTCCTCTCCACTATATATGCTTCCCATTTGACTTTCCAATCTCTCTGGAGTCCTGCGTCGGTCAGTTATGCAGGCTGAAATCACCGGAAAAATCGCAGGGTGTCCCCAGGAACACAGCCCGGCGCTATGTTCCCAGAAACCTGCATATGTGCAGAAGACTCTGGCACAAAGCCAGAGACTAAGACGCTGCTGGAAAGAGGGGGGGGGGGGGGGGCTGCACAGAGGCTGCACACAGGCCCCTCCTCCCTTTAAATGCCCCTGTCCCTAGCACATTCCATTTCAGCTGTACTCTGCTCCCTGTCTCCTTGTTACTGGACAACTGAATACCGAAGCTTCCGGAGGAGCGAGCAGAAATGGAGCATTAACTGCTGCCTTGTGACTGCTTTTGGGTTGTTCACTGATTTCTAATTGAATAGCTACGGGCACAGACTGCATGACTCAAGCTGGTTATACACCTATACAATCATCGGGCCGTTCATCCAATATCGAGAGAACGGCCATTGGATTGTATAGGTGTGTCCTGATGCAGGAGCGTTAGCCGATAAACGGCTTTTAACGTCCCTGCGACGGTCGGGATCGGGAGGTCGCCGCTTATGTACAGTTTAATATTCGTCGGTTCGACCTCCCAATCCCATAGAAGCCTGTACACACTATGCTATGTCTGCACAGTGTGTACGCGACTGACAGGGGGTCACACCGAGGACAGACTGCACTACTGATCGGGACAGTTTTACCCGATCAGCCTGCAATGTAAAAGTGTGTACCCAGCTTCAGTCCGTGGCTAATCTGGCCCTTAATATCACTATAATAAAGCATAGGCAAACGCAGGGGGGGTTTCCATCTGCCTGGAAACCCCCCTCCCCAGCCCACACCATGACCACAATAGAAATAGTAATAGAATAGAATGTTACTAGAGCTGCATGTTCTTCTCAGTAGCACAAATTAAATAATTAGCACCACCTGTGGATCTTTTAACATGTATCAGCCAGTAATAAATAACCTGTGCACCAAATAGGATATCTGGAAAACATTCACTGTTAGGGATGCGCTGCCCAATATGTACAGTACATATTTGTCCAGGGCAGTGCTAGGTTCTTCTGCTGCTAACCCAGACTCCCGGACTTGCCCTGGAATGGTGCCCACATCTGAAAAACATTCTGCTCAGAAAGGATGGACCTACTGGCCACATCTAATGGCTTACAGTGATTGCTGGTCCTGTATATGTTGGAATTATGACACACAATACACTTTGTATGATGCTTATTATAGCTGGTTAAGTGCTAATTCTACCCTCTTCATGGACTGGCCACACTCACTCTAAATCAGGCATTTGGAAACCCCCCTCTAGAAATCCTGCGTTTGCCACTGTAAAGGTAACAACAAATTAACTAAATATGTGAAATAAACACAACTATCCAGAAAATTAGTAAATAGTAAAAACAAAATGGACAGACCAAGTCAAGAGGTTTCTCTCCCACCAACATAAGTCTTGGACAAATAGTTCTTAAGATGACTTCACTACCCATGTGAGTAAATATGAAAACAGCTTTGTATCTATTTTAGGAACAGAGCAAATTGCACATCTCCCAGGAATTCTGCTAATCTCATTAACAATGCTAAAGAACTCTAAAGGAAAACTCTATCACCTGCACAGCCAGTATAATGATATGTAATAGGGAAGATATGGCATTTTTAAAAGTGGTGTCTTTACCTTTATGTAGAAATTGGTAAAGAGGATGATGAGAGAGATCATATAGCCATTCTGGAAATACAGCCATCCCATGGGAAATGCACAACGCCAAACCATCGCACAGCTGGTCTGAGTCATGGTCAGGACAAACTGAGTCTGCAGCAAAATACAAAATTAGACAGTCAGATACACTAACATTTTATAATTAGACAGTACAATGAATCAAACAGAAATGTTTTTCAAGATATATTTAAGATGATCTTTTAACCTGTACTTAATGGAAAATAAAGGATATTATTTAATTTACAGAGTACTTTTAAAGTCTGGATGGTGATTTGATCTCAGTAAATTAAGAGGGTGCTTTTACTGTTAAAACATGACTAAGACTATTAAGAAACATATGTTTCTTGAATCTATAAAATATCCCTATTTAATAGTATAAAAATAAAGGTTATATTTTAATTACATTCACCATTTCATACAGTATTGTGACACAGTTAGGTTAGGGGGTCCCTCTCCTGGGTAGAGGACTCCTTCCTTACACACACACACACACACACACACACACACACACACACACACACACACACACACACACACACACACACACACACACACACACACACACACACACACACACACACACACACACACACACACACACGTCTGGATGCAAGTACAAGCTGGTCGGCGCCAGTCTTTATTGTACAATATCAGAAACATAAAGAAAACATAAATATAAATCCTAGCCCTGTCGGGGCACTAACTTCACAGGTAGTTCCCTCACTACCAGAACCTGGCAGGGCCTAATGCCCTCGCCAGCAACAAAAGCACAGCACAACACTCACAGTTAGGTATCCAAGTGTCTCTGAGCAAACTCCCTGCCTGTTCTCCCAGGTGAGACAATCAGCCCTCAACACACTAGGCTTATATTGGCCACCCTCAGGTGGGAACCCAATCAAGCCTGTTACCAGGCTGCGAGAACCAAAACCTGGAGTGGCCGTGGGTGGAGCCCTCCCTCTCCTCTCACCCACAACCCCCAGGTCCCAAACCTGCTTTTCAAAAAGCCGAAACTCAAGCCTGCTACACTGCAGACTTTCTCCTGGGGGTTTAAAACACAAAAGACAGGAATCTGGGACAAATGTACCTGCCACAGACAACGCGTCAGCATTGGCCAGCTGGCTTCCTGGCCTGTGTTCCACTGAAAATTTAAAAGTTTGTAACGCCAAGAACCATCTTGTAATTCTCGCATTACTGTCCTTATTTTCAGACATCCACTTCAGAGGGGCATGGTCAGTGATCAATTTGAACTTTCTTCCGACCAAGTAGTACCTGAGAGCCTCTAACGCCCACTTTATGGCCAACGCCTCCTTCTCCACTGTGGCATAGTTTCTCTCATATACATTCAACTTTCTGCTAAGATAGAAAATAGGGTGTTCCTCACCCTCCTTGTTCTGGGACAGGACCGCTCCTATACCTACTTCTGATGCATCGGTTTGTACTATGAATTCCCTTTCAAAATTAGGAGTCATCAGAACTGGTTGGGAACACAGCGCTACTTTCAACTCCTGAAAAGCTTTCTCTGCCTCAGGACTCCATTCTACCATGACTTTTTGTTTGCCTTTGGTCAGGTCAGTCAGTGGGACTGCCATGGTGGCAAAGTTGGGTATAAACCTCCTGTAGTACCCCGTAATTCCCAAGAAGGCTCTCACCTGCTTCTTATTCAGAGGCCGTGGCCAGTTTTGTATGGCATCAACTTTATTGAGCTGAGGCTTTATCAGGCCTCTGCCAATGGTGTATCCCAGATATTTTACTTCCTCCATGCCTAGACAACACTTTTTTGGGTTGGCTGTCAAACCTGCCTTATAGATGGAGTCCAACACTGCTTGTACCCTGGGTAAGTGAGACTGCCAATCAGGACTATGAACGACCACGTCATCCAGATAAGCAGCCGCATACCGTCTATGGGGCCTTAGAATCCTGTCCATCATTCTTTGGAAGGTAGCAGGTGCCCCATGTAACCCAAAGGGCAACATCTTGTACTGAAACAAAGCCCTCTGGCGCTGAAAAAGCTGTCTTTTGTTTGGCGCTCTCGGTTAACGGTACTTGCCAATACCATTTGGTTAGGTCAAGAGTGGTTAAATACCTTGCCGTCCCTAGTCTCTCAATCAGTTCATCCACTCTTGGCATCGGGTAGGCATCGAATTTTGAAACACTGTTCAACTTTCGGAAGTCATTGCAGAAACGCACACTCCCGTCGGGCTTTGGAATCAACACAATGGGACTTGACCATTCACTATGTGATTCTTCAATAACCCCTAACTCTAGCATATTTTTAATTTCTTTCGACACCGATTCTCTTTGTGCTTCTGGTAACCTATAGGGCTTTAGATTAACTTTAACCCCTGGGTCAGTGATTAAGTCATGTTTAATGACCGAGGTTTTCCCAGGTACGTCAGAGAACAGCACCCTATTTCTAATCAGAAACTCCTTGACCTCTTGTTGTTGAATTGCCGACAGGGTTTTTGCCACTGTCACTTCGGGAACTAAGTGCCCTGGACTTACTGGAGGGTCTCGGACGGCCGACAGTACCGTTCTATCTTTCCAGGGCTTTAACAGATTTATATGGTATATCTGTGCCGGCTTTCTTTTCCCCGGCTGGTAAACTTTGCAATTGACCTGCCCCACTCTTTCTAAGATTTCAAAGGGCCCTTGCCATTTAGCCAAAAGTTTATTTTCCACAGTGGGAACCAATATTAACACTCTGTCCCCAGGAGCAAAGCTGCGTAACCGAGCATTGCGGTTGTATACCCTCTGCTGTGCCTGTTGAGCCTGTTCCAGGTGCTCTCTCACTATCGGCACTACCGCAGCAATTCTCTCCTGCATTTGGGAAACATACTCAATCACCGTTTTGTAAGGACTAGACTGCCCCTCCCATGTCTCTTTGGCAATGTCTAGTAACCCCCTTGGGTGTCTCCCATACAACAAGTCGAAGGGTGAAAACCCGGTGGGGGACTGGGGAACTTCTCTTATGGCCAACAATAAATACGGCAATAAGTAGTCCCAATCCCTACCATCCTTGTCGACCACTTTCCTAAGCATGTGTTTTAACGTCTTGTTAAACCTCTCGACCAGCCCATCGGTTTGGGGGTGATAAACTGAAGTTCTTAACTGTTCGATTTTGAACAGGCGGCATAACTCTTTCATGACTTTGGACATAAACGGTGTACCCTGGTCAGTTAGTATCTCCTTAGGTATACCCAGCCTGCTAAAGACATGAACTAGCTCTCTGGCAATGGTCTTGGTTGACGTATTGCGCAACGGGATCGCTTCCGGATACCTGGTAGCGTAATCCATTATGACCAGAATATACTAGTGTCCCCTGGCAGACTTCATTAAGGGTCCAACCAAATCCATCGCTATTCTTTCAAACGGCACCTCTATGATAGGCAATGGAACTAGTGGACCCTTAAAATGTGGCCTGGGAGCATGATACTGACACTCAGGGCAGGATGCGCAAAAGTCAGATACCTCTTTATGAAGCCCGGGCCAGAAAAACCTCTGCATTATTCGCTCAGTGGTTTTCTCTACCCCTAGATGGCCTGCCGTTATATGACCATGGGCCAGATCCAACACTGTTCTTCTGTAGGCTTTGGGAACTATTAGTTGTTCCACACCATCTTACCCCTTCTTAGTCACCTGATATAACAAATCCTGACACATTGCCATGTGGGGATAGGACAAAGGACTATCAGGGTCTACGGGTTTACCATCAACTACTTTTACATTCTCCCTGGCTTTTACCAAAGTAGGGTCATTCAACTGCTCCACGGCAAAGACCTCTCTTCTGACCACTAAATCAGGCAGACGATCACCTGGCCCAACAACACTTCCCACCTCAATGGGAGGCACATCAGTTGGCAGGCCACCATCACGTTCCGCATTCTCTAGTTCGCCAACCATAGTAGAAAAAGGGAATAACTCTGACTCAGAAGAAACTCCCTCCTCCACTACATCGACAACCTTCTCAAATGGATCGGGGTTGTTCACCTCTGGAACAAAACGGCTTTCCCACAACTTCCAGAAGTGAGCAAAGTCTCTCCCCAATATTGCATCGTACACCAGACCATGCACCAAACCTACAGAAACTATAGCAGAGCCACATGGTGTCTCGATGTTCACCTCGGCCATAACATAATATCGAGTATCCCCATGTATGCAGGTCACACCAACAGTTTTCCCTGTATGCCTCAAGGGGTTCACCAGCTCAGCTTTTATAAGTGTCACCAAGCTACCAGAGTCTAACAGTGCCTCTACTCAGTTGCCATCGACAGTGAGTACACACATGTGCTTATCAGTCTCAGCCTGCCGGTCAGCCGTAAAGGCTATCTGTGCAAAGAAAGACCCCCTGCGGTAGACATGAGCAGTATCACATTGCATAGGTTCAGTTGTAAGTGCACATTTAGCGGAAATATGGCCGGAGCCACCACATCGGAAACACTGAGTCATATTAATTTCTAGTCGTTTACGGGGCAAGAACCTTCCCGGCCTGGCAGGCCTGTCTCCAGGTTCTACACCCTCAGTCTAAGGTACATTCCACCGCCCAGCACCCTTCTCCCCTGGAACAGTCTTACCAGTGTCTCTGGGAGTTCGCCGGTGCGCCATCGGGGCTCGGTGGGGCATACTCATCAGCTCCTCAGCCGCCACGTACCTCTCCACCAGCTCGACCAACTGGTCCGCGGACTTAGGGTCTGCATGGCTCACCCACTTGCGCAGAGTCACAGGTAATGATCGCAGGTACCGGTCCATCACGACCCTTTCCACGATCTGTGGTCCCGTCAGCGTCTCGGGCTGTAGCCATTTTGAGGACAGATGGACGAGGTCATGCATCTGTGAACGTGGATGCTTGTCCATATGGAACTCCCAGCGGTGGACCCGTTGGGCACGAACAAAGGTGGTGACTCCCAAGCGAGTTAGGATCTCCTGTTTTAGTTTTTTATAGTCCTTGGCATCAGCCAGGCATAAGTCGAAATATGCTTTTTGTGGCTCCCCAGACAAAAAAGGTGCCACCAGACTTGCCCACTGCTCCTTGGGCCAACTCTCCCTTTCGGCCGTTCTTTCAAATGCGGCGAGATAGGCCTCCACATCATCGCCCAAAGTCATCTTTTGGAGGAAGTGACTGGCGCGTACAGAGAGTGAGTGGTGGTGGGAGGACCAGTAGTAACATCTCAGGGCCAGGCGACCAGGTGCTGTACCACCTCTCTTATGGCCTGGCTGTTTTCCGCTAAGGCCTGGCGGGTTTCCTCGATGGCGACCTGTTGTTGCCTCTGGGCTGTCTCCAAGGCCAACAGTTGCACCCTGGTGGATTCCTGCTGAGCCCTGGTAGATTCCTGCTGAGCTGCTGTAGCTTCCTGCTGAGCCCTGGTAGATTCCTGCTGAGCTGCTGTAGCTTGGAGCAAGGCCTTCACAATTTCCTCCATTTTGTCCTGGGGTGTAGGTTGGAAGCTGAACCTTGCCTCTCTGAGCATTGGCTGACGCCTCCTCTATGGGACTCCAAGGACACAGTGTTATTTCCACACTCACAAATTGGGTGCCTGTCCCTTTAATTTTTAAATGGAAAGTTTTCCTCTTGCTGCAACTTCAGTGTGTGTGGGTGCCCGCATTCTCCACCATATTGTGACACAGTTAGGTTAGGGGGTCCCTCTCCTGGGTAGAGGACTCCTTCCTTACACACACACACACACAGCAGCAGGGAAGCAGCACACCAGTCTGGATGCAAGTACAAGCTGGTCGGCGCCAGTCTTTATTGTACAATATCAGAAACATAAAGAAAACATAAATATAAATCCTAGCCCTGTCGGGGCACTAACTTCACAGGTAGTTCCCTCACTACCAGAACCTGGCAGGGCCTAATGCCCTCGCCAGCAACAAAAGCACAGCACAACACTCACAGTTAGGTATCCAAGTGTCTCTGAGCAAACTCCCTGCCTGCTCTCCCAGGTGAGACAATCAGCCCTCAACACACTAGGCTTATATTGGCCACCCTCAGGTGGGAACCCAATCAAGCCTGTTACCAGGCTGCGAGAACCAAAACCTGGAGTGGCCGTGGGTGGAGCCCTCCCTCTCCTCTCTCCCACAACCCCCAGGTCCCAAACCGGCTTTTCAAAAAGCCGAAACTCAAGCCTGCTACACTGCAGACTTTCTCCTGGGGGTTTAAAACACAAAAGACAGGAATCTGGGACAAATGTACCTGCCACAGACCACTTTACCAGTGATCCTATCACAAGTATATATAAACTCAAGAGTGCCCCTGACAGGGAGTTTCTTATCTAGCTCTAGTCTAGAGGTTTTTTTTAAAACATGACTAGTAACAGAGGCATAGTTATGTACCCCATTCAGAATCTCATTCTACATATACAGATAGGAAATTTCTTAGGAAAGCAGGGTAGAAACATACAAATAATCACAATATTAGCCTGTTAAATATTCAGTACAAACTATACACACACAATAGTCTGGCATTTAAAGTGTTCACTCCACATTGATTAAAGTGAGCCTTATTAGGTTTCATCAGTAAGAAATATGGTTTATGACTTGTACATATGATCTGTGACATAGGCATGAGAAAATTCCCTTTGTGGGTGGAGGAGATAAACGATATGCCCAAATGGCAGATTCATATTTTTATCTGTGCACTCTGCCACGTGACAAATGAATGAAAAGCTTACCAGTTGGCACTGAGTGATGTATTTCTTCCACCACAGATAGGGGCGCAAGGATGGAATAGCTGAGAGCCCATAGTAGGAATACATCAGGACATGAATAAAGCTATTGAGCGTTGCACCAAAGTAAGCTAAAAAGAAAAATAATGTAAGTAAATACATCTTATGAATGAATAGATCATCAGGAGTACATCAATGAGTCATTTGGAGTTAAATGCTTCTAAATTGAAAGTAAAAATGTATCCAATGAGCTAGCTAGCAAGCATGTTTTTAGGGATGCCTGCTAAGGTTGTCACTTATCCTGTGCATCAGGTCTGGTAGAGCGAGACTGGTTACTTAGTAGAGTTGATTTGGAATGTCGCCCACTTCTCCTTATGAAGTCCCATTAGTCTCTTCCTAGAAAGCTTGGCCTCAGTGGTGGCTACTGTAGTTCAGTAAATGCCCCCTCCCCTAAAGAGGCAACTATTGTGTTGTCTATGATAAATGAAGGAAAAGGAATGACAAAATCTGCATTTTGGGTTCTTATGCAGAATGTGACTAAAATTAGAAAACCATTGTGGAGCAAATTGTCTTGTATAGGTAGTTCCAATCTGTATTTGTTACCATGGGCTTCATAATGTGGTGGCTTCAACGTTTACCCCCTATTGCTGTATAACATCACAAATTTATTTATTTTTATTATTTAAATTTTTTTTACCTTGAAATGGATCTTTCACTTCAGTAACATATAATAACTAAGCCATTTGGGGCTCATACAGAGTTGTATGTACACCCAGAAGTGGATGCACTTGCGCAATAAAATGCTGTATGCCCCTACTGTGTATCTCCACACAGAATCGGAATGAGAAAGGGAAGAGCCGGACTGATGTAACCCACGTACAGTAAGGGCATGCTAGCACACATTGGGCCAGATATATGAAGCTCTGGGAAGTGATAAACGACCAACCAATCAGCTCCCAACTGTCATTTTTCAAACACAGCCTGTAACATGACAATTAGGAGCTGAGTGGCTGGTCGTTTATCGCTCTCCACTTTATCACTTCCCAGAGCTCCATACATCTGCCCCAGTAAGTGGTATTAAGGAGGGAAGCCTGTTGTGTGCCTACTTCCTCCCTTGTTCAGCATCCTTGCTGATTATGATCTTGTTTTACCTGTAAAAAAAATTAAAATAAAGTGCCTCACCCCCTGCAATTTTTTTTGATGGAGAAAATAGAAGATTTACAGCCCCCCACCCCCACCTGAGTGGGCTCAATGCTGCACTCCCCGAAGTTCTTCACTTGTAATCAGAATTAGTGGAGAGAGAAAGAGTTTTTTTCATTATAGATAAACACTTCACAAAAAACCCTCATTCTTTAGTTTATGGATCACCTAGGTCATAGGGTCCAGTGGGGCCTCATCAGTCCATCTAGGTCTCCACGAATAGAAAAAAAATAATGAACTCTTAAAACATTGACTTGCTCTTTAGAAGCTGCACCATGAATGTGTAATAATTGGTGTATCACTTATATTGGTAAAGTGGAGGTTTCCCATGGTGCGTAGTTACATCATGGGGAATCCCTACTGTAATCAAAATAAATTATATGCCATTACCTGTGGCTCTACATATTACAGAAATGGCATATTTTTTATGGATCATTTAGGCCTATGGTTTTGGCATAAAGTGCGTACAAATCTACATCAGCCCATTTACCTGTAAAAGACAATCTTAAAAGTAAAATATACACAGTAAAATAATATTAGTATGAAAGTTATAGATGGCCTTATGAAAGGCGCCATTACACCACCTTAAAAGGATTTTCATGCCATATGTAAATTTTGAGCATGCATAAAGAGACTTCCCTATTCAGGTCTTGTGAGGAAGCCATGATGAAATGCCATGTGTCACCATCACACAGCAATGTTCCCCATGTTGTTCCACCTCTCCCCTGGTGTTAAACTAGAAGGCCAGGTATTTAGGTGCCAAGGCCTGGTGAGGACAGGGCAATTGTAATTGTTTACAGTATCCATAAACATCAGTTATACAACATATGCTACAGCAATATGCATATTTCCACTAATGAAATAACTAATTAAATTAACTTACAGTGTCCACAGGGTACCCAATTCATAACAAACCACCAAATATTAAGCATGGACGCATGGTGGTAAACATGTAGGACGGTCATTTGGTGGTTGTTTTTGCGGAGTATGAAGAAGAAAGTATCCATGAATTCAATAAGTTTGGAAAAGTAGTACCACCACAAGACTCGAACTATCTGCGAAAGAGAAACATAGTTTAATTTCCATACAAATATACAGTATGAATACATATATAATGTGTCAGGGAAAAAATGCACATAAATTAAAAAATAAAATAAAACTGCAGTCCCATCAATATTGCACTATATTGAATAGTTTGGTAAATTAACAGGATCCTTATTGGGCATAGTGAAACAGCTACAGTATGGACTTGTGTGTGGTTATCAGGCAGCAATATGCCGCTAGTGATCTATTCGCTAAACCCAAGCAGCCAGATTTGGCAACTCATGTTTATTTTTATTTTTTATGAAAACTGAACAATGATCCTATGCGTGATTATCTTCAGAAATATTGTAGTTTTACCTTTGTTCACAACATTCTTTCATTTAGAGATGTGCGGTTTCGGTTTTACTTGGTTCTTTTCGACAAATTAGCGCTAGTCAGGATTCATATTATTGGCTTTCCAAAATACGAGACTCGAATACCAATAAGATTCAGATTTCAGATCCGAACGTAACCGAGCCGAAATCAAACCGCTCATCTCTACTTCCATTATTATATAGAACTGTGCACAAACCCCCCAAAATGGGTGAATGTTTTATATGCACAGAAGTTGTCCATCAATTTCATTGAAACAAGCTTAACCTAGGTATCCTTCCATAGATCTTTAGCACAGCCATGCTAAATATATTTTGGATACCGCAACACCACCAAGGGGCACAATTTATGGAAACAATTACCAGAAAAAACCCATATAGTTATGTATGTTCCATACAGTAAGCTGGGGTAGATATTAAAGCAAACTAGCAAAGCTGTTTATAACTGTCACAGCTGTACTTGTTCCTCACAATGGCTTTAAGCTTTGCTGAAGAAATAGATCCATCATTGCCAATACAGAAGCATGAAACTACAAAAATATACACTGCTCAGCCATAAAATTAATACCACTGACAAGTGAAGTGAATAACATCTTGTTAAAATGGCACCTGTCAAGGGGTGGGATATATTAGGCAGCAAGTGACCACTAAGTTCTTGAAGTTGATGTGTTGAAAGCAAAAAAATTGTCAAGTGTAAGGAACTGTGCGGCTATGGCTAAATTGTGATGGCTAGACAACTGGGCCAGAGCAAAACGACAGGTCTTGTTGATTGTTCCCGATATGCAGTGGTTAGTACCTACCAAAAATGGTCCAAAGAAGGACAACTGGTGAACTGGCAACAGGGACATGGGCGCCCAAAGCTCAATGATGCGTGTGAGACGCAAAGGATAGCACATCTAATCCTATCCCACAGAAGAGCTGTTGTAGCATAAATTGCTGGCTGTGATAGATAGGTGGCAGAACACACAGTGCATCGCAGTTTGCTGCATATGGGAGTGCGCAGCTGCAGACCGATCAGAGTGCCCATGCTGAAAGCTCCTACAATGGGCACATGAACATCAGAACTGGACCATGGAGCAATGGAAGAAGGTGGCCAGGTCTGATAAATCACGTTTTCTTTTACATCATGTGGATGGCCTGGTGCATGTGCATTGTTTACCTGGGGAAGAGATGGCACAAGGATGCAGGCAAGTTGGTGCTCTGGGCAATAATCTGCTTGGTAACCTTGGGTCCTGGCATTCATGTGGATGTTACTTTGACACTTACCACCTACAAGTTTCTCAAAACTCAGTCTGACCGAGCATCTGTAGGATGAGCTGAAAAAACAAGTCTGAGCCATGGAGGCCCCATCTCACAACATGGTGCTAGATACCACAGGACACCTTTAGGAGGTCCATGCCTCGATGGGACACAGCTGTGGCATGAGCAGGGGCGCTAAGAGGGGGGGGGTACTAATTACTCGGGCTTGCTTGGGGAGGCCAGGCGCTGCTCCCCCCTTCGTTTTACATCAAAGCAGCTCGGCACACGCTGCTGTGTGCTGGACTGCACTGGGAGACTGCTCGTGGCTGCTAAGTAGCAGCCACAGAAGTCTCCTTTGCCTGTGGGGAGAGCGATCACACTGATCGCATCCCCCCACTGGCTATGCGTCGGGCTGAAGGGGGAGAAGCGCCCCCCCTCCCCAGCGCGCGCTGCAAAAATTTACTTTTTTTTTTCCTAAGGGGGCGTAGCGACACCTCCTGCGATTAGGCCACTCCCCCTTCTTACCCGGACCTGGCGCGGCTGTCGGCGCCCCTGGGCATGAGGGGGACCTAGACATTTGGCAGGTGGTTTTACTGTGATGGCTGATCAGTGTATTTGTATCTAAAATTAATTAAAAATTTAAAGATGTGTAGTTTGCTACTAGTTACTATTTATTTTTCTAGAAATGCCCAGTAAAAATTATGAACAAAGTTTACTCTGTGCATGTATCTTAATTTATTCATGAGTTGGTGTTCCTAATCTAATCATCATCCATAGTCTGAAATAGTACAGTGCATCATTGAGCAGCTTACAAGCATACAAGGATAAAGACGTGCTTGGCATGATTAACAATGGCAGTTAATTATGACAAATGAACAGAAAAGATGCTTTAACCCAGGGGTCTTCAACCCGTGGCCCGCGGAGCCGTTTCCCGTGGCCCGCCGATGGTTACTGTAGTGCAGACCGCAGTAAGTGCAGTCTGCACTGCAGATAGAAACAAACACATCGCCTCAGGCAGCAGTGTGTTTGTTTTGACAGCCAGCCAATGAAAGTCAGACAGACTCTCATTGGCTGCCCCGCCCACTGCAGGAGCCGGGCTAGAGCTCACTCTTGAGCTCCATCTTCCGGCTCCCGTAGTGGGTAATGGGAGAGATGTCATGACACTGCATCGGGGGGGGACTACTACTTGGGGAACTACTTGGTGGGGACCACTACTGGGGGTAATTATGGGTAATAATTGTGTAAGGAGGGGAACAGAGTTTAAATACCGCAGTATAGCTTAGTGGCACTCGGCTTCGTTTAATTTTTTTATGTGGCCCACACTGCCTTAAAGGTTGAAGACCCCTGCTTTAGCCCATATCAACCAATCTCATTCTGTTGTTTTCCTATACAGTTCAGAAACATCTCAGGATTTAGAGGCATGAAGGATACATATAGGGGTCTATTCTTCATCAGGGGCAATTCATAAGAGCATTTCAGCATTGCTACCGGAGCCATTCAGCTTTGCTACCGGTGCGGAGACAGCTGCTCCGAAAAGCAGTGGTCCCCGTGATTAGTAACACTTCTACTTCTGTAGCAGTGTTACTTACCTGTCTTTGTCACCAGCTTCTGCGCATGTGTGACCTAAGGTCACGCATGCGCAAAGCCGCTGGGTAGGCAGGGAGGATCCCTCTTTGCATCCTCGGAACTCTTTCCTATAGGAAGGAGATGGGCTCTGAGAACAAGCGCCATCTGAAGATGGTGTTTGTTCTCACAGGCTAACTCCGAAAAAGTTTGCGAAATATCAGGTGGTCCTATCGGACCCATGATGAAGAATAACCAATCACCTTTAATATGCGGACACTAGCGTTTCCGCATGTGTAATGGGACATTAACGGATGATACATGGACCCCAAAGTGAGGTAAATGTACATGATTATTGGATGCTTTGCAGGGGTCCTCTGGGCGCTACCTCCACAATATTACAAATTTGGGTGTTGAGGTTTTTAAAAGATAATTCCACTCCCCAGATCAGAAATAAATCATGTTATATTTTGGTTAAAGTCTGCCCCATTTTTATTGACTTTAATCACAGTCATGTTAGTAACACATAATGCTTTAGCAGACTTTCTTCTTTATAACTGTGGGGTCTATGTAGTAATAATTATGGAACTGCCGCGATTATTATGTATCCATATCGCCGGGGATATTTTAATTTTTAATGAAAATATCCCTGCTATGTACAAAGGGGAACTCGCATGGACAGTGGTTGCGGTAGCCGCTGTCCCTGCGAGTTATATCCCTGGCAAATTCTCCTGTGGAAGCTGAAACTGCGCATACGCACACTGTCAGCTTCCGGAACCATCTCTCTCTTGCTCCTGGCTTAAAGCAGTTTACACCATCTGAAAAAGGTGTAAACTACCGGTGCCAAACGCTTTTTGGAGTTTAGTACATAAGAACAATACATAAAATTATGGAGAAACTGCAGATTCTTCATAATTTTATGTTAAAAAACAGCTTGATATATAGGCCCCATGTGTGTGTTTATATGTCACAGTTTTACAAAAGTGGACAACTGCCAATTATTATTTATTTTTTTACTGTGATACAATTATCTTTATTTCATTACAAAACAAACCACATACTTGGAGAGAGCTTATCATTATTGCTCCCAGTCAGGTGAGGCAGAGACTGTAAAAGTGATTCAAGTCACTATAAAACACTTATTTATCACTATGTAATACTACATATACAGCGGATAAAATAAGTATCGAACACATCAGCATTTTTCTCAGTAGATATATTTGTAATGGGGCTAATGTAATGACATTTTCACCAAATGTCAGCAACAACCCATGCAATCCATACATGCAAAGAAATCAAACCATAGATGTCCATAAATTAAGTTACGTGTAATAATGTAAAATGACAAAGGGAAAAAGTATTGAACACCTAAAGAAAGGGAGGTGCAAAAAGGCATGGAAAGCCAAGACACCAGCTAAAATCTATCAGTAAATAGAAAGCAATCCTGCCCCTTGTCAGTGCAAATTAATATAAGCTGGTTCGGTGCCAACTGATGGCCTATAAAACAAGGTGTCTCATTACCAAGGTGTCACAAGAAACATCTCATGATGGGTAAAAGCAAAGAGCTCTCTCAAGACCTTCGCAACCTTATTGTTGCAAAACATACTGATGGCATTGGTTACAGAAGGATTTCTAAACTTCTGAATGTTCCAATGAGCACTGTTGGGGCCATAATCCGGAAGTGTAAAGAATATAATTTCACCATAAACCGGCCACGTCCAGGTGCTCCTCGCAAGATTCTGACAGAAGAGTGAATATAATTATCAGAAGAGTTGTCCAAGAGCCAAGGAGCACTTGTGGAGAGCTTCAGAAAGACCTGGAATTAGCAGGTACAATTGTTTCAAAGAAAACAATAAGTAATGCACTCAACTGCCAAGGCCTGTATGCACGCTCACCATGCAAGACTCCACTGCTGAAGAAAAAGCATGTTGAAGCTTGTATAAAGTTTGCTGCACAACATTTGGACAAGCCTGTGAAATACTGGGAGAATATAGTCTGGTCAGTTGAGACCAAAATTGAACTCTTTGGATGCCATAATACACACCATGTTTGGAGGAGAAATGGCATTGCTTATCACCCCAAAAACACCATACCAACAGTGAAGTTTGGAGGTGGGAACATCATAGTGTGGAGCTGTTTTTCAGCATACGGTACTGCCATACTTTATGTGATTGAAGGAAGGATGAATGGAAAAATGTACAGAGACATTCTTGATAAAAATCTGCTGCCATCTACCAGGATGCTGAAGATGAAACGAGTGTGGACATTTCAGCAAGACAATGATCCCAAACACACAGCCAAGGACACTCTCAATTGGTTTCAGAGAAAGAAAATAAAGCTTCTAGAATGCAGCAGCCAATCATCTGACTTGAATCCAATTGAAAATCTATGGAAAGAACTAAAGATCACAGGGCCTGATTCAGACCCGGTTGCAAGCGCTGAGCGCTCGCAACCGGGTCGATGGCGGCCCACAACACATGCGCACGACGGAGCCGGCTCCATCGTGAGCATGCGCGAGACCCAGATAGCGACGGGCACTCCATCGCTCCGGGTCTCGCACCAAAGGAGGTGAGCTGTCGATGTTGAGTGACAGCTCGTCCCCTTTGGTGGGCAGGCCGGGGGGGTGGCTGCCCAAACGGAGGCGTTCCCATGAGAACGCCTGCCGTTTGGGGGCGGCCCCACTGACATCACATCTGTGAGAGCCGAAAGCTCTCTGGGGCTTGCGATGGGCGAGACCCTACCACAAGGGTCTCGTCACAAGCCCGATGGTCACGATGGTCTTGACCATCGCGACCATCATCCTGGCCGCTCGCAATAGCTATGGGTGGTTACCCACAGCTATGCGAGCGGCCAAACGGCAGCTCCAAAAAACAAAAGCCCAGCCCTGATTCTGAGTGAGCGGCTCTGAATCAGGCCCAGAGTTCATATAAGAGGCCCACGGAACCTTCAAGATTTGAAGACTGTTTGTGTGAAAGAATGGGCCAAAATCACACCTGAGCAATGCATGCGACTAGTGTCTCCAAACAGGAGGCGTCTTGAAGCTGTCATTACCTACAAAAGCTTTTGTACGAAGTATTAAATAAATTTCCGCTAGTGTGTTCAATACTTTTTCCCTGTGTCATTTCACATTATTACACATAACTTAATGTATGGACATCTATGGTTTGATTTCTTTGCATGTGTGGATTGCATGGGTAGTTGCTGACATTTGGTGAAAATTTCATTACAATAGCCCCATTACAAATATATTTACTGAGAAAAATGTTGATGTGTTCAATACTTATTTTACCTGCTGTATATGATGTAGCACATTGTGCAGCTTTAGAACAAGTGCTTTCACTTTTTGACTGTAGTTTCAGTTTATACACATAAAGCAAAATGACTGAATAAGCATACACCTGTCGCTAAGGATAGGCATGATTCACAATCACTCTATTCACAAGTCTAGGAATAACCTGTGTGGAAATAGAAGTCAATGGGCAGGATGGATAGTTAACAGATCTGTCATTTTCACCTCCTATTTTTGTTATGCTTCTGTGTTCTCTGCGTGTATTTCTTTTGCAATCCAATGTGACTATTTAGTAGAATGGGCTGGTGAACAAAAGGGTGTCTTACTTTTTGGCAGGGTTTAATTCCCAGTGAATTAAGCAAAAGGTTGTTATCATAAAAGGTTAAACTGGGCAGCACTGTACACCAATTATATAATTGCCACTTCATAGTTTAACTAATGCCAGAAAACCATTATTTTTCATGTAAATAAAGGTTGAGTCTCCCATATCCAAATATTCCGAAATACGAAATATTCCGAAATACGGAATATTTTTAGCATGACTGAGAAAGTGAAACCTTTGCTTTCTGATGGTTCATTGTACACAAACTTTGTTTAAAGCACAAATTATTAAAAATATAGTATAAAATAACCTTCAGGCTGTGTGTATATGGTGTATATGAAACATAAATTAATTTCATGTATGTACACATACTTTTTTTGATGCACAAAATTATTAAAAATATTGTATAAAATGACCTTCAGGCTGTGTGTAAAAGGTGTATATATAACATAAAAGCATTCTGTGTGTATATTTGGGTCCCATTCCCAAGATATTTCATTATTTTATGCAAATATTCCAAAATACGGAATATTCCGATATCCAAAATACCCCTGGTCCCAAGCATTTTGGATATGGGAGACTCAACCTGTATAGGGAAACCATTGTGAAGAAAAAGGGCAATATTGTATTCTGTTAATAGATAAAAGTGTAACAACATACATAAAAAGGAACCTGTTGTTTTCTTACCTTCATGTCTGCATATCCTCCACTATGAGTATCCTGGCAGAAAAAGTTGTAGCCTCCTTCCCAGACTCCTGTTACCAGCTAAAACAAACAAAGAAAAACGTATGCACACTGGTTAGTGTAAAACCATGATACAATGATCACCTAGGTGTTGAAAATGTAATCTAAAGCCGGGTACACACTAGGACAATGTCGGGCTGATATGCCATTTCGGAACGACATATTGCCTACATCGCTCAGTGTGTACCAGCGGTTGCGCACTCCTGCGTTAGTTAGCGACGGTCGCCAGGTTTGATGTATATCAAACCTAGCGATATCGCTAGCGGCCAGTGCATTGTCAATGAATGACGTAACGGTGATTGTTCCGTCGTCCATTAAAGTTGTCTAGTGTGGACGCACAATCACTGTTCACAAGCATTCATTCCGATGTCGGAAAGAATGCCCGTCGCTCCAGTGTGTACCCAGCCTAATTAGTAAGTATATTACATAGTAATAATATTTTATGTATTCAGTACCTAACTTCCTCCCTTATTTATTGTAAGGCATAAATAACAGCGAAAGCGGCTAACCACAGGGCACCAGGAGAAAAAAAGAGAGCAGGGCGCACATTTACATGGCTACTCATGTGCAAGGTACCACCACCTTTTTCTCTTCAAAACAACTTGAATTTTCTCTGAGCGCCTAAATATACTATAAAATATACTTTTAGCGGAGTGTATTTTCTGCTTTTTAGTTGGACTTCTATGGGAAAACGCACACACACATCTATACATATATATGTGTGTATATACTGTAATATATATATATACATATATATATATATATACATACATACACACACACATACATACATATACTATATAGACAAAAGAATTCGGAAGCCTGACCATTACACCAACAGGTACTGCAATGACATTGTATTCAAATACATATACTTTAATATGGAGTTGGTCCCTCTTTTATAGCTAGAACAGTTTCCTTGCTTCTTGGAAGGCTTTCCACAAGATTTTGGAGTGTTCCTGTGGGAATTTGTGCCCATTCATTCTGTAGAGCATTTATGAGGTCAGGCACTGATGACCACTAGAGATTAACTCCAAAGATCCACGCCAACTCCAGAGACAGCGGATGACGTTACTATGTCCACGTCCTTCAGCCACTCCCAAAGCGTTTCGTCATAGGAGACTTCGTCAGGTGGTGTCTCCTATGTCAGCTACCCTGACTGTGTATTGGGAACAGTGTGATCCCTGTGAAGCTAAGCTTGCTGTTTTAAACTTTTGATGTACGTGAGCTGATTTCTGAGTAAAATGTCTTTTTTATACTTGTCATGAGTGCGCTCCCCGTGTTTATTGTATTTTCCAGATTATTGGCTCTTTTGACTAAGAGCCGGGAAGTAGCTGCACTACATCTATACGACATAGCTCTGGACATTTGACTGTGGAATTTCTGCGCATTATGACAGTACTGTATAAATATATATATATATATACATACCAGAAAAGAAAGCTGCGGCACTCCCGAATTGTTGCTGTAATAAAGTATATATTTGGCAATGGTTTTGCCGACGTTTCAGAGCTGCGCTCTATTTTCAAGGCAGCCAAATATACAAACATCAAAACTGACGAACAAGACATAGAGATAACACTCACCTTAAATAGAAAATGAGAGACACTGGTCTGGAGCAGACCGGGTGTGGCGCGCCCACGCTGCGGCCGGGTCCCGTCGTTGTGACGTCAGTCTGCTGCGACAGGGTAGCCAAGCAACCGCATCCACGCTGCTGGCAAAACCCGTCGCGAACACTGACGCGCCACACCCGGTCTGCTCCAGACCAGTGTCTCTCACTTTCTATTTAAGGTGAGTGTTATCTCTATGTCTTGTTCGTCAGTTTTGATGTTTATGTATATTTGGCTGCCTTGAAAAAAGAGCGCAGTTCTGAAACGTCGGCAAAACCATTGCCAAATATATACTTTATTACAGCAACAATTCGGGAGTGCCGCAGCTTTCTTTTCTGGTGCATTTTCATGTGCTGAGGGCACCCAACTACATTTACATTTATTGCAACGAGTGCCAGTCCCCTCCTACAAATCATATATATATATATATATATATATATACACACGCACAGTCACTATCGCCTCACATTCATGATTAATGTTTGGGGGATAAATCAAGCAGCATTTTAGGAAATAAATAATAAATAAAGTGCATTCTAAAGTGTTCATAGGTTGTACTTTAAAAAGTGATGTTTCATTATTTGCAACTTGCATACTGGTCAGGAATAACCAGAAAGATAGACAGAGATTCCTTTACCAGGGGCAGTTCCAAGCGGTGAAAAAATTACTGATTAAACAGTGCACATTTTGGAATCAGGAAAGATAGTGTAGGAGGGCTGGGGTCTTTTCCAATTTAAGAACAACAGATACAATGCCATTTACATAAGAAGAGCACCAGCCTGTACTCCCTACAGCATAGCAACTATGAGCCTGATTAAGCAAAAAAGACTATTCTGCTTATACGCACACAACTGCATTGCTAATATCAGCGGTGCTATGTAAATATGTACATTCACATTGCGTACGCAACTTGACATAAGGACGCCCACTTCCCCTTACTCACATCCATATACTAGGGTAACATAGCGAAATAATCGGTAACATCAAGTAACATCGGACCCATGCGCACAGTTAAGGAAGCCCAGACCTCACTCAGGAATCGCTAACGTCTGCGCACGCTAGTGGACATCAGGAGGTGCCTGGTAACGCAGTGGCTAATTTATGCACGCCCATGCAAAGGCGTTGAAACGCACTGGCACGCCTGCGTTTGCCCGACCATCCCCCCGTCACCACCCACAAATGGCACTTCCTGTCGATCATTCTGCTCTGGGTCTGCTCCCATCGCATTTGCTAGTTTGCGCACTGCGATGCACACGTATGTGCAGTGCAAATTATTCGACCGTTGGCGTGCGTATACGCAACTGTGTTCCTTGATGAATCAAGCCCTTTGTGATTTCCCTCTTTATAGGTGACTGAGGAAATTTCACTTATAATGAAATGGTCTAACTCCAGTATAACTAGGGGATACTGTACAAGTGACACACTGCCAATAACACATGAGCTGACATGCATCACCTCTGTTGTGTGCCAGTTTGTAAAGACTCGATAGACTGTCACCTTTTAGCTTTGTCTAGAATTGATTACCATCTGCTCATGCCAGTACCCAAGTGTCCCCAAGTCCCTTGTCATATAGTAGCTGATGACCTGCGACAGGACTGAGTTGCAGCGCTCAATCTGCTATGGTTACCAGTGTCAAATGAGTATCAATAAACAGGGCACAATGCAATTTTCTTTATAAAGTAGACAATTGATTATTCCAAACTTAACACATTATTTGAATAACGTCAAAAGACTTATGCTTGGTACACACTGTACAATATATTGTTCGTGCAGCCGAAGAACAATATATCTGTGAATGATGTACTGTAGGTCACATATATAGCACGGCAGATGCAACATATCTTACAGACATATTGTGCTTGTCTGCCGGTGTCTATGAGCGACTGACCGGTCGACCTGTTATGCTGGCCGCAGGAAACAGCGATAATGCGATCACAACTGGGCAGGCAAATTTAAATGCCCGTCCAGTTGTGAATTCTGGCCACACATATTGAGTGTGTATGCTTACCAAATCGGTCGACAGGACAGTCAGCCACTGTGTCGTTCATGTGTGTACCTCGCATTAAAGGACGCAAAACTTAAAATTATAAATCTTTCTTGCGCTATTATTTATTACATTGCCCCAGGTATGAGATGTTGAAATAATGTGTGAAGGTCACAAAGACATTACATCTCAACATGAAAATCCAACTTCAATGAGAGCTCAATTTTAAAGTTTTCCTAAAAGAATCCCCAAAATTCCATTAAACAAACAGAAATATGATCTAGAAAAAAAAATAGCATGCTTAAGCATATAACTTTCACAAAAACGAATATTCTATGCATGAGAAATGTAATTGCACTGCATGCGTTGGGACAGGGCTAGTTGCATCACTTACATTGCTAGTTGCAAAGTTTTCCACCCTAGTAGTGTGTAGTATGAGGACCTGCACTATCATGCTTGTGAACTACCAGTCAGCATGAGCATTGCCAGACATGTAAGCAGTACCTGTAATGACTGTTCAGTAATAATATGCCACCTTTAAAAGCAGTGCCTATTATCATCACCATACCTAATGATGTTATACTGAAGATGGCGTTGTGCTGCTGTAGCCTAAATTCAATGGGAGAGGGTTCCTCCGGAACCCTTCCCTGCAATGCCAACCACACATGCATACTGTATTATGTATGTATTATATATATATATATATTAGGGATGTGCGCCAGACCATTTTTGCCGGATTTGGATTTGGTTCTAATTCGTCGTCCGGCTTTGGATTTGGATTTGCCAAACTGCGGTGACTGGCTTTGGATTTGGATTTGGATTTTTTGCCAAAATTGGCAAAAAAAGCTAAAATTACATAAATTGGGCTTTTTTTTTCTTCCTAGAGTGTTATTTACCTCAATAACATTAATTTCCAGTCATTTACAGTCAATTTAGACCACCTCACAGCTTAAATTATTGTTTTCACCATTATTGGCCAAAGGTTGCAGTGAGCTGACTGGTGACCAAGCGTCAGAGCAGCGGCGCAGTGGCACAGACACCACAGTTTAAAGCACATCTATGAAACTATGCCACACAGCAGTGGCAGAAATGAAAGGTAGTGCTAGATGGAATTGTCCTTGGGCCCTCCCACCCACCCTTTATGTTGGATCTTAAAAAGGACATGCACACTTTAACAAACGAAGCATTTCAGCGACAGGTACTGCCACTTTGTGGCTGAAGTGCTTGGTTTGTTTGGGCCCCCCCCAAAAAATCTTCCAATCTACTAAAGGCAACAGGTCTACAGTGGCATGATGTCACCATCATTGCCATCCTCACCCTCATCAGTGTGTACATCATCCGATTCCTCACACAATATCAGTTCATCCCCGCTGGAATCCACCATTACAGAAGTATCTGTACCGTGACGTGATGGGTGGGAAAGGTTTTCCTCGTGAAATTTCCAGTTCATTTTAATGAACATCATTTTTTCTACATTTTGTGGAAGTAGCCTCCTTCGTCGTTCGCTCACAAGGTTCCCGGCTGTACTGAAAACTCTCTCCGAGAACACACTGGAGGGTGGGCAGCTTAAATAATGCAAAGCCAGTTTATACAAGGGTCTCCAAATTGCCTTTTTTTTCTTCCAATATTCGAAGGGACTCTGTGACATGTCTATGTGTACGGTGTCCTGAAAATAATCCTCCACCATTCTTTGGATGGTAATCGTATTAGATGGAGTTGCGGTAGAGGTGTCACTGGTGTTGGGCAAATCTTTTAGACCCGGCCAGATGTCAAAATGTTGACTTGACTTATCTGCATCACCACTGGGTCTTTTGGAAAAGGTGCATTTTTTTCTGGCTGCTGCTGGAGAAACCGAAGGAGGAAACGTCATCGTAGTGCCATGTGTCACTTCAGCTGCCAACTTGCTCACCAGGAGCGCTTTGGTTCTTTTAAGATCTGGGTCAGTTGTAAAGAAAGACACAGCATATGTCTTGAACCTAGGATCAAGAATGGTTGCTAAAATATAATGATCAGATTTCAAGATCTTGGCCACCCGTGGATCCTGGCGAAGCGAACAAAGGACTTGATCTATCAGTCCAGCATACTTTGCGGAATCACTTTGTTTAATCTCATCCTTCAATTTCTCCAGCTGCTTTTCCAAAAGCTAAATCAGGGGAATCACCTTACTCAAGCTAGCAGTGTCAGCACTCACTTCACAAGTGGCAACTTCAAATGGTTTCAGCACCTTGCACAAGACAGAAAGTACTCTCCACTGTGCTGGGGTAAGGTACATTCCCCCTCCTCTCCCAATGTCATGGCTTGTCGTATAGCTATGGATGGCTTTTTGCTGCTCCTCCATCCGCTGAAGCATATGCAGGGTTGAGTTCCACCTCGTTACCACTTCTTGCTTCAGTTGATGGCAGGGCAAATTAAACTGCTCTTGCAGGTACTGCAATCTCCTGCACGCTGTTGCTGAATGCCGAAAATGTCCCAAAATTTTTCGGGCCACAGACAGCATCTCCTGCACGCCCCTGTTGTTTTTTAAAAAACCCTGCACCACTAAGTTTATTGTGTGAGCAAAACAGGGGATGTGTTGGAATTCACCCAGCTGTAATGCTTTCACTATATCTGTAGCATTGTCAGAAATCACAAATCCTGAGGAGAGTCCAAGTGGGGTAAGCCATGTTTCTATGACATCTCTTAGTTTTTCTAAGAGGTTGTCAGCGGTATGCCTCTTATTGAATCCGGTGATGCACAGAGTTGCCTGCCTCTGAATGAGCTGGTGTTGTTTGTTAGATACTGCTGCTGCTGAAGGCGATTCACCCACCCAGTGGGCCGTCACAGTCATGTAATCTTTAGTTTGTCCTCTACCGCTTGTCCACATATCTGTGGTTAAGTGGACAGTGGGTACAATAGCATTTTGCAGACCAATAATTAGGTTCTGTTTAACGTCCTGGTACAGCCGAGGAATGGCTTTTCGGGTAAAATGAAACCGAGATGGAATTTGGTACCGGGGACACATGACCTCAATAAGCTGTGTAAATCCCACTGCATTAATTGAGGATATTGGACGCAGATCTAATATTAGCATAGCTGTCATGGCGTCAGTGATCCGCTGTGCGACAGGGTGAGAGCTGTCATACTTGCTTCCCCTTGCAAGAGATTCTTTAACAGTCAATTGTTTTTTTGGTATACTACTAGTAGTCTTCTTGGTCCACTTCTGGGATGAAGATCCACCAGCAGCAGCAGCAGGCCTAGCGCTCAAAGATTCAGTTTCTTCTGAGGTGTCCTGGAAATTGGAGGAGTCACCGTGACTTAGCACTAACAAATTGGATGTTGTACTACCACTGATCATTCCTGAGGATATTGAGGAGGAAGGTGTTGTCGGCGGAGATTGCAGGTGCTGGGATTTAGTAGAGAGAAGGCATCTAGCTAATGCTGGACTGCTTGTTGTTATTTTTTTTGCAGTAGTTTCTGTTATCAAACACCTGTCATGAGCTCGCTGCAGATGACGTAATAGCGTAGAGGTTCCTAGATGCTTAACGTCCCTACCTCTACTAACTGTGGTCTCACAGAGGCTACAAATGGCTTGACAAACGTTGTCAGGGTTTGGGTAAAAGTAATTCCACACAAAAGATGTTGATTTGTTGGTTCTATGCCCAGGCATGGCAATGGCCTTCTTATCTTGGCCAAGAGCTGCTTCCACTGGTGCCTGACTTATACAAATAATATCCTCATCCTCAACATCCTCATTAGTGCCAGCGTCAGCTGCACATATATTCCTCTCATCCTCTTGCAATTCCACGGTGGCATCCTCAATTTCTATGTCCTCGGCAATACTGCTCATCCCCACAACTACAGATGGAAAAGAAACTGTGGAGGGCGGCTTCTCTGAAAGGTCAGGCTTACACATAGAAATGCCACTCGAGGACCCACTTAGACTCTCCTCAGGGATTTCTGACATTTGTGTTTCAAAAAACACAGTTTGTTCTACTGCCTTATTGGTTTTACATTTTTTCACACTTCTATAGTCTGATTGAAAAGGTCTTTTATCATCACGAGAGGCACAAGATGCCTCACTGACAGTTGCAGAACCACCACTCAGAAATAAAGGGCAAAGCCTGAGTCTTTCCTTGCCGCTACGTGTGGTGAATGGTATGTTGCCAATTTTCTGTTTCTCTGCAATAGTAGTAGTCTTTAGAGGTTTTTTTTTTGTCTTTACCCCTGTGAAATCTACATTTTTTGATTTCAGGTTCCCTAAGTTTTTAAAGCCTCTATGCCCTTGAGCATCAGCTTTAGATGAAAGTGATGGACTTCCAGCCGCTGCAATGCTAGCATTTACATGTTGTTTCTGCTCTCCTCTCGGTTCATTCTCGTGATCCATATTACTTTATCACTATGAACTGGAGTCACGGAGCTTGTGTACACAAAGTGGGCTATGCCCTTTCACGGAGCTTGTATAATAGACACAGTGGGCTTATGCCCTGTCACGGAGCGTGTATAATAGACACACTGGGCTATGCCCTGTCACGGAGCTTGTATAATAGACACAGTGGGCTTATGCCCTGTCATGGAGCTTGTATAATAGACACAGTGGGCTTATGCCCTGTCACGGAGCTTGTATACACTCAGTGGGCTATGCCCTGTCACGGAGCTTGTATAATACACTCAGTGGGCTATGCCCTGTCACGGAGCTTGTATAATAGACACAGTGGGCTATGCCCTGTCACGGAGCTTGTATAATACTCAGTGGGCTTATGCCCTGTCAAGGAGCTTGTATACACTCAGTGGGCTATGCCCTGTCACGGAGCTTGTATAATAGACACAGTGGGCTATGCCCTGTCACGGAACTTGTATACACTCAGTGGGCTATGCCCTGTCACGGAGCTTGTATAATAGACACAGTGGGCTATGCCCTGTCACGGAGCTTGTATAATAGACACAGTGGGCTATGCCCTGTCACGGAGCTTGTATAATAGACTCAGTGGGCTTATGCCCTGTCACGGAGCTTGTATAATAGACACAGTGGGCTTATGCCCTGTCACGGAGCTTGTATACACTCAGTGGGCTATGCCCTGTCACGGAGCTTGTATAATACACTCAGTGGGCTATGCCCTGTCACGGAGCTTGTATAATAGACACAGTGGGCTATGCCCTGTCACGGAGCTTGTATAATAGACACAGTGGGCTATGCCCTGTCACGGAGCTTGTATAATACTCAGTGGGCTTATGCCCTGTCACGGAGCTTGTATAATAGACACAGTGGGCTATGCCCTGTCACAGAGCTTGTATAATAGACACAGTGGGCTTATGCCCCGTCACGGAGCTTGTATACACTCAGTGGGCTTATGCCCTGTCACGGAGCTTGTATACACTCAGTGGGCTATGCCCTGTCACGGAGCTTGTATAATACACTTAGTGGGCTATGCCCTGTCACGGAGCTTGTATAATAGACACAGTGGGCTATGCCCTGTCACGGAGCTTGTATAATAGACACAGTGGGCTATGCCCTGTCACGGAGCTTGTATAATACTCATTGGGCTTATGCCCTGTCACGGAGCTTGTATAATAGACACAGTGGCTTATGCCCTGTCACGGAGCTTGTATACACTCAGTGGGCTATGCCCTGTCACGGAGCTTGTATAATAGACACAGTGGGCTATGCCCTGTCACGGAGCTTGTATAATAGACTCAGTGGGCTTATGCCCTGTCACGGAGCTTGTATAATAGACACAGTGGGCTTATGCCCTGTCACGGAGCTTGTATACACTCAGTGGGCTATGCCCTGTCACGGAGCTTGTATACACTCAGTGGGCTATGCCCTGTCACGGAGCTTGTATAGTACACTCAGTGGGCTATGCCCTGTCACGGAGCTTGTATAATACTCAGTGGGCTTATGCCCTGTCACGGAGCTTGTATAATAGACACAGTGGGCTTATGCCCTGTCACGGAGCTTGTATACACTCAGTGGGCTTATGCCCTGTCATGGAGCTTGAATAATACTCAGTGGGCTTATGCCCTGTCACAGAGCTTGTATAATAGACACAGTTGGCTTATGCCCTGTCACGGAGCTTGTATAATAGACACAGTGGGCTTATGCCCTGTCATGGAGCTTGTATAATACACTCAGTGGGCTATGCCCTGTCACGGAGCTTGTATAATAGACACAGTGGGCTATGCCCTGTCACGGAGCTTGTATAATACTCAGTGGGCTTATGCCCTGTCACGGAGCTTGTATAATAGACACAGTGGGCTTATGCCCTGTCACGGAGCTTGTATAATACTCAGTGGGCTTATGCCCTGTCACAGAGCTTGTAAAATAGACAGTGGGCTTATGCCCTGTCACGGAGCTTGTATAATAGACACAGTGGGCTTATGCCCTGTCACGGAGCTTGTGTAATACACTCAGTGGGCTATGCCCTGTCACGGAGCTTGTATAATAGACACAGTGGGCTATGCCCTGTCACGGAGCTTGTATAATAATCAGTTGGCTTATGCCCTGGCACGGAGCTTGTATAATACACTCAGTGGGCTATGCCCTGTCACGGAGCTTGTATACACTCAGTGGGCTAAGCCCAGTCACTGAGCTTGTATAATAATACACTCAGTGGGCTATGCCCTGTCAGTTGTCACGGAGCTTGTATAATACAGTGAGTACACTACACATACACACAGTGGGCTTATTATGCCCAGTCACGGAGCACACACAAAGGGCTTATGCCCAGTAAAGTCACAGCGGCAAGAACACTGCCTACTCTAATCTATCTAACACTAGCACAGACAGCGCACTACCTAACTACCTAACTATGCGGCGTCACACGCGAAATGGCGCCGACTGCCGGGCGCCGCGCCTTTTTATAGAGGCCGAACGTCACCCGGCTCTCGCGAGAATCCGACGCCGGACGGGTGACGTTCGGCCTCGAGGTGGAATCCGAGTCAGGCGGGAACACCCGAACTTGCGTTCGGGTGGACTCGGATTCCACCTGATCGGAGCGGTTCGGATTCCTCAGAATCCGAACCGCTCATCACTAATATATATATATATATATATATATATATATATACACATATATATTATATACAGATTATTGCTTGATAGCGGGGAAAAGTATTGAGAAAAAGAAAAACATTGTGTCAATGTTCTAAAATATTCGGGACGATGATTACGCACGCAGTCTCACTGCAATGATACGCTAATCCACTGTGATTGCTATGTCATCGCAGCATAACATAAGGACGCCCACCTTATCTTGCACACATCCGTAATACTTTGCAAGACTTCGAAAACATCGGTAACATCGAGTATCATTGGAGCCTCACACACACTTGCACAAGCTCTGACCTTACTCAGGAATTGCTAATCTCATCGCACACAGTGAAAGCCCAAGCTGCATATGGCATCGCAATGGCTAATTTGTGTACACCCCTGTAACGGCATTCAAACGCATTGGCAAGCCTGCGTTTCACTGACCACCCCCCATCACCTTCCCCAAACGGTACTTCCCATCACTCTGCGATGGGTCTGCATAGTCACTGCGATCGCAGTTCCGCAACAATCGGCCGATTGCTTGTGTAATCGCAGTTGCGATCCTTGCTGAATCAGGCCCAATATCGACACCGATGTTGAATAAACCCCATGGTCCTTTGTCAAAACGTATCAGATCCGAAAAACTGGGCCAGTGATCTTCAATACCGGGAATTGCAGACATTGGGAGTCCCGCTCTCACCACCTCCGCTCAAGCGGGACACCTAGGGCAGTCATGGTTATTGTGACTCTATTCTGACCAGCTACTCTCCAGTACAAAGTAATACTTGGCATGTTGACTGCTATTTTTTTTTTCCAATATATGTTTTATTATGTTTGGTACAAAATAGAACTGCAACAAGCAATCCAGTGAGCAGGGCAGATATTCTCATAAAGGGAGTACAGTACAGATCACCAGAAATCATAGAATAAAAAAAACATATACATAAACAGAAACAAATACATTCAGTACATTAAATAATAACTGATCAGAATATGAAAATCAAAGCAGGAAACATTAGAAATCACGGGGGAGGGGAAAAAAAGAAGAGGAAAGAGCTGGGGGGAGGGGAGTGGCACCAGTTACCACATATACTAGAAATACTGGCAACCTACAGCCTAACCAGTAATAAAAAAAAGCTAAAAGGACTATCCGTGTAGCAGAATATAAATAAAACAACATGAGCGAAGGTGTCCCATATTTATATAGTCATTGTGGCAAAGGTCGCAGAGGACTTGAAGTCTAACCATGGATCCCAGACAGCACAAAACTCTTAATTTCTGTCCACGCCTAATAGGAGATCGTCATTAGCTATATAGAGGTCTAATCTATCAAACCACTCTTTAATGGTAGGTGGGGAAACAGATAGCCAGTGAACAGGGATCACCGCCTTGGCGGCACTATAAAGATGCTTAAGTAGGGACTTTTTATAACCTGCTATAGAGCCGGGGACTAGGTTCAATAACCAAAAGGAAGGATCTGTAGGAGTATCTCTGCCCAAGAGTGTATCACATAGGGAGAAAACTTTTCCCAAAAGGGTCGCAGGGCTGAGCAATCCCACCAGATATGCAGTGGAGAACCTATCACTTGATTACATCTCCAACAGCTGCTAGACAAATTGGGGAACATCCTTGCCAGGGTCAGGGGGCAGCAGTACCATCGGGACAGGACCTTAAATTAGGTTTCTATTATGGAGTAACATACGGAACATGAGAAGGTAGTGAGAAAAGCTTTCTGCCAATCCTTCTGATTAAATTAAAGTTGTAATTTCTCGTTCCCAATCGCCAGTAAATTCTCAATCAGGAGTTTATAACCTCTAGAAAGAAAGTGTGCCGGGCATATAGAAGCAAGACACATGTCCTCATAAGGGATCAAAGGTCTGCCACCAGTCACCTGTAGGTCCCTGCACTGGGCAAAAAGTTTTAACTGTAGGTAACGCATGTCACCCCCAACTCAAGCCACACTTTAAAAGCAACGGTCAATGTACCTGGAGGGAAGTCGGGGTTGTCAAACAGTGGGGTCAGAGGTGAGAACAAGGAGGAGACCCAAGGCTGCCGCAGTAAGCGCCAAAAGTGGGATGAGGTATAAAGTTAACTTTGGACCACCAAGGGTATCTAGATATTGGAAGCTGGAAGAGAATAATTTTCCAAAATGACCCACTGTTTGCCATCCTCCAATATGATCTGACCCAGCATGATGGTGTCATAATATGTAGAAAAGTGAGGGAATTGGAACCCCCCCTAAGTGTTTTCGTCTAAACAAAATGTCATGTTTAAAGCGCGGCCTCTGTCCCGCCCCCACACGAAATCCCTCACTAGTCTATGTAGGTCAAGAAACCACTGTTTTGAGATATGAATGAGAAGGGCCTGTAACAAATAGAGCTCCCTAGGGAGAATATTAGTTTTTACTATACTGATTCTCCCGAATCATGAGAAGTTTTTACGTTGCCATTCCCCAAGCTCGAGTCTAAGGTTTTGAAGTACAGGGGAGAAGTTATCAGTAAAGAGACGGGATAGGTCAGTATTTAAAACAATCCCTAAGTATTTTAGACTAGATGGGTGCCAGGAGAAATCTGGTAACAGAATGGGAAGGTGTTGACAAATTAACAGCAACAGATTTTGAGGAATTCAGTTTAAAATTTGATAGCAGAACCAAATCTAATGAATTCAGCCATTATCTTGGGGATCAATATAACTGGATTTGATAAGATCGCCAATAGATCATCGGCGAATAACACCAATTTATATTCAATGTTCCCAACTATGAAGCCCGAAATATCAGGGTTACACCGTATAGTGCGGGCGAGAGCCTCCATACAAAGTATAAAAAAAAAAAAAAAGAGGGGAAAGGGGGCATTTCTGCCGTGTACCGTTATTTATTAACACTGGCTCTGAAAGAGAACCGTTAATTTTAATGCGAGCAGTAGGGTAGCGATATAATACCAATATCCTCTGAAGACAGGTAGGCCCCAGGCCCAGGTGTGCCAGTAAGCTCTGCATAAAAACCAATTTATCCTATCGAAGGCTTACTCAGCATCGGTGGAAAGTAGAACCATCAGGCTAGTGCTGCTGGAAGCCAAGTGCATGAGGACAATGACCTTGGTGGTGTTATCACGAGTCTCTCTGCCCGGGACAAACCCCACCTGATCAGAGTGAATGAGCATGGGGAGTAACGTTTTAAGTCTATTAGCAATCAATTTGGCAAATAGTTTCACATCCACATTGCGGAGTAAAATTGGGCGGTAACTGGGGCACTGATGACTGCTAATTTTTATTGTAATTTGTTTTATTGCTTTTTAGAATTAAATGAGAAGATAATGCACTAGTAGTGATTTGTCTTTCCTCTTTTTATGGTGCATGAGTTTTCATATAAGAGGATTACTAGACTTAAGGTTCAACTATCGTCCACATTAAAGAACATATGATAAGTGTTATATTCCTTATATCAATGTGAGTATATAATCCCCACAGGGGTCTCACTGTTTGTAGGATTTCATACGATTTGTAATTCCACCCTTTTTTTCATATACTGCATGGGAGGCATAATAAATACATTAAAGATACAGAGAATCCGCTTGAAATAAAATATTTATGTATATGCAGATCTAGAAGTTTAATGAATGTAAGTGCATTTGCATCAGTCAAGCAGAGTGTGTTGACATATACCCACAGTGTTACACTATATACTCTCTATTCCTTTGTTTACATGTGTGAACTGATCTGATCAGGATACGGAACAAGCTGACATCAGAAAGTTAACCCGATGCCCATACAGACTTGCGCATTCTGAGCTGTGGTTCAGTATATTTGTTTGTGTCTATTCATGTTTAGAAGGTGTGGTGCTTCTTTTATTGAATCAATCTGCCTATTGCTATAAAGTGCTTTTTGAAGATGTAAATGAAACAGTCAGATGTGACAAAGAGGGTGTTGTACATAAAAAACAAAATCATGGATGTTGAAATTAGTTTCCGTTTCTCATATTAGCAATTGGAGCTCATTTTAATTTATCATGTACTATCTTCTGTTAAAAAGTTTAAAGAGTAAGGAGGCGCCATAGTATTTAACAAAAAAAATGCATATCAATATATTCTTGCACCAATATATAAATACTCACATAATTATTTATATACTTTTAGATTTGTGTTAATCCATAATGAATCATGCACCAATATATAAAAGTATAATAATTCTGAGGTATTAGTCAGAATAAGTAGTCACTGTGCCACTACAAGGAAACAGCACATAAAAATAAGAGGTCTCAAATTGAGGCTTGGAATGCATGGACATGCGCAGAGTAAATAGATTTGTGAATCTGAAACTGAGGTTTGGAGCCTTGTAGAGAAGTAGAATTATTGGTCCTGAAGCGAGGCTTGGAATACAATCCTGTGGACACAAGCAGCGGTTGATCCTTAAATCGGAACAGCTGAGTGCATACGGACTGGTATATAATACTACGCATCTATTGCATGACTTTTGGCACTTCAGTATATATATATATATATATATATATATATACTGTACATATATATATATACACACACACAATCTTTCCATTCATCTTAAAAGTTATTTTGCCTTTAGGAAGAGCTACCAAATTTTATGTATACGTTGTTCTAGTGGTAGCAAATTGTCTCCGGGTAGAGGCCAAGATACATCTTCAGACAGCACTGCTATGCTGGATCACCATGTCCTGGTGAATGTATGTATAAAAATGAACTGGTTGGTAAATCAGAAATCAAAATGTATATATATAGCAACTAGGAATACCCAACAACCCAAAGAGATGGATGGATCAGACAGGAAACAATGTTTTCTTGTTTACATTGCACCATAATTGCAGGATTGGTTGGAATCTTTATTCGGTTTAGGAAATAATACTATATGGGCTCGATTCAATTGCCCGCGATGTAAATAGCGCCGGGAGATAGCTCCCGGAGCTATTCTATTCTGCGCAGTGTTTAGTCGGAGAATGCCCGTTCTCGCGACTAAACACCCTGTTTAAGGCGTGAGAACGGGCATTCCCCGACCTAACTTCCCGGAGCGATGCTGTTTTCCAGGCATGAAGGGAAGAAAACAGTCTAGTGTCTGGACTTTTGTTGGATTTCTGCTCGCATCCCCGGAGGGGTGTGAGAAGAAGTCCTTAGTCGGGCTTAGCAGCGCGGTGTATTGAATACCTCCGGGAGCTGATTCCCTGCGCTATTCACTTCGCGCTGAATAGAATCGAGTCCTTTGTGTCCTAAACTTGTCTTTGTCTCCTTCCAGGATATTTTTTAGAGAGTAAATAGTTTAGTCACTAGCAAATGGGAGGATTTTATAATAATCCATCCATACTACTTGCTGTATTTTTATAATTGAAGACACCTTGTCCCTGGTCACAGAAATCTTCAACATTTTTCAAAGGTTAGAAATAAGCTAATTTCAGCAGATGAGCTATGATGGCTTTATGCTTTGTACAAGGGCTCTGTAATTTATTTTTGAGGTTATATAAATCAGTTTATGGGGAACCCCTGGGTTATACTACTGTGCACTGAATTACCCGTCTCATAGTATTTTTGGCCAGTAAAGCATAGAGCCTTCTCTGGTAAATTATACAGAGTTAAAAGAGTAACCTCTGTCCTAGAGTTTTCAATCTCCACATATCCCACAAACAGGAGGAATGTAGCGCACCTTGGAAAAATAGATATCAGGACTAGCTGACTGGTGCTGATGTAACTAATCTCCCACTATGACAAGCTTTGATGATCAGTATATATTTAAGTTTCTTCCCCTCAAAATATTGTTTAACAACAACTGGGTACATACAGTCACCAATGTATTCTACCAGAGACTATTGTAAATTGTCCCTGAGCTATTATATCAGATATCCTCAACTAAGGAAAGATCACTTGCAAATCAATACCTACAACATGACTATTTAGAAGACTATAGAATAACAAGCAATGCAACAGTAGATTTAGGGCTCTATTTAGCAAACTAAAAATGCCTTTCTACAGTATGTTAGCTAGAGAACGCGATTTTTTTTTTGTTTACCCCATTATTATAAATTTGAAAAGTATGGAAACTCTAGTTTTTGCCACCCCTGCAGGGGGTTGTTCTGGCACAGTATTTATATAAATGAGAGAAGCAAAGCTTTTCTAATTATTGTCTGACAAACATGACATCATCTTTGTGTCGTTTTATGCCTGCTGAAGTGGAGATAAGTAATGAAAAGACATTGGGCTGTATTCAATTATGGCTGCGAAAAGCCGTTATCGGCGATACTTTATCACCGATGACGTCATTTACCCAGGTTTGACTTATCCCCGTATTCAATTTTTCCGACTTTTCGCCAGAGCGAAAAGTCTATGCATTGGGACCAGCGAAAAGGTATCACCAATGAATAGGTGGTGATAACAAGTGCAGAATTGGAGTTTTGGGGTGCAGACTTCCAAAAACCACCCTGCAACCCTTGGACAGGCCACAGGACACCCCAAAAAAGGTACTTTCATTTTGGGGGCGGAAAAAAAAAAAAGTTGGGGGACAAACTTTTAAACTAGCAAAATAGACTCAGGTGGGGGGTCCCCAAGTATGCCCCAGGTGTTTTTTTTATTGCAGGTGCTTGCGGAAGGTGGATTTTTCATGATTTTCACAAGTTCACTTTAGCCACTTAAAAATATGCTTGCACCCATTTTCAGGTACCCCAAATTTGATAGGACTACTTATTTCCCCCCAAAAAAGTGGCTAAATGCTATTCTTCACCACTGTCCCAAAGATGCTAAATAGCACCTATTGAGACCATTCAAAGACTCCAAAAACCTTATGCAGGGCTATTCGGGGGTACCCACAGTGAACCCCCATGTCAGAGCATCTTTTGGGGGATGTCAAGCTGATTTCCCCAAAAATGACAGGACTTTTCGCCGATTTAGTTTTCGCCGGGTCCCGTTTTCGGCAATTTGGAATTGAATGCGGGGACACGCGCGATAAGATTGACGGCAAAACCTCAGATGATGGCGAAAGTCCGGTTCCAAATTGAATATGCCCCATTGTCTTCCTACTTTCTCACACAGGTCAGCACGGCCTCTTCCCCACAGTCAGACTTCAGCATAGGTGCAATTACACACAACAAAGGCATCATGCAGTCTTTTGCATATGCGTAAAATGTAAACAAACTCCTCGTCAGTACATGGACTGTACCGGCATACTGTATGTTTTTATATAAATATGAACTTAATTGTTTGGTGCCAAAATCTTTCTCCTGTTCTTCACATTTTTATTTACTAAATAGAGCCCTTAGTATTAATAGCCACATTCTTTGAGCAAGACAAGTTCAAACCTTTCACCTTCAGAAAAGGGATTTTTGTATTATTGGGGGTTATCATAAGAGTATAGTTTCTAGTTCACCCAAACCATATGTTTGGGAGAAATACAATCAGTCATAAATTACAATTATATACCAGGAACCATGCCATACACTTTAAACTGCTTGCACCACCATGCACCCATCTTAGGCAAGTGCTATATGCAGCTGTACTCTCTGGGAAAGTACAGGGTAGAGAAGAAGAGAGAATGACACAGAGGGGAAAAAACATTTGTAACAAAACGGAAAAATAACATTCATGCTATATCCGGAACAGACAACTATATAAAGCCATTTCTCACAAGAGTGGGCATCTTCAGGGTACAGGAGCAAAGTGTTACAGATCTCCTTGATACAAGTCTTAAGGTGCCTACACACTGGGCGATGTGGTCACGATGCGATATCATGTCCGATTTCCCCTTGAACTCTCCCCAGCAGTCGTGGGCAAGATTTGGTGTTAAAAACTGTTCAAATTGACCCACGATCTATCGTGCATCCTAACTATTTCCAGTGCATCGTGACTGAGATTGTCAGATCTTGCCTGCAGCAGGTAAGATCTGAAGATGCGATGTAAGACCAGGGGTACGCGCATCAGCAGCTTGATTGTGAGTGGACACTCAAGATTAGGACATATTTCACACGCTTTCTCGTTCCGATGCGTCGAGATTGGGTGGATTGTGTAAAATATCGCCTAGTGTGTAGGCACCTTTACACATGAATTATATTTTCTTCCAGATAGTTGTTTGTTTATTTAAAATCCACCCAAAAATAACCTTAGGTGAACTGAAATATGAAGAGTTATAAAGGACTTGGCACAACTTGAACATTATGAATATGTCCCTAAGAGCAATACTGATTCCCTAAAGACCTGTTACCTGTTTCTCAAATCCACAACCAAGGTCCCACATTCATATTCACTCAGATTATGTGCATGCCATGTTGTCATTAAAGGAGACATTTTCTTCTTACTATATAATATAGCTAGTCTGGCAGGGGTGTAGAGAGCCGGCCCGGGGGAAGGAGGTGTGGCCTAATCGTGGGAGGCATGGCCACGCCCCCCTTTGAAAAAACAAAATCTAAAACCTTTTTGCAATGCCATGAAGTGACGTTGCGTGTGTGCTGGGCTGCTGACAGATAAGAGGGAGGGGGCGGTGTTGGACCCCTCCAACAAGCCCAGGCATATAGTACCTGCTACTCTGCGCTCCTGTAGACTGGTGGTGCAATGATAAAGTAGTTTAAAGTCCACCATTTGGCATTGTTAAATGTAAATTAACCATAGGCAATTACTCACAAAGCATTATTTTTACTTTATTTCAAATTGCCAATTTTTAAATATCTTCCAACACATTATGTCAGATGTCGCCTTTAAGAAACACCATTTTAATTAAGAAAAAAATATAATAAATTACACCGCACAACAGTGAAAATGTTTCGGATGTGAAAATAGCTAATACTAATTGATTTCAGCATGCAAAGAACGAATAAGAAATTTGAGATTCTCAACTCTCGTTTCTGAGATATAGCCCAGTTACGATGATGTAGGGGCATTTTGTTAATATTATGGAATTTTGGCATCTAGAGAATATATAGATCAGCAAACCTGAATACAGGAATGCTGAGTCATTGTAGGCCATGTAGTCATTGTAGGCCATGTAGTCATTGTAGGCCATGTAGTCATTGTAGGCCATGGAAGAAACTGTTCATCACAATCCTCTGGTTAATTGAAACAAAAAATTATTCTGCTCCCTTTACACATCAAACTCAGACTTATAAAAAACTTTGTAAAGGGAATGAACAAAGATGGAAAAGCTTTCAAGTATCTGAGAGGAAAATTGAAACCTCTGAGTGATGCTAAAGTTAAGGAAGGGATTTTTATTGGTCCGTAAATTCTTCAACTTCTTAAAGGATGAAAACTGTGACTAAGTCCTCCAGGTTAATGAGAAAGCGGCTTGGGAAGCCATTAAAGGTGTTGTACATGGCTTCTTGTGTAATAGAAGAGCTGGAAACTATGTTGAGATTGTGAGAAATTTTCTAGAAAAGTATCATCAATTAGGCTGCAACATGTCTCTGAAAATCCACTTTCTCTACTCTCATCTGGGCTTCTTCCCTGAGAACTGAGGTGCAGTGAGCAACGAGCATGGTGACTGTTTCCATCAAGACATTTAAAACAATGGAACAAAATATATTAGGGTAGGTGGATCACTTCTATGCTTGCCGACTACTGCTGGACAGTGACAAGAGATGCCCAAGAAGAGGAGTACAAGCGACAAGCAAAGAGAAAGTGCTCTCAGAAACAGGCCACTATTTGATATAGTACTTTCGTATGCTGTATGTTGTTTCATTTTGTGTTCTCTATTCTTAGAAAGGAAACAAAATAAAAATATGTATTTGTTTTAAGTGTCATTTTTCTTTTTTAACTGGCACTCCCTACCTATCCTTATCAATGTGCAATTGTACGCAATCAAGCAATTAGTGGATTTAAACTGTATTGCACAAAATGAGCAGTACTGTAGAGAGTGCTAGCCAGTGATGCATTGACAGCGGTGTCACTGGTGCTGCGCTTCACCTTTGGATTCCCTGGACACCACCCATCAGAGAAATTGGGCCGATTTCCGTACTATCCAGAGGATTGCTAGATGGGTGACAACCCTAGCGCCTAATATGGATTGGTGCCACCGTACACCTGCTCCGCTCAAACAGCCACGTTTGAATTTTTTACGTGTATAGAATACACTTCAAATACAGTGTTTCTTTTACAAATGCAAATATTATGTAATTACATTTAGGAGAAGTGTTATTACTTGTTACCATGAAGCCTGTTGCACCACTTCCTTCCCTTCTACATCACAATCCTCCATCGCCTATAAGGTCATCTTTGCTCCATTTTTGAGGACAGTGGCATTAGATGCAATAATAAATATACTTTTGTAAACAAAGCTCTAACTTCACTTAAGGTAGCGGTCGCCAACCCGTCACTCGCGAGCCACTGGTAGCTCGTGGCCATAAGAACGGTGGATTGAGTCCAGCTATTACTATATCCTTGTTGTTGTGACAGGCCGGGGGCCCTCTCCTACCCCCTGCGGCTGCACAATAGAAGCGACAAGCAAGGGCCCACCCTCACGCTCTGTCCTGCCCTGCCGCTCCGCCTCCTACCTAGGCTGCCGAGGCCGGCCCGTGCAGTAAAGTTCTTACTTGTTGCGAGCCAGCGTGCGTGACGTCAAGAGGACCGCGACATGTGAGGACTGGACTGAGGCTAGCAACCACCCTGGATGGAGGAGCAGCCAGAGCAGAAGAAGAAGGTAAGTTAAGTATCTTATTATTCTTGCATTATTGCTGCCCCTGCTCCGTGGGGTTGTGGGGGAAGGAGGGGAATTGCTGCGGGGAGGGGGGGGGTTCGGGCATTTTGAAAGGGGGTGTGGGGCCTGTTCATCCACTGTCCCGCCTGCACAAACCATCCAGCTGCCCCCTGCTCCCCATATTTTATTTTTGAAAACTAAATAGCCACATTTTTCATAGAAAAATGACAATGCATTTATTAATACAGTGATAGGCTTGGCTTTAGGGAGTGTAGCGGAGTTAAGTTTTGGGGGGGGGTTAGGGTTAGGCCCCCCCACAGGAGGATTAGGGTGCAGTAAGGGAGTAAGGGTGGGTTAGGGTTAGGCATAGGGGGGGGGGTTAGGGTCAGGCACCACTAAGGAAGGGTTAGGGTGGGAGAAGGGTAGGGATAGAGTACTTACCTGCCCTGTCGGGACCTTCTCCCTTCGGGCTGCCGGCGATGGGATATCAAGCAGTGGCTATTGAGCCACCGGGACTTCATACCCATTCCCTCTTAGATAGCAGATGAACAAGACTACAATAGTTTGTGTATTTTGTACAACCTCTCTTCAGTATGAACTATACCACCCTAGGGAACACCACCAGAGAGACAGTGAATCTTCCGACAGTGGATTCCTATTAGCAAAGCTATCTTTTAATGAACCGTCAGACAGGCAGTCCCAGGGGAAGGTGCTACGTGAGTAGCAGAGAAAGCGCTTACCATGGAAAGCCACTTCCTGTCTTTTCGTCAGCCGATGCAGTCCCTAGAAGCCGGCATTTCAACACATGTGCCAGTCGCTGCCCTGCCAGATACATTGCGCGCGAGTAAATGTACCTGGCTGGCAGGGGCCGGGCCACTGGCCGGCCCACTGCTCGGACTGCAGCACATTGGCAGCCCCCCTCACATAAAAGGGTAGGAGCCGCCGCTACTCCCTAGAATAGTGAATAAAACTTACTACAGGCTGGTTAGCACAGTTCTGTTTCAATGAGGTCACAAAAAAACAACATGCCCCCTGTATGCCCCTGAAGGATATTAATTCCTGGTTCCCATGGGCAGTGGGTGACACAGGTACTGTACTTAACAAGGTAGGGACCCTTGTAACTTTCCACTGCAGAGGTTCCAGTATAATGCACAGGAATCTAAAGTCTAGGGGGTATATTTACTAAAGGTCGATTTTAAACTAACAGTCAACTTTTGAATTACTTTTTTAAGTATTAGTAAATGTGTGATTTAGCCCCAGAAACACAAGATCGATGTTGATCGATTTGAAATCGATTAAAATCGGCCTTTAGTAAATATTCCCCTTGGAGTCTAAAGCCCCTGTCCATTATACCATAAGAACCATAAGAACATAATAAAATAAAGTTTGATAGAATTAAAAGATATCCCAACCATTGTTCATCACTTTATGATATAAAATATCATAGTTATTTACTTTTTTCCGTATCTGCCGTGCTTCAAAAAATAGCAAAGAACAGAAAAATACCCACCTGCTCATGATGAATGCACATACTGTAGCTACATATAATAAAATAATAATTATAATACAAATAATATGCAGAAACCAGGATTCTCCTAATCTGCCAGCCAATCATGAGCAGCTAGTATGGCAAGCCACTTTGGATTGGCTGGTGATTAAGGGGAGTCATTTAGTGGCTGTTGTCCATTGTGAGTAGGGGGTGAGCTTTTTTATAGTAATTATATGCATTTTTTTTAAATTTGGGCTTTGGAGAGATCAACTTCTTTGCTTAACTGAGGCCAGGACAAATGCAATGAAACCGGTATTGTTCTATAAAAAGAAAAAACAAACATACACACATTAAAAAAAAATGAATGTAACCAAATTCTACATTATTTTATGCAACCCTGGCTTTGATGATATATGTTTGAAGACTTTAGGTAACAGAGAACCTCCAAGCACTGAAGCAAGTCATGATATGATATTTACAGGTAGTTAGCGTTTCAAGGAGGTAATGGGGGAGGGGGCTGTTACAAAACACAGGTGTGTCTGACTGTTTAGACTTCATTTCATGAGCGTGCATAAATTAGCCATTGCGATTTCCTTCGGAGTATAAGAGCTCTCAGTGTGTCAGGAGGGACTCAGTGGTCTATTTACTAAGCAGTGTTAGGAGACAGCGTGAAAAGTGATAACAAAGTGATAAGGTGCCAGCCAATCAGCTCCCAACTGTCATTTTTCAAACACAGCCTGTGAGATGACAGTTGGGAGCTGATTGGCTGGCACCTTATCACTTTATCACTTTTCACTCTGTCTCCTAACATTGCTTAGTAAATAGACCCCATAGTGTTTAAGACAGGTCAAACTTGACTCAGAGGCTGTGTGGTTGCCCGATGCGCATCAATATTACAGATGTTTACGCCGTTGTATGCTGTCTGACGGATATGAGAAGGCAGCAGTGGGCTTCCCTATGCTCGGGTAAGCTTTGGAAGGCATTAGCATATATTAGCAATTGCATTCCGTGAGATGCCTCAGTTGCGATTGCATTAGCATTAATCTCGGAATCTGGCCCTAAATTAAGAAATAAAAACAGCACACCAGTATTTAAGGTTAGTTGGTAAATAGTATTTATATTAGACATTTATATTGATAGATGTTCTCCTTTAGTGATCTTCTGAGAGTAAGCAAGTTTGTTACGTGCAGGCAAGGTATTGGAGGCTATAACTAGTACAAATAATTGGAATAACTAATATGCACCCAAACTATTTTTACACAATTAATGTAATCAGGGCCGGTTCTACACATTGTGGAGCTCAGGGCGAACGTTCCCAGCTGCGCCCTCCCACCCCCCCACCCCCCAAAAAATTTAATAAAGAAATAACTTTTTTCAGATGGCGTTGCTCTGCGTACGCGCTTCCGGAAAGGGGGCGTGTCCTTGCGGAACACCCCCAATTCATCACACTGTGGGCCGTGCTCAGCACTTACAAAGGTGCTGGGCTTCCCCCAAGCTCTCCCCTCATGGCGAATAATTGCCATGTACAGTAATGCGCCTTACACAGTATGTCTTACACAGTAATGCCCTTTATAACACATTATGCCACACGCAGTAATGCCCTTTATAAAACATTATGCCACATGCAGTAATGCCCTTTGTAACACATTATGCGACACACAGTAATGCCCTTTATAACACATTATTCCACATGCAGTAATGCCCTGTATAACACATTATGCCACACGCAGTAATGGCCTTTATAACATGTTATGCCACATGCAGTAATACCCTGTATAACACATTATTCTATATGCAGTAATAACCTGTATAACACATGCCACATGCAGTAATGCCCTGTATAATACATTATGCCACACACAGTAATGCCCTGTATAATACATTGTGCCACACACAGTAATTCCCTTTATAATGCCTTATCCCCAATTCAAATTACGCCACACAGTAGTCCCTTATTCATGTTATGACACACAGTGGTTCCCCTTTTACACAATGCCCACAGCAGTGGTGCCCCTTACAAAATTGCCCAGGTACTGGTGCCCCCATGCAGTGTCCTCATTAGTAGTGCCCCCATTGGTAATGCCCCCAGTAGTAGTGCCCCATTGGTAATGCCCCAATAGTAGTGCCCACAGTAGTAATGCCCACAGTAGTAATACCCCCTATAGTAGTGCCCCCATTAGTAATGTCCCCTAAAGTAGTGCCCACATTAGTAGTGCCCCCTATAGTAGTGCCTCCAGTAGTAATTCCCTCTATAGTAGTGCCCCCATTAGTAGTGCCCACAGTGTAATGCCCCCTATAGTCGTGCGCCCCATAAGTAATTCCCCCTATAGTAATCCCCTCAATAGTAATGTTCCCTATAGTAATGCCCCCACTAGTAGTGCCCACAGTTGTAATGCTCCCATTAGTAGTGCCCCCTATAATAGTGTTGCCCCCATTAGTAGTGCCCAGTTGTAATGCCCCCATTAGTAGTGCCTCCAGTAGTAATGCCTCCCTATAGTCGTGCCCCCAGTAGTAATGCCCCCTAAAGTAATCCCCCCACTAGTAATGCCCCCTATAGTCGTGCCCCCAGTGGTGCTTCCGAAAAAAAAAATAAAATTAAAATACAAACACAATACTTACCTTAAGCCCCGCTCCTGCGTCCGGTCCGACCGCGGCTCCACGGATCAATGGGAGAGACGTCATGTCGTCCCTCCCATGGTGCTCTCTGCGGAAGCCGGAGCTCAGGAGTGAGCTCTGGCTTTTGGATGCAGCTGCAAGGAGGGTGCCAGCTGGTAACAAATCTCAGCGGGCGCCCGGCAAATAGAGCCTCCCTGCGGTGGCTAGCAGGGGGGGGGGGGGGACCGGCGCTGGTTTTTTTTTTTTTTTGTGGGATTTTTTTTTCCTTCTGGGGACTCAGCAGCGCCCTCTAGGGGCCGGTGCTCCGGGCGACGGCCCTGTTAGCCCACCCCTAGAACTGCCACTGAATGTAATAAGATGCCCATGAAAATATTTTAATTTGTGTGTCTTGGAGTTGCTAGAACAGTGCAATTTCAAATCTGTATTGAGGTTAGTAAGCTTAACTAATAAACAGAAAATTATTTGTGTAAAAAAAAAAAAAAGGTAGATACTCTGGAAAATCTGAAATCTAAGGTGAAGGCTTGTATAATATATTCTAATTCAATGAAGGGCATTTCTAAAATGTATATTAAAAAGGCATGTTTTTATGCTTTTAAAATTTTGTGTCACAAATGTGAACATCATTCTTCTAGTGTGCCACGGATAAGGTTTGAGAACCTCTGCTCTCCACTATATATGCTTTATATTTAGGATTCATTAAACGGTTAAATGAAAGTGCCGGAAGGTACAGAGGGGTTGAATGCAAGTGTCTGGAGGAACTAAATAAGCAGCAAGATGCTGCAGGATGACACTTGGCAGAGCTAATACAACTAACCAGCTGACTAATTCAATTCTATTTGATAGTTACAGACTGTAGCACACAACTACAGATATACAGTCAGGTGCATAAATATTGGGACATTGACAGAATTTTCATAATTTGGCCTCTATTCACCACCACAATGGCTTTGAAATGAAACAAACAAGATGTGCTTTAACTGCAGACTTTTAGATTTAATTTTAGGGTAATTACATCCAAATCAGGTGAGCGGTGTAGGAATTACAACGGTTTCTATATGTGCCTCCCACTTTTTAAGTGCACATCTTGTTTGTTCCATTTCAAAGCCATTGTGGTGGTGAATAGAGGCCAAAATATGAAAATTCTCTCAATGTCCCAATATTTATGCACCTGACTGTAAATCACTGCATAAGAAACATATTTATATTAAGGCCTGACAGCTGAAGGAGCACACTCTCCGTTATTTAAATCATGCCATGGGGATAGTATCTGACGAATGACGTGAAAGTAATGGATAAATGAGGTAGAGAATAACTACACCTATATTTCGGAGATAGTAAATATGTCTATGTGAAGGCATTGGCTGTTGAAATAGACCATTCACAGTCATTACAATACAATAAAATATGTTGGGAACATATAACAGTGCATGTTGAGCATAATGTAGATTGTGAGAATTAACTAACACAAAGGATAGTAAATATAAAGTAATGAAGGATAACAAAACCCAGGGTAGTATCGGTGGCCATCCTCGTGAATATATCTTAGAAAAATGGACTGTATTGCATTTATTTAATAAAATTTGCACCTTTCATTTAAAGTCCACTCTACAAGTCCAGTGTAGTCCAGGTCATGGGCGCCGAGAGGGGGGGGGGGCGGGTACAGTTTACCAGGGCCTGGGCATGCTAGAGGGGCCCAGCGGGGCCCGGCGTCGCCCCCCTCCCTCACAGCAGCTCAGCAAACAGCTTGTACAGGGCTGCAGTGCGAGACTGCTTGCGGCTGCTGCAGCAGCCGGTACAGTCTCCTATGGCTGTGGGGGGGATCAATCACACTGATCGCGCCCCACCCCGCTTAGCGGCGGACTTGGGGCGTGGCCACGCCTCCCGTGATTAGGCCATGCCCCCTCCTTAATCCGGGCCCGGCCGGGCTCTCTACGGCCCTGGTCCAGGTAACTAGAGGTTTGTGAGCGGTGCTGTTGGTCAGGGCACCCGGGGCAGCACTGTCGCTTGTCCACGGCACCTACAGCCTGTAGTGCTGCTGCAGAGCTGCCCAGAACATCCTTTGGCATGCACCCTACAGCCTATACAGCTAGTCGTAGCATCCTAAGGACACTTCATCCAGTGCTGTACCTCCTGGTGACAGTGGTCCCACCCCTTCGGCATGACATCATGTCGTCACGTGTTTGGGGGCATAATTGCCTTGCTCCAGCATTCACTGTATGCTGCTACCTAAATTGTTTCTAAATCAAAAGAGTTTAAACTCAGATTACATTATTCAGGATCTATTTTCTCTAATTAAACCATATCTCCTGTAAGAGATAGCTAGTAAGGTCATGGTGTGTTTCTGTAAACTGGGTACACACTAGCAGATATATTGGCCAATATATTGTGTTCCCGTCGGCCAGTATGTACTAACGATATGTCTGTGAACGATGTCTGTTCACAGATATATTGCGTTGGCTGTGCTGCACAGCAGATGGCAGATATATCTGCCCATCATGCTGTGTGTACGGGCGATGAGCTGCACGACTCCCGGCCAGATGATAGTTGTTCAGTGTGTGTGAACAACCATAATCTGCAGATCAGTCAATCTGCAGGAACTGGGTATGGATTGCCGGCGGTCAGAATACCGATAGCGGCATCCCGACAGTCAGACTCCTGACACCCATAGGTAAGTATGCTAGCACTAACCCTAACCCCTACCCTAACCCTCCCAGGTGCCAAAACCTAACCCCCCTTAGTGCCTAAGCCCAACCTGCCCCTCCTCGCACTCTAAACCTTACACTCCTTCCCCAGTGACTAAACCTAACCTCCCCCTCATCGCACCCTAACCCCCCCCCCCTAACTGCCGATACTTATCTTCGGGATGCCGGTGGTCCGAATACTGCTGTCGGGATTAAGGTGCTGGTATTTAGACCGTCGGCATCCTGCACACTGGGATGCCGTCTACATCCCGATTTGCAGATATATCTGTTAGGTGTGTACCCAGCTTAAGTTTCTTTTTGAGCACTGATCACTTTATGCTCACACCCAGGCCCAGTGATTTAAAGAGAGTAATGGGTTATATGGTTTTGATAACAGACTAATTGTAGAGAGATAAATCTTATCAGTGTTTTCACTAATTGTATTATGGAGAGTAATGCTATTGGTGAATTTGCCACTTCAATGCTGTTAATGATTCTTTTACTGCATGAAGTTGCTAAGCGGCCTATTTACCAAAATACATTTGTGGGATATCCCCCGAAAAACTCCTGTTTTTGGGGGATATTAGCAAATTTACAGTATTCCCTGAATGTATCTATGGGAGGGCCGCAGCAGATATCTCTGATCCCCCGTATTTGTATCACAATAGCAGCCCCCATAGGTAACCAACACCATCTTTAGAAGACGTAAGCCATTGTAGTCTATGTGCTAGTTACTGCAAAAGTTACTGGGAAAGGGATCCTCCCCGATAATGGTCACTCACGCATGCATGGTCTACTGATCGCACATGTGCATTAGCTGAGCTTGCACCCGAACAAGAAAGTAAAGTGATCACTTTACTTTTATACATTGCAGGGACAGGCCCCGACACCATGGATGTGTTTGAAGAAACATTCGAACGATCTTTAATTTCTTATTGCCGCGATAAGCGGTGATCAGCGGGCGCCCGGCAAATGGAGCCTCCCTGCTGCGGGGGCGGGGACCCTTGAAAGCTCGGTCGCCAGGACTAAAATCTTAGTCGCCATGGTGACCGGGATTTGTTGAGCCTTGTTCTAAAGAGTGGAGAAGTGGGCAAGTTGCCCATAGCAATTTATGAACTTTTAACTATCATTTTATAGAATGTACTTGACAAATACTAACTAGAAGCTGATTGGCTGCTATAGGCAACTTCTCCACTTTGTACACCCAGAGAAGGGAATCGGCATGATTTACCGCCAGACCCCTGGCCGGCGGTTCAAATCCCGACAGCGACAGCCCGACAAGGATAAAAATCCTGATCGTTCCCAGGTAAGTATTCACTAACCTAATTCTACCCCCTAACCCTCCCTTAGGGGTGCCTAACCCTAACCTTCCCCCCCAGTGCCTACCCCTAATCCCCCCTCTAAGTGCCTAAACCTAACCCCCCCTTCCCTGCCGACTAAACCTAAGTCCCCCGGGGGGTGCTTAACCCTAAGTCCCCCCCGGGGGTTCCTAATTCTAACCTTCCCTCCCCCTAGCCTACTCTAACCTCCCGTGGGGGTGCCTAACCCTAAGTACCCCCAGGAGCCCTAAACCTAACTCCCCCCCCAGCGGCTGTAGATTTAGACGCCTGTCATTTAACCCTCGCCGGGATTAAGCAGTCAGGAAGCCGGCTGTTGGGATTAGGTCCGCCGGCTTCCCGACTGCATACCCAGAGGAGGAAGCCAGATATTGTGGCCAATACACTGTGAAATATCTCACAGTATATGGCCATCATATCAGCTAGGTGTCAGGCTGTCAGATAAAATGCCTGTTAAGCTGGGTACACACTAAGCGATGTGCAAACGATGAACATCGTTAACGATTTCCCTTGAACTCCCGGACAGACTATATAGTGCATACCCATTAGATGATTTATGAAACGATCAAACAATTTATCATTTGTCGTTTAAATAGTTTCATCGTTAACAATATGTTGTTAGCTCTCTTAAACTTGTTTGCTCTCGGCCGGGTCGTAGCACATATCGTTTGGTCTTGCGTACACATTCAACGATATGCTGCAAATTGTTAACGATATTGCCAGATTGGGCTGCATGTACAACCGATGAAAGATGTGTTTTACGACGCGCTCTTCTCCCATTGTGCCGAGCGGGACAAGAGGAGCAGACGGTGATGGGAGGAGCAAATGGTGGCGGGCGCAGGTATGGAGATTCTAGTAAGTATAATTTTGTGTTGTGTGTTTTATGTGCAAGGAGCACTAATACGTGGGGCACTGTATAAGGGGCACTAATACTTGGGCCACTGTATAAGGGGCACTACTATTGGGGGAACTGCTCCTGGGGGCATTGCATAAAGGGCAATACTACTGGGAGCATTGCATAAAGCGCACTACTATGGGGGTACTGCATAAAGGACACTACTACTGGAGGCATTGCATAAGTGGCACTACTACTGGGGCCTAACTACTGGACACAATGCTGTATCTAATTGTTCAAGCATTGTACCACCATTGTTTTCATAAATAACACTGCTGATTGATTATCCCATATGGTCTCCTTTTTTAATATACCAATGATACACACCTTGTTACCATATACCACACACAGAACTTTTACTGTCATCATTACTCTAAGGTTAACGCTCGGGTCACCATAAGTAGTAAAGGTGAAGAGGCACGCATGTAACATGGGGAAAAGGATCAGTGTGGCAGTAAGTAAGGAGGGCATTAATCAGAGAGGCAGCACAGAGACCAAAGGTAACCCTGAAGGAGCTGCAGAGTTCCACAGTAGAGACTGGTGTATCTGTGCATGTGACTACAATAAGCCGTAAACTCCAAAGAGCTAGCCTTTATGGAAGAGTGGCCAAAAAAAGCCATTACTTAGTGATAAACATAATCAGACACGATTTGGGTTTGCCAAAAGGCATGTGGGCGACTCCCCAAATGTATGGAGGACGGTGCTCTGACCAGATGAGACTAAAATTTTACTTTTCGGCCACCAAGGAAAACGCTATGTCTGGCGTAAACACAACACATCCCATCACCCCAAGAACACCATCCCCACATTGAAACATGGTGGTGGCAGTATCATGCTGTGGGGATGTTTTTCAGCAGCAGGTACCGGGAAACTGATTTGAGTCGAGGGAAAGATGGATGGTGCTAAATACAAGGATATTCTTGAGCAAAACCTGTTTCAGTCTGCCTGTGATTTGAGACTGGGACGGAGATTCACCTTCCAGCAGGACAATGACACAAAGCAGACTGCTAAAGCAACACTCGAGTGGTTTAAGGGGAAAACATTTAAATGTGTTGGAATGGCCTAGTCAAAGCCCAGATCTCAATCCAATTGAGAATCTGTGGTCAGACTTGAAGATTGCTGTTCACAACCGGAAACCATCCAACATGAAGGAGCTGGAGCAGTTTTGCCTTGAGGAATGGGCAAAAATCCCAGAGGCAAGATGTGGCAAGCTCATAGAGACTTATCCAAAGTGACTTGCAGCTGTAATTGGCACAAAAGGTGGCTCGACAAAGTACTGACTTTAGGGGGGTGAATAGTTATGCACGATGAAGTTTTCTGTTATGTTGTCCTAAATGTTTTATTCACAACATAAACAAAAAACACATTACATCACAGTTGTAGGCATGTTCTGTGAATGAAATGGTGCACACCTTCAAACAATCCATTTTAATTCCAGGTTGTGAGGCAACAAAACATGAAAAATGCAAAGGGGGTGAATACGTTTGCAAGGCACTGTATATATATATATTTAATTTGAGGGTAATTACATCCAAATCAGGTGAACGGTGTAGGAATTACAATGGTTTCTATATGTACCTCCCACTTTTTAAGGGGCCAAAAGTAATGGGACAAACTAAACAATCCTAAATCTAACCTTCACTTTTGAATACTTTGTTGCAAATCCTTTGCAGGCAATTACAGCCTGAAGTCTGGAACGCATAGACGCTGGGTTTCATCCCTGGTGATGCTCTGCCAGGCCTCTACTCCAAATGTCTTCAGTTCCTGCTTGTTCTTGGGGCATTTTCCCTTCAGTTTTGTCTTCATCAAGTGAAATGCATGCTCAATCGGATTCAGGTCAGGGGATTGACTTGGCCATTGCATAACATTCCACTTTTTAGCCTTAAAAAACTCTTTGGTTGCTTTTGCAGTATGCTTCGGATCATTGTCCATCTGCACTGTGAAGCGCCGTCCAATGAGTTCTGAAGCATTTGACTGAATATGAGCATATGATATTGCCCGAAACACTTTAGAATTCATTCTGCTGCTTTTGTCAGCAGTCACATCATCAATAAATACAAGGGAACCAGTTCCAATGGCAGCCATACCATGCCCATGCCATGACACTACCACCACCATGCTTCACTGATGAGGTGGTATGTTTTGGATCATGAGCAGTTCCTTTCCTTCTCCATACTCTTCTCTTCCCATCACTCTGGTACAAGTTGATCTTTGTCTCATCTGTCCATAGGATGTTGTTCCAGAACTGTAATGGCTTTTTTAGATGTTGTTTGGCAAACTAATCTGGTCTTCCTGTTTTTGAGGCTCACCAATGGTTTACATCTTGTGGTGAACCCTCTATATTCACTCTTGTGAAGTCTTCTCTTGATTGTTGACTGACACATATACACCTACCTCCTGGAGAGTGTTCTTGATTTGGCCAACTGTTGTGAAGGGGTTTTTCTTCACCAGGGAAATAATTCTTCTGTCATCCACCACAGTTGTTTTCCGTGGTCTTCCGGGTCTTTTGGTGTTGTGAGCTCTCCGGTGCATTCTTTCTTTTTAAGAATGTTCCACACAGTTGATTTGGCCACACCTAATGTTTTTGCCATCTCTCTGATGGGTTTGTTTTGATTTTTCAGCCTAATGATGGCTTGCTTCACTGATAGTGACAGCTCTTTGGATCTCATATTGAGAGTCGACAGCAACTGATTCCAAATGCAAATGTCACACATAGAATCAACTCCAGACCTTTTACCTGCTTAATTGATAATGAAATAACGAGGGAATAGCCCACACCTGTCCATGAAATAGCTTTTCAGTTGATAGTCCCATTACTTTTGGGCCCTTAAAAAGTGGGAGGCACATATAGAAACCGTTGTAATTCCTAAACCTTCACCTGATTTGGATGTAATTACCCTCCAATTAAATCTGAAAGTCTTCAGTTAAAGCACATCTTGTTTGTTTCATTTCAAATCCATTGTGGTGGTGAATAGAGGCCAAAATATGAAAATTCTGTCAATGTCCCAATAATTATGCACCTGACATATATATATATATATATATATATGCACACATACACACTAAATAGGGACTTGAGACCTGCACTTCTATGGCTGTAAGCACAACCTTGCTCTAGTGCCCTAGCTGGAAAGTGATAAAAATCATGTTACCATGTTGGCAGTTTTTAATGACAGTTGGTATGACTAGAGTGTTCGATATAACACACATCTACAGTCTCCAAACACTTCTGTTATTTTCCCATACTTATGCTGGACATACACTATTCAATTATCTGGGTAATCGGATCACCCAAATAACTGTACTGTGTATGTATGCGACTGGTCCGAAAATATTGATCGGTTGGGTGAAAAATCCAGTATGTCCGTCTGATCAGTTATTTTGAAGCCACATGTTGGCAGCTTCGGGCAGCGTATACACTGCTGCAACAAGATGGCCGGACATTTCCCTTGTTCCTTCACAGAGGAGGAAAGGGGAAATGTCTCCACCCTAGGAGAGGAAGCCAGATATTGTAGCAAACACACTGATATATCTCACAGTATATGGCAAGGATAGCTGCTGGTTGCCAGGTTACCAGCATAAATGAGGAAGAAATAAGGTGTCCGTTACACTTTAATGATTTAACCATACAACAGAACTACTAAATAGAAAACCTTTGATACATTTATGCAAAAGTGTAGCAGGGCTGTAATGTGCCCTGTGCTAGCAGTATAAAGAGTTGGCTTGCTGTCTGACCCTGAGAGTGTGATATGTATTTGGCGGTTCAAATCCCGACAGCGGCTGCCCGACAAAGGAGGAAATCCCGATCGTCCTAAAGGTAAGTATAAACTAATCTAATTCTACCCCCTAACCCTCCTTTATGGTGCCTAACCCTAACCTCCCATCCCTGTGCCTAACCCTAACCCCCCCTCTAAGTACCTAAACCCCCCTTCCCCGCTGCCTCAACCTAAGTCCCCCGGGGGGGTGCCTAACCATAACCTCCCCACTGGGGGTGCCTAACCCTAACCCTCCCTCCCCCTAGCCTAACCCTAACCTCTCGGGGGTATGCCTAACCCTAAGTCCCCCCCGGGAGCCCTAAACCTAACCCTCCCCCCCGCGGCTGTCCGCTGCGGTGCCCGGCATCACTTCCATCGGGATGCTGGGTGCCGGTCACCGGGCGTCGGTATAATGACAGGCGTCTAGATTTAGATGCCTGTCATTCAACCCTCGCCGGGATTAAGTAGTCTGGAAGCCGGCGGTCGGCATTTAGACCGTCGGCTGTCAGACTACATCCCGGCCTGGAGAGTAGCTCAGTTCCCAAGGACGCTCCTTGCAGCTTGCCACCTGGACCTGTGAGAGGCTGGCTTTCTAGATTGCAGAGTACCATTCCAGGAACTCTGCATGCTAAATACATGTGCCACAGGGCAGTGGCTGTGCCACCGCCTAGATGCCCTTGGGATTATATTATGGCTCTGCATTTATGGATCTTATTTATCAAGTTCAAAACCCCTTTAGCACACACACTAATGGGGTTTGAAGACACTGAAGATCAGGGATTCCTCATTGAAGATATATTCACTATTACCAGTTAAACCTGCAATCAGATTTTTTTTTAGATTTCACTGTGCATATAAATAGTTTTGCCGCCAGCAGAAACCGGGCTATCACCAGTAATAAAACTGAGGGTGGTAAGAGTCACTGGTTTTGACAGTAAAGATATTTCATTCAAATTTAACAAGTATATAATGGTATTTGTACTGCTAAAATGCTTGTCCTGAGGCTGTTATCATCTTGATTGCAATAACATTTTAAAACAACTGTGAGTTTTACCACCCATACGAGAATGTCAAAGTACCCAATGCTATGTATTGCAAGCAAACACATTTAAAATAAACTTTCTGCAAAATAAATCTAAACAAAGGCTATTAATTTAATCCATACAAATGTGAAAAATTACGTGTTTCCATATAAATATCCTGAGAAGTTCATTACAACATGCATAATGAATTTTTCCTATCAAGATTGCAACACTATAATAATTTTTGGATTCCAGAGCTGTTCGGAGTAGTTCCCTCAAGTATAAAACTTGGCCCCCGGGAAGGGGAACATAGCTTTGCATACATCTCAATAAGAACTTAAAAAAATAATAATAAATAAACATACCCTGCGCGGAATAAACTAGAGAGTCATTCCTTGTTTGACTGCTTATGCAGACATGGACAGTATTTTGGGGGCATGCACAGAGCGCAGTATTCTTGAAAAGTAAATATAATAGCTGCAGGGAACATAATATACATTATGACAACCCTAAAAAAGTAAAAATGCCGATCTGGTATTTGCTGCAGGTATTGTCAGCAGGAACAAGGAAGTAATGCCTTTGGCAACAAACAAATGACACATAACTCTAGCATAACTTAATCATGACCTCAGTAAAGCATCCTGTTAGATCTTGTTCAGGTAAGGCATGATGTGAGCAACCTGCACTGAAGATTCTGGGATCATTGACGATTTCTACTGTTTATATGAGCAGCAGTGGAAACAACTGGTCAGATTGAACTGTGAGAAAATCAAGAACACTTGACTAAAGGGGTCTATCCATTAGACGACCTGAAAGACTGAATGTCTAGCGTTCAGTCCTTCAGGTTGCCGGGTGCGGTGCCCGCACTGAACGTCGTTCACTGAATGTCTTTCAGTGCAAGATCCCGACCTCCTATCTTGGAACATGTGAATTCAGGCTATATCAAAGGCATTTATTAAAAATCCCTTGCAGGGACAGAGATTGCGATAAAGCTCTGTCCCTGCGAATCCCCTCCGCAGCCTCATCACTGTATTGTTTGGAAAAAATACAGTGACAAGGTTCCACACTTGCGCCGACCGGCCGCCGCTGACAAACCCCCCCTTTAAATTTAGGTGAAACTAAAATAATGTGAAATGGGTGTGAAAACACCCCTTTTCACTTTATTTTAGTAAAAATAATGTTAATAAATAAATGAGCAAGGCAACATGTAACTCATTATATTGCTTTACAAGTTCCAGCATTCTCAGACCTGCCTAAATGACCCATTCCACATTGAATAAGACATTCAAGGACAGGGCATTTTGTACAAACTACTATTACAGGTACCTGTGCTAAATAAACTGATGTTTAAAAACAAAACAAAACAAAAAAAGAACCCAGGCTTCACAGTGAGGTACTATTCTGTTTCTGGTTTTCACTCTCATTTTCCAATTCCAGTATGGGTTACGTATGTTAAAATTACATAAGTGGAGTATTAGCTCTCAGTGAAAAGTGAAGAGTCAGGTTACTAGGTACCGTTTATAGTCATAGTTTAGCTATATTAATCTGAGATGGTCAGTCTGCCTAGTAAAATAACAACTTCAATATGCCAACAACTGTCCATGGGGAACTGGAGCATATAGAAAACCTCATTTAACATCAATTGCCTGGGTAATGATTAATACACTGGCAACTTCAATAGGGTGAAAGGGACAGTCACCCATCTGAGTGGCTGCATAGAAGCTATTCACCATTTACTTTCATTAAGTATGATTCATCTTGCTAGAGACTGATTGGCCTGGAGAACAGAACAATGCAGAAGATAGATTCCCCAACCTGGTTCTTGTTTTTCAGTCATTATTAAGTAAAAATGGATGTACTTTTAGATTTTGGAAACCGGAAGGCTGGGAGCTGGGAGTTTAGATAATACAACATTACAGAATTATATTTCATAACTACAATAAAAAAATATTAACAAAACATTACGACAATCCAAGTTATTTCAGAAGGTGAAATAGTCCAGCACAAATAGCATGCTGGTGCAAAAGTGGCCATGGTTTAAAATAGTTGATGGCATAGCTTATACAAAGTAGGGAAGGGTTAGCAGTTCTATACTGAAGTGTAATTCTACCTAAAACATGAAGTTAAACCCCATCACAAAAGATTACTTAGCTGAAGTTTGGCATTAACAGGATTCTTTGTGCAAGGAGGAGATCGCATAAACGTCAGGGAATTGTTTTTTGTGATTGTGTTTCAATTATGATGTACCGCTACATTTTAAACTGACCATGAAATACAGTAAAACGCAATCATTAAAAAAAAAGTAGCCAAGTATATATTGTCTGATGCAGCTTCAATTTGTTTCTGTCTTTTAAGAAAGCTACATTCCATCGACTCAGGTATTATTTGAACTTATTATTATTATTTATATTTACAGGAAGCCACACTGCAAAGTGATAACACAATTGAATAATATAACCATAAACACAATGATACCCCCGAAGACAGTGAATGGGTAGTGGCAGTAGAGGGTAGGATAGAGAGACCCAGTATGGCTTGTAGAAGAAGCAAGCAATGACGGGTTGCACTTGGGCGGTGGGGAGCAAACAGTAATCAATGAGCCTGTACCCCTAAGTTGCAGGTAGGAAAAATAGAGACAAGGGAACAAATGCGCATTTGTGACAGAGATAATCACAAAGGAAGAGAGAGTACTGACCATGAAGGCTTACACTCTATAAGAGAGACTAGTAAGAGAACACATTATGCTTTTGATTGCATTATTTTGTTATAGTATTTCAAAATTACTTGCATTTTAATGTGCATATCATTTCAAAACTTCAACTTTATAATAAAAACGTACAATTATATATTTCAAGATATCGTTTCATATTACATCAACTTGCAAAATCTAACAACCCCCTTTTCAATGTGGCTCGCCTATCAAAATAAAAAATAACAACATACCTTTGATGCATATTTGCCTATATTATTTAGTTAGTTATTACCAGTTATGTATATAGTGCACAAATATTCCGCAGAGCTTTCTCAGAGAATATTCAGTCATTCACATCAGTCCCTGCCCCAGTGGAGCTTACAATCTATATTCCCTATCACATGCACACACATACACTAGAGTTAATTTTTTTTTTAGAAAAGTCTACTAAACTTATCGGTATATTTTTGGTTTGTTGTAGGGTGTAGCTCAGAATACTCATCATTGTGGCTCCATCCTTACTGTTTAAAGTTGGAATTTGCAGCATTTTACACTATGGTAGGACTAGAAGTCACCGAAGCCCCGCCATTATTGTTCAAAGCCACTATTCCTGGCATCTTACAGCAGGGGGTGGGGCGAGGATGACATGATTCAATGTGAATTGGGTCACACAACCTTCGGGCCCACTTCAGTCGGGAAGTGGTCGGCACTGGGAGACTGGCCAACTCTGTCGGGAGGCCATGAGAGCTCCCTAAATACGGGATTATCACGGACCTTAGACAAAAATGTGTGTGCCTCTGTGTGAGCGAAATGTCCATTATAAGAGAATTTCTTACTTTACTAATATAATAATAATAATAATAATAATGAGTAAAGGAATTATAGATTTCCAGTGTACCACTACCCCTAAATTGTAATTGAAGAGAAAAAGGTTATTTATAAAAAGTAATATTTTATCCTCACATTGTCAGAATTTGTACATTCTCAGTAATTATGAACAAAAATAGGCACTGACATATTGAAATTTAGGGCAGATTCCACTGCCACCAGGTGCTTACATTGAGCTTTAGAGACATAGGGGGTATATTTACTAAAGTGCAGGTTTCTAGAAGTGGAGATGTTGCTCATAGCAACCAATCAGATTCTATTTAACATTTATCTAGCACCTTCTAGAAGATAATCGGTAAAATGTGATTGGTTGTTATGAGCAACATCTCCATTCCTAAATACCTGCACTTTAATCAATATAGCCCATAAGCTCTATTAATGGTATTAACATTTTCATTAGGGGCAGCAAAATGAAAACTATGGCAGATTAAGCTTTATGGGGTCAAGACATAGAACTAAGTATCTTTATGCTTATTTAAGTATTTGTAAAAACATATGATAATAAACTCAGAGAATCTGGCTCTTGCAGAAGAGTGAGGGCAGACGGTAATGTGCAAATGTAATGGCAAGATTTAAGTAGTAGGCCAAAATTGGTGGTGTAATGATTATGAAGATTAGAGAGAATCAGCACTCCTAGATATTTTAATGGAGACCGGGCTATTTGAAATTGCTAAACTACAGGGAAATTTATACATTCAAAAATCTCTAGACTCACTGACATTAACTTTATACCCTGCAAATGTCCCAAGTCCATCACTAACACCTACTATCGCAGGGATCGTGTCAACCAAATCTGATACAAATTAGAGCATATCATGAGCAAATAATGCCACTTTAGTTTTGTTTTTCCGCTAACCCAAATGCCAAGAATCATCTCAAGGGCAATGGTGAAGAGAAAAGAGGACAGAAGGCAACCTTACAGAGTCCCATGTTGAATTAAAAAAAAAAATGGTCACATAAATAACAATTACCCACCACTTGAGTGGTGGGGTTGGTATACAGATTAGGAGAACAGCAATGAAGTTGCCGGGGTAACCAAAGTGTCTAAGGGACTCAAACAAGTGATGCCAGGTGACCAAGTCAAATAATTTTTGGGTATCTGAAGACAGAAAGACGTTGTCTCTGGAATCCCTGGATGACTCCAACCACTGCATTGCCGTGAGAACTTTGCTAATAATCTCCACTAAAAGGTCTTCCCCTTATAAAACCAGACTGGTCAGTATGTATAAGTAAAGGCAAAATGAATTGTTATCTCAATTGCACCATTGCTGCCCACTGGAAATATCTAGGTACTTCGCCTCCTTCTGCCTTACACACAACAAGGGGATAGGTGCTCACAAATTCGCCACTATTTGGGCTCCATGGCTTTCTTACAATGAGACCACTTCCACCTTACCCTCCAGCTGATTTTTAGGCACTTTGTCACTCTCATAAACTCATGATATACCAGTAAGTCCTGCCCACCTCCCACTCCCTTTTTTATCACCAGCTCCCTTTGCCCCTTCCCCTCTCTTACCTTACTAACACTCTCCTTATCTCACCCCTCATAAACCCCCTCTTCTTTTTCTCTTTTGTCTTCCTCCCCTTTTCTCCCACATGTATCTTTTTCTTCCCAGCCTTCTCTTATACCTGTTACACCAATCTGAAAATCCCAGGTTGATGCACGTGAACGCGCATCAACCTGGGATTTTTGTCAGTGTAAACGGATCTACCCAGGTCCAGGGACCCGGGGATCCAACTCTGGTAACTTTCAGGGATGCTCATGGGTCGTTCCCATGTCACCCTGCAGTGCAAATGGTGCGATTCAGGTCGCGATGACCCAGATCGTGCCGCATGCTGCCCGATTGGCCGGCTTTAGTGGCGCATCTTCAAGCGTCCACTGCAGTGCAACACCAGAAGTGCCGATTCACTGCAGACTCAGCTCCGTTGTGGCCGGCTTCAGCGGCGCTTGGAGATGACAGATGCAGAAGGGGCACTACTGCTCGGGGCATTGCATAAGGAGCACTACTACATAGTGGGCATTGCAAAGTACTATAGTGGGCATTGCATAACGGGCACTGCTACAGGGGGCACTGCATAAAGGGCAGTACTACAGGTAATTTGGCTTAAGGGTGCCTTGTAAAAATGAAGGAGACCCTAAGGGTGCCTTCAACTGAAAAAGTTTGGGAACCACTGCATTAGGCGGCTGTTGACCTTTCAAGAGATTTGATAACAGTCCAGTTTTAATTGCCAATTTGTAGAAGTTGTAATCCCTTTGAAAAGAATAATGGTCTCTTGATGTATCAACACATTATCAAAGTTTTCTTGTGTAAATAATCAGACCAAACAATTGATTAGTTTCATATTTCTGAAAGGCATCTGTCATAGAAGCCTGAGCAGTTGGTTACTATGGGCAACATCACTTTTAAAACGCACTTCTAAAAACTCTCACTTTAGTAAATTTACCCCCTGGTGTCAATTATTAAGTGCAAGTGCAGTATATATGCAGTACGGTATAGCTATATGCACTTATAAATGACACCAGAGGGTATATTTACTAAAGTTCTATTTTGGTCGATTTAGTATTTCAAGGTCTAAAACGTACATTTACTAACAGATGATTTTTGACATTTTTTTTAAATAAATATCAAAAATCATCTGTTAGTAAATTTGTGATTTAGACCCTGAAACACAAAATCGATCAAAAATTGACCCATCATCGACCAAAATAGGACTTTTAGTGAATATACCCCACCTATCTTATAGACTAGAGCTATATAGTTAATTTCCTTAACAATATGTCGCAAACCTTAGCTGTAGATTGAATTAAACATAAGTAGTACATTTTAGCTGGTTGTTTTATAGTTTCACATTAAAATGATAAATGCAAATTTATAAGAGTCTGTACCATTAAAAAGTTATATTAGAAATGTAAACTTAATATACTGATAATACACTGATTTTGTGTATATAAGGCAGACTTTCTTTTTTACACATCTGCACTCTGCAAGGCTATATTTATGTCAAAGTAAAGTGTACCATACTGTATGTTTAATTAGTGTCCTACGTGCTATAATTACAATCTTCTTGTACAGTGCAAATCATAGTAATTTCACAATACTTGGAATCTGGTGTAAATGGTCTACTATACTGAACTGAAAACAAAAGAAAATGTACACTTACATGTTATTGTATCTTATACCTCTTTAAAACATGTTTCTATGCAATAATACAATTGTATACTGTATATTTGAGTAAAAATATACATTATATTTGCATCTAAACTAGGGGTGAGCGGGTTCGGATTTCTGAAATCCGAACCCCCCCGAGCCCCCCCGATCCGAGTCCGATCCGAGTCAGGCTCGACTTTTCCCGCCTGACTCGGATCTGACATCAAGGCAAAACGTCATCATCCCGCCTTCCGAGTCTCGCGGGTTTTGGATCCTATATAAGGTACCCGCGTCGGCGCCATTTTCTCACTCGGCTGTGGACAGTGAAGAGGGAGGGTGGGAGTTAGTGCTGTGTAGTGTAGTGTAGTGTAGTGCTGCTGTTGTCCACTACTTCAAAGTCCATAGGGGCTGGCTGTGTTGTGCTGTGCTGCTGTTGTTAATAGGGGCTGTGTCCACTACTTCAAAGTCCATAGGGGCTGGCTGGACTGTGTTGTGCAGTCAGTTCCAAAGTCCTGTGCAGTGTCCCAGTCCTAAAGGGGTGCTGTAGTGTTGTCCAGGGGGTGCTCTGTCCATCAGGGGTGCTCCCCCCAAGTGCTAAAAAAATAATATATTTTCTGTGTTTGTGAATTGTGTGCGCAGTAGCCGCACGTGCATCAACAAAGTAGTGCCAAGCGTGCGCCTGTGTCATAAGTAAAGGGCCGGCTGGCTTGACCGTTAAGGGTGCTGTAACCCCCGAAAGTACACTCCAGTCCAAACCAAAAAAAAAATTATTTTCTGTGTTTGTGAATTGTGTGCGCAGTAGCCGCACGTGCATCAACAAAGTAGTGCCAAGCGTGCGCCTGTGTCATAAGTAAAGGGCCGGCTGGCTTGACCGTTAAGGGTGCTGTAACCCCCGAAAGTACACTCCAGTCCAAACCTAAAAAAAAATTATTTTCTGTGTTTGTGAATTGTGTGCGCAGTAGCCGCACGTGCATCAACAAAGTAGTGCCAAGCGTGCGCCTGTGTCATAAGTAAAGGGCCGGCTGGCTTGACCGTTAAAGGGTGCTGTAACCCCCGAAAGTACACTCCAGTCCAAACCAAAAAAAAATTATTTTCTGTGTTTGTGAATTGTGTGCGCAGTAGCCGCACGTGCATCAACAAAGTAGTGCCAAGCGTGCGCCTGTGTCATAAGTAAAGGGCCGGCTGGCTTGACCGTTAAGGGTGCTGTAACCCCCGAAAGTACACTCCAGTCCAAACCTAAAAAAAAATTATTTTCTGTGTTTGTGAATTGTGTGCGCAGTAGCCGCACGTGCATCAACAAAGTAGTGCCAAGAGTGCCCCTGTGTCATAAGTAAAGGGCCGGCTGGCTTGACCGTTAAAGGGTGCTGTAACCCCCGAAAGTACACTCCAGTCCAAACCAAAAAAAAATTATTTTCTGTGTTTGTGAATTGTGTGCGCAGTAGCCGCACGTGCATCAACAAAGTAGTGCCAAGCGTGCGCCTGTGTCATAAGTAAAGGGCCGGCTGGCTTGACCGTTAAGGGTGCTGTAACCCCCGAAAGTACACTCCAGTCCAAACCTAAAAAAAAATTATTTTCTGTGTTTGTGAATTGTGTGCGCAGTAGCCGCACGTGCATCAACAAAGTAGTGCCAAGCGTGCGCCTGTGTCATAAGTAAAGGGCCGGCTGGCTTGACCGTTAAAGGGTGCTGTAACCCCCGAAAGTACACTCCAGTCCAAACCAAAAAAAAATTATTTTCTGTGTTTGTGAATTGTGTGCGCAGTAGCCGCACGTGCATCAACAAAGTAGTGCCAAGCGTGCGCCTGTGTCATAAGTAAAGGGCCGGCTGGCTTGACCGTTAAAGGGTGCTGTAACCCCCAAAGTACACTCCAGTCCAAACCAAAAAAAAATTATTTTCTGTGTTTGTGAATTGTGTGCGCAGTAGCCGCACGTGCATCAACAAAGTAGTGCCAAGAGTGCGCCTGTGTCATAAGTAAAGGGCCGGCTGGCTTGACCGTTAAAGGGTGCTGTAACCCACAAAGTACACTCCAGTCCGAACCAAAAAAAAATTTATTTTCTGTGTTTAGCCGCACGTATATATCAAATCGATATAACATAAATGGAGGACCAAACTTTCTCCGATAAAAATAAAATAGAGAAAGATCAAGAACCACTTCCTCCTAGTGCTGAAGCTGCTGCCACTAGTCATGACATAGACGATAACATGCCATCAACGTCGTCTGCCAAGGCCGATGCCCAATGTCATAGTAGAGGGCACATACAATCCCAAATGGCAAAGTTCAGGAAAATGACCTTGAAAAAGACATTTAAATCAGCTGAAGAGAAACGTAAACTTGCCAATATGCCATTTACGACACGGAGTGGCAAGGAACGGCTAAGGTCGATCCCTAGTATGTTCATGACTAGTGGTTCAGCTTCACATGACGATGGAAGCACTCCTCCCACTAAAAAAATCAAAAGAGTTAAGCTGGCAAAAGCACAGCGAAGAACTGTGCTTTCTAAGAAGATATCACAAATCCCCAAAGAGAGTCCAAGTGTGGTGGTGGTTGCGATGCCTGACCTTCCCAGCACTGGACGGGAAGAGGTGGCTCTTTCCACCATTTGCACGCCCCCTGCAAGTGCTGAAAGGAGCACCCACAGTCCACTTGCTGATATGCAAATTGAAGATGTCACTGTTGAAGTACAACAGGATGAGGATACTGGTGTAGCTGGCGCTGAGGAGGAAGTTGGCGAGGAGGATTCTGATGGTGATGTGGTTTGTTTAAATCAGGCTCCGGGGGAGACAGTTGTTGTCCGTGGGATGAAAAAGCCCATCACGGTCATGCCTGGGCAGAAGACCAAACATTCCACCTCTTTGGTCTGGCAATATTTCTATCCAAATCCGGACAACAACTGTCTTGCCATATGTACCATATGTAAAGGTGAAATAAGTAGGGGTAGGGACGTCAACCACCTAGGAACATCCTCCCTTATACGGCACCTGCAGCGCGTTCATAAAAAGTTACTGTCAAGTTCAGAAACTTTGGCTCAGACCGTAAGCAGTCCAGGGACACCTAAATCCCGTTGTCCTGTTGTATCCAAGCGCCTGCAAACCACACCGTCAACTCCCTCCTCGTCAATTTCCTCCTTAGTCAGGATCGGAAGTAGTCCTGCAGGCCATATCACTGGCATGACTGACTCTCCTATCCGGGATTCCTCCGGAGGATCCTGCATTGCTACGCCTACTGCTGCCGCTGCTGCTGTTGCTGCTGCTGCTGGGAGTCGTTCATCATCCCAGAGAGGAAGTAGGAACACCACTACTTTTACTAAACAATTGACCCTCCAACAGTCCTTAGCGAGGAGGATGAAGTACGACAGCAGTCATCCTGAAGCAAAACGTATAACTGAGGCCTTGACTGCTATGTTGGTGTTAGACGTGCGTCCGGTATCCGCCATTAGTGCAGTGGGATTTAGACAATTGATGGAGGTAGTGTGTCCCCGGTTCCAAATCCCGTCTAGATTCCACTTCACTAGGCAGGCGATACCGAGACTGTACAGAAACGTCAGAAAAAGTGTCCTCAGTGTCCTGAAAAATGCCGTTGTACACAATGTCCACTTAACCACGGACATGTGGACAAGTGGAACAGGGCAGACTAAGGACTATATGACTGTGACAGCCCACTGGGTAGATGTATCACCTTACGCAGCAACAGCAGCAGCGTCACCAGTAGCAGCATCTCAGAAACGCCAGCTCGTTACAAGGCAGGCTACGCTGTGTATCACCGGTTTCAGTAAGAGGCACACCGCCGACAACCTCTTAGAGAAACTGAGGGAAATCATCGCCCAGTGGCTTACCCCACTTAGACTCTCCTGGGGATTTGTGATATCTGACAACGCCACCAATATTGTGCGGGCATTACATCTGGGCAAATTCCAGCACGTCCCATGTTTTGCTCACACAATAAACTTGGTGGTGCAGAATTTTCTGAAAAGCGACAGGGGCGTGCAGGAGACGCTTTGGGTGGCCCGAAAAATTTCTGGCCACTTTCGCCATTCAGCGACTGCGTGCCGAAGACTGGAGCGCCAGCAAACACTCTTGAACCTGCCCCGCCATCACCTGAAGCAAGAGGTTGTGACGCGGTGGAACTCAACCCTCTATATGCTTCAGAGGATGGAGGAGCAGCAAAAGGCCATACAAGCCTATACATCCACCTATGACATAGGCAAAGGAGGGGGTATGCACCTGACTCAAGCGCAGTGGAGAATGATTTCCGTGTTGTGCAAGGTTCTTCAGCCCTTCGAACTTGCCACACGTGAAGTCAGTTCAGACACTGCCAGCTTGAGTCAGGTCATTCCCCTCATCAGGCTTTTGCAGAAGCAGCTGGAGAAAGTGAAGGAGGAGCTAAGACGGAGCGATTCCGCTCGGCATGTGGGACTTGTGGATGAAGCCCTTCATTCGCTTTGCCAGGATTCCAGGGTGGTCAATCTGTTGAAATCAGACCACTACATTTTGGCCACCGTGCTCGATCCTAGGTTTAAAGCCTATGTGGTGTCTCTCTTTCCGGCCGACACAAGCCTGCAGAGGTGCAAAGACCTGCTGGTGAACACACTGTCAGCTGAAGCGGAACGTGACACGTCAACGGCTCCTTCTTCATTTTCTCCCGCAACTGGGGCTGCCAGGAAAAAACTTAGGTATCCTAAGCAACCCGCTGGCGGTGATGCAGGGCAGGCAGGACCAAGTTTGGACATCTGGTCCGGACTGAAGGACCTGGCAACAATTTCTGACATGTCTACTGTCACTGCATATGATACTGTCACCATTGACAGAATGGTGGAGGATTACATCGGTGACAGCATCCAAGTAGGCATGTCAGACAGTCCATACCTGTACTGGCAGGAAAAAGAGGCAATTTGGAGGCCCCTGTACAAACTGGCTCTATTTTACCTGAGTTGCCCCCCCTCCAGTGTGTACTCCGAAAGAGTGTTTAGTGCAGCCGGGAACCTTGTCAGCGAAAGGCGTAGGAGGTTGCTTCCACAGAATGTGGAGAAGATGATGTTCATCAAAATGAATTATCAGCTCTTCCAGGGAGACCAGCCTCCAGAAGGTACAGAGGGACCTGTGGTGGTGGATTCAAGTGGGGACGAGTTAATACTTTGTGAGGATGAGGATGTACACACTGAAGAGGGTGAGGAATCGGTGGATGAGGAGGATGAGGATGACATCTTGCCTCCGTAGAGCCAGTTTGTGCAGGGACACATTAATTGCCAGCTTGTTTTGTGGGGGCCCAAACGAACCAATCATTTCAGCCACAGTTGTGTGGCAGACCCTGGCGCTGAAATGATTGATTTGTTAAAGTGTGCATGTCCTGTTTATACAACATAAGGGTGGGTGGGAGGGCCCAAGGACAATTCCATCTTGCACCTCTTTTTTTCTTTGCATTATGTACAGTTTGGGGCCTAGTTTTTCTAACTGCCATCCTGCCTGCCACTGCAGTGTCACTCCTAGATGGGTCACGTGTTTGTGCCGCCCACTCGTGTCGCTTAGCATAGTCATCCAGCTACCTCGGTGCAACCTTTTGGACATAAAAACACTATTGTGAGGTGTGAGGTGTTCAGAATAGACTGGAAATGAGTGGAAATTAAGGTTATTGAGGTTAATAATAGCATAGGAGCAGAAAAACCTACAAATTCTGTGATTTTAGCTGTTTTTATGCTTTTTTTCAAAAAAATACAGATCCAAAACACAAAACCCAGAACCCAAAACACGGAAGGGTGGTTTTGGCAAAACCAATCCAGATCCAAAACACGAAGAAAGATCCAGATCCAAAACCAAAACACAAAACACGAAAAGTGGCCGATGCACACCCCTAATCTAAACCAATATGGGAAATCTCAATTGCTTGTGTCATATCTTTTGTTTTTTTGTTTTCACCAACTTACTGTGAATAATAGTGGGGGCACAAACGTTTTTCATACATACAGTCAGGTGCACAAATATTGGGACATTGACAGAATTTTCATATTTTGGCCTCTGTTCACCACCACAATGGCTTTGAAATGAAACAAATAAGATGTGCTTTAACTGCAGACTTTCAGATTTAATTTGAGGGTAATTACATCCAAATCAGGTGAACGGTGTAGGAATTACAACGGTTTCTATATGTGCCTCCCACTTTTTCAGGGGCCAAAAGTAATGGGACACACTGAACAATCCTAAATCTAACTTTCACTTTTTAATACTTTGTTGCAAATCCTTTGCAGGCAATTACAGCCTGAAGGCTGGAACGCACAGACATCACCAGACGCTGGGTTTCATCCCTGGTGATGCTCTGCCAGGCCTCTACTCCAAATGTCTTCAGTTCCTGCTTATTCTTGGGGCATTTTCCCTTCAGTTTTGTCTTCATCAAGTGAAATGCATGCTCAATCGTATTCAGGTCAGGGGATTGACTTGGCCATTGCATAACATTCCACTTTTTAGCCTTAAAAAACTCTTTGGTTGCTTTTGCAGTATGCTTCGGGTCATTGTCTATCTGCACTGTGAAGCGCCGTCCAATGAGTTCTGAAGCATTTGACTGAATATGAGCATATAATATTGCCCGAAACACTTCAGAATTAATTCTGCTGCTTTTGTCAGCAGTCACATCATCAATAAATACAAGGGAACCAGTTCCATTGGCAGCCATACATGCCCATGCCATGACACTACCACCACCATGCTTCACTGATGAGGTGGTATGTTTTGGATCATGAGCAGTTCCTTTCCTTCTCCATACTCTTCCCATCACTCTGGTACAAGTTGATCTTTGTCTCATCTGTCCATAGGATGTTGTTCCAGAACTGTAATGGCTTTTTTAGATGTTGTTTGGCAAACTCTAATCTGGTCTTCCTGTTTTTGTGGCTCACCAATGGTTTACATCTTGTGGTGAACACTCTATATTCACTATTGTGAAGGCTTCTCTTGATTGTTGACTTTGACACATATACACCTTCCTCCTGGAGAGTGTTCTTGATTTGGCCAACTGTTGTGAAGGGGTTTTTCTTCAACAGGGAAATAATTCTTCTGTCATCCACCACAGTTGTTTTCCGTGGTATTCCGGGTCTTTTGGTGTTGCTGAGCTCTCCTGTGCTTTCTTTCTTTTTAAGAATGTTCCAAACAGTTAATTTGGCCACACCTAATGTTTTTGCTATCTCTCTGATGGGTTTGTTTTGATTTTTCAGCCTAATGATGGCTTGCTTCACTGATAGTGACAGCTCTTTGGATCTCATATTGAGAGTCGACAGCAACTGATTTCAAATGCAAATGTCACACCTAGAATCAACTCCAGACCTTTTACCTGCTTAATTGATAATGAAATAAAGAGGGAATAGCCCACACCTGTCCATGAAATAGCTTTTGAGTTGATAGTCCCATTACTTTTGGCCCCTTAAAAAGTGGGAGGCACATATAGAAACCGTTGTAATTCCTACACCGTTCACCTGATTTGGATGTAATTACCCTCAAATTAAATCTGAAAGTCTGCAGTTAAAGCACATCTTGTTTGTTTCATTTCAAAGCCATTGTGGTGGTGAATAGAGGCCAAAATATGAAAATTCTGTCAATGTCACAATATTTATGCACCTCACTGTATATTGAAAGCAGTGGCCAGCCCCTGCTTGCACCTTGACAATGTCAATGCTTTGAGAGTTACTCACCTTTGTAACAACCACCCCCCCTGAATTTAACTAATTTCAAAAACAAAAACTAATAATAATGATAACATGTTAATTAGTGTATGGACTAGCTAGTTCAGGGATGGGTCTGAAGCAACTGTCGATTCCAACATACAGTATATATTACATGGAACTCACACTCCCTGAAAAGATGCAGTCCACATGTAGACATTAAAAGTGCAAACGGTCTAAAGCTTAAAAAAAAGGCACAGTTTTGCTGCAAAATAATATATTAATAAAAAAAATACAATTATTGATTGAAAGGGAAAATTTGGCTTAACATGCATGGGGCCAAATTGAACACAAATCTGGCTATGCCAATGCCTGGAAGAATTATGCAATAAACTAGTCAATTTTCTGAGGGGGGGTGGGGGGTGGGGGAGAGATGGTGAATTTGTGTATAAGTAACCATGCAATTAATTTACGGAAAGTATAAACATTTTTTTGTGGATATGCCCAGGTTTCCCTTCCTAATGTCCATAAAATGAAAATAAATTGAATCACATATTTCGAATGTCCTGTATTAGTTTAGGGGCACATAACTACTTTGTTGAGATGGCAATATTGCAGATGAAGTGTACTTTAGTCTGTAATCACGCCATGGTATTATTAGCTCAGCCAAGTGCACCATATGCACGGAATTGTATCATGTTTTAGAGTAATAAAAGAGAGCTACAGCCATATTCTAAGAAATAATCCTTATTAAGGCTACTGATATACTTAAAATCTTTAACTCAATATAGATATCAAAGAACTGCACTGCCAAATACTTAGGTAAAAGGAAACTGTCCAATATAAATACAGTATGATTAGATGGCGTACGATGAACATGTGCCTATGATTGAAAGAGAATGTGCCACTGGATTGGGTTGCATTTAAAAAAAACAAAGATGTCTCCTATTCTGGCTCAAAAATCTGGGTGGTGTGTCAGGGGCGGATCTAGACGTTTCTTTTTTTTGGTGGGGAGGGGGGGTTGCGGTTTAAGAATTAATCCTGAGTGCTCCCCTCTTTACTTATTCCTCCTCCCACTTCCTGTCCTGGCTCCTCCCATTTCAGGCAGTGGCCTCACATCACAGCTTTGCATCCTTTCATTATTAATCTTTTTACTTCTATCCCATTTTATTTCCCTTTCTTTACAATTTTCCCTCTCTTCTCCCTTGTCTTTATGACCCATTCTAAGCTTTCTGAGTTCAATGTACTAACCAATCACCCCCCATATATTGTATGCCTCTTGGTAGCCTGCCTCTGATGATTTCTCTACGTAAGATCGTGGACACAAGTATACTAGGAAAGCATATCCACAAATATACTATGGTCCCCATTTATTAATGATCGTACTTGCAATGCGATCTGGGCATGACATTACCGCCCATGATGCGATCATAGTGCCCAGATGTATCATCCAGCACATGCAGGGACACGAGCTCCAAACCGAGCCCATCCCTGTGATGTGCCCAGAGAGCTGCTTCACATGGGCAGTCCCAATGACTGCGCATGTGCAGCCGCCATTGCTGGGGGAGGGTTCTGGGGGAACCCCCTGCCAGCTGATTATGCATGGTGTAGCACAGAGGCTAATGCCATCTTCATCGCATTCCAGATGTAAATTTGGCAGCATCGTATCCCCTATAGAAACCTATGGGGGAAACGGCTGCCTGTGGGAATGGAGGGATCGCAGCAGGTATCTGAGAAGCCTACTGCAGTCTCTCCTTCATACATCCGGGTGTAACTTCATATTTGCAGTTAACCCCCGAAAACTAGTGTTTTTGGGAATATAGCCGCAAATATAGAATGATAAATGGGCCCCTATGAATGATAGGGCAGGAGGTACTGTACACACACAAAAATTATCCAGCCAGGGGTCAATAGCAATAAAAGAGGTCTCCAAATGTGATGGGCTGTTTCTCCCTCCAAGCACAACACCAAGATCCATGCTGGAGCTATTAGCAGCACAGCATACAGAGTGAGAGGGCTGCTCTCCAGATCATCTTATTCATCAGCTGGGTTACTGATCAGTGTGCCAGGCTGCAGGGGCTTCACCTGGAACTTTCCCACTTCATCCATGTCTCCTCAACCATCCTCCAGTGCTCAGCGCTTAATGTAGCAGCCAATGGGTCCGCTGACTTCTCATGCTGCTTGCAATGCCTCATGGGATTTGTAGCAAATATTTTACTGCTCTTAGTCTGAGCAGTAAAAAAATTTACTACAAATCTCATACCACTCCTCCTACTCTGGCCGTCTGGATACTGCACCTCGGGGTGACAGCTGACTGACTGCCTGCTTGCTTGTGACTACCGCAGCCAGGTCTCGGGCTTACAGCATGCCCGGCTCTGCTCTCCCAGAGCAGCACTGCTGCTGATGCAGGTCAGGATCAGTAGGTGGGCGGAGCTGGAGCTGTATGTTACGGGGGAGATCGCCCTTATCGCTTCCCCTTGGATCTGCCACTGTGGTGTGTACAGCATACCCATACAGTAAAATTGGTTTTGGAAGCAGAGTTACACAATATGCCTAAAGATTCTCAAGGGACAAGGGAACAAGGACAGTCTTATTTTATCAACAAAAGTAATTTTTTTTAATACTGCACGCAAAGTTAACATTCATGAGAATGCAGCTTATCAATTACCTACAGTTGTATCACTGAGGCATAAAGTACAGCAGGTTAAATGTAAAGGTCATGTTACAATATGGTGCATTCCTGTTCTGAGCTCAGTTCCGTTATGTATTATACACCAAAATGCCTCATTCCCTATAGCATTTTTTCCTACAAATGGGTCACTAGAAGTCCTTGTTACTACTGTCATCATGGTATGCAGTCGTGATGCCAACGGTCTAAATGCCGACCGTCGGAATCCCGACGGTCTAATCCAGGCAAGAGTCTGTCATTTTACCTAATCCAGGAACCCGACGCCCTGCATCCCGATCGAAGGTAAGCCAGGCGCGGGCAGCCGCGGGGAAGGGGGACTTAGGGTTAGGCACCCCCGCAAGGGTGGGAGGTTAGGATTAGGCCCCCCCCCCCAGAGACTTAGGTGTAGGATGCAGAGAAGGGGGAGGGATAAGTTTAGGCACTTACAGGGGGGTTAGGATTAGGCACTTGGGGGGGGAGGTTAGGGTTAGGCACCCTTAAGGGAGGGTTAGGGTGGGAGGGGGTTAGGTTAGTTAGTACTCACCTTAGCTGGTGTCGGGATCTTCACTGGTGCCGGTCTTCCAGCGTCCGGCGGTATTTCATACCAATCCTGTCACCATACCCAGTGATAGGTTTACTATTCTATTCGCTATTCTAATGCTCCATTTCTAGGACACATCTTGTTCTATTTTTGTGCCTTCCACTTCAGGTAGATGTATTGGAGAAGCCTAGCAAGTACCATATGCTAGATAAAACCTTAGAACAGCTGCCAGTGTGGTGAGGCCCAGCAAGTTACAAGAACATTCAAAATGTAAGAAATGTGGGATATTCCTAAATATTCTATACTTTGTATATTCTCTATACAGTATATAAAATAAAGTCCCCAGTTTAGGGGTCCGTCTGTTCATTCGGGTTAATCTCTTGAACCACTGAATGGATTTTGATGGGGTTTTCACTATTACACACAGCATTGGTCGAGGAAGGTTTAGGTATATTAACCATTCAGCTGTGACACAAGGGAGCTGTGCAGTGATGATTGTAGTGAAGCAAATCACATAAAAAAAACTTTGCACCAAGCTGCTGTATAAGAGCTGGCCATAGTGCTGAAACAGCAAAAGAGTATCTGAAACTGAGGACAAAAAACAGGGTCTGAGCACAAAGCCTGTGATCGTAAGAAACTACTGGATGCTCAAGTGGAACAGAGAGTGGGCAGACTTGTTTAGTCCCACAGTTAAACAATAGTGCATTAAATTATTGATAATTTGAATAAATGACCAATTTAGATGGCCTCTCGAACAGTATGTTGCACATTACATTGTGTGGGCTACAGAAGCAGAAGGCCAGTCTGTATGCCATTGCTATCTGCTGCAAAGAGTGAATGCCTCCAGTTTTCTGAGGGACACAGGAATTTGACAGTAAAATATTGGACACTGGTAATGTGATCCGATGAGTCACGTTTTCAATTATACCATGCAGAGGGTAAGGATATTGAGACAACAGGACGAAAGCTTGGATCCTTCTTGCATTGTCACGATGCACTACCATCAAATTTTAAGGAACTGCATACTCCCCAACTGTCCCACTTTGGGCGGGACAGTTCCACTTTTCGGTAACTGTCCCATCTGCGGACCAGTGTCCCGTGGGAGGGAACCACTTTGACAATGCTGCTCTGCAGGATGACCCTGGGGTCAGCCCAGCATCTCGGGGAGTGCTGGGCACACCCCGAATGTGATAAAAATGGGATTGTTCCATGACCGCAGACCCCCTTCCCACAAGAACCATGCTGATGGCATGCGTGGGGTCCCAAATTTAACCTCCCTTATGTTGGGGGGTATGGAACTGTAAGATGCAGTTCATCACATTTCAGCTAATATTCACTATGAAATATACCAACAGCTAGTACAATCCATGCCTATAAGTATTCAAGCTGTATTAAGGGCAAAAGGTTTACCAACAAAGTACTAACTTCCTAGTCATAATAAATTGGCCACTAAGTGTATATATTTAAGTATGTTAAGCTCTGTATAAGCTATTGCTACAGCATAAATGTGAATTTTACAGGATCCATGTATTCAGATTCCAGTAAAATGTTGAACTAGTACCTTTTATCAACTAGGTTGTTATAAAATAAGATCTAAAGGGCTTTCTCTGAAACATGTAATAATGAAAATCAGGGGCATTTCTAGAGTGGAGGAGGCCTACGTGCAGTCTCTAACATCGGCCCCCTCCTCTCCATCCGGCGGCCGGCAGCGCACTGAGCTATTGAGCTGTGGGCGGTCAGCGCCGGAGTTATAGACTGAGCACTAGAGTGCGCTCAGAGGGCCTGATTCAGACCCGCTCGCAAGCGGGTCGATGGAGGCCCAGTGCGCAACAGGTGTGTGCGAGCCCCGTAGCGAGTGAGACCTTCACTCGCTCCGGTGCTCGCAGCAAAACGGGCCGACTGTCGATGTTGATCGACAGCTCGCCCCGTTTTGTAGGCGGGTAGGGGGGGTGGCTGAACAAACGGAGGCGTTCCTGAAGGAACGCCTGCCATTTGTGGGCGTCCTTACTGACATCACTTGTGATGTCAGTAGTGGAATTCCGGCTCTATTAGAGCTGGAAGTCCACTCAGCATTGAGAGTGCTGAGACCCTACCTTTGGGTCTCCTCGCAATGCCATCTCACGACCATCTCCTGCCCGCTCACACTAGCTGTGGGTGGGCACCCACAGCTTAGCGAGCGGACAGGAAAGGAAAAAAATAAAAATAAACACTCCCGCCCTGATTCAGAGCGTGCGCTCGCAAATAGCGAGTAGCTCTGAATCAGGCCCAGAGTCTATAGCGCATGTGAGGGTCACTGGGAAAATAGCCGTGGCGGCCTTTCTCCAGCCGTTTTTACAACACAGGACCCCCGCGCCGACGTAGGACCCCAGAGAGGTAAGTATATTATGGTTGCAGGGTGGACCCATGCGCACCGCACACCCTGCACCCATTATAAATACGCCCCTGAATGAAATACAAATTGCCCTTTAGTTGTACAGAAGGAGTGGACAGCCATATGGGGGACTACCATTTTATTATGCACTGACAATGGGCCTTTTAATAGGTGTGTAGTGTGTAAAACAACATCCAAGTAACGGTGACATACAAAAAAATGAAAAAGCAACCAGTGGTACAACGATCATGAATGGTAATAAAAAAAAAAAATCTCTTTAAAAACTTGCTGTGACTCGTGAGAACTATTACTTTTTTTTTATTACCATTCATGGTTGTTGTAGCACTGGTTGCTTTTTAATTATTTTGTATGACAGATTGTTGAAGAGTCAGAGGTCTTCTGGAAGTTTACTAGCTGCTACTTAATCTTGAGAGGCGCAGGGTAAAATTCTATTCATTCACTTTAATTATCCAATTAAAGTTGTTCAATATTTACCCATTTTTAAACAATTCTCTCCATGAGATCAAGCTAAAGAAGTAGAAGTGGTAAATGTGGGGAACGCAGTACTGTTATTTATGCAATTGTGGCTTTGATTTCCCCTGTGCAATGTCATGGATGGTGTCATCAGGCAGCAGGGCAACAACGATGTGATACAAAATGAAAGGCATCATGAAATCCTCAAAGTGCCATTACACCAGTGATCCAGGAGGCTGGCCTACTTTCCCGGGACCATGGGAGAACTTCAAGTAATCTGTGAATCTCATGGAAAGGGGAAAGGATATCTTGCACATTGCATATATTTGGTTTGCATCTTAAAACTGACTTAATTGAAAAAGCATATGTGAACATATTAGTGTTAAACAAACAGGGAAGATGTTTTAAGTGGAAGTAAATCCCTGAAAATATTTTGTTAAACTGTACAATGTACAGGCAGGTGATCTACACTTACGTTGCCCTACTGTGGATAACAAATGAGCATTGTCCACTGAGAAAATAACTTGGAAGTGATTTACTAAAGGCCCATATAGAGTTGTACATATTGTGTTCTAAATACACAGGCATAAATTGTGCCCCAAAGAAGGCACATTTTGCAAAGCTTGTAGAGCTGCGTCCAGCTCTACAAGGGTAGTATAAAGCACCTTGCAAAAGCATTCACCCCCTTTGCATTTTTCATGTTTTGTTGCCTCACAACCTGGAATTAAAATGGATTGTTTGAAGGTGTGCACCATTTCATTCACAGAACATGCCTACAACTGTGAAGGTTTTTTTTTTATATATTGTGAATCAAACAACATTTAGGACAACATAACAGAAAACTTCAGCGTGCATAACTATTCACCCCCCTAAAGTCAGTACTTTGTCGAACCACCCTTTGCGGTAATTACAGCTGCAAGTCGCTTTGGATGTCTCTATGAGCTTGCCACATCTTGCCCCTGGGATTTTTGCCCATTCCTCAAGGCAAAACTGCTCCAGCTCCTTCATGTTGGATGGTTTCGGCTTGTGAGCAGCAATCTTCAAGTCTGACCACAGATTCTCAATTGGATTGAGATGTGGGCTTTGACTAGGCCATTCCAACACATTTAAAGGTTTCCCCTTAAACCACTCAAGTGTTGCTTTAGCAGTATGCTTTGGGTCATTGTCCTGCTGGAAGGTGAATCTCCGTCCCAGTCTCAAATCACAGGCAGAGTGAAACAGGTTTCGCTCAAGAATATCCCTGTATTTAGCACCATCCATCTTTCCCTCGACTCGAATCAGTTTCCCGGTACCTGCTGCTGAAAAACATCCCCACAGCATGATGCTGCCACGACCATGTTTCACTGTGGGGATGGTGTTCTTGGGGTGATGGGATGTGTTTTCCTTGGTGGCTAAACAGTTCAATTTTAGTCTCATCTGACCAAAGCACCTTCCTCCATACATTTGGGGAGTCACCCACATGCCTTTTGGCAAACTCAAATCGTGACTTATTTTTATCACTAAGTAATGGCTATTTTCTGGCCACTCTTCCATAAAGCCCAGCTCTATGGAGTGTATGGCTTATTGTGGTCACATGCACAGATACACCAGTCTCTGCTGTATAACTCTGCAGCTTCTTCAGGGTTACCTTTAGTCTCTGTGCTGCCTCTCTGATTAATGCCCTTGCCCGGTCTGTGAGTTTTGGTGGGCAGCCCTCTCTTGGCAGGTTTGTTGTGGTACCATGTTCTTTCTATTTGATGATGATGGATTTGATGGTGCTCCGGGGGATCATCAAAGATTTGGATATTTTTTTTTTTTTTTTTTATAACCCATCCCAGAAGTGTACTTCTCAACAACTTTGTCCCTAACTTGTTTGGAGAGCTCCTCGGTCTTCACGGTGTGAAGCCTCTTTGTTAGTGGTTTTGCAGCCTCTGGGGCAGGGGCAGAACTATGGGAGACAATGGAGGCGCCTGCCTCCGGGCTCCAGCTCTGAAGGGGCTCCTCCTCCATTGTCCACAACATATTCACTCAACTTAGGGATGTAACTATGACCTGGAGTGTACTGTCACGGCCGCCCAATACATAGCACCCCATCCCGGCACCTGAGAAGCCACCGTACACTAGTGGAGAGCTCCGTGTTAGACCATCAGCTACTGCCTTCGTCTATCTATAGCCTGTCTGCATGCGAGATGCTAAATTACAGTGTCAGCGGCTGTGACGCAGGGGAGCACCAAATTATAACTTGCCTCCGGGCGTCTGGGATGAATTTACGCCAATGCTCTGGGGCCTTTCAGAAAAGGTGTGTTTATACTGACAGATCATGTGACACTTAAGATTTCACACATGTGGACTTCATTTCACTAATTATGTGACTTCTGAAGGTAATTGGTTGCACAAGAACTTAATTACAAACAGTAATATCATAAGACCCGGAGGTCGGATCAGACGAATCAAGACGCATATTCATTTTTGTATTGTCCGGTGAGATTATTCTGTTCTTTGGACAGAGTGCTCTATATAAATGGATCCTAAATAGGGAACCTATTTTTATTGTAGCAGGTATTTTTTATCAGTTAGATTAGTCTGTACAGACTTCTAGCGAAGAACTAGTTCTTATTATTGATTTTATGTATTATTGTATTGTATTTAATTGCTGCTATTGATATTTTATCAAGAACTATTTCTCAATTTATATTTGGTATCTTGATCTGGTTTCTGCCATGTCTAGTTATTCAATTTATTATTTATATCTATTTAAGCGCAACATCTTCATTTTATATTTTTATTTTGTGCAGATCCATCACATAAAAGTCAGATAAAAAAATAAAATAAATTACAGGTTGTAATGTAACAAAAAAGGTAAAAAGCCAATGAGTGTGAATACTTTTTCAAGGCACTGTATGTGCCAGTATTAAGTCATGAGATGTAGCTTGACAGTGTTAGTAATAAATGCTAGAATTATATGTAGTTCTTCTTTGTCAGAACAGTGTTATAAATAAAAAATAATAATAAATGTGCATTTATGCAAATTCATAATAGTACTAAGTTCAATTAAGTACAAACACCACTTGTCTTCTCCTTTAAAAAAAACAAAAAACAAATAGTAATCTGATTTCATACCATGGATGATTACAAATATAATTTAAATAATGCAAATAGATCACAGCAGCCATACTAATAATAGCAATACATTTTATTTTTTATTTATTACCAGTTATTTATATAGCGCACACATATTCCGCAGCGCTTTACAGAGCATATTTGGACACTCACATCAGTCCCTGCCCCAGTGGAGCTTACAATCTATATTCCCTACCACATGTACACGCACACACATACAAACTAGGGTTCATTTTTGTTGGGAGCCAATTAACCTACTAGTATATTTTTGGAGGGATCTATTGCAGGGATCAAGATGCACTTAGCCAATCAAAAACAGCTGCCAACCATCATAACATTGTACAGAACATCAATGTTTGAGCACCCAGAATTGCTCAACCTCCTGACAGATGCATTTGTACCTTTGCTATGGCCTTCATGGGACGCACTTGCGAAAACAAGCCAATACAATACCTGGCCCTTCATTTACTTTCACCTCTAAGCGCAAAATGCATCTGAACCTATAGGGGTGGTTGTACAAGACATTTTCATGCTTTTGCATGGTGAAATTTAAAAAAAAAAAAAAACACATCGCAATCCGCTCATTCCATGGTAACTCATGGTACAAAGTGATATTAGCAAGCAAATTAGCATTATCTGTATACAGGTTTTTAAAGCATGATCCTTATTTTCTCAGTATATTATTTCTCATAAATTCCCCCTTATCTGCACAACTCTGTCCCCCATCCATTCGTACCACTCTGTTCCCTCCTATCTGCACCGCTCTGTCTCCCCACATCCAATATGCCCCGGCACTCCAATCACCTACCCATGTCAAGCATGTACCTAGCTCCGGTGCCCAGCTCAGCGGTCTGCGCCCCACAACATAGTGTCCAAAAGCAAGCGGCGGCACTCAGACTGCAAAACAGTGAACCCGGTCTCGGGTGTTTAATGCGTGGTCAACATTTCGGGGAAACACGTCCCCGAAATACATATATGTGTAACGGAGATCTTAGATATGAAAACAGTCTTGTTATATATAGTCACCATATGAGAACCCAAACGGGGAATGGGTGGCTTTCCCGATTATACAAGGTGTGTGGGCACACACACCTTGAATGGGTGGCTTCCCCGATTATACCTCATTTGGGTCCTCATATGGTGACTATATATAACAAGACTGTTTTCATATCTAAGATCTCCGTTACACATATATGTGATTAACACTGCTCAAGGGGCACAAAGAGGGGTTTATCCATTTATACCTCTCCCCAATACTAGATTGTGACACATTTGAGACACACTGTGTTTAAGTTCCAACAATTGATTACGTTTTTAGTTATATTGTGTCACTGATTGGGATGGGTGTGCCACGTAACTGCTCACACCTTCAATTGCATAGACTGAATGGGTGTATTCCAGTGAGCACACAAATCTGTGAATTAGCAGCTCCACCAGTTTGTGAGTGACATCAATATCACTCCATAAGAGTGCCAAATCTGCAGTTAACTACAGGGTGAGATGGCCTAGCATATATGTATTACGCAAGGAACACGTCCAATTAATGATGGGAATGTCATTGCTTTTTGGAATTTGAGTGGAATAGTTACAACAGTAGCGTTCCCGCTAGACTGTTTTAGTGGGGCGCCGCACCCTGCCCTATTTCTAAAGGGCAGAAAGCACCCTGCCCTCTGGCTCCGCTTAAACAGCCTGCGGGTGCCGTCCCCTCCTGCGGGTGACAGTGTGCTGCGGGTGAGGACACCTGCGGTATGGCGGTCGCATACGCCCGGCATCTCTTCACACAAACAGCAGTGCTTGAGGGCAGCCCGGCATGTCCGTACATGCCGGGCACGCCTCCAAGAGTGATGAAAAGGGTGTGTGTCTTAAAGCCCCCCTCCTTTCCTTCGCCACGCGCATACGTGCCACTTAACTAGGCCCGGCACCCTGCCCGGCGCCGGACCTAGAGTAAACACTACAGCAGGTTTCTGAAATTTCCAATCATGTCTAGTAAGCTTTAATGGGACATGTGAAAACGTAAGGTTTTGTATTTATGGAATACCTGCTATGTCACTTGTAATGTGAGTTACCATGGAATGACCCAATTTTTACTAAAAACAGGTTATTAACTGATCTGTTAGCAATACATGCTATAGCATCTTTTTAACACATTTAACAGTTTACTTACCATACAATCAAAAAACTACTGAGAGTTTCAGCAGTGATGTGCGGTCATACTTCGGTATAGTCCTGTGTTTTGACTATAAAAATTAGTAAAATATAAAGAAAATATTATAAATATCTTCTTTGTATTATGCTAATCATTTTTATAGTCAAAACTCTGGAGTCAAAATTATATGGCAGGTGAGGCACTGCCTCCCCCGTCTACCTTTTCCACACATCCCTGATCAAAACACACCAAATTTCCAGCATTATATACCGCTGCACCTTTGTATAATGCCCACATGAACTCTCGGGTTCATATACGTAACTGTAAATCTGGCTCTGATACTAGCCAGTGCCTCCCCAGCTATTACCTCACTGCACGTCACTGAGTTTCAGTTATATAATTCCAAAAAAACATAACTCAAGAGAAATTATTATTATCAGAGGTGGTTAAAATAATATACAATTCAGGAAGTCAGCAGGTCAAATTTACAAGCCGGTAAGATCTTTTACAGAGGTAGGTAGAATATGACCCCAATTGAAATGGCTCCCAAAAAGTATTCACTAGCAGCAGTTTATTAGGTGCATTGGCTGCCACCTGAAGTGAAATATGCCTACTTACTTTCAGCAGATGTGAAATTGTAGAATAGAACTTCCGTTACAAAATATGTTTCTAAACAAACCTTCAATCTAAACCGTAAGTATGGAATTATACATACAGCAGGATTTTTATTAAATCTATTATAGTGAAGCTGGTCCAAGTCTTAAAGACATAGCAAACTTAAGACCACGTGGGCATTTATAATTTTGGGGGTAAAAAAACATGGCTCTATGGGGGGGGGGGGAAACAATAACTGCAGAACATGGAACTTACAGTTAAGGTGCCTACACACTTGGCGATTTTTTTTTACACGATTTGCCCGATTCCGACAAATCGTGACAACAAATCATGTACAATATGCCCAAATCGTGAGTTTCCACTCATGATCACAATGCTGATACGCGTACCCGCAGGTCATACATCGCACCTTCAGATCTGCTGTGCTGTAGAGCAGATTTGCCAATCTGGGACATGATGTGGTACTGATCGTGAGTACTTTTTTACTCACGATCTATCGCACGATCCATCGTACATCGCGTAAGTTGACTGACAGATCCCTGTACACGCCCAATCGCCATCTTGAGCAGCATCGTGGGTTGAATGAGAAGGAAGGACATGATTGAGCCTGCACACCCAAGTCTGGACTATATTGTTTTTGTGAGTATATTGCTGATGCATTGATGCACCACTACTGCCCATTAATGTGCACCCACTGTCTCCCTATAAATGCATGACCCAGCCACTTATATGAGGCGGGCAGTTGCTGGGTCATGCGTTTTACACCCACCCTGTCCACCAAAGTGTGCCACCCACCTACCCACCAATGTGAGCCACCTACTGTGCCCCTATAAATGCATGACTCAGCCACCGGTCACTTATATGAGGCGGGTGGTGGCTGGGTCATGCATTTTACACCCTGTCCACCAATGTGAGCTACCCACCCTCTGTCCCCCTAAAAGTATAATGCATGACCCAGCCACCGCCCGCCTATATAAGGCGGGCAGTGGCTGGTTCATGCATTATACACGCAAGTCTGGACTATATTGTTTTGGTGAGTATATTGCTGCTGCATTGATGCACCACTACTGCCCACCAATGTGAGCCACCCACTGTCTCCCTAGAAATGCATGACCCAGCCACTTATATAAGGTGGGTGGTGGCTGGGTCATACATTATACATCCACCCTGTCCACCAATGTGTGCCATCCACTGTCCCCCTATAAATGAATGACCCAGCCACTGGCCGCTTATATTAGGCGAGCGGTGGCTGGGTCATGAATTATACACCCTGTCCTCCAATGTGGGCCAGCCACCTACCCACTGCCCACCAATGTCACGGGCCACCTATTAAAAACCTAGAAAATCTGAAAACACCATAACAAATATATTACAACACCATAACCTATATATTACAACACCATAACCAACATAGTAAAACCCTGTAAAAAACATATTATTAAAAAACACCATAACAGACATATTACAACCCTGTAAAAAACATATTGAAACACCATAAAAAAAAATCACAAAACTATTTACAATTATTGCTAAAACTGTATATGTCCATATTTTACTTCTTCCTAGAAATGTCTATTGATAAGGAGCAAGAATTTATCACAGGATTCCTGGAGATCCTGCAGTCCAAAGAATGTCTATGGCGGCTAAGCTGTAGACAATACGCCAATAAGTCCAAAAAATTGGCAGCATTGGAGTTGTTGGAGTATACCAAAAAGTTTTGTTCGGATGCTACCCTCAAAACTGTCCGCGCCAAAATCCAAAATTTAAGGTCGGTGTACGTGAAAGAACGTAAGAAAGTGGACGAATCCAATCGGTCTGGAGTGGGCACCGACGACCTCGATCAGCCCACGCTGTGGTACTACAACCTGATGACCTTCATCAGCGATCAGGAGCCACAACGCCAGTCTCTGGTCTTGATGGCCGAGCGAGAGGGAGAAAAGGAGGCGGCAGAAGTGAGTGGACAGTCTGAGGATATTTTGGTAAGCAGAGACACAGTTCATACACCAAAACCTTTTTATTAACAAAACATTTTAGAATAATCCCAAATGTTCACTTTAGTCAGTTATCTCAGACAGTCCTCCCGCAATGGCACCGCACCTGGTCCATTGAAATAGGCTATATACTCCTCCCTCACTTATTTGGCACGTGCTGTCGATGTTGTTGGAATATGAGGGGCAGACACTGATGTAAACTGGGCTATCTCCTCCGGATGTCCTGCATCTTCTGGTCTAGCTGTGACTGGTCTCCGTTGCGTAGTTTTTCTTCGCAAAAAGTTATGCAGCACACAGCATGCCATCACGACCCAGTCTATCTTGTCCACACGTAGGTTTATGGTGGTGTGGAAAATGCGGAACCGGTTACTCGGTATTCCAAACGCATTTTCCACAATGCGCTGTGCCCGGGATAGACGAAAGTTGTAGATCCTCTTCTCTCTGGTCAGGCCCTCTGTGCAAATGGCTTCATCACATGCTCATGTAAAGCAAAAGCCTTGGCTGCGACGAAAACGTAATTTAGGCCGTGCTTTGTCTCGTCCAGTGACGGCAAGAGAGTTTTGTTGGCAAGTCTCTGGTAGAATGCTGTCTGTTTGAAGGACCCACCATCTGAAGCACGGCCATTCTTGCCAACATCCACCAACAAAAATTCGTAGTTGGCATTCACCACTGCCATGAGAACGATGCTGAAGAATCCTTTGTAGTTGTAGTAACATGATCCGCTGTTGGCAGGTGGGTTGATGTGTATATGTTTTCCCATCAATGACTCCTCCGCAGTTAGGGACATTCCAACGTTGTTCAAACTCTTCAGCGATGCTCTTCCACTCATCCACGGTGTTTGGAGACTAGAAAAATAGTAAAAAATGGGTTAAAACATGACTAAATTTTTTTCTCCATTTTTTTCCTATATAGACTCCCACCCAAGAGCCTGATTTGTCCTCAACTCTGGACATCAGTCTGATCGGGGACAGCGAGGTGGATATGTCCACCAACCATTAACCCCCCCCCTCAACCCCCAACATCTTCCGCACCTCCCCAAATGAGAAAAGAAAAGGCAGGGGAGAAAGCAGCAGCAACAGCAACCCACCGAGCCGGAGGACATATTCCTGCAGCAAATGCTCCAAAAACAACCTGACCGCATTGATGACTTTACATCACATATAAATAGCGCTATGCGCAAAATGAATGGCCAAACACAGAGGGAGTTCCAGAGGGTGGTCTATGAGCTGCTGATTAGTTATCTTAATTCAAATCTGCATGTTTCAACATATATAGCAGACCCTCTTATGTAGTCGCCTGCCCCAACCGCCTCTGTGAGCCCCTCCCAGCCCAGTTGGAGGCTACTCCCCCACCCAGTAACCCATCCACAAGCCAGGCAATTTACAGTGCCATGTTGGAGGCAGAGGATGATTTGCCACATTTTTGTAATATGTAATGTCTTTTTTTTGCATTATTGTTGCCTGTACGATTACCTAATTTTATCACTCCCAATAGGTACTGTATGGTATACGGTGGTGATGATGCTGATTGGACAAGGTCACTACACACATGGCGCAAGTACAGATTGATGGAAGCCGGGGCCACAATCTGTACTTGTGCCATGTGTATATTCGCCTGTTCAATCTTGCATCTGACCCACCATATACCATACAGCAACCTAGCTATTGGGACTGATAAAATTTGGTGATAATGCCGTTTTCTACATTTTAAAAATTAAAATACTTAAAAATGATATATACATATATATATATATATATATATATATATTATATTATATAAAATACATTATTTTTTTTTTAGTTACTACTGTGCAGTGTTGTTGGCACAGGGTTGTTAATGCAGCCATATTGGCTGACAATACTGTTTTTGAAGGAGTTAAAAACCAAAATAAATAAATTAAAAAAAAATTTAGTGTAGTGTGTTTTTTTTTTTTTCTTACCTTGCAATACTGGTACTGCAGCACTTTAACAATAGCCTTACAGGTCTCCGGGATGATGATGCACAAGGACTGAGGGGAAATGAGGGTCCCAAACTTCAGGTCTTCCAGTGACCTTCCTGTAGCCAGGTACCTCAGGGTAGCCACCAGCCTCTCTTCAGCAGGGGTCATCATACTCAGCAACTCATGGAAGTTGTCATCATCCATGCGCAGGTAGTTGCGGTAGTCGACCGGGTTGTTCTCCTTGATCTCCATCAGCAGGGACATGTGAGAGAGAGTATACCTTTGCAGCAGCCACTCCTTGGTCTAGCATGCTCTCCTCCTTCGTTGGACCCTCTCCATCACCTTGACCCCAGCATAGGCGACCAGCACTCTATACTGATAGGGATCCATCAGCACAGAATTCAGGAACAGGATAGAATGCAGGTAGCACACACTTGCAGATAGAACACACTTTGTAAAAGGCAAGCCAAATACAAAGCAGAGCACAGTAGCAATGTACAGGGTTCAGCAGGTATACACCTAGTCTCACTAGTAGCAGAGCAGAATGTGCACAGAGTTAAAATGGCACCTGCTTTTTATACCCCATAGCTAGCCCCGCCCATTATTTAAATTTCCATCCAATCGTGAAGATCCTCGTGTGTTGTTTGGTAAGCTCACGATCTATCGTACCCGATCTCATGATTTGGACTTCCGACACGATGCACGATAGATCGTGGGATCGTGTATGAAATTGGCAGCTTTTTAGACCAAATCGTGGCCACAAATGCCAGGGAGCTCCCAGGGAAGAGTTCAAGGGAAATCGTACACGATGTCGGATCGTGAGTACATCGTCAAGTGTGTAGGCACCTTAGGAGCTAGGATACCATAGAGCACAGAGTACAAACAGAATTTTACATGTGTAGCAATTAATATTTAATCCCAAACACTGCCTTACAAACAAGGACACCTACACATGCAAACATTTCACTTGTTTAATACGCTCTGTAGTCTAACCCAGTGGTTCCCAAAATGTGCACCGCGGCACCCTGGGGTGCCTAGGGACACTTGCAGTGGTGCCTCAAGATGGTGGTCCAGCACCAAATCAAATTATTTATGGTCAATGTAATGTAAATATGTGGACAAACAGAAGAGCAAACTTGTACAAAACCAAATAACTGAACCTGACAGGAAGCACAATTTATTTCACTTTACTAGTGTACATTTTTTTCAGAATTTCTCAATAACAAACGTTTGGCTTAGGGGTGCCGTGAAAACAATGCTGAAACTCTAGGGTGCCGTGATTCAAAAAAGTTTGGGAACCACTGGTCTAACTTATGCGCACAGTTTCTACAGCAATCCATTAAAGATAACCATTACATGGTGCAATATCTTGTAAGCCTAGACTGTAATTGTGCACACATTGTATCGCTAAGTAGATTAAATTATGTGAACCCTTGGATTTCAGTAACAAAGAACATAGTGTTTTCAGACACAAATTCCAAATATATTTACTGTTCTTGAGTGAGTGCATTCCATTGGCACTAAGAAACAAATTAACTCATTGATGCAACAAAGGTCTGTCTAGATTGAAAATGCCAAATACTAAAAATCTTAACAGAGACACTACCACTTACAGGGAAACAATTGTATAAATAGCACTGTGAAAAGCTAGCTTTGAAAAGTAGCCAGATGCAAACATGATAAAACAAACTAAATATATATAGCGGCTGTCTTACAGATCAAGGACAGAACATAAAAAGGCAGTTTTAAATCGCACCTGTTGCTTTAACACTGTGAAGTTAGCCATTTTGCAGGAATTTGTGAGAATATTCCCTATCAAATCACTAGAATCAGTGATGGGCTGTATGTTGAGGAATTTTGGTTTAACCCTCAACATGGCCGATATGTGTAGGTGCAGGTGCTTATAAAAATCCACATAGTTTCTTCTTATCTTTGATCAGTAAAGTCAGCTTTCCATGGCATAGATTTCATTGATCTACAGCAGTGGTGTCAAACTCGGGCCCTACAGTTGCTGTGGGACTACATATCCCAGCATGCCCTGCCACAGTTTTAGCATGCCCTAATAGCAAAACTCTTGCAGTGCATGCTAGGATGTGTAGTTCTACTGCAAATGAAGGGCCCGAGTTTGACACCACTGATCTACAGTAAGTCAGACAATAAAAGCAAATGCCAGAATGGAAGCAATGGATTTATTTAATTTTGTTATTAAATATCATTGAGTACCCAACATTACATGATCATTAGTCAAAAAATATAAATTATTGATGTATTACATGTATAGGCTGAGTCTCCCATATCCAAAATGCTTGGGACCAAGGGTATTTTGGATATCGGAATATTCCATATTTTTAAATATTTGTTTACCATATTGAAATGTCTTAGGAATAGGGCCCAAATCTAAACACAGAATGCATTTATGATTCATATACACCTTATACACAGCCTGAAAGTAATTTTATACAATATTTTCAATAATTGTGTGGTTCAAATGAAGTTTGATAACATACATGAAATTAATTTATGTTTCATATGCACATTATACACAAAGCCTATAGGTCATTTTATACTTTATTTTTAAGAAGTTTGTGCCTTAAACAAAGTTTGTGTACATTGAACCATCCAAAAGCAAAAGGTTTCACTATCTCAGTCATGCTGAAAATATTTTGTATTTCAGAATATTTGGATATGGGAGACTCAACCTGTATCACCATATCTTTGGGATAATTTGTTCAGTTATTAGAACAGGTTTGGATAAAATTGGAAATTTTCCCACTTACATTAATTAATAAAATGTACTTTGAGCATAGAAAATTGCTTAATTGGAAACTGCACCCAAAGCAATACAGAAACAGAATAACACTCTCTCGGCAGTAGAAGAGATTTCTTACTGATCATATAATGCAGCGATACAGAGATGTCTTTCAATTGTAATTAACTTAATGATCTTCCTGAAAAAAACCTGTTTGTTATCTCACTTACAGGGCCACTATTTTTTTTACCTACGTTTTTTTCTTTTCCACTTTGCAGAACCAACTGGCGACTTCCAAGGAAAGTATATGACCAGGGATTCTGGGAGTCAATGGGGGGAATTAAATTAACGGTGATGTGCCACAGAGCATAGCCAAATTGCTCATCTGCGCACAGATCAGTCAGTTACAGTATGGCTGACATCACAAGATTTCCTGTGCACCTCTATGGGGTGCGAGGCAAAACTTGGATGTGCCATTCCAGGATAGCACATTGCGGCCATTGCTTTAAATTGAATCACCTCCTATGAATTTACTGGAAAGAGGGGGTATTTCAGAAAACAAATGATTTGAAGACTGGAATGGTCCTTTAATAGCATTGTGATGTTCTGTAACATGCAACATATCTACACATCTTACCTCATAAAACATGTACAGTGAGAGCAGCGTAAGCCCAATGTTATAAACCACTAGAATCCCTCTGAATGAAACGGGTTGCCTGTTTTGCATGTACTTTGGTCCTCTCCATACAATAAATAAATACAGGACAGTGCAAATAAATGTGGGGACGTAATTATCCAAGAGGAACCATCCTTTCACTCGTGGGTCTGTAACAAAATGAAAAAAAAAACAAAATTAGAAAAAGTAGTAGAAAACTGAGCTTTAAATAATGTTGTTTTTTATGGTGATTGATGTGATAATATCACTATTTAGACCAGTGTTGGATAACATATTTTGAAAGGGTGACAAAAGTGATCCTCTGAACTTCCAAGTTGGAAGCATAAGGGCAACACAAGCATCAGATCATAAAATCCTATAACAGGCCTGGCCAACTTGCAGCTCTCCAGCTGTTGTGAAACTACAGGTCCCAGCAAACGCCCCCACCGATCAGCTGTAATGTATGCTGGGACTTGTAGTTTCACAATAGTTGGAGAGCTGCAGGTTGACCAGCCCTGCCCTATAACAACTGCAAATTAAATTTCCCCAGGTGTGTAGGTCTGCACTTTGTGAAAACAAAGCAGCCGGATGAAGTGCTCACACAGCCTAATCAGCAGGGTGAGCAGTAGCCAAGTAGTTAAGCTGTTGAGGAGAAATCACCACAGATGCATGAACTATCATGGTACCAATACTGGCAATACACGCTACAAATATCGTGGCAATCCGCCCGATATTCGCGGATTGCCCTGATAATTGTAGCGTGTGCGGGTGACCGAACGTTAAATATTGCTCGGTCAAGCATGCCAGATTGTCCAGCATGCCCGTCCGATGCGATATTTATAAGTACAATGTCGGCCGCATCGGGCAGTGTATGCCCAGCCGCGGCCAACAGATGGCAGTAACAGGGAAATGTCTCCTCCCCCGGGGGCAGAGCGCAGATGTCGGGCTAATACACTGTGAGAAATCTCACAGTGTATGCCGCGGACATCTGCGGCTGGCAGGCTGCCAGATAAAATGTCTGACAGGCATTTTAACTGGACGTATATGCCCAGCTTTAGTGTGACTGCACTGTACCCAGTCTGTGGCAACATACAATGCCTTTCAGCACTACATGCATTCCTTAGGCAGCCCCTTTCTTACCACTGATTAGCCTTTATATGTGGAGGCGTTTTAACAGAAATCCATGTTGCCTGTAGCCCACGATGATGACACTAAGGGCCTGAATCAGAGATGGACGCTAATGCAATTTTCACGCAGATCAAGCGATTGTTTGCCATCGCGCATTTGTAATGCGCACTGTGCGTGTGCAGCGATTGCATTGCGATTACGGACACATAGAGGATCCCATCACAAAGTGACTGAGAGGTTGTCAGCGTTTGGGGGTGGTAATGAGTGGTCACAAAAACGCAGGCGTGCCTGTCCGTTTAAATACCGTTACATGAGCATGCATAAATTAGCCACTGCGAGTGCATGCGCAGCTCTGTGTGTCAGAGAGCTCCCAAGGCTGCGGCAGGTCAGACCTACTGCAAGGGTAAGATGGCCAATGTGCGTCGATGTTACCGATATTTACACAGGTATGCACGCAGGTAAGAAGGCAGCAGTAGGTGTCTTAATGCTCGGGTGATCTCTGCTAACATTAGCAAACTTTCGCTGCTGCGTATGAAATGGCAGCTGCGATCGCATTAGCGTCAGTCTCTGAATCAGGCCCTGAAGCATTTGGACTAGTCCACACCATACAGGAGTTGGACAAGTTAGGCATATGGCTGATTCTGAGTTCGGAGCAAAGCAAAAATAAGCAAGTAACTGTGCCCCATGGTAAAACCGTGCTGCACTTCAGGTGGGGCAGATTTAAAATGTGCAGTGAGATGAGAGTTTGAACACAACCCTCTGAAATCTACATCTAAATTTCAATATAAAAATAAAGCTGACCAGCATTTGTAGGCTACATACAAAAGCAAATATAATGATATAACAATTATGGGATTCACTAGGCGATATATACAGGTTGCTGGGATACCTGGCATTGCCTGGGTTGAAGAATGGACCTTGAAATACATCTGCAGTCTTAATTTTTTACATTGTCCTCGCCTATAACCCCATTCCATTGATCCTGAAAAGGACTAAACTGTTTGCGAACATGGTTTTAGCCCTGAAAAAGGACCTATCTGTCCATTTATAGAGAATTTTGACACTGTTAGCTCAACACTGAGGCATAAATAAGGTTTGTTTTTTTCATTAGGAGTCCGAATGAAAGGGCTGTTGGAAGCCCCCACTCTAAGTATTTTGAATGGGTTATATCAGGAGCAGAGTGACTTACAGGACAGAATTCAGTATAGCTTCCCAAATCACTGCAGTTCCAGAAATCAGTGCAGAACAGAAATCATTGCTGAGCAGAAATCTCTACAGACCAACACTGGAGACCATGGTATAAGAAAATGTGCTTGGAGGAAATTAGCAACTGTCAGTGCAGGTGCAATATGACAGTTGATCCTCTGACTCACTGCTCTTCCATTGGAGCTCTGCCTACCCCCCCATTGGTACATAGCAGCCTGTGTCTTCAGATCAGTGCATTTTTAGGCACTGGAAGATTTTCTGAGCAAACTTGCTGAAACCAAAATTTGAAATCAGAAACTCCACGGCCTACTTGGTGGGCACCATGTAGACCTCCATGGCCCTGACAAGCTTCAAACATAGCCAAAAACCTAATCCTGGTCAAACTACATCACCATGCCAAATTTGGTGAAGCTAGGTACAAAACTCTGGCCGTGCAGAATGGAGAAACAGACAGATACACATACAGGGCCTGATTCTGTAAGGATCGTAATTGCAAAGCTGCACTCAGGCAGCTTTGCAATTGCGATCCACGCCCCCTGTGCATTACTTAACTGAGCTGCGTCATCCGACGGAGATCCTGGCCTCTTCCCTCCCCCCAACGGCGGCAGCAAGCCTCCAGTTCGGATAACGGAGGCTGTCGCCACCCCCAAACGGCAGCAGACTGCTAATCACTGACAGTCTGCTGCCAGTTTGCAAGTGTACTTGCAGACCCGTTCTGCACATGTGCAGAACAAGTCTGGCACCTGCGCAGATTCCCAAAAATCAGGAATCTGCGTTCAGTAGCGCACTGCTGAATCAGGCCCACAGTACACAAACACTTTCTATCTTATTATATAGATATGTTCCAACAATAAAATATAAACTGAAAAATAAATGAGTCAATCTGGAGTGCAAACTTGTTCATCCACATGTACAGTGTGGAGTGGACACAAAGTTAATTTACATTGCAACATGGTTTGTCCAGGTGCAGAGTTACCTGCTATTTTTATTTTATTCAGTCCCCCAAGCTGGAGTACTACTATGTTCAGACCGATTTTCATGGCAACATAAAAATAGATGGCGTTTTAGCTAGGGCAAAAAGACAATGATGATGCAAAATACCAGCCATTCCCAATGTTCCTCTTTACTACTTTTACATAACTGGAGCAATCCCAGGAAATCGCCCTAAAATGCATTGGTCCACTCAGGGCAGGTGCTAGGGTGTTCGGCGCCACTCTGCAAACTATAAATTTGCGCCCTCCCTCCAATTTTTTATAAAAGGATAGTGTGCGCTAAAGGCGCACTGCAAAAAGGGGTGTGGTCTCACAAGGGGCGTAGTCACACAATAGTACCCCCAATTCAAATTATGCCACACAGTAGAACAATCTTATTCACATTACACGACATAGTAGTGTCCCTTATTCACGTTACAACACACAGTAGTGCCCCTTATACACAATGCCCACAGCACTGCCCTATATACACATAATGCCCACAGTAGTAGTGCACCTTACATGTAATACTTACAGTAGTAGTGCCCATTACACTTAATGCCCACAGTAGTAGTGCCCCTATACAATGCCCCAGTAGTAATGCCCCCCTCTATACAATGCCAACAGTAGTAGTACCCTTATACAATGCCCACAGTAGTAGTGCCCCTTACACATAACGACGCATGCGCACACACAACACTGTACTTACCTGAAGCTCCGCTCCTTTGCCCACCGCCGTCTGACAGCTCCTCACGCTTAGCACTGTGGGACAGATGTCATGTTGTCTCTCCCTACACCCACTGCCGGTAGGTGGAGCTTAGGAGTGAAGGAGCACCGGGTGCCCGCTGGTAACAAATCTCAGCGGACCTTGGCAAATGGAGAAGGCGGCGGCTATTCTCCAGCCCAGCACCTCTGTGCTGTGCAGGGTCGGCTGACTGCATCGCGCTGGTCCTGGGTTCACTTGAGAACACCAATTATATGTACTTTTAAATCAAGAAGGTTCATTTACAAACTACAACGAGAACTTGCAGGGCTTAAATTTCCACAAGTGCATGTAGTTGCCCACCAAGTTCACTTCAAGGTGCATACCCACTTATGAATTGCCATGCCCAGTTTTTTGGATGTATTTCAAATGCAAGCAGAAAAAGTTACACATCACAATAAATAGTCCAAGCTAATATAATTCAATCATCTAACTTTTTACCGTTTTCATCTAAAATAAAGCTGTTTCTATTTAAAGAGCACAATCTACCCATCTCCTTCATGGGGGTTTATTTACTAAGCAGCGAGTGGGAATACTGTATTTAAAATGGCAATAAATGCAGAATAAATCCAATCCACATACACATTTGCTTTAATCACGGCAAATAGTCACATTTGGCACGCCACAGACTTTTAGTCATGACAACTGTCTTTTGTCTTAAAACTTGTGTCTTATTCGCACCAGTAAAGCAACAAAATTACATTGAGAACATATACTGACAACTGGGGCTGGCAGTACTCAGGACCTCATTCAGAGTCGGTCTTTGCGGCCGCACGGTCGTACGCCACCGATGTTCGCTATACTGCGCATGCGTTAAGTTCGCAATGCGCGTGCGCAAACTAGCCGCTACGATTAGAAATTTCTCTCTCCTTGAACACAGCCAGGTCGGTAGTTTGAGTGACAGAATGAGGCATTTGTGGGTGGTAACAGGGGAAGGTGCTTGAAAACGGGGGAGTGGAGATCCGAACGCAGGCGTGCCTAATTATGCGAACGGCGTTTTATGGGAGTGCATAATTAACAAAGTAGCGTCATGGCACATGTGACATGGGAGGTTTTTACACTGACGTGATCGTAGAGCTTAAGAGAGTGTATGGTCAACCTTAAGCTCTACGACCAGTTTCGATGGCTCCCGATGGTCTCGATTAATCCTTATATGCCCGGAGATGACGTGCAATGCGTACGAGAAGGGGGCGTATTTTTTAGAATTCCGACCGCTTCCTCCCCTTGGTCGGTAGCTACCGATCCGAACTTAGGGACGCACTTGCGAGGGAATCATTTGAATATCCGGCCCCTTTTCCCGTACGACCGTGCGGCCGCTTCGACCGACTCTGAATGAGGTCCTCATACTTTTGTTTGAGACTAATGGCCTGATTCCGAGATGAATGCTAATGTAATCGCAGCTACGTTTTCGTAGGCAATGCAGCTGTGAAAATATGCTAATGTTAGCAAAGATTACCCGAGAATAAAGACGCCCACTGCCGGCTTCTTACCTACATGCGAAGACGCATACCAGCGTAAATATCGGTAACATCGCCGCACATCGGCAGTCATCTTGCCCTTGCGGAAGTCTGACCTGCTGCAGCCTTGGGAGCTCTTCAGACACGCAGCGCTGCATATGCACTCGAAGTGGCTAATTTATGCGTGCCCATGTAACAGCGTTTAAACGGACAGACACGCCTGCATTTCTCTGACCACCCCCCGTTACCACCCCCAAATGCTGACTCCTATGTGCGTCTGTGGTCGCAGTGCAATCGCTGCGCACGCACAGTGTGGCTTATATGCATGTGCAATTGCTCGATTGCGTGCTGAATCACCGTCTCTGAATCAGGCCCTAAGTCGCAATGGTGTGTAAAAAAAGATTCTGATACAAGAGGCGATTCCTCTCGTCACTTTTCGTAATGCTTAATCTGCGACTTTAGATAGGTTATAACAATTCCTTTGCAACAGAAATAGTAATCTTGCATCCCTGGTACACTGTGAGCAGCTTTATAAGTAGGTACAATGTGACTAAGACACAATATTTAGTAAAATGTACTCTTCGCTAGCAGTGGTGAAGCTTCTAAGTCAAGCCAAGCGTCTCTCGCATATGGTGAAAAACCGCTAAGTGCATAAGGACACATCTGTACTATTGTCATTTTAAATTAAGGAGGTCAATGCCACAAAGAATTGGAGGCTTTGAAACCCAGCTGTTTAGTAAATAAACCCAATTATATTTATATGAAGCCCAGACATACTTCGATATAGATGTGTCCACATATATCTATAATTAAATTGGGTCAAATAGCCCCCAGTTGAGCATGCCGCTATTCCTAAGTACCTAGTATGGTGATAGAGGGGGATGTCCGCGCTATTTGAAACGGGAGAGAGTGAGTTTCTACATGGTGTGTCGCTAGGGCTGCCACAGATCAATGTGATCTCTTCCAAGATCACAGGGATAATAAAGTAAGTATGTGGGTATGATCTTATAGGGCGCACCTATTAATCTAATTTGGCTTTATGTTTTATCTGTTGGATAAGGAGATGTGGTATGTATACTAATGTGGGTACAGATGTAAAAAGGATTAATTGATGTAACAAGTAGATGTGTATAAAAAACAGAATATATTTATTAACAACACTTACATTTTGCCAACGTCTATATTACATTGTATCATGTAAAATAAGTATCAAGTATAAATGGTTACATATGTACACAAATAAAATTCATAATAACATGGTGAATAAAATGACTGTAAACTGTATATAAACAGTGGCTGCTCCTCTCATGAAATCCTTTGGTAAGAGCAAAAATTCTTTAAATGTGAAGCCTTTATAAAGAATTCTGAGTAACGATTTTCTACTGATATGGAGGGAGTAGGTCCGCTCCTGTTTCTCCCTTTGTAAATAAAATGTTCTGTGATATTAAACTTTTTAGAATGTATATAGTTCAGTTTGAGAGCAGATATATGCTTCTAAATGGTCAGTGGCAATGCTTGTAAGCTCGTTAGGTAGCACAGAATAATGGGTACTAAGTGATAAACGGTGAAATTTGTGTCTGTGTGGTGCGCGGACCTCCTACCTTGTCCTTTTCCTCCCCGCTGACAGGTTAGCAACTTCAGCTGGGCCTGATATAAATGCAACCTCACGTGTTTCCTTTAGTAATCCTTTACTGACATTATTGGATCCATGCTAGCAAGTTCTTTTCCATATATAAATCCCCACAGCGCTACTGACATCACTGTCTGACATTACTCATGTTGTCAGTAGGGCCGCCCACAAACGGCAGGCGTTCCTTCAGGAATGCCTCCATTGGTCCAGCCACCCCCCCCCACCCCGCCTACAAAACAGGGCGAGTTGTCGATCAACATCGACAGCTGCCCCATTTGTAGCGAGCTCCGGAGCGAGAGAATTTCTCTCTCGCTCCGGGGCTTGCGCACGTGCGCAATGCCCCACCATCGACCTGCTTGCGTGTGCATAGCGCTTGCGAGCGGGTCTGAATCAGGCCCTCAACTGTCAATGGAGGACAATATAAGGAAATGGAGGACATCACACTTTCTGTGATGGCCAGAATTTGTGGCCACTTGATTTTACTTGCTAAAGTACAAAGACTCAGATAGTTATCTGCGATATGTTAAAGTTGCGTAGTTTAATACTGATATAGTTGGTTATTTCATGGTTTAATATTGTTTTAACATTAAAATGGTGTCAGTAGTTCTGCAACCTCTTTTCAAAGCCACTCTGTACTGTGCTTATGATGCTTAATAAAAACATGTTATACAAGATTTTATACAAAAAAAACTTCTTTTGAAACATTCGAACACATAATTTTTGCTCTAATAGTTTTAGTCTAACAAAGTAAAGTAAGTTTGTATCGTTTGTTTGTATTTTACTGTCTTGAGCACTTTCTGTTTGTGTTAAAGATGGATAAGGCAGGGGGGGGGTGCCTAGTCCTAACCCTAAGTCCCCTGGGGGGTCCCTAAACCTAATCTTCCCCCCCGCGGCTAAGCGCTAACACTTCCCGGCTTAGCTTCGTTCGGGAAGCCGTCCATCTACATTCTGGCGTCTGGCTTTAGACGGGCGTCGGGATTTCGACGCCTGTCTTTAGACGCCGGGATTTAGACAAACCGCCTCCGGGCCCACAGCCTTTTGACTGTATCCTCTCTGAATCATGTGGTAAGACTGCCTGAATGATAACCTTATGTCACAAGAAAGGGGTGAATAAAGCAGCACTCTTCCCAGAATAAAATAAAATTATACTGTAATACTGTATTAATCAGTCACAAATGCTTTATACATGATGTTAAAAGAAAAGTTGTATAGCATGGTTATAGCCTATGTCCTTATTATAGCCCAACGAGGATAATTAGCATAATTATATATTAATGTGGCCATGATTCCTCTTAAAATCAAAAGTTGCTTTGATAATGTTTGTCCAGAATTCACTGTGTAAGTGAACAATAGGTTAATGCATTTTAATGTAGGCTGCAGAGGCCTGCTTTATGTCACCTAGTTTTATTGTTTACTTAGAGATGCCTGGTATAACAGAGGGGAAACAACCCTTTTATTTATTACTCAGTTAGGAGAGTCACAGTTCCTAAAAGATTACCTAAATTACCCTTCGAGAAAGAACCGTAACTTGGTGTTTAATCCTTATAGGAAATATAATCTCTGCAGATCTCTGCATCAATTTGTAACCACTGGAGCTAGCCAGATAAAATGTGTGAATACCAGCGTCATAAGGAACCTATAGAAAGAGATAATGGGCCAAATTCAGAGGTGGACGCAGTGTCGATGTGTGCACAGTTGAGCGACTTTTTTGCTACTGTGCATGTGCGAAAAGTCCTGGAAACCCCTACGGCACACCACTGAGTGTACGCAGAGATCGCTGCTCCATACATGATCACACTCGGGTGTTCCTGGGAGGCAGCCTAATTGAAAACAAAAAAGGCCTTCTCAGGAGTGTCAGTGAATGCAGCCGTATTCAAAAACATAGAGCCGCAGCCACAGAGGCAATACATAGAAAAAGTTCAGAAGGAGCCAGTGCACCAGCCATAGGGCGTCGTAAGCATCGATGGTCATTAAGATGGTGGAGTGTTCGAGTCCACGGGCATTGAAAGTGGGCATCTCAGGGCTAGCAATCTCTGGTGCTCGCAATTACAGAAGGGAAAGGCTAAACTAGTATTTGCATATTATCGCAAACTGCAGATCTGAAAGAGAACGCAGTGTGCATGCATCAGGCCCTATGGGTCTGACAGAGTTGAAATGTATAGAGGGAGTGTTCACACAATTGTTCCTCCCTGTTCCCTAAATACCTACCCCAACTACTCCACATCTCTCGTTACTCTATCATGTACCTACTCAATTTACACTTCTATACACTATCCCAGTGGTTTCCAAACTGTGCGCCATGGCACCCTGGGGTGCCTCGGGACACTTGCAGGGGTGCCTCAGATTGGTGATCCAGCACCAAATCAAATTATTTATGGTCAATGTAATGTAAATATGTGCACAAACAGAAGTGGAAATCTGTCCCCCACCACATAACTGAAACGGAGGATTACAGGTCAGCACTATTTACTTCACTGCACTACATTTTTTTCAGAATTTTTCAATAACAAACGTTTGGGTTAGGGGTGGAAAACAATGCTGATACTCTAGGGTACCATGATTCAAAAACGTTTGGGAACCACTACATGATCCTATTTCATCATCCCCAATCATTATTTCCCCCTTGTTATAAACCTAATCGCTAGTATGTGCCCATTAGCTATATTTTTCCTGTATTTACCTCATTCTCCAACTTACAAAAGCAGAAACCAACCTCAAATCCCCTCATCCTCACTTGTGCCCTTTCCCACAATGCTCCTTTACATGGCTGATGGTGACACCTCACACAACATTGAGCAAAATGCAGTCACCACAATCTGCTCTTGCTTCTTGTTCAAACCCAACATTTCTTCAAATTCCTCCAACCTGATCCACATCTGTACCCCAATATCCCTCCTTTTTCCCTGTGCACTCTGCAATAGGGTATGTACAGTATGTAACAATCTCACATATATACCTCCTTAAGTTCACTTCTCTGCATACTAGGATCACTTCTGATTATTCCCTCATAGCCCATAACTTTGCCATCTCCTTCAAAAACAAATTTTAACCATTCCACAAGATATCACATCATGCCAAGTCATTCACTTTCTGCTACACATCCTCAGATCACTCCCCAAGGAACAAAACACAAATCCTCTGCACTCATGGGCGTGATTACCATAGGTGCAATGGGTGCAGTCGCTCAGGGGCCCAGAGATGAAGGGGGGCCCCATTATTCCTTGTCAAAGTTACATGTGTTATATACATTTTCACCATTGGGTAGTACATAGGGGCCCTTACAAACTTTTGCTATGGGGCCTTCAAATACCTAGTAACGCCCCTGTCTGCACTCATCTCACACTACAACCTATCCATTCAAAATTATTTCCCAACTTCTCCCACTGAATTCCTTCCACTAGCTCACCTCATCAGCCAGGATCTCTCCAATAGCACATTCTTATTATCCTACTTTAAACATACACTCATCTCACCAACACTTTATAATCCATCTCTTTATTCAGACCCTCTTTGAACAACTTAAGCAACTGTACAATTTCCTCACATTTCATTCTTAATTTTCTGCAAATGGGCTTCTGATTATATTATTCTGTAGACAGCTGTCTATAGTGATAAATGATCTATTATGTGATCACTTCTCCATACTGATCCTCCTTAACCTCTCTGATTTTGACACTCTTGATCACCACTTTTTTTTCCTGCACATTATTCACGTTTCTTTAGCATCTCTACCCCTGGCACACCCTCCCTTCCATTTCCACTATCTGTTGACTCACATAATGCTTTGTTCTCGGCCTCTCTCACTGTACATCTCTTCTCTTAGACAGATTTGTCCATGAGTCCCCATTACCACCTCTATACCCCTCTTCAATTAATCAGTTTTCTTCTCTACTATATCATGTGACCAAAAGGTCTAATTACTAATCCTTGGATGGAGATAAATGGGACGGAAATAAAGTACCAGCCAACGAGCTCCTGTTATTTTTCAAACACAGCCTGTGACATGGCAGTTAGGAGCTGATTGGCTGGAACTTTATCTCCATTCACGGCTTAGTAAATAGACTCCCAACTGCCTAAAGCTCCACATGGATGCCCCAACTATCGACCTCATAACAATGACCGTCTTCTTAAACTTCCAGTATATGCAGTCATTTCCATCCTCACTATTTAATATTCAGAACTGCCATATCCCAGTAATAAACAAAAAAACAAATATATTCCATGTAGTAGAGGGTGAATGGGTAAGAGCTAGTGCCATTATGTGTGCTTTTATCCCACTCATTTAGGGGTCAATGCTATTAGCCACGATGATCTCACCGATGCGAGTCATCACGGCAATGGCTGCACTTTACGGCAGCCCCACAGGGGCTAATTCGGGTTCGGAGTGGACTACGAAGGGTGCGAGGTGCTGATCCATTGCTGCAGTTTCGCACATAGTAGGATTGACCCATAAGTGTCATGCATATTGCCACATCTGCAGTGGTGGAGAGGGGGGTGAGGTACAGTAGAAGCGCTCTCGCTATCTTCTTTACAGTAAATGTAGAAGGACACCATAATTCCACAATAAGTAAACAAAGTAAATTTCAGCTTTACATTTCAGCAAAAAGAGGAGGAACCACATAAATAAAGTTCATGTGGCTCTTATTTTGACTATATGGTGTTACTGACAGCCAAGGTCCAGAGGTGTAAAGGCTCTTAAAATGACATTTATTACAGCTGTGGTTGCAGGATTTCATATACGAATCAGATTTATTTTTCATTTATATTAGGTTGCTTCTGAGCTATAGCTTGATTATAACCAATCATTTACAAGCTCATAATTGTCCTGTAACAAGAAGCAATGCCTGATGCTGCAATCCACTATCACTGATATTTGGTAATTTACTGGATTTTCAAAGTTTGCCTACGTCTAGCATAATAAAGATAGGAGAAAGTTATATTTTATTACATTGAACAAATAAACAAAGATAGAAAATGTAAATAACCAAAAAAATATACAGAAAGCCAAATTTATATGTGAAAAAAGTCTTACCTCTAGGTCCAAGCAAGTTATCTATATATCCATTTACTACTTTGTTCATTGCCTCCATATTTGCAACCTAAAGAATATGGAAAATATTATAAATCAGTGAAGGCAGATTTCTAAACTAGTTATACAAAATAGCCTGCAGATACAATGCTAAAGCGCCCATTTATATTAGAACCCATGATCGCATTGCAGTATGCAATTATATCGGCCAAATGTACTAAAGACAGGGACAGGGGCGCCGGAAGGAGCTTGTCCCTGCGATGTGTCTGGGAGTGAAGTGAGCCACATTAACCAGAGATTTTACAGTAGGTTACATTATTGCGAGCTATTTGCAGCATGCACGCTCCCATGACCCTCGCTGTTCATTTAGAAAATGCTTATCGTGGCAGTTGCACAGCAAGTCTGCATGGTTTTACCCTTGATATGGTTGAGGAAAAGTGGAGAAATCACCATAAACCTCAACAAAGTGGCAGGGTAGTATAGAAGGCTGTTAGTAGCCATATGCAAACCATTTGGGGCTCTTAAAAGGTGTCACATGGATTATTTTTGCTTTTTTTCATTAACCGTAGAAATATTTAATATAGCATGTGTTTTTGAACAAATTAAAGCTTGTAATGAGTTTGGGGTACATAACAATCACATGTAATGTGATTTTTATGTCATTTTGAGCCACTTTGAAACAAGCTACTTGTTGGTCAGTATGCTAACCCACCACCTCTCCCTAACCTACCCCCCCCCCATGTGCCTCAACCTAACCTGCCCCTCCCCGCACCCTAAACCTAACCCTCTCCCCTTAGTGCCTAACTCTAACCCTTAAACCTAACCCCGCTACTTACCTTTGGCATGCCGGGATTTTGACCGGCGTTGGTATTCCGGCAACGGTAATGTCAGCGACGACAACTTGACCGTCGGGATGCCGAACGCATCCCCTCCCAGCAGCCACTTCAAAATCTAATGTCTCGTCTATACTACAACCCCCACATACCTATCCTACATCATGTAACCCATTATTCGGCTTTTCGTGGAAAGGTACCTCAATAGTTATGTCTTTATTGGCCATATCTGATTTTAAAACTTCAAAGTGCTTTATTAATTATTTGGGGGAGGGGGTAACACCAGAGGTTCTCAACCAAATCAACATTTTTACATTTTTAGCTTAAACAGGGATTTTTTTCTACTTAGGAGGTACAAAATAAAATCTGCGTTGAGACCTGTGTCAACGTAACACAGATTTTGTAACTGAACAGCAAAATGTTGCGGCCGCAGGATGTGGACCGCAGTAATGGAAACTATGGGCCTGATTCAGACCCACTCGCAAGCGGCTGTCCGCTCGCAAGTGGGTTGATGGTGTGCACTGAGCATGCGCACGACGGAGGGAGCTCCGTCGTGCGCATGCGCCAGATGCGACGAGCGAAGGAAAGTCCTTCGCTCGTTGTGTCTGATCAAAGGGGGCGTGCTGTCGATGTTGATTGACAGCACGCCCCCTTTGGTAGGCGTGCCGGGGGCGTGCCTCCCGTCAGAAGCCGGCCCACTGACATCACTAGTGATGTCAGTGGGAGTGATTTTGGCTCTGATAGAGCCAAAATCACTCCGGAGCTTGCGGTTGAAAATCTCAACCGCAGGCTCCGGCTCGCAGTTTCGATGGTCGCGATGGTCAAGACCATCGCGGCCATCAAACTGCACGCTCGTATAGGCTGTGGGTGGTGACCCACAGCTATACGAGCGTCCAGGAGGACGCTCCATAGTTATGGAGGCCGGCCCTCATTCAGAGCGTGCGCTCTGCTCAGAGCGTACGGCTCTGAATGAGGGCCTATATCAGTGTACTAAAATATTGCTGCATTTAGTTATTCCAACCCCTTTAAATTATGTATTCTATTTGGCTGGTAAGTTTTTGTTTTGACAAGCAATATTTTTTACATTTGCATGGTTTTGCATTTAAGTATGAATGAATATCTGTGTTACTAGTTCTTCCCAGGTCTACAACATGTAAAGCTGCATACACACACAACAAATTAGTTAATGAACAATTTTAGTAAACGATTTTTTCCCTTGAAAAAATTAACTAAAATCGTTTACTAAAGTTGTTCATTTACTAATGGTGCGTACACACTGGGCGATAAAGTGGACGACTGAACGATAACGATATCGTTATCGTTCAGTCGTCCACTTTATCGTCCATTTTTAAGCCCAAAAAGATGAACGATGACGACGACGCGCGTTCCCGCGGGTCGTTCGTCATCATCGTTCATCGGGCTGACATGCAGGCCAACCTGACGATCTCGTCAGGTTGCTGCATGTCAGGGAATGGGGGAGAGAGCCCGGCGCTGAACGATATCGTTAATGATATCGTTCAGCGGCTGTGCTCAATGTCATGAACGACATTGAGCACAGCCTGCCGGGGACACACTAGACGATATCGCTCAGGGAGCATATCGTCTAGTGTGTATGCACCTTAAATGTAATGAACGATTTTTTAGAACTACAAACGATTTTTGCATATTAACTTACTGAAAATCGTTCAGTTGACAAGTCTGACTGAACTACAAATTACAAACTACAAACGTGAACGCGCATGAACGATAATCGTTCATCATTTGACTCAGAGAGTGAACGATTTTTTAAACGATTATCGTTAAACGATATCGTTTAACGATAATCGTTCAAAAAAATCGTGTGTGTATGCACCTTAAGTGCTAGCTCAACACCTGCCAGACTGCATGGCCGCCCAGATACTTTGATTACATATAAATAATGTGTCTTCCTCTGTAAAGGAGCAATGTGTTCTTCCTCCTGCACAAGACATTGTGTCGGCAGCTGTACTAGCCCCAGACAACTTTCTATACCTGAATAATGGTTAAGAAAAAAGTTGAATTGATACCATCTCTCAACACAATGCAGGCATTTTGCATAAACCATGCACTGACCTTCTCAATTCAAAGAGATATGATATTGTTACATTCAGTTATACAAAGAAGTAGAAACAAATATCTTCTCTACCAATGCACTGAAAAAAAAATGTAACTACCAAGGTGCCTGATGGATAATAAATAACATTTCTTAACTAAAATCCAAAAATATTTCAGTACAAAATGTAATAAATTCACAATAATGTATCTACAAACTGTTGCATGTAATAGTGTATGTAATATATATACACATACATACATATATACACACAAATGTTGAAAATAATGGAAAAAGGGGAAGATTAAAAGGGGTTCTGATTTTGGGAGGGATGCATAAAGAACATTCCAGAATATCAGTTAGCAAAAAGAATAGAGAGGAGGGGACACAGACACCCCGAGGAAGCCTATTACACCTCTGTATATAACAGTGATAAGGGGCACGCTGCAGGAAGGGAGAGGGCAGAGCACCTGCGTGTAGTAGTAGTAGTAGTAGTGCTGCATATATACAGTACGGCCGGAATAGGATGCGCTAATGAAAGCGGAACAAGTGGTGCTCTGGAGATAAGGGGGAACTGACAGCCAGCCGGGCTGGGCAACACATGACAAGTGTCAGATACAGAACACACCTAGCTGTGCTGCCTGGCAGGACACACAGCACTGGGGGTAAGGGGCGACAGGGGAAGGGAGGGATGTGATGAGGGAGGACCCCTAAAAGGCAGAGGAAATGACAATGCTGCTGCTGGCCATATATAGCGACGGGTGCATGGCTCTGCTCCTGACATCACCCAGCCACTCACACGTGAGGGGACAGCACTGAAATATATATACATCCATACCCTCCTATTACCCCATCTGCCCAGCCACACCGTTACCCCATCTGCCCCTCCACACCCCGTTACCGCACCTGCATTTCCAGTTTTACCATCTGCCCCTCCTCACCGTTGCCCCACCTGTCCTCCCACACCCTGTTGCTCCATTTGCCCCTCCTCACCCAGTTTTCCTATCTGCCCCTCCCCGCCCTGTGCTCGGCACCCGGGTCCCGGCAGCACGGAGCTGTTGCACCTGAAGTGAAACTGTCACCCAGCACGCGCTCCGTCTCACACCCAGATAAGTGACTGATGACTATTTACGGACTTCGGGCAACTTCGCCCCCTTCTTCCTGCCCCCAGCCCCAACGTCACCCATCCTCTGTGCCAGCCTGTGTCCCCAGCACCGCCCCCTCCACTAACAGCGGCAGTAGCGGTATAGGTGGAATTGCAGCCCGGGTACCGTTAGATGTGCTGGCAGCGTGACTCTCGGTGTGCTGGTCCGGAGGAGGCTGCTGTGAGTGAGTGAAAGCGGCGTCTCCTCTCCGCCTCCTGTCAGGCCCGGCCCGCTGGCTGAGTGTGTTATGCTGCAGCCTCGCCCCAGGGCGGAGTCCGACCGCTCCCAGCCACACACAGCCGCCGAGCGGGGACGCGTGAGGAGGCTCGCCTGATGATGGGGAGGAGGAGGCGGGAGAAGTGATACAGGATGATGGGGACCAGAGGGCAGCAGCGGAGACGGGGAGGGAGACGGGGTGAGGCTGTAGGAGGTGGGCTGGAGACGAAGACGGGGGGAATGGAAGTAACGGAGCAGCTGATGATGATGGGGCCGGGGGAAGCAAGGAGTGAGGTCAGGGAGTGGACTGAGTTCTAGCACAAGTGTATTTGGACACAGTAATATAATGCGTGTCTTCTATGATCAGGGAAACATGGCAATATACGGCACACACCTATTCTGTATATTAGGGCTGCCCTGCGTCGGTTTTTCCAGTATATACCTTTAACTCAGACATGTGATCCTCCCAATCTAACAAGAAGAGAAGGAGGAAGTTCCCCTAATGTTGAGCGTTGGCACCTGGAAGGACACATGGGTGATTGGGTGAATATTAAGGTCTGTGCAAACTTCAGGTCACATGGGTGCCCTGTATTTCTCGTTTGACAATGGGCACCATACGTAATACGTTGTGTCTGTGTCTGCCTTGTACATGTGAGGTATGAATATCAGGAATGGGTATGTAATGCCGGCTGTCAGAATGCCTCCTGTCACAATACCGACAACGGCATCGCGATTGTTGGTATCCTGACGGGTCGGGTAAGTATACCTACACTCTCTCCATCTCCCCCTAACCCTCCCTTCTTGTAGCCTAACCCGCCCCACCATGCATCCTAACTCTCCTGTTAGTTCCTAAATGCAAGTCCCCCCCCTTCATGCCTAAACCTAATCCTCCCCCCTTAATGCCTAACCCTAACCCCCCCCCCAGTGGTGCCTGACCCTAATCCCCCCTCCTAGAAGTCCTACCCCAAAACCTAACGCTAACCCCGCTATGCTACCTACACCTAACACATCCCACCCCCCGCAGCTAACACTACGGATGCCCCAGCTTACCTTCGTTCGGGCACACGTCCTCCTGGATTCCGGCGTTGGGATTAAGATAGACGTTGGTATTTCAACACCTATCTAAACTCCCTTGTCAGGATTCCAGTGACGGCATAGCCTGTCTCCTAACTACATCCCGATTATCACTGTCAGTTGACAGGGAAGTAACTAGAACTTTGTGGGCCCCTTAGCTAAATTTTTAAAGGGCTCCCCCAACTCAGGTCTCAATCGGAGTGTATACATGTTTTTATATATATATATATATCACTGTATGTAATATATTATTAATGGGAATATTATATTTATAAATCATCAGTTTCATGATGGAGGCAGCAGCAACATAGTTTTTCACTCACATCACAGGCAGTCACTGCCTGTGGGGCCTATTCATCAACACTAAAATAACGTTTTTAAGGACATTTTCCTTAAATAACGTTATTTTGGAATTAATGAACAGACTTAGCACAGGAGATATCACAGATATCTCCTTGCTAAGTTCCCCTGCGTTAATTTCCACACTCCCCATACATTAGTATGGGGATGTGGAAATTGTGGTATTCATCAAATTCCGAAAATTATGAATTTTCGGAATTTGATGCAGTTACTATTCGCCACTGTGAGGTGGCGAATAGCAGAATCGACTTACCTGTATCCGCGTGTGCAGGTCCCCCGACGAGTCCCTCCGGCGCTCTGCTCCATCCTCAGGCTCCGGAGGCTGGTCGGACATGTGTGCTCCCCAGCAGAGCACAAGAAAGTTTAGAAAAAGAAAAAAAAAGTTTTTTTTCTTTTTCTAATCTGTCATGTGGTCTGCTGGGAAACCACATGACAGACCAGCAGGACGGAGACGGAGGCTGCTGCACGGACAGGTAAGTCGGGGGGGGGGCAGGTGAGCGGAGGGGAGTCGGGGGGGTACACTACCTTAACGCATCTGTAGGCAGTGCTGCGCATGCGCTGGTTTTACAGATGTAACAGCGCATGCGCAGCACTGTTTCCAGATGCGATAAGGTAGTGTAGGCAGAGAAAAGTATCTATTTCCCGAAAAGCTGTCATCGCAAAAATGACAGCTTTTCGGAATAGATACTTATGGAGAGGTGGAATGATGAATTCCACCTATAATTAGGTAGAACTCCATGCGAGTTCTAAACCTAATTATCTCCATCGAATTTTTAGGTTTAATGAATAGGCCCCTGTGTCTTAAACTTTACTCACTGAAGCAGCCGCTGCCTTGCTAACCCTGCTCCTGCACCACACGAGTCCCTCCCGGCCCTCCTTGCCCACCGCTCAGAGAGGAGAGAGACTCGTGAGATGACGACATCAACATCTTGCGAGAAAGCTAGCTCTACAGACTGTGGGGCGCAGTGGATGGAAGGACAATGTCAGTGAGTGACACTATAGTTCGCTCAGACACCTGCACCCCCCCTGACCATTCGCCCAGCCACCTGGTCTTTTGCCTGGGGAGTTTTAAAAGAAAAAAATCATCAGGGGGTTGCTTGCTTGGCTGGCGGGCCCCCTAAGCTGCCGGGCCCCATAGTAAGCGCACCCCTTGCACCCTCTATAGTTACGCCACTGTCAGTTGATATTCAGTTGACACCCAAAGCTAAATAGATTGTAAGCTTGCGAGCAGGGCTCTCTTACCTTTCTGTTTTTTATTAACCAGTTTTGTTTTATTACTGTTTTGTTCCCAATTATAAAGCACAAGTGAATATGCTGGAGCTACAGTATATAAATAAATGTTAATACATTTTAATAATAATAGATTGTGTTGCATTGTCATCCAGGTAAACCTTAATATATAAAAATAAATGTCCTGACTCACTGACTCATCAACGCCCCCCCAGCCCAAACCCCTGGACCTAAAAACATGTAATCCTTGGAGTATATGCCTTCCATGATAGACACCCACTAAGCAGGGATTTTTCTAAATTCAAAAGAAAGAAAGTGTGCTAACAATAGTGCTCTCAGTGCAGCCTGTGTGTAATTTGTTTCAGCTGCTAATAAAGAAGAATGTATAGGTGCTTCAAAAATTGCAAAGCATAATTGGCTATGCAGCACACATTACAGAAAAATGAATGGATCAAAATTTTATATCACTTGTCCCGGTGCCAGAATCCTGACCACTGGCATCCCGACGGACTTAGGGTTAAGGGGAGGGTTAGGGTCATGCACTAGGGGGAGGGTTAGGCTGCGGGGGAGGAGGGTTTGGCTGCGGGAAAGGTGGTTAGGGGGAGGGCTAGGCTACTTACCTTCAGTCATCGGGATTCTGACTGGATGCTGCTGTTGGTATTCTGACCATCAGGGGCAACGATGGAGTGATGGGTGGTGTAATCCGTGCTGCTTGTTGGAGACTGCTGGCAGAGTCTGCCAGTAGTACAGTGGGGAACTTGAGCTGATGAAGTTAAGGCAAGGCATCGTATCTGTGGCTCCTCATCTGGAAACTCTCAGGAAGAACATGAGGGTCCACTTGAGGGATGATGTCCCCGCTGGGCAATTCTCCGAATCCTACTCAAAATAGGGGACTGAGAGTGTCCCGAGTCTGAGGGAATGGTGACCCTCCCTGCAGGCCTAGGCACAGCAGTGAAGACCCTAGCAGACCTCACAGACAGGATATACGCTGATAATGCAATGACCAAAATAGTCAATGGACTGGCTGTGCGAGTATGCCATTCTGACCCCCAAGAGCGACATGGCAATTGCAATTAATGACACTCTACTTCTCGTTGAGAGGACAGAAATGGAGTATAGGTCTGTGGACTCGGTAGTACAAATGGATTATGCAGTCCACTACCCCATGGAGTTCCTCAACACCCTCAACCCTCCTGGCCTCCCAGACCACAAGCTTCTCAAAATGGGGTCTCCAGTGATGTTGCTGTGGAACCTCAACCCACCCAAACTCTGAAATGGCACCAGGCTGCAAGTAAGGCCCTCCACAGGAACATTATCGAGGCCACAGTGTTCACTGGCTGTGCTCAGGGAGTGGGTGTTCATACCACTCATACCATCAGAGTACCCCTTCGAATTCAAAAGCCTGCAATTCTCCCTCAAGCTCTGCTTTACAATGAGCATCAAAAAGTCCCATGCGCAGTTGCTGAAGGTGACTTGAGGGCGGACTGCTTTTCACATGCTTTTCACATGGACAGTTCTACATGGCCTGCTCCAGAGTGAGCTCACCCAGCAGCCTGGTGATCCTAGCACCTGAGGAGAGAACCACCATTGTGGTTTACAAATAAATCATTGAGTAGAGAAAAAAAAGTTTACATATGTCTTATAACCTACCTCCAATTCATTCATATAAAAAAAAAAAGTTTAAAAAACTCAATTTATTTAAATGGATACTACCATGCTCCTTTACTCCAGAGGCATAAAATGAACTAAGTACATAATCTAAGTTAAAATGGGATGAAGGAAATGGAAATTGTAAATCTCTAAGGCAGGGCTGGCCAAAAGGTCGATCGCAATCTACCGGTAGATCGCGGAGCTCCCGCCGGTAGGTCGTGACCAACCTGCTGCAGTTCCTGTGAATGCTGGTCTCTAAAGTGATCAGAGACTAATTAAGCCTCTGATCACTTCAGAGGCCAGCGTTCCAAGCGATGCAGTGCGCGGGAACGTGGGTGATGTCACCCCAGTCTCCCGCGATGTGAAGAGCCTGCGTGCCTGGATCTAATTAGATGCAGCCAGCGGCAGGCAGTGGATGGCTACGCGGGAGCGCTGGCCAGGTAAGTAATGCACAGTGGAGGAGGCATCAGTACTGGGGGCACAGCATAAGGGGCATTAGTGGGGCACTGCATAAAAGGCTCAATGGGGGACACTGCATAAAGGGCACTGTATAAGGGGCACAACTTGGGCACTGCATAAAGGGTTCAATGGGGGGCACTGCATAAAGGGCACTACTGAGGGCACTGTATAAGCGGCACTGCAATAAAGGCACAACTGGGGCCACTGTATAAGGGGCTCTAATACCCTGTGTATTGCGTAATGGGCACAACTACAGGGGAACTGCAGAAAGGGCACTACTACTGGGGGCATTGCATAAAGGGCTCTACTGTGGGCACTGCATAAGGGGCTTTAAATCCCCCCTGTATTGCATAATGGGCACAACTACAGGGGAACTGCATAATGGGCACAACTACTGGGAGCATTGTATAAAGGGCACTACTACTGGGGGCATTGCATAAAGGGCACTACTACTGGGGGCATTGAATAAGGGGTACCACTACAGTAGGCATTGCATACGGGGCACAACTACAGTGGTCATTGTATAAGGGGCACTACTGTTGGCATTGTGTATAAGGGGCACTAATGCATGTCATAACGTGAATAAGGGACACTACTATGTGGTGTAATGTGAATAAGATTGTGGTGTTGTGTGGCGTAATTTGAATTGTGGATACTATATGTGATTTCGCCAGGACCGACTCCCACGTCCCTTGCTGTGAGGTCAAGCCCCCTCTTTTTGCATACCACGCCCCCGGTTTTTGGCTCGGTAGATCACGAATAGGTTATAAAGGTAGATCACCGAGTCCAAAAGTCTGGCCACCCCTGCTCTAAGGTCTACCCGGGTGAAACCATGCACATCAGCTGGGGTATTGTATAAGTACTGGGTGACAGGGCAGAATTAATCTAAAAGGAGAAAACCAAGGGTAAAGTGTACTTAGTTTGCTGTACCCTGCTGATGACAGTGACAATGGTGGCATGATACTTACCCTCTTCCACAAAATCATGATGGCAGGAGTCTCCCTTAAGCTCATGCTGGTCTAGGATCATCTGCTGTAGAGTGGGTGCCTTGGGCAACAGCTGGTTCATAACTTGGTGGGTGATTAAATTAGGAGGCGTACCTTCTTTTTGCCTGAGTATGTTTATCTTGTTGAGAAGAGAGGCTCATGGCACTTGCAAGATTGTGAAAGTGACTAGGGCAAGCCAATCCTCTCACCAGTAGACAGGAGTGTGCAATTTTTTTTACATTTCCAGACACTGCCCGTCCGGAATTATTGACAGTCCAAACTCTGGACAGATGTCCTGAATTAGGGATGGACATCGTAAGCCCGGCTTGGAATGGTTACTGCGCTTCTGACATCATATCCAACAATGCAGCTTCACATCCATTTCACATGCCTTAGGCACCACAGATAATTGAATGATAATATAAACTTAATGTTTATACTAAAACTTTGTCAGAATTTTTCTTGCACCCTATATGTCCCCAGGTGCCCATTAATTGATATGCTTTGGGAGCTTCTGTCTTTTTAAGCATATAAGCTAGCAGGTCTCAACTTAAGAAAAACAAGCACAGTTTGTGTATAAAATCCATGTGATACCTGGTGGCAAAGGATGCAGAGCAATTCTCATGTTTTTGTTAGTCCCTTGTAGGGACTGGCTAGAAGGAAAGACTTAGACGGAGTTGTCCAGATTGATATTCCCTGAGATTAAATGAAATCCAGTCTGGAGTTTAATTAGGTGAATGCAGAGTGTGGCCACATACCTCAGGGGCCGTAAATAGTTGAGTGCCATGGACTAAAGTATTTATAAATAAATAAATCTACCCATCTGTATATATAAAACTTGGTGTGTTATATTGAGATAGAGCCAACCAACATGATTGGACACAGTAGATCAGTCTTGTAGTATCCAGAGCATAATTATCAGTTATCTATATAGCACACACATATTCTGCAGTGCTTTACAGAGAAGAGAATATCTGGCAAATCACTGCCCCAGCAGAGCTTGCAATCTATGTTCCCTACCATGTGTACACACACATACTAGGGTTATTTTTTTCTTTGGGAGTTAGGGCCATGGTGGGAATTGAACCCATGTCCTCAGTGCTGTGATGCAGTAATGCTAACCATTAAACCATCTTTGATGAACTACTATAATACAGAACAGATAATAGTAACCAATGCACCACAACATTTTCTATATTATATTGTTATTTGTCCAATTATAGCACATTGGAATATGCTGGTGCTATATAAGTAACTAGAAATTGTGGGCAATCATCCGACGGGTTGCAAGTGTGTCTTCCTCTCACCCAGTCACAAGCTCTGTAGTCTGTCCTGGTCCATACTCCCAGGCCTGGGGCCATGGCACCTCCGGGCTGGGACTGTTGGTGACTCAAACTGGGAGCTCTTCTATCAAGTGTGTCGGGACAGGTGCGGTGCTGTTGAGCTGTGTGGGCACACTGAGTTCTGGAATCTGGGCCAGGGCTGCTGTTTTACACTGAGCTCTTCTCTATTAGTATAGCAATGGATATGTGGTGTAGACAACAGGCGCTTCCTTTATGTTCGAGAGAGAAAATATCTTTTAGGAGATCAATGTAAAATATATAAAGAAATATACATCCCTTGGTGGTCTGGATGAGTGTTCTTCTACTTCTGCTTTTTCTTAATTGATGGATTTCCTCAGAAGGAAACAATCTCAATTTGTGATGGACTTGCAAAACAAAAAATTGAACAAACTCTTATTTGGCCATCAAGATAAAAATAAAGAAGAATCAGTTAAGATAAAGTTCAATGATGAAGAAATAGAAATGTCGGATGATAACTTAGAAACGGCCATGGATCGGTTGAGTGACTGTTGAGTGACTGTCGCATTAAGGAAAACAAATTATGGTGGGAAAAAGCAACTCTAGAAAAAGTACACTTCCGAACAGATCATCCCTAAAGGTTTAAGGTTGAAGAAATTACCTTCATTTCAGGATGTGACAGAATTGTTCGAAACTGAATAGACCAATATCTTAAACACATGCTCCTTCTCCCTCATGGAGCTTATTCTTAGAGAAAAATGGGAGAAATTGAGGGAGATTAACAAAAGAATAGAGGTGTTACAAACACTCATCCACCCCTACAGCATTATACCATACTTTGCGCCATTAGAACAGGAGATGACCAAGAAGATAGCCAATAATAGGGAAGACCTTATAAAGAAGAAAACAATAGAAACTACAAAGAGATTATGATTTCAACAAGTTTGGCATTACAAAAAAGAACAATAAATGAGGAAATAATAAACAAAAACAATCCTTATGTAGATCTGAAAAGAAACAGAATGAAGTGATTGAGTTTTCATCTCCAGAAGAACATCAGTCTAGAAAAAAATGGTTAGTCACTTGAAAGCAAATAAATAACAAAAGTAAACAGCTGCTTGATTCTAGATATGGATACCAGAACCAAGGAAACTCCAGCTTTCGGATAAAATCAATCCATTATAGACAACACACATATCCACCCGGCTATCATCAAAACACCTACTAACCCAGAAGATATGAACAAAACTGGAGAAATTACAATCACCTTGATCAATACTATAAAAGATCAACACCCACTAGATCATGCTCTTCGATAGAGAACTATCAACACATTTCAGACATCTATTCCTCCAACATTGGAGAAACAGTGAAAAGATCAATTATCCACAAGATCTCTAGAGGCCAAGGAGAGGCCCCAATAAACAGACATCCTTTGGAGTTAGGCCCAGAAGTACAACTAGGGAGGATTCACACCAAAAAGACCGAACACCAAAACTAAAAAATGACCAGGAAGACAGAAGATTGAAATACAGGAGAGGTTGAGACTCTAACAACTGGAGATCCTTTGAAGTCAGATCCAGAAGCACAGCTAGAGAGCATTCACACGAAAGAGACTGAGCACCGAAATAAAGGGATGACAGAAGAAAAGACCATTTGGACAGAAGAGAACTCATCGACCTTCTTCAAGTAAACTCTCCTTTTTTAGAACAAAGGAAGGACCATCGCAGACTATCCCCATGAAAAAGAGTCAGAAGAACATCGGACAGGGAAGGGAGAAGAAGACTTTAATACGATCAATCAGCATAAAACTACATATAAAAAGAATAAACGGGGATGTAGGGCGGGCAAAAAAAACTGAGCTAAGAAAAAGAAGGAAGAAAAGAATAAAAATTGAAAACCCATTTAATAGTAACACAAGTCAGGAAAACAGCCACATCTAAATTCTTAGCAAGAGAGTACTCACAAAATTTAAAGAAAAAGTTCTCACCAAAGGCCTTAAGTATGCCTCTACTTTGGTAACAGATGATTTTGAAAAACTTGTAGATGTTCAAAAATTTAACAGAAGAATAACTTTGAAAAAAAAATTGCCTTCAAAGAGAAATAAAAAGATGAAGAAAACTACTTGGAGGAAACAGCACCAATAGTTATCACCATCGAAAAATTATCACCCAAAGAGAAAGAAATCCAAGTTTTACAACACACATGTAAAAGGAAACTACATAGACACTTTTTAATAAACTTCTTAAAGACTTTGAAAATTTAAAGAAGAAAAATATGAAACATAACAAGGGATGTCTTCAAAAAGATTCAAGATCTAAATTGTGACAGTCAAAAAATTTTTGGAACAGCAGATGCCACTTCACTATACACCTGCATACTATACAACATGAAAAAGGCCTTGAAGCAGTCGCATGGTTGTTAGCAAAATCTCAGAACCAAGAAAACTTTTTATCATGGAAGCCATCAGGTTATTTAGGAAAATAATAAAAACACATTTGAGGGAGAGTACTACCTACAAAAGAATGGGACAGCGATGAGAACACAATTTTCCCCAAGTTACGCCAGCTTGTTCATGGCATTTTTGGAGGACAAGAAGATCTACAGTGACGTAACTTTGGGCGTAAATCTTACTACAGGGCATCGGTATATAGATGACAGTTTGTTTGTCTGGAGCAGTGACGAAGATTCCCTTAAAGAATTTTCCAACAGTCTGTACCTAAATGACATGAATATAGCCCTTACATTCTCATATAGCCCCGACAGGCTGAATTTTTTGGGATATTACCATCTACATTGAGAACAACACCATCCAAACTATGACTTTTCACAAACTAATGGATGTCAACTCCTACATCTTCATTGATAGTCAGCATCATAAATTTTGGTTGAAGGGGGCCCCAAATGCAAATTTCTGAGAATGAAAAGGACCTGCAGTAATAACACTGCATGCCAGCAACAGATGAAAACCAACTTCATCTCAAAGGGATATGATGAAGAACAACTAACAAAAATAATAGAACAAACACAGAATGAAGACAGATCTACTCTCCTTAATAATAAAAAAAGGGACGAAAAATAAAAATTGGAAAGTACAATTAATCAGTTTGCATTTATTAAGATCGACGCCCAACACAAGATATAGAAAAAATCTTTAGGAAGCACTGGTACATCCTCCAAAAGGACCCTGTCTAAAAGAACCTCATACCCGATAAACCCAAATTCATTTATCAAAAGGCAACCAATCTGAAATATCATGTTGTGCATAGCTCACACGCAATTCAATATGCACAAAAGGATTTCAAGGTGCAGATGCTGCATGGGATGCAAATACACTGGAAGTGAGACCCCCAAATACATGGAACACAGCATTAACAATGTTACAATAAAAATGAAAGATTTTATAATGTGTCACACCACAAACGTGATATATCTGGTGGGGTGCACATGTGGACTTATCTACAGAGCTTTAAAAACCCATATATCAGAAAATTTGCGTAAGGCCTCACAACTCATAATCTTTCCAATCAACATAGAAATATAATTTTATGCATGCTTTTTTCGGCAGAGTATGATTTATTTATACTCACGTAGGCCATTTATAATCATTACAATAATAACAAAAGGAGGCAAATACCGATTTTCTAAAATATTTATGACTAATCCATTCTTCCATTTATGTTATTAATCATTTTACCTCTTATAGCTGAAAAACAACATGGATATGTTATGTTTGGAAACAAGCCCTCAGCACTGTTGGTGACATTTTAAACTACAACTTCTAGAATTCCTTGAGAAGATTATACCACTCATGAATGTTAATAAGAATGGGACTATATCACCCAGAATTCCAGCCTATGTCCAACATCCTTGGGTCCCCTTTAAGGTTAGAAAAATTACATTTCCCATAAACACCTTTGCACCACTTATGTCTCTCGCTACTTCCGGTCTCCTAAACAGGCCAATCACTTTGAGTGGTGGGTCCAGAGACCTCTTCTACAGGACCCAGAGGGCAGGGGCATATCTACCCCTTGCCAGGCGCCGACCAAGGGGGGGTGGCGCCCGGCGCTGACACCTGCAGCCAAGGAAGCAGAATCAGGAAGGGGCTGCCAGACTGGAGTCCAGGCATGCTTCTGGATCCTTCCCTGTCTAGATATCCAGGGCCGGGCAGCCGGTGGGATTTGCCGGCAGCTGTCTAGTACAATGAATAAAGTTTTTTTTACTTTTGAGACAGGGACACTGAGGACCCGGACATGGCATGATGAGAACAGCCACAGGGTGACATCTAGATGCCCAGAGGTGGTAAGTATCTGTGGCTGCAGGGGCTGCATGAGGGGGGCAGGAGCTAGAGAGACAGAAGGAGGTGTTGGAGCTAGAGAGACAGAAGGGGAGTTGGAGCTGGGGGACAGAGGGGGGAAGGGTTGGCTGATGTAACATATGCGAGCTGACTGGGGAGACAGAAGGGGGCTGGCTGATGAAACAAGGAGGTACTGGCTTTTGAAACATGGTGGCTGGCTTGGGAGACAAGGGGGGCTGGCTGGTGAGAGAGAAGGGGGTACTGGCTGATGGAAACAGATGTGGAGCTGACTGGAGAGACAGAAAGGGCTTCTAATTATATCCATCATAATTTTTTATATTAAATTAATCTTTATTTTAATTTTTTGTTCTTAACGTTATAAATACAGAGTGTTATTGTTCAGAAAATATCGGGGGGAGGGCGCCAGTCTATTACTTTGCCAGTGGCGCTCGGACTCCTACATACACCCCTGCCAAAGGGAGAAGCTTCTCTACTACTGTAAGGTTCAGGGAACGGGAGACCTACTGTAAGCAGGGCCACTTCCAGTTACCGAAACCGGAAGTCAATGTACTCGGGACAATATAAACTTCACTGTGAGCACTGCTAAGGATCTCTTGAAAAAGAGACATGCGGTCTTGAAACATGTTGGCATGGTAGTGCTTACACATACCCTCATCACTAATGGCCTAAGACAGTGCCGCAACTGGTGTGTGTGGGGGGGCTAGTGACCCAGGTGTCGGACTTAGGGTGCCAGGAGGCTAGGTTGCTGCTCTTGTGGGTTTGGAGCCGCATCCCGCCACAGAGACACTGTCAGTCTAATGTGGTGCCGGTCGCAAGCCAATCAGTGCTCACGGATTGGCAGCCCATTAGCAGAAGCTGCCGGTCCGTGAGCTCCAATTGCTTCGCAAGTGGTGTCACTATACAATGACGGCAATACTGACAGTTCCCCAGTGTGTGGCAGCCCCGTCCCGCGCAACCCCGAGCTCACCCACCGCACGTCCCTGGCAGATAAGAGAAGGGAGATGGGGCCTTACTGTGGCATACTGTGTAAGGAGCCTTACTGTGGCATAATGTGTAAAGGGGCCTTACTGTGGCATAATGTAAAAGGGGCCTTACTGTGGCATAATGTGTAAGGGGCATTACTGTGGCATAATGTATATGGGGCATTACTGTGGCATAATGTATATGGGGCATTACTGTGGCTTAATGAATAAGAGGCCAACCACGGGTGCTTAATGATCATGAGTAGCAGCGTCAGGCCAGAATTGTCTGGTAACAGACAAGTCACACTAGCTCACACCACTTCCACATTCAATACAGGAGGTACCAGATGCATATCCAAAAGGTCAGTGTATCATTCTTTAGCTTCAATGGGATAAGGGAACAGAAAACGCACCAGAGTACCCCTGTTAACACTACGACACTGGACACAGCACCTCATTTTGGCTTTTGATGTCGCTAATTGGACCCTGGAGGACTGGCAACATGCGGCGTGAACCGATGAGTCATGGTTCCAGTTGTTTTGGACTGATGGTAGGGTTTGGGTGTGGCGCAGACCCCATAAGACCATGGACCCAAGTTGTCAACAAGGCTGGCTGGTAGTAGTTCCATAATTATGTGGGGTGTGTTCACGTTGCATGGGTTGGATCTGCTGGTCCGTCTGAACATATCATTGACTGCTAAGTTGCATTGCTTGATGACCATTTGCAGCCCTTCATGGACTTCATGTTACCCCACAATCATGTAACCCCACAATCCAGCAGGATAATGCACTGTGTCATTGGTCCCAAGTTGTCCAGATTCCAATGAATGGTGTGGCCACCGCGTTCACCCAAAATGAGCCAGTTGAGCATTTATGGGATGTAGTGGAGAGGTCCATTCATACACAAGATCCTGCACCTACAAATATCAGGGAGCTGTGGGAAGCTATCCAGAGGGCATGAGCCAACATCTCTTCAGTCCATTTGTGGAATATCTCTGACCATAGGCCCTCATTCAGAGCCGTACGCTCTGAGCAGAGCGCACGCTCTGAATGAGGGCCGGGCTCCATTTTCATGGAGCGTCCTCCTGGACGCTCGTATAGCTGTGGGTCACCACCCACAGGCTATACGAGCGTGCATTTTGATGGCCGCGATGGTCGTGACCATCGCGACCATCGAAATTGCGAGCCGGAGCCTGCGGTTGAGGTTTTCAACCGCAAGCTCCGGAGTGATTTTGGCTCTATCAGAGCCAAAATCACTCCCACTGACATCACTAGTGATGTCAGTGGGCCGGCTTCTGACGGGAGGCGTTCCCGTGGGAACGCCCCCGTCAGGGAGGCACGCCCACCAAAGGGGGCGTGCTGTCAATCAACATTGACAGCACGCCCTCTTTGATCGGACACAACGAGCGAAGGAAAGTCCTTCGCTCGTCGTGTCTGGCGCATGCGCACGACGGAGCTCCCTCCGTCGTGCGCATGCTCAGTGCAGACCATCGACCCACTTGCGAGCGGACAGCCGCTCGCGAGTGGGTCTGAATCAGGCCCATAGTCCGAAAGCTTTTTGATAGAAGGGTAACAGGAATAATCATAAGTGACACAGACAGACCGACATGTGAGAGTTGTATAATGAGTAAGCAAGCCCATTGCCCTTTCCAAAATCAGCAACCAGAACTGAAGCAGCCTTTGCTTTAGTGTGTTCAGACGTGTGTGGCCTGATGGAGATGAAATCAGTGAGTGGATACAGATACTTTCTAACGGTCATAGATTACTACATATGAATGACACGTTTACTTCATCAAAGCAAAGAGGAAAATAATAAATAAAATAGTATGTTATAAGAGACTAGTAGAAGCTCAAACTGGTTAGAAGATATATGTCTTGAGATCTGACAATGATGGACAATATGAAAATAGGAGTATAACAACATTTCTAAAGAAGTATGGAATTCAGCATCACCTAACAATTACATATACACCAGAACAGAATGGTAAACTAAACGTGCCAACGGTATAATTGTGGAAAGAGCAAGATCTATGCTGCATGACGCCAAGCTAGAAAACTAATTTTGAGCAGATGCATTTTTTAAGAAATAGCACCACCTAAAATAAAGCTGAAACAATATGCCAGCAGCAGAAATCGTGTCTGAGGGGGTGATTCAATTTGGGATGGAATTGCAAAGCAGCATGCAAGCAGCATTGCAAATCTGTACTTGTAAATATGCATTTGCAGCAGGAGGTGTATGACTTCCCCTGCTGCATTTGCAATCCCAGCACTGTGACCAATGTCACAGGCTGGGATAACAATTGCGACCATCAGCTTACTCAGGCAGGCCGGCTTGCAATGCCAGGAAACTGCGTCTGTGGATGCAGCCCCTGGCCTTGCCATTCCCGAAAAAATGGGGCAGAGATGCCCCCATTTCCGGGAACAATGGCCGCCCCCGTACCACCCCTTAATTGCCTCTGCCTGTCAATCAGGCAGAGGCATAAAAGGGGCTATGTGCGACCACTCTGGACGATAATCGGAAATCTAAGTTCAGCAATGCACTTGGGTGCAATGCTGAATTAGCCCGAGTTTGAAGCTGACAATACAGATATCCACACTCAACAACAAAGTAGAAGTTTTATGAGAAACAAGTAAATACCACCCAAGAGATATTCCGAAGAATGCCGGTAATATTGGCATTATAAAGCGGGGGCGGGGCAGTGATGACTCGATCATGCCGGCACGCCAATGCACCACCCTCCTCCTGGAGGGGGCTGCCAGAATGTAGGTAAGTATGACTATAGTTAAGAAGCGAAGCCACTGCAAAACAGTGAAGAATAAATGGTCTTGTCACAAAGGGATATACACAGAAATCTGGGACTGATTAAGAAAAGATCTTATCTCCGACGGTGAGGTACAGTGCATTATGTTTTGCCATTGCCACAGCACCGTAACTAGCGCTACCGGTGCCTGGTCCAGACCATGCCCCCTGCATGTGATGTCATGCGGAGGGGGTGGGGCCACAATTGCCGGTGATTACAGAAAAAGCCTGGAGCATCCACATGATGCTTCAGGGGGCTGTGGGAGCAGCGGTGTGACTGTCTGAAGCGTCCAGGCAGTACTGCTGCAGAGATTCTGGCTGCAGGGTGCCACACTAGGCACCCTGCTAGCCAGATGCAGGAGCCGTGGGTGAGCATTGGTGCTGCCTTTAGAGAGCTGCACACTGTACGCATCATCGGCCGATCTGCGTACACTGTTGCAGTTGAGATCCTTGATGAAGCAGGCCCAAAGATGCAGCAGCTATCATGTTTCCATAAATCTCTGCATCAGGCCCATAAAGCAGAAATAATATAAATGAGAACTGCAGAACACCCAGCACTTGGACGTTGACTCTGTTATAATGACAGACAGCCATCTTTCCTCCTTTACCTACACGTGCTAGTGTCAAAATACAGCTGAGCATCATCACAGTGCCCTTAAAAGTGATCAAAATACCGCAAGCAGAGAATTATGGGAAAATTAAATTTAACCTGTTTCGCCTCAGGATTGGATTATGCAATTGAAAACACGTAAGAGCTGAGATTTCTGGGAAAATGGTGTCTTGTCTCGTTACCAGGTCTGATTTTGTTGCACAGATTCGAATCATGACTCTGTACTACTCTGTATCCCTAAATTTAGTTTAGAATCTGAATCGCTCATTTCTAGTATTAATGCACATAACTACTCTGTATCCCTAAATTTAGTTTAGAAACCGAATCGCTCATCTCTAGTATTAATGCACATAACTACTCTGTATCCCTAAATTTAGTTTAGAATCTGAATCGCTCATCTCTAGTATTAATGCACATAACTACCCTGTATCCCTAAATTTAGTTTAGAATCCGAATCGCTCATCTCTAGTATTAATGCACATAACTACTCTGTATCCCTAAATTTAGTTTAGAATCCGAATCGCTCATCTCTAGTATTAATGCACATAACTACTCTGTATCCCTAAATTTAGTTTAGAATCTGAATCGCTCATCTCTAGTATTAATGCACATAACTGCTCTGTATCCCTAAATTTAGTTTAGAATCCGAATCGCTCATCTCTAGTATTAATGCACATAACTACTCTGTATCCCTAAATTTAGTTTAGAATCTGAATCGCTCATCTCTAGTATTAATGCACATAACTACTCTGTATCCCTAAATTTAGTTTAGAATCTGAATCGCTCATCTCTAGTATTAATGCACATAACTACTCTGTATCCCTAAATTTAGTTTAGAATCCGAATCGCTCATCTCTAGTATTAATGCACATAACTACTCTGTATCCCTAAATTTAGTTTAGAATCTGAATCGCTCATCTCTAGTATTAATGCACATAGCTACCCTGTATCCCTAAATTTAGTTCAGAATCCGAATCGCTCATCTCTAGTATTAATGCACATAACTACTCTGTATCCCTAAATTTAGTTTAGAATCCGAATCGCTCATCTCTAGTATTAATGCACATAACTACTCTATATCCCTAAATTTAGTTTACAATCCGAATCGCTCATCTCTAGTATTAATGCACATAACTACTCTGTATCCCTAAATTTAGTTTAGAATCCGAATCGCTCATCTCTAGTATTAATGCACATAACTACTCTGTATCCCTAAATTTAGTTTAGAATCTGAATCGCTCATCTCTAGTATTAATGCACATAACTACTCTGTATCCCTAAATTTAGTTTAGAATTCCGAATCGCTCATCTCTAGTATTAATGCACATAACTACTCTGTATCCCTAAATTTAGTTTAGAATCTGAATCGCTCATCTCTAGTATTAATGCACATAACTACTCTGTATCCCTAAATTTAGTTTAGAATCTGAATCGCTCATCTCTAGTATTAATGCACATAACTACTCTGTATCCCTAAATTTAGTTTAGAATCTGAATCGCTCATCTCTAGTATTAATGCACATAACTACTCTGTATCCCTAAATTTAGTTTAGAATTCCGAATCGCTCATCTCTAGTATTAATGCACATAAGAGTCTTATGTACAGTATAGGAAATCAGTCAGAAGCAATTTAACCCTCCTGTCACATATACACTAGACAAAAATATTAAAAACAACTTTCGCCTGTAAACGCTATACTCCCTCCTCCATTAAATGTAAAGTATATGGATACTAGATCAACATACTGGGTACCTCAATGAATTTAGAGATCAGATTACACACAGTAATACGTATTGCCAATTGAATGGTTTTTTTTTAAAGGTGATTTTTTTCGTAAGGCAGGGATAGAAAGAAAATGCAGTTGTAAACTTTATAATTAAATTCTGCAAATACAGCAGGGTTATTAAAATATTTTTTCGAATGGATTTCCAGCTGTGTGTGATATTTTTGCAGAGTATGTTACTTTGAACCTTGGACTGATGACAGCACTAGGGGAAGCGCTTATTGTAGTGCAGCCAATACAATCATCTTCCTAAAACTGCATGGTTTGAATCAATACAGAACATTTCCTTAGCTAAGCAGGAGCAGGAGGAAATTCAACTTATTCCAAAAAGACAAGTGAACATTTATGATTTACAATCACTTTTACCAGGAACATGGTAAAACAAGCATCAGTCTGCTTGCCAATCCACTTCAGAAGAAAGTAATTACACTTCTCGGGATATCTCTGGTCTTAGAAGTCTCTATAGCCTTTGAGGACTATACAGAAAATACATCAGTTCTCTTTTCCCTCTCATCTCATAAATCCTTTAGGGCTGGCTAAACTGGATACAATTTGCACTGGAAATGTATGGGCACTGTTGGCTTCATTATGCAATACTATAAACAGCACCGCTCCCTATTAACCACATTCTTTATTATAGCCTTTAATTCCTTGGTAAATAGATTTTCCCATACATATCAAGCCCCACAAATATTGTAGTAATAGCTAAGCAAACATCTAGCACAGTTCATTGGCTACCGTACTACACTTATCCCCACTACACATAAACTTGGATTTTCCAAACTACTTACAAATAGGCATTTTCCTTACCTGATACATGAAGACTAGATGAGATTTGTTATATTCAGATAGGATATATAGTACATTGGTTTCACAGTCATACGCTAGAAAGAGGATATTCTGGTATTAAATAGCCCTCTCTCACAGCTAAGGTTGGAAGCATTCATGTTGAGCTAGATGTAGAAATGGGAAAACACATTAATGTTCATAGCTCTCCTTACATTCAAGGAGTAATCAAAACACTCTGTCGTCTTCTTTAATTACCCTAATGGAGCACTTGGATGGACTTCTTGAATTATATAAAAATTAAATATTTCACCAGTCCATTACCACTTTGCAGTAACTAGTAAGGGTTTTGGAGATTTCATGTATATATATATATATATATATATATATATATATATATATATATATGTACATATATTATTTATATATTTATTTATTGCACCCCAGCATACGTGAGCATAGGCCTGGCTACATACTGGCACATAACAGAAAATAAGCAAATTAACAAAAGTAAATGTCCCAGCACTCCTTGTGCTTAACAGTCAACAGTTACAATATCTGTGGAGCTACCAGGTCCTGGCACCCTATAGCTAACCACCACCCCTGGCCTATTGCCTGGCCAGCTTATCCAGCATCAGGAGCAACAGGTGTATGAGAGTTTTAAACCCTTCCTGTGGTGCTGACTTCCTGCTGACTCTGGGCGACCTGGAAAACCCGGAATTCTATATTTCCAGTTTGTGCAGCCCAGAAAGCCTGGAATTCCAAACTTCTACTGTAGGTGCAGAATGTGCTGATCTTGTTTTCCTCTCCCTTGGAAGGAGTTGATCCCACCAGAATATGAGCAATTCAGATGAAAGACCACCCCTCTCACCACACATACCCCTTTTTGCTTTTCCAAGCTTGGGGAAGTGCACTTTTCCTTTTGCGACAGCCGAGACCATTCAGCCTTCCGAACCATCTTTCCAGGTGTGTCTTCTTCATACCCGCTGAACATGGTGTGTTCTGGCAGAGGAGCAACCATCCTTCTTTTCTTACGGACACCGGGTTCTTCTCTTTTCCGCTGCCCCGCAGACAAAGATACCCTCAAAGAACCAGTGCGACATCCGAGTGGTCTAGCGAGAAATACAGGGACCAGACTTTCTTTTTCCCAGACAGCTTGTCGCTGCGCCTCAGGAATGTGATATGTTCACTGCTTTACAACCACTCCTTCAGGTGTATTTATCTCATGCTCTATTAAGGCAGTGCTCCCTGGCAGGGTAGAAAACACATCCTGACTATTGCAAACAAAAGCTTTCACTTCTTTTCGCTGTTTTGCTGACAAGGTGTCCACCAGTGGAACTTCTGTATTGGATATAACATCTTAACATCAATATTTTTGTCTGCCATAACTGGGCAAATCGTTGCAGACTTCTTTCCTCAGACATTAATTGCACAGAGGTTCTCTCTCCAAATAGGGCTGACCATGCTTTTCCACTCTTCTCCCTTTTCCAAGGTAGGGCATTGGAAACTTTACATTGGCTTTGTCTCTGTGGTTCCTTAATGATCTCAACAAATCCTGGGAAATTGCATCCCAATATTATAGGATAGCAGAGCTTAGGACCAACCATGGTGACTACCTCATAAGTGCGCCCCTTTATGGTGAGGCTTACTCACACCTGGGAGAAATTTTCAGTAGATCCATGAACGCAGAGCACTTCAACTGACCCTGTCACCTTTTCTACTGCCCTGGGCTGGACAGCTTCTGAGATCAGGGTTAGCTCACTCTCTGAGTCTATAATAGCTGGGAGTTCTTGGCCATTCAGTAACACAGTTTACCACAATCACGGGGGTCTGGAATCCAGGGGTACCATCGTGCAAAAAGTGGGGTACATAGTGCCCATACTAGCACCCCCACACTCCATAGGCTCTGTTTTTCTGGGGCAGTCCAACCTTATATGACCTGGCTCTCTGCACTCATAGCATGGCATCTTGAATGGCATTTCCTTGAGGAGGGGTGACAGTCAGGGTCAAAGGCCAACAAGTTGCTCAATCCCTGGTTTCTTTCTGGCATTTTTGTCACATTTCCTGCAGTCTCATACTGCTCCAACACTGTAATCAATTCCTCTATATTCTGATGATCAGCTTGTATGAACCAGCGCTGCATATTCCACCCTAGGGTTTTTATACACTGGTCAACAACCACCGTCTCTACAATCTGAGTGGCATTGCGGTCTTCTGGCTGGAGCCAACTGTCTGGCGAGCTCAGCAACCTGCTTCCAAATAGGGACCACTGGTAGTAGGGCCCATTTGTGGAAGTGCTGCGCTTTCCCAGAAGGAGTGAGACCTGACTGAGCTAGAATGGCACTTTGACTTGGTCATATTTCTCCGCATTAGCAGAGGACAAATCAGCATAGGCTTTCTGAGCCTCAACAGTCAGATAGGGGACAAGTCTATTAGCCCAAGTATCTGCTGCCCATTTTAAATGCTGTGACACCCTCTCAAATATCAAATATGCCTCTGGGTCATCTGAGGCAGACATTTTCTTCAGATGCCCAGTACCTGTTATACCCATTGACTGGGTCACTATCTGTAACATGTGTTCCTCTGTCTTTTGGTGAGAGGACAACAAATTTACTATAGTGCAAAGAACGTCCTCTATTTTTATAGTGGGAGGGGTATGTACAAGTGTAGGTGCTTTTAGATAACAAGCCAGTTAACGAACACTAATAAATATATCTCTTTCTTTCAGCTAAGCAATTGTAATTCATGTTTAACACAGAAAAAGAAAACACTGCTGCTATTTTTTTCTCTCCAGCAATGCAGGGGTTAAACAGAACACAGAGAAAAAAACTTTTTTTTTCTCTTTTAGCAATGCAGTGTGTGCTTTTCTCTGCTTAGTAAACAGGGGATGTTAATTACACAGCTTAAACACTAGCTGGTGAACACACTAATCAACATTTTGATATGTATTAGCACCTTAGTAAAAAAAAAAAAGGAAAGTAACTTTTCTGTACACACACAAACAACTTTTCTTTCAGTGCACAACAAGTTACACAATGTCCTTAATATAACTGCGTTTTTTCTGGTTTGCCAACCATACTCACGTATACCGAACATTTTGCCTTGTCACTCATTTTGCTACGCTGTAAGGATCTAGCGAATACGCTGTGAGGCAGCAGTGCAGTCTACAATCACCACTATATATATATATATATATATATATATATATATTAGGGGTGTGCACCGGCCACTTTTCGTGTTTTGGTTTTGGATCTGGATCTTTCTTCGTGTTTTGGATCTGGATTGGTTTTGTCAAAACCAACCTTCGGTGTTTTGGGTTCTTGGTTTTGTGTTTAGGATCTGTATTTTTTTTAAAAAAAGCATAAAAACAGCTAAAATCACAGAATGTGTTGATTTTTCTGCTCCTATTCTATTATTAACCTCAAAAACCTTAATTTCCACTAATTTCCAGTCTATTCTGAACACCTCACACCTCACAATAGTGTTTTTATGTCCAAAAGGTTGCACCGAGGTAGATGGATGACTATGCTAAGCGACACGAGTGGGCGGCACAAACACGTGGCCCATCTAGGAGTGACACTGCAGTGGCAGACAGGATGGCAGTTTGAAAAACAAGGCCCCAAACAGTACATAATGCAAAGAAAAAAAAGAGGTGCAAGATGGAATTGTCCTTGGGCCCTCCCACCCACCCTTATGTTGTATAAACAGGACATGCACACTTTAACAAACCAATCATTTCAGCGCCAGGGTCTGCCACACGACTGTGGCTGAAATGATTGGTTCGTTTGGGCCCCCACAAAACAAGCTGGCAATTAATCTGTCCCTGCACAAACTGCCTCTACGGAGGCAAGATGTCGTCCTCATCCTACTCATTCACCGATTCCTCACCATCTTCAGTGTTGTGAACGTCCTCATCCTCACAGAGTATTAATTCGCCCCCACTGTAATCCACCACCACAGGTCCCTCTGTACGTTCTGGAGGCTGGTCTCCCTGGAAGAGTTGATAATTCATTTTTATGAACATCATCTTCTCCACATTTTGTGGAAGCAACCTCCTACGCCTTTTACTGACAAGGTTCCCGGGTGCACTAAACACTCTTTTGGAGTGCACACTGGAGGGGGGGCAACTCAGGTAAAATAGAGTCAGTTTGTACAGGGGCCTCCAAATTGCCTCTTTTTCCTGCCAGTACATGTACGGACTGTCTGACATGCCTACTTGGATGCTGTCACCGATGTAATCCTTTAACAGACAGACGCACGCTTGTCACTGCTGCTTTGAGGATGCAGGTGTGGCTACAGCCCACACAATTCACAAAGACAGAAAAAAAGAAGAATTTTTTTATTGTTTGTGGAGCGCACTTTGAGGGTTACACCACCCTTTAACAGACAGACGCACGCTTGTCGCTGCTGCTTTGAGGATGCAGGTGCGGCTACAGCCCACACATTTCATAAAGACAGAAAAAAAAAGAATTTTTTTATTGTTTGTGGAGCGCTCTTTGAGGGTTACACCACCCTTTAACAGACAGACGCATGCTTGTCGCTGCTGCTTTAAGGATGCAGGTGCGGCTACAGCCCACACATTTCACAAAGACAGAAAAAAAAGAAGAATTTTTTTATTGTTTGTGGAGCGCACTTTGAGGGTTACACCACCCTTTAACAGACAGACGCACGCTTGTCGCTGCTGCTTTGAGGATGCAGGTGCGGCTACAGCCCACACATTTCACAAAGACAGAAAAAAAAAGAATTTTTTTATTGTTTGTGGAGCGCACTTTGAGGGTTACACCACCCTTTAACATACAGACGCACGCTTGTCGCTGCTGCTTTGAGGATTCAGGTGGAATCTAGACGGGATTTGGAACCGGGGACACACTACCTCCATCAATTGTCTAAATCCCACTGCACTAATGGCGGATACCGGATGCACGTCTAACACCAACATAGCAGTCAAGGCCTCAGTTATACGTTTTGTTTCAGGATGACTGCTGTCGTACTTCATCCTCCTCGCTAGACATTGTTGGAGGGTCAATTGTTTAGTAAAAGTAGTGGTGTTCCTACTTCCTCTCTGAGATGATGAACAACGCCCAGCAGCAGCAACAGCACTAGGAGGAAGTGGTTCTTGATCTTTACCTATTTTATTTTTGCTGGAGAGTAGTGCACTTTGTGGGTTACACCACCCTTTAAGAAATGACCCAACCGGCTCTTTACTTATGGGACACAGGCGCATGCTTGGCGCTGCTCCTTTGTTGATGCACATGCAGCCACAGTGCACACAATTCACAAACACAGAAAATATTTTTTTATTTTGTTTGGAGTGTACTTTGGGGGTTACAGCACCCTTTAACGGACAAGCCAGCCGGTCCTTTACTTATGGGACACAGGCGCACGCTTGGCGCTGCTCCTTTGTTGATGCACGTGCAGCCACAGTGCGCACAATTCACAAACACAGAAAATATATATATTTTTTTTTGGAGTGTACTTTGGGGGTTACAGCACCCTTTAACGGACAAGCCAGCTGGCCCTTTACTAATGGGACACAGGCGCACGCTTGGCGCTGCTCCTTTGTTGATGCATATGCAGCCACAGTGCACACAATTCACAAACACAGAAAAAATATATATTTTTTTGCACTTTTGGGGAGCACCCCTGATGGACAGAGCACCCCCTGGACAACACTACAGCACCCCTTTAGGGCTGGGACACTGCACAGGAGTTTGGAGTGGACACTGCCCCTATGGACAACTGACTGCACTCCAGCCAGCCCCTATGGACTTTGAAGGAGTGGACACAGCCCCTATGGACAACAGCAGCACAGCACAGCACAACACTACACTGCACTAAACTACACTACACAGCCCAGCCAGCCCTAACTCCCACCCTCCCTCTTCACTGTCCACAGCCGAGTGAGAAAATGGCGCCGAAGCGGGTACCTTATATAGGATCCAAAACCCGCGAGACCCGGAAGGCGGGATGATGACGTTTTGCCTCGATTTCAGAACCAAGTCAGGCGGGAAAAGTCGAGCCTGACTCGGATCGGCCTCGGATCCGGGGGACTCGGGGGGGTTCTGATTTCAGAAATCCGAACCCGCTCACCCCTAAAATATATACACACACTCTAGCTGAAGTACATGGCATTGCCCTGGTTTAAATCTTCAAGTTATTAAGTTTTATTATGTGATGTTGTCCAATCCATGGGTCAAAGTACTGCCCGGCACACTCCGCCGTAAGATCCGACCGGGACCCCAACCACTCCAATAGGCATCCCAGATCAATTGCCACCCCTCTGTAAATTCTCATCTAAAACCATTCTGTGGAAGGCCCAGAACAGGCTCCCCAACTCAAATTTCTGCCCAGTGTACACCAAGGGGAGGTCCGACCGGGACCTCAACCCCCTAGCCTTCTTGAATCCAATGTTACCACTCTGTGAAGTTTTCGTCCAAATCCATCCAATGGAAGGCTCAGAACAGGTTCTCTGGTTCAAAGTTCTGCCTAGCGTACAATGGGAACCACCTTAAAACCTGACCAGAATCCAACTGGACCACCTCACATTGGTTTCATCCCAATCAGTGAAGCAATGTCCGAATGCCGTACTGTATATGTATATATATATTAGGGGTGTGCACCGGCCACTTTTTGTGTTTTGGTTTTGGATCTGGATCTTTCTTCGTGTTTTGGATCTGGATTTCTTTTGCCAAAACCACCCTTCCGTGTTTTGGGTTCTGGGTTTTGTGTTTTGGATCTGTATTTTTTTTAAAAAAAAGAATAAAAACAGCTAAAATCACAGAATGTGTTGGTTTTTCTGCTCCTATGTTATTATTAACCTCAATAACCTTAATTTCCACTCATTTCCAGTCTATTCTGAACACCTCACACCTCACAATAGTGTTTTTATGTCCAAAAGGCTATGCTAAGTGACACGAGTGGGCGGCACAAACACGTGGCCCATCTAGGAGTGGCACTGCAGTGGCAGACAGGATGGCAGTTTGAAAAACTAGGCCCCAAACAGTACATAATGCAAAGAAATAAAAGAGGTGCAAGATGGAATTGTCCTTGGGCCCTCCCACCCACCCTTATGTTGTATAAACAGTACATGCACACTGTAACAAACCAATCATTTCAGCGCCAGGGTCTGCCACACGACTGTAGCTGAAATGATTGGTTCATTTGGGCCCCCACAAAACAAGCTGGCAATTAATCTGTCCCTGCACAAACTGGCTCTATGGAGGCAAGATGTCATCCTCATCCTCCTCATCCACCGATTCCTCACCCTCTTCAGTGTTGTGTACATCCTCAACCTCACATACTATTAACTCGTCCCCGCTGGAATCCACCACCACAGGTCCCTCTGTACGTTCTGGAGGCTGGTCTCCCTGAAAGAGTTGGTAATTAATTTTTATGAACATCATCTTCTCCACATTTTGTGGAAGCAGCCTCCTACGCCTTTCGCTGACAAGGTTCCCGGCTGCACTAAACACTCTTTCGGAGTACACACTGGAGGGGGGGCAACTCAGGTAAAATAGAGCCAGTTTGTACAGGGGCCTCCAAATTGCCTCTTTTTCCTGCCAGTACAGGTACGGACTGTCTGACATGCCTACTTGGATGCTGTCACCGATGTAATCCTCCACCATTCTGTCAATGGTGACAGTATCATATGCAGTAACAGTAGACATGTCAGAAATTGTTGCCAGGTACTTCAGTCCGGACCAGATGTCCAAACTTGGTCCTGCCTGCCCTGCATCACCGCCAGCTGGTTGCTTAGGATACCTAAGTTTTTTCCTGGCAGCCCCAGTTGCGGGAGAAAATGAAGACGGAGCTGTTGACGGGTCATGTTCCGCTTCAGCTGACAATGTTTTTACCAGCAGGTCTTTGCACCTCTGCAGACTTGTGTCGGCTGGAAAGAGAGACACCACATAGGCTTTAAACCTAGGATTGAGCACGGTGGCCAAAATGTAGTGGTCTGATTTCAACAGATTGACCACCCTGGAGTCCTGGCAAAGCAAATGAAGGGCTTCATCCACAAGTCCCACATGCCGAGCGGAATTGCTCCGTCTTAGCTCCTCCTTCACTTTCTCCAGCTGCTTCTGCAAAAGCCTGATGAGGGGAATGACCTGACTCAAGCTGGTAGTGTCTGAACTGACTTCACGTGTGGCAAGTTCGAAGGGTTGGAGAACCTTGCACAACACGGAAATCATTCTCCACTGCACTTGAGTCAGGTGCATACCCCCTCCTTTGCCTATGTCATAGGTGGATGTATAGACTTGAATGGCCTTTTGCTGCTCCTCCATCCTCTGAAGCATATTGAGGGTTGAGTTCCACCGCGTCACAACCTCTTGCTTCAGGTGATGGTGGGGCAGGTTCAAGAGTGTTTGCTGGCACTCCAGTCTTTGACACGCAGTTGCTGAATGGCGAAAGTGGCCAGAAATTTTTCGGGCCACCCAAAGCGTCTCCTGCACGCCCCTGTCGCTTTTCAGAAAATTCTGCACCACCAAGTTTATTGTGTGAGCAAAACATGGGACGTGCTGGATTTTGCCCAGATGTAATGCCCGCACAATATTGGTGGCGTTGTCAGATATCACAAATCCCCAGGAGAGTCTAAGTGGGGTAAGCCACTGGGCGATGATTTCCCTCAGTTTCTCTAAGAGGTTGTTGGCGGTGTGCCTCTTACTGAAACCGGAGATACACAGCGTAGCCTGACTTGGAACGAGCTGGCTTTTCTGAGATGCTGCTATTGGTGATGCTGCTGTTGTTGCTGCGTAAGGTGATACATCTACCCAGTGGGCTGTCACAGTCATATAGTCCTTAGTCTGCCCTGTTCCACTTGTCCACATGTCCGTGGTTAAGTGGACATTGGGTACAACCGCATTTTTCAGGACACTGAGGACACTTTTTCTGACGTTTCTGTACAGTCTCGGTATCGCCTGCCTAGTGAAGTGGAATCTAGATGGGATTTGGAACCGGGGACACACTACCTCCATCAATTGTCTAAATCCCACTGCACTAATGGCGGATACCGGACGCACGTCTAACACCAACATAGCAGTCAAGGGCTCAGTTATACGTTTTGCTTCAGGATGACTGCTGTCGTACTTCATCTCCTCGCTAAGGACTGCTGGAGGGTCAATTGTTTAGTAAAAGTAGTGGTGTTCCTACTTCCTCTCTGGGATGATGAACAACTCCCAGAAGCAGCAACAGGAGCAGCGGCAGCAGTAGGCGTAGCAATGCAGGATCCTCCGGAGGAATCCCAGATAGGAGAGTCAGTCATGCCAGAGACATGGCCTACAGGACTACTTACGATCCTGACTAAGGAGGAAATTGACGAGGAGGGAGTAGACGGTGTGGTTTGCAGGTGCTTGGACACAACAGGACAATGGGATTTAGGTGTCCCTGGACTGCTTACGGTCTTAGCCAAAGTTTCTGAACTTGACAGTAACTTTTTATGAACGCGCTGCAGGTGCCGTATAAGGGAGGATGTTCCCAGGTGGTTAACGTCCCTACCCCTACTTATTTCACCTTTACATATGGTACATATGGCAAGACAGTTGTTGTCCGGAATTGGACAGAAATATTGCCAGACCACAGAGGTGGAATGTTTGGTCTTCTGCCCAGGCATGACCGTGATGAGCTTTTTCATCCCACAGACAACAACTGTCTCCCCCGGAGCCTGATTTAAACAAACCACATCACCATCAGAATCCTCCTCGCCAACTTCCTCCTCAGCGCCAGCTACACCAGTATCCTCATCCTGTTGTACTTCAACAGTGACATCTTCAATTTGCATATCAGCAAGTGGACTGTGGGTGCTCCTTTCAGCACTTGCAGGGGGCATGCAAATGGTGCAAAGAGCCACCTTTTCCCGTCCAGTGCTGGGAAGGTCAGGCATCGCAACCGCCACCACACTTGGACTCTCCTTGGGGATTTGTAATATCTTCTTAGAACGCACAGTTCTTCGCTGTGCTTTTGCCAGCTTAACTCATTTGATTTTTTTAGCGGGAGGAGGGCTTCCATCGTCATGTGAAGCTGAACCACTAGTCACGAACATAGGGAAAGACATTAGCCGTTCCTTGGCACTCCGTGTCATAAATGGCATATTGGCAAGTTTACGTTTCTCTTCAGATGATTTAAATGTTTTTTTTAAGGTCATTTTCCAGAACTTTGTCATTTGGGATTGTATGTGCCCTCTACTATGACATTGGGCATCGGCCTTGGCAGACGACGTTGATGGCATGTTATCGTCTATGTCATGACTAGTGGCAGCAGCTTCAGCACTAGGAGGAAGTGGTTCTTGATCTTTCCCTATTTTATTTTTATCGGAGAAAGTTTAGTCCTCCATTTATGTTATATTGATTTGATATATACGTGCGGCTAAGGCGCACACAAACACAGAAAGTGTTTCTTTATTTTTGCTGGAGAGTAGTGCACTTTGTGGGTTACACCACCCTTTAAGAAATTAGCCAGCCGGCTCTTTACTTATGGGACACAGGCGCACGCTTGGCGCTGCTCCTTTGTTGATGCACGTGCAGCCACAGTGCACACAATTCACATATACAGAAAATATTTTTTATTTTGTTTGGAGTGTACTTTGGGGGTTACAGCACCCTTTAATGGACAAGCCAACCGGACCTTTACTAATGGGACACAGGTGCACGCTTGGCGCTGCTCCTTTGTTGATGCACGTGCAGCCACAGTGCACACAATTCACAAACAGAGAAAATATATTTTTATTTTGTTTGGAGTGTACTTTGGGGGTTACAGCACCCTTTAGCGGACAAGCCTGCCGGCCCTTTACTAATGGGACACAGGCGCACGCTTGGCGCTGCTCCTTTGTTGATGCACGTGCAGCCACAGTGCACACAATTCACAAACACAGAAAATATTTTTTTATTTTGTTTGGAGTGTACTTTGTGGGTTACAGCACCCTTTAACGGACAAGCCAGCTGGCCCTTTACTAATGGGATATAGGCGCACGCTTTGCGCTGCTCATTTGTTGATGCACGTGCAGCCACAGTGCACACAATTCACAAACAGAGAAAATATTTTTTTATTTTGTTTGGAGTGTACTTTGGGGGTTACAGCACCCTTTAACGGACAAGCCAGCCAGCCCTTTACTAATGGGACACAGGCGCACGCTTGGCGCTGCTCATTTGTTGATGCACGTGCAGCCACAGTGCACACAATTCACAAACAGAGAAAATATTTTTTTATTTTGTTTGGAGTGTACTTTGGGGGTTACAGCACCCTTTAACGGACAAGCCAGCCAGCCCTTTACTAATGGGACACAGGCGCACTCTTGGCGCTGCTCATTTGTTGATGCACGTGCAGCCACAGTGCACACAATTCACAAACACAGAAAATATTTTTTTATTGTGTTTGGAGTGTACTTTGGGGGTTACAGCACCCTTTAGCGGACAAGCCAGCCGGCCCTTTACTAATGGGACACAGGCGCATGCTTGGCGCTGCTCCTTTGTTGATGCACGTGCAGCCACAGTGCACACAATTCACAAACACAGAAAATATTTTTTATTTTGTTTGGAGTGCACTTTGGGGGTTACAGCACCCTTTAACGGTCAAGCCAGCCGTCCCTTTACTTATGACACAGGCGCACGCTTGGCACTACTTTGTTGATGCACGTGCGGCTACTGTGCACACAATTCACAAACACAGAAAAAATATATTTTTCTTTTGCACTTTGGGGGGAGCACCCCTGATGGACAGAGCACCCCCTGGACAACACTACAGCACCCCTTTAGGACTGGGACACTGCACAGGACTTTGGAGTGGACACAGCCCCTATGGACAACTGACTGCAAAACACAGTCCAGCCAGCCCCTATGGACTTTGGAGGAGTGGACACAGCCCCTATGGACAACAGCAGCGCAGCACAGCACAGCACAGCACAGCACAGCACAACACTACACTGCACTACACTACACAGCCCAGCCAGCCCTAACTCCCACCCTCCCTCTTCACTGTCCACAGCCGAGTGAGTAAATGGCGCCGACGGGGGTACCTTATATAGGATCCAAAACCCGCGAGACCCGGAAGGCGGGATGATGACGTTTTGCCTCGATTTTAGATCCGAGTCAGGCGGGAAAAGTCGAGCCTGACTCGGATCGGCCTTGGATTGGGGGGACTCGGGGGGGTTCGTATTTCAGAAATCCGAACCCGCTCACCCCTAATATATATATATATATATATATATATATACATACAGTATATACACGTTTGTGTGTGTATATATATATATATTTATATACCTAAATATAGATCTCTTAAGTGGGTTGTGTGGAGCAGAGGTTGATGGGGGGGGGGCAGAGATACTGTATCTGTGTAACGGGCCCCAAGATTTCTGTTGCCGGCCCTGTGCCCGGCCGGTCAAAACCGGCAGCTGTGAAATAGGCCTGACTGTGCAGCTGCTTACCGGGCAGTCAGACTGTTGACTGACTTAGCGGCAGCTGCGGGTGGAGCGCGGCAGGCAGCTGGCATCCAGCGACAGTCTCCTTTTAGAAGAAACATCACAGTGGAAGGGGCGTAGCGCAGGTAGTCAGCGCGCCGTTGTTTAAAATGACTGTGCATCTACTTGCCGGGTAGACAGGCTGTTCACTGATCCGGCTGTAGCTTCAGAGCTGCGGGTGGGATGCCGGCAGCAAGTGTCCAGCAGTCATCTCCTTTCCAAGTATCACCACTAATTCAATTTTCCAGATTCATTGGTGACATCACGGGGGGAGGGGCTTAGCGTTTGCAGGTCCAAACATACAAGGTAATAAACGTCAATTGGCACATCAGTCACAATATTTAGGACAGAACATATTACAGCAATACAGCACCAGCATCTCCTGCAGCCACATGCATTGTATGAGAGATCACAGTACCACAAAATACTTATTTCACAATACTGTGCTACTGCTACATAAAACTGGTCGGACATCCGTTTTAATGGTAATTTAAGGGATTCCTTAGCATGTTTCATTGTGTGAAATTATCTCAGTCCGCAGGATTCTATATGTCATTATCTTAAGGTGGATACACACTGCAAAGATATATCAGCTCTGCAGATGATGCCGACGCGGTATGATGCTGACGCGGTATTCGGTGAACGATGTCGTTCACGGACATATCGCTGATACACACTGGCCGACAGGCACCAGATATATTGGCCGATCAATTGATCGGCCAATATATCTGTCAGTGTGTGTACCCAGCATTGCCAACAGATGGAAACATATAGGGGTCAATCCAATTAGGAGCGAGTTTGCGAAATTGTGTTTGCTTAATGAATACACACATCGCATGAATTTGTGCACCCGAGAAATTGGAGAGTCATTTAGAAATGCCAGTCTGTGATACTTGTGGAGCAGAGATGGACTTGTAGCTCCTCTTTTTTCACTGCTCCCGACAGGTCAGTTAAACCTCTTGCTGGGGCAATAAACAATAAGTGTTTGTTTATCTGTGGGGGCACACATGCGGCCTCCATAGCCGCGCACACACGGCCCCCATAACCACGCACACACACGGCCCCCATAGCCGCACACACACTCGGCCCCCATAGCCGCGCACACACTTGGCCCCCATAGCCATGCACACATACGACCCCCGTAGCCGTGCACACACACTGCCACCATAGCCGCGCACACACACGGCCCCCATAGCCGTGCACACACACAGCATCCATAGCCGCGCACACACACTGCCGCCATAGCCGCCCACACACACGGCCCCCATAGCCGCACAAAAACACTGCCCCATACAGTAGCTGCACGCACACACACACTGCCTTACTGACATTAACACCCCTTACTGACTGATACCACTTTCTGACACAGACCCCTTACTGACACTGATAAAAACACACTTACTGACTGATACCCCTTACTAACACACACACTAATACTGACTCACAGTTACTGACACCACTTACTGACACACACACACTTACTAATACTGACACACAGTTACTGACACCACTTACTAACACACTTGCACTTACTGTCAAAGACTTTTTCATTTATTATGCATGCACACAGCACATGAAGAGACACAACCTCACCCCATCTCCCCCCACTCCCCCCCTCCCCCCCTGTTGGCGACAGGTGGGTGCAGTGCCGTCTGGGGCAGATGAAGCCAGGAAGCCACCCCCTTCAATGCACTGCAGAATACAGTGCAGAGTGCAGACACTCTGGGAACGGTTTACAGAGGCTAACCTCTGTAGAGGATTTCCGACTATATGCTATCTAGTTTTGGCCAGGCCCCTTGGGACCTGCCGGGCCCTCGGCGGCCGCTTATGCTGCCTTGCGGAAAATCTGCCCCTGTGGGAAACAGTGTGTGTGTTTTTTTCTCTTGGGGCCGAGTGTGTGTGTGATTGTCTCGTGGGGTACCGATAGTGTGACTTAGTAATGTTAAAATCTTGTTCGATGCGCTGTGAGTTAAAAATGGTTAAAAATCGTTGGTGTTTACAAATACAGGGCCTGATTCAGAGCCAGACGCTATTTGTGCTCGCTCGTTCAGAAAAAAAGGCCGGCTATTTAAATTGAGCGCTCGCTCTTTGCGGTCTGTTGACGCCTCTATGTCTGAGTGAGCGAACGAAACATGCGCTCGCTATTTTGTAAAGACGCCCCCTGGCCGCTCGCATCCTACGTCATCTCCGCTATTTATTTGATTAATCGAGTACATCGAAAGGCGTCTGAACTGCTCGCAGTGCTTGTGGTAGGATTTTCCTACCGCAATCATGCGAACAGTTCAGGCTAAGAAACAACCAAGTGACGTGGTCGATGACGCTGCTTTGTTAATTATGCACACCCTTAAAATGCCCCTTTTGACCGTTTGGCACGCCTGCGTTCGGATCTCCACTCCCCGTTTTCAAGCACCTTCCCCTGTTACCACCCACAAACTCCTCATCCTGTCACTCAAATTAGCAGGCACTAGCTATTTGGCGAGCGCTCGATTTCCGATCGCACTGACTGGTTGGCACATGTGCATTACGACCCATACGCATGCGCAGATGTACGCACATCGCTCGGAGCGAATGAGCGGCCGCTTACAAGGGACTCTGAATCAGGCCCACAGTTCTCTGTTCATTTGACCACAGATCCCAAAAAGTTTGTTCATTATTTATTTATTACCTGTTATTTAAATAGCGCACACATATTCCGCAGCGCTTTAAGAGAATATTTGGCCCACCAAACAGCGCCCCCTGCCCTGCAGTGCCCTGTGCCATGGCACAGGTGGCGCCACCCTAGTTACCTCCCTGACTCTATGTTCCCTATCACTAGTACAAACATATACACACTAGGGTTACATTTTGTTGGGAGTCAATTAACCTACCAGTAATTTTTTGAAGTGTGTTCCTAACACTCCGTCTCCACCTGTCAGAGACATTATCTCTCTTAGGGCTCTATTTACTACAATCCGCATATTGAATGCGGATTGTAGTGTGATATTACCGAGTGAATTCACATTGCGAATTCAGGCAATATCACAGGGATTTACTATAAATCCCTTGCAGGGACAGAGCTTGTGATAAAGCTCTGTCCCTGCGGATCCCATCACCGGTCACTGGTTTCAGGTAAGTAAAAAAAAAATGGTTCAAATTTTTTTTTCTTTTTTTTACAGCATTCGGCTTGCGGTCTGTTTAGACCACATAGCTGATTACTGGTACCGGCTCCCGCCTCTGCTCTGCCCGTTAGAGCAGAGTGGGAGCCCGGTAACCGGGGGAGACCCTGGATAACGCCACCTCCAGGTGGCGTTACTATCACAGGGCTTCCCCCGGTATTCTTTTACAATTTATTTTTAGTAACTCTGGTCGGATCACATTTCGCATTACAATTATGGAAAATGCGATCTGCTTTACTAAAAATAAGTGATACTAGGGGTTGGAGTAGAATTTTACTAATTCTACTCCAATTGCCCTGTAATAACTACAGGTGAAACTAAAATAATGTGAAAAGGGTGTGAAAACACCCTTTTTCACTTTATTTTAGTAAAAATAATGTTAATAAATAGAGCCCTTAGGGGCCTATTCATCATTACTAAACTTTCCCTGGAGGTAATTAGGTTTAGAACTCGCATGGAGTTCCACCTAATTACCAGCAGAATTCATCATTCCTCCTCCCTATAACTATCTATTGCGAAAAGCTGTAATTTTTGCGATGACAGCTTTTCAGGAAATAGTTATCTCTCTCTACACTAATTTACCGCAGCTGGAAACAGTGTTGCACATGCGCTGTTAAATTCGTTAACCCAGCGCATGCGCAGCACTGCCTACACATGCGGTAAGTTTGTGTCCCCCCCTCCGCTCACCTGCCCCCCCACCCCCCCGCTCATCTCCCCCCTCTTTCAGCACTTACCTGTCAGCGCAGCAGCCTCCGGCTCCGTCCTGCTAGTCTGTCACATGGTCTCCCAGCAGACCACAGTACAAATTAGAAAAAAAAAGTTTTTTTTCTCTAATCTTTTTTGTTTTCTGCAGGGAGAACACAGTGTCCGACCAGCCTCCGGAGCCAGAGGACGCACCAGACTGCCATAGGAAGATGCCGGGGGACCTGTCCAGCTGGAAGCAGGTAAGTTTCACCTGCTATTCACCACCTCACAGTGGCGGATAGTAGGGGTGAGCGGGTTCGGATTTCTGAAATCGGAACCCCCCCGAACCCACCCAATCCGAGGCCGATCCGAGTCAGGCTCGACTTTTCCCGCCTGACTCGGATCTGAAATCGAGGCAAAACGTCATCATCCCGCCTTCCGGGTCTCGCGGGTTTTGGATCCTATATAAGGTACCCGCGTCGGCGCCATTTTCTCACTTGGCTGTGGACAGTGAAGAGGGAGGGTGGGAGTTAGGGCTGGCTGGGCTGTGTAGTGTAGTGTAGTGTATGCAGAGTAGTGTTGTGCTGTGCTGTGCTGCTGTTGTCCATAGGGGCTGTGTCCACTACTTCAAAGTCCATAGGGGCTGGCTGTGTTGTGCTGTGCTGCTGTTGTCCATAGGGGCAGTGTCCACTACTTCAAAGTCCATAGGGGCTGGCTGGACTGTGTTGTGCAGTCAGTTGTCCTAGGGGCTGTGTCCACTCCAAAGTCCTATGCAGTGTCCCAGTCCTAAAGGGGTGCTGTAGTGTTGTCCAGGGGGTGCTCTGTCCGTCAGGGGTGCTCCCCCCAAGTGCTAAAAAAAAATATATTTTTTCTGTGTTTGTGAATTGTGTGCGCAGTAGCCGCACGTGCATCAACAAAGTAGTGCCAAGCGTGCGCCTGTGTCATAAGTAAAGGGCCGGCTGGCTTGACCGTTAAAGGGTGCTGTAACCCCCAAAGTACACTCCAAACCAAATAACAAAATATTTTCTGTGTTTGTGAATTGTGTGCGCAGTAGCCGCACGTGCATCAACAAAGTAGTGCCAAGCGTGCGCCTGTGTCATAAGTAAAGGGCCGGCTGGCTTGACCGTTAAAGGGTGCTGTAACCCCCAAAGTACACTCCAAACCAAATAACAAAATATTTTCTGTGTTTGTGAATTGTGTGCGCAGTAGCCGCACGTGCATCAACAAAGTAGTGCTAAGCATGCGCCTGTGTCATAAGTAAAGGGCCGGCTGGCTTGACTGTTAAAGGGTGCTGTAACCCCCAAAGTACACTCCAAACCAAATAACAAAATATTTTCTGTGTTTGTGAATTGTGTGCGCAGTAGCCGCACGTGCATCAAAAAACTAGTGCCAAGCGTGCGCCTGTGTCATAAGTAAAGGGCCGGCTGGCTTGACCGTTAAAGGGTGCTGTAACCCCCAAAGTACACTCCAAACCAAATAACAAAATATTTTCTGTGTTTGTGAATTGTGTGCGCAGTAGCCGCACGTGCATCAACAAAGTAGTGCCAAGCGTGCGCCTGTGTCATAAGTAAAGGGCTGGCTGGCTTGACCGTTAAAGGGTGCTGTAACCCCCAAAGTACACTCCAAACCAAATAACAAAATATTTTCTGTGTTTGTGAATTGTGTGCGCAGTAGCCGCACGTGCATCAACAAAGTAGTGCCAAGCGTGCGCCTGTGTCATAAGTAAAGGGCCGGCTGGCTTGACCATTAAAGGGTGCTGTAACCCCCAAAGTACACTCCAAACCAAATAACAAAATATTTTCTGTGTTTGTGAATTGTGTGCGCAGTAGCCGCACGTGCATCAACAAAGTAGTGCCAAGCGTGCGCCTGTGTTATAAGTAAAGGGCCGACTGGCTTGACCGTTAAAGGGTGCTGTAACCCCCAAAGTACACTCCAAACCAAATAAAAAAATATTTTCTGTGTTTGTGAATTGTGTGCACTGTGGCTGCACGTGCATCAACAAAGGAGCAGCGCCAAGCGTGCGCCTGTGTCCCATAAGTAAAGAGCCGGCTGGCTCATTTCTTAAAGGGTGGTGTAACCCACAAAGTGCTCTACTCTCCAGCAAAAATAAAAAAATATTTTCTGTGTTTGTGTGCGCCTTAGCCGCACGTGTATATCAATATAACATAAATGGAGGACCAAACGTTCTTCGATAAAAGTAAAATAGGGAAAGATCAAGAACCACTTCCTCCTAGTGCTGTTGCTGCTGAGTTGTTCATCATCCCAGAGATGAAGTAGGAACACCACTGCTTTTACTAAACAATTGACCCTCCAACAGTCCCTAGCGATGAGGATGAAGTACGACAGCAGTCATCCTGAAGCAAAACGTATAACTGAGGCCTTGACTGCTATGTTGGTGTTAGACGTGCGTCCGGTATCCGCCATTAGTGCAGTGGGATTTAGACAATTGATGGAGGTAGTGTGTCCCCGGTTCCAAATCCCGTCTAGATTCCACCTGCATCCTCAAAGCAGCAGCGACAAGCATGCGTCTGTCCGTTAAAGGGTGGTGTAACCCTCAAAGTGCGCTCCACAAACAATAAAAAAATTCATCTTTTTTTTTCTGTCTTTGTGAAATGTGTGGGCTGTAGCCGCACCTGCATCCTTAAAGCAGCAGCGACAAGCGTGCGTCTGTCTGTTAAAGGATTACATCGGTGACAGCATCCAAGTAGGCATGTCAGACAGTCCGTACCTGTACTGGCAGGAAAAAGAAGCAATTTGGAGGTCCCTGTACAAACTGGCTCTATTTTACCTGAGTTGCCCCCCCTCCAGTGTGTACTCCGAAAGAGTGTTTAGTGCAGCCGGGAACCTTGTCAGCGAAAGACGTAGGAGGTTGCTTCCACAAAATGTGGAGAAGATGATGTTCATAAAATGAATTATCAACTCTTCCAGGGAGACCAGCCTCCAGAACGTACAGAGGGACCTGTGGTTGTGGATTCCAGCGGGGACGAATTAATACTCTGTGAGGATGAGGATGTACACAACACTGAAGAGGGTGAGGAATCGGTGGATGAGGAGGATGAGGACATCTTGCCTCCGTAGAGCCAGTTTGTGCAGGGACAGATTAATTGCCAGCTTGTTTTGTGGGGGCCCAAACGAACCAATCATTTCAGCCACAGTCGTGTGGCAGACCCTGGCGCTGAAATGATTGGTTTGTTAAAGTGTGCATGTCCTGTTTATACAACATAAGGGTGGGTGGGAGGGCCCAAGGACAATTCCATCTTGCACCTCTTTTTTTTCTTTGAATTATGTACTGTTTGGGGCCTAGTTTTTCAAACTGCCATCCTGTCTGCCACTGCAGTGTCACTCCTAGATGGACCACGTGTTTGTGCCGCCCACACGTATCTCTTAGCATAGTCATCCAGCTACCTCGGTGCGACCTTTTGGATATAAAAACACTATTGTGAGGTGTGAGGTGTTCAGAATAGACTGGAAATTAGTGGAAATTAAGGTTATTGAGGTTAATAATAGCATAGGAGCAGAAAAACCCACAAATTCTGTGATTTAAGCTGTTTTTATGCTTTTTTAAGAAAAAATACAGATCCAAAACACAAAACCCAGAACCCAAAACACGGAAGGGTGGTTTTGTCAATACCAATCCAGATCCAAAACACGAAGAAAGATCCAGATCCAAAACCAAAACACAAAACACGAAAAGTGGCCGGTGCACACCCCTAGCGGATAGTACCTCCATCAAATTCTGATGGGGGGGGAGGGTTATGTTTAGGGCACCCGGGGGGGACTTAGGGTTAGGCACCCCCCAGGAGGGTTAGGCTTGGGGAAGGGTGGGTTAGGCACCCCCGGGGGAGGTTAGGGTTAGGCACCCCCCCCGGGGGACTTAGGTTTAGACAGCGGGGAAGGGGGGGTTAGGGTTAGGCACTTAGAGGGGGGATTAGGGTTAGGCACTTGGGGAGGTTAGGGTTAGGTACCCCTAAGGAGGGTTAGGGTTAGGGGGTTAGTTTATACTTACCTTAGGGACGATCGGGATTTCCAGCGCTGTCGGGCTTCCGCTGCCGGGCTCTGCTGATCTGTCGGGCTGCCGCTGTCGGGAATCGAGCTGCCGGCCATGCGGCAGCCGGGATTCCATTCAGATTCCGGATGAGGCCAGGAGAAAACACTAGCACAGCATAAGGTATTTGCTTGGTTTATTGTAGGACCATCCACCAGGTCAGTGATGGCTAACCTAATACATTTTGGGGCTACATTTAGAGGCTAACCTTTATAAAGTGTGCACATGGAGATACTATGATAAAGATGAAGCTTTGTCCTGCTAGCGTGTTGGGGATCAATGATAAATGTGAAAACAGCTTTATTTGAAAGGTTCATTTAATTTTGTTTATTTATATACTATATTCTGGCGCTCCTATAATGGCTGGCCTGTCCTCACTGGTCGGATGGCCACATCCCTTCCAGTAACTTACCATGCCCCTTAGTGGGCCTTTGTGATTGCATTGCCCTGGTGGGCCCTTCATGGCCCAGTCTGACACTATATACACACACAACAATTTCTCCACAGTTCACCAACACCCTACTTGCCATATCCTGTCTTTTGGATGAAGTATTTATTTAACAGGATGTACACATCACAGGATGTTTCTTTATTTTCTTTTGAAGCTCTCTGTACATGGAAGCTTCAGGAAATATAAAGAAACATTATTAAACATGCTCTGGACACATACTGGCTGATTCTGAAACCGAACACATCTGCGGGCGCTTTTCCGTCTGGCTGTGGTTGCCCGTTCACTACATTACATTATAATGATGTGAGAATCCACCCATAGATATTAAATATATGTGCAACTGCATGATCAAGCCTATCGTGCCCCAGTATTCTTATCATTAGTATTGGGACTTATTATGCTGGGTGAAAAAAAATTGTCTAAAACTGACATCCCATCTCTATATGCACACTGCGAATGTGCACTGAGGTCGGCCAGCACTCCCATCACACGCCCATGAGATGGATCAGTTCTGTGTGCTTGCATGGTCACCTCCCAGTTACCATCCCAAAATGCCCATTTCCCGGATAGTGTTGTCCATTGAAAAACAGGTCAATCCATACGCATAAGCTAACTTGAGCACACTAGTCTGTGCTTCAGTCTCATTTGGCACAAGTGGAGTCAGAATCAGCTCCATTGTATCTACACACTGAATGCTGAACATGGCAATGAGCAGTGTTCTCTTTGCACAAAGTACCCTGTATTTTCTGGGCTTCCTGTTGAGCTTCCACGCCGTGGTGCCTCTGTATGAAAACAGGGCATCCCATCTCTGTAGGCACACTGCAGAGGTGGTCAATAGTACTGCTTGTACAATATTGCATCAGCCAACCAGAGTCAATAGCACAAGTAGCTGGCTGCTGTAATCCACCAAGAGTGCATGAGACTGTCTGGTGATTATTATGACACCTCTCCTAGTAGAGACTCCAAATTGCCACCTTAGAGATGGACCCAGGACAATGGTAAGTATAGTTGTTATAGTTTCCACAAGATATTTGGATCAGTATCAAGGGCGTATCTATAATGGATGCAGGGTGTGCGGGGCACACGGGCCCCCGGATCCAGGGGGGACCCGCACACCCTGCACCCATATTATTTAAAAGTCACCTGTCCGTGGTCTCGCGTTGGGTGTCAGTGCAGCACAGAGCACCGGAAAATGGCCGTCGGGGCCGTTTTTCTGGCATTCTGCACATGCACAGTAAACTGTGGACACTAGAGTGTGCCCAGAGTCTACTGCGCATGCGCAGAATGCCGGAAAATGGGCACACTCTTATGCCAAGAGTCTACTACTTCTGCGGTGGCCGGCCAGCCGCGTCATTCGGCTGCTGGCCATCGGAGAGAGAGGAGGGGGCCCGCACGGGGAATGCACATGGGCCCCCTCCTCTCTTAAGATGCTTCTGATCAGTATTGTACAGTAGCCATCACATATTGGAGTATTCTAGTAACAAAGCCACTGGCTTACTAGGTTTGAATGTATAGTATTCATCAGAGGTAGAGGACTGTGTTGGATAGTAGCCATCTGTGTGCATTGTCTGTATAGTGTATAGTAGATAACGCATTGTGTTCTGCAAACTATAACAGCCAAAAAAGTGCAGTCTGAAAAAACAGATTGCAGTTCTTCATGTTGTAGTGATGAACATTGGAATCACATTGTAGAGTGGCCACCACAGGAATCACATTGCAGAGTGGCCACCACAGGGGACTTTTTACATTGTAGATTGGTCCCCTAATTAGACTGTGTATTGTATTTTGGTCACAAAAGTAGTTTCTGTATTATAAAATGATCACTAGCATGCTCTATATATTGTATTAATTTATTACAATGGGTTCTGCATTATATATTGGTCAAATTTGTCTGAAATTAGTTTATTATAGCTCTTTTAAATAGTATTTTATCATACCTTTCTTTGTAAAACCTTGCCCATCATCAAAGTAAATTTACAGCACCAAAGGGCTTAGTTATCAATTATTAGAGGGATATCTGCAATAAAAAAGTATCCCCCCAAATGTATGTAGCCGGGGACCACAGCAGATATAGGAGCTATCTCCTCATGTCTCCTGTTTTTGCTTGTAAAAGCAGCCCCATAGGTTTCTATGGGAGCTGCATTTTAGCCAAATTTACCAAGCTCTGGAATGAGATGCATGTATGGGCTACATATCACAAAAAGTACTATGAAAGGAAACCTAGGATCCCTCACCAGCACTTAATTTTTTGTTGCTGCGAACAGTGGCGATAAGACATTATAATTTCCGAGCCTAGGACCCAATAATAAATATGCACCCAAGGGATGAGAAGGTCTTAATGTGACCTATAGTTAATGTGCTGGGAAACAACTTTGATGTTAATCCCTGCCTCTAACCAGGCAATGTATTACACTGATGAAACATTCTGCAGCAAAGTTCCCATGTACATCTTGATGGGCCTCTAATTAATTGTGAGGAGAGCTATCAAGCATGGGCTGTCAGCAAGGTCAGTTTGAAAACTAGGCATTAAAGGTTATGGACCTAAAATAAGTCTTGCCTCTCTCCTCCAGCATATTAAAGTGTTAAAGAACAGTAGATCTAATGGATGAGGTCAGCAGTAGATCAGTATTCTGCTGTACTCTGTACTTTCATGTAATTTGTCTGTTCTATAAAAAGCAATAGCATAGTAGACATTATTATGATAGTACAGAGTCAAGAACATATTTTATCCAGACTGGTACCATTATGACATTGCTGCATACAAAGCAAGTTATACAGCAACATTTACCACAGTGTCATGCTATTACAATATAATCCTATCAATTTAATGGCCGGTTCAATATAAATATACAGTCGATGTAATTGGTTTTACCAATACTTGTTGTATACTGTTTATATTTAAACAGTTTGGGTGTGATTTATAGTTGAACTTAAAGATGCCCATTTGTGTATGAACAAAGATGAATATTGTACATTTTAAATTGCATCAATTTGAAGAAACATTCAATTCTAAAGCTATATGCATCCGTAGCAAAGATGCAACTACCATCATCAATGATAAAACTTTTTTAAAAAAGGATGCTGCAGACTGGCTGGCTCAGGGACACTTGGTGAAAACTACCTGCAAGTAGGGATGTGTGCCGGACCATTTTTGCCGGATTTGGATTTGGTTCTAATTCGTCGTCCGGCTTTGGATTTGGATCTGAATTTGCCAAACTGCGGTGACTGGCTTTGGATTTGGATTTGGATTTTTTGCCAAAATTGGCAAAAAAAGCTAAAATTACATAAATTGGGCTTTTTTTTCTTCTTAGAGTGTTATTTACCTAAATAACATTAATTTCCAGTCATTTACAGTCAATTTAGACCACCTCACAGCTTAAATTATTGTTTTCACCATTATTGGCCAAAGGTTGCAGTGAGCTGACTGGTGACCAAGCGTCAGAGCAGCGGCGCAGTGGCACAGACACCACAGTTTAAAGCACATCAATGAAACTATGCCACACAGCAGTGGCAGAAATGAAAGGTAGTGCTAGATGGAATTGTCCTTGGGCCCTCCCACCCACCCTTTATGTTGGATCTTAAAAAGGACATGCACACTTTAACAAACGAAGCATTTCAGCGACAGGTACTGCCACTTTGTGGCTGAAGTGCTTGGTTTGTTTGGGCCCCCACAAAAAAATCTTCCAATCTACTAAAGGCAACAGGTCTACAGTGGCATGATGTCACCATCATTGCCATCCTCACCCTCATCAGTGTGTACATCATCCGATTCCTCACACAATATCAGTTCATCCCTGCTGGAATCCACCATTACAGAAGTATCTGTACTGTGACGTGATGGGTGGGAAAGGTTTTCCTCGTGAAATTTCCAGTTCATTTTAATGAACATCATTTTTTCTACATTTTGTGGAAGTAGCCTCCTTCGTCGTTCGCTCACAAGGTTCCCGGCTGTACTGAAAACTCTCTCCGAGTACACACTGGAGGGTGGGCAGCTTAAATAATGCAAAGCCAGTTTATACAAGGGTCTCCAAATTGCTTTTTTTTTCTTCCAATATTCGAAGGGACTCTGTGACATGTCTACGTGTACGGTGTCCTGAAAATAATCCTCCACCGTTCTTTGGATGGTAATCGTATTAGATGGAGTTGCGGTAGAGGTGTCACTGGTGTTGGGCAAATCTTTTAGACCCGACCAGATATCAAAATGTTGACTTGACTTATCTGCATCACCACTGGGTCTTTTGGAAAAGGTGCATTTTTTTCTGGCTGCTGCTGGAGAAACCGAAGGAGGAGACGTCATCGTAGTGCCATGTGTCACTTCAGCTGCCAACTTACTCACCAGGAGCGCTTTGGTTCTTTTAAGATCTGGGTCAGTTGTAAAGAAAGACACAGCATATGACTTGAACCTAGGATCAAGAATGGTTGCTAAAATATAATGATCAGATTTCAAGATCTTGGCCACCCGTGCATCCTGGTGAAGCGAACAAAGGACTTGATCTATCAGTCCAGCATACTTTGCGGAATCACTTTGTTTAATCTCATCCTTCAATTTCTCCAGCTGCTTTTCCAAAAGCGAAATCAGGGGAATCACCTTACTCAAGCTAGCAGTGTCAGCACTCACTTCACAAGTGGCCCATTCAAATGGTTTGAGCACCTTGCACAAGACAGAAAGTACTCTCCACTGTGCTGGGGTAAGGTACATTCCCCCTCCTCTCCCAATGTCATGGCTTATCGTATAGCTATGGATGGCTTTTTGCTGCTCCTCCATCCGCTGAAGCATATACAGGGTTGAGTTCCACCTCATTACCACTTCTTGCTTCAGTTGATGGCAGGGCAAATTAAACTGCTCTTGCAGGTGCTGCAATCTCCTGCACGCTGTTGCTGAATGTCGAAAATGTCCCGAAATTTTTCGGGCCACAGACAGCATCTCCTGCACGCCCCTATCGTTTCTTAAAAAACCCTGCACCACTAAGTTTATTGTGTGAGCAAAACAGGGGATGTGTTGGAATTCACCCAGCTGTAATGCTTTCACTATATTTGTAGCATTGTCAGAAATCACAAATCCTGAGGAGAGTCCAAGTGGGGTAAGCCATGTTTCTATGACATCTCTTAGTTTTTCTAAGAGGTTGTCAGTGGTATGCCTCTTATTGAATCCGGTGATGCACAGAGTTGCCTGCCTCTGAATGAGCTGTTGTTGATTGTTAGATACTGCTGCTGCTGAAGGCGATTCACCCACCAAGTGGGCCGTCACAGTCATGTAATCTTTAGTTTGTCCACTATCGCTTGTCCACATATCTGTGGTTAAATGGACAGTGGGTACAATAGCATTTTGAAGACCAATAATTAGGTTCTGTTTAACGTCCTGGTACAGCCGAGGAATGGCTTTTCGGGTAAAATGAAACCGAGATGGAATTTGGTACCGGGGACACATGACCTCAATAAGCTGTGTAAATCCCACTGCATTAATTGAGGATATTGGACGCAGATCTAATATTAGCATAGCTGTCATGGCGTCAGTGATCCGCTGTGCGACAGGGTGAGAGCTGTCATACTTGCTTCCCCTTGCAAGAGATTCTTTAACCGTCAATTGTTTTTTTGGTATACTACTAGTAGTCTTCTTGGTCCACTTCTGGGATGAAGATCCACCAGCAGCAGCAGCAGCAGCAGCAGCAGGCCTAGCGCTCAAAGATTTAGTTTCTTCTGAGGTGTCCTGGAAATTGGAGGAGTCACCGTGACTTAGCACTAACAAATTGGATGTTGTACTACCACTGATCAGTCCTGAGGATATTGAGGAGGAAGGTGTTGTCGGCGGAGATTGCAGGTGCTGGGATTTAGTAGAGAGAAGACATCTAGCTAATGCAGGACTGCTTGTTGTGATTTTTTTTGCAGTAGTTTCTGTTATCAAACACCTGTCATGAGCTCGCTGCAGATGACGTAATAGCGTAGAGGTTCCTAGATGCTTAACATCCCTACCTCTACTAACTGTGGTCTCACAGAGGCTACAAATGGCTTGACAAACGTTGTCAGGGTTTGGGTAATAGTAATTCCACACAAAAGATGTGGATTTGTTGGTTCTATGCCCAGGCATGGCAATGGCCTTCTTATCTTGGCCAAGAGCTGCTTCCACTGGTGCCTGACTTATACAAATAATATCCTCATCCTCAACATCCTCATTAGTGCCAGCATCAGCTGCACATATATGCCTCTCATCCTCTTGCAATTCCACGGTGGCATCCTCAATTTCTATGTCCTCGGCAATACTGCTCATCCCCACAACTACAGATGGAAAAGAAACTGTGGAGGGCGGCTTCTCTGAAAGGTCAGGCTTACACATAGAAATGCCACTCGAGGACCCACTTAGACTCTCCTCAGGGATTTCTGACATTTGTGTTTCAAAAAACACAGTTTGTTCTACTGCCTTATTGGTTTTAAATTTTTTCACACTTCTATAGTCTGATTGAAAAGGTCTTTTATCATCACGAGAGGCACAAGATGCCTCACTGACAGTTGCAGAACCACCACTCAGAAATAAAGGGCAAAGCCTGAGTCTTTCCTTGCCGCTACGTGTGGTGAATGGTATGTTGCCAATTTTCTGTTTCTCTGCAATAGTAGTAGTCTTTAGAGGTTTTTTTTTTGTCTTTACCCCTGTGAAATCTAAATTTTTTGATTTCAGGTTCCCTAAGTTTTTAAAGCCTCTATACCCTTGAGCATCAGCTTTAGATGAAAGTGATGGACTTCCAGCCGCTGCAATGCTAGCATTTACATGTTGTTTCTGCTCTCCTCTCGGTTCATTCTCGTGATCCATATTACTTTATCACTATGAACTGGAGTCACGGAGCTTGTATACACAAAGTGGGCTATGCCCTTTCACGGAGCTTGTATAATAAACACAGTGGGCTTATGCCCTGTCACAGAGCTTGTATAATAGACACAGTGGGCTATGCCCTGTTACAGAGCTTGTATAATAGACACAGTGGGCTTATGCCCTATCACGGAGCTTGTATAATAGACACAGTGGGCTATGCCCTGTCACGGAGCTTGTATACACTAAGTGGGCTTATGCCCTGTCACGGAGCTTGTATAATAGACACAGTGGGCTATGCCCTGTCACGGAGCTTGTATAATAGACTCAGTGGGCTTATGCCCTGTCACGGAGCTTGTATAATAGACACAGTGGGCTTATGCCCTGTCACAGAGCTTGTATAATAGACACAGTGGGCTTATGCCCTGTCACGGAGCTTGTATACACTCAGTGGGCTATGCCCTGTCATGGAGCTTGTATAATAGACACAGTGGGCTATGCCCTGTCACGGAGCTTGTCTAATAGACTCAGTGGGCTTATGCCCTGTCATGGAGCTTGTATAATAGACACAGTGGGCTTATGCCCTGTCACGGAGCTTGAATACACTCAGTGGGCTATGCCCTGTCACGGAGCTTGTATAATACACTCAGTAGGCTATGCCCTGTCACGGAGCTTGTATAATAGACACAGTGGGCTATGCCCTGTCACAGAGCTTGTATAATAGACACAGTGGGCTATGCCCTGTCACGGAGCTTGTATAATACTCAGTGGGCTTATGCCCTGTCACGGAGCTTGTATAATAGACACAGTGGGCTTATGCCCTGTCACGGAGCTTGTATACACTCAGTGGGCTATGCCCTGTCTCGGAGCTTGTATAATAGACACAGTTGGCTATGCCCTGTCACGGAGCTTGTATAATAGACACAGTGGGCTATGCCCTGTCACGGAGCTTGTAAAATAGACTCAGTGGGCTTATGCCCTGTCACAGAGCTTGTATAATAGACACAGTGGGCTTATGCCCTGTCACGGAGCTTGTATACACTCAGTGGGCTATGCCCTGTCATGGAGCTTGTATAATAGACACAGTGGGCTATGCCCTGTCACGGAGCTTGTCTAATAGACTCAGTGGGCTTATGCCCTGTCATGGAGCTTGTATAATAGACACAGTGGGCTTATGCCCTGTCACGGAGCTTGTATACACTCAGTGGGCTATGCCCTGTCACGGAGCTTGTATAATACACTCAGTGGGCTATGCCCTGTCACGGAGCTTGTATAATAGACACAGTGGGCTATGCCCTGTCACAGAGCTTGTATAATAGACACAGTGGGCTATGCCCTGTCACGGAGCTTGTATAATACTCAGTGGGCTTATGCCCTGTCACGGAGCTTGTATAATAGACACAGTGGGCTTATGCCCTGTCACGGAGCTTGTATACACTCAGTGGGCTATGCCCTGTCACGGAGCTTGTATAATAGACACAGTGGGCTTATGCCCTGTCATGGAGCTTGTATAATAGACACAGTGGGCTTATGCCCTGTCACGGAGTTTGTATAATACACTCAGTGGGCTATGCCCTGTCACGGAGCTTGTATAATAGACACAGTGGGCTTATACCCTGTCACGGAGCTTGTATAATACTCAGTGGGCTTATGCCCTGTCACGGAGCTTGTATAATAGACACAGTGGGCTTATGCCCTGTCACGGAGCTTGTATACAGTCAGTGGGCTATGCCCTGTCACGGAGCTTGTATAATAGACACAGTGGGATATGCCCTGTCACGGAGCTTGTATACAGTCAGTGGGCTATGCCCTGTCACGGAGCTTGTATAATAGACACAGTGGGCTATGCCCTGTCACGGAGCTTGTATAATAGACACAGTGGGCTATGCCCTGTCACGGAGCTTGTATAATAGACTCAGTGGGCTTATACCCTGTCACGGAGCTTGTATAATACTCAGTGGGCTTATGCCCTGTCACGGAGCTTGTATAATAGACACAGTGGGCTTATGCCCTGTCACGGAGCTTGTATACAGTCAGTGGGCTATGCCCTGTCACGGAGCTTGTATAATAGACACAGTGGGATATGCCCTGTCACGGAGCTTGTATACAGTCAGTGGGCTATGCCCTGTCACGGAGCTTGTATAATAGACACAGTGGGCTATGCCCTGTCACGGAGCTTGTATAATAGACACAGTGGGCTATGCCCTGTCACGGAGCTTGTATAATAGACTCAGTGGGCTTATGCCCTGTCACGGAGCTTGTATAATAGACACAGTGGGCTATGCCCTGTCACGTAGCTTGTATAATAGATTCAGTGGGCTTATGCCCTGTCACGGAGCTTGTATAATAGACACAGTGGGCTTATGCCCTGTCACGGAGCTTGTATACACTCAGTGGGCTATGCCCTGTCATGGAGCTTGTATAATAGACACAGTGGGCTTATGCCCTGTCACGGAGCTTGTATACACTCAGTGGGCTATGCCCTGTCATGGAGCTTGTATAATAGACACAGTGGGCTTATGCCCTGTCACGGAGCTTGTATAATAGACACAGTGGGCTTATGCCCTGTCATGGAGCTTGTATACACTCAGTGGGCTATGCCCTGTCATGGAGCTTGTATAATAGACACAGTGGGCTATGCCCTGTCACGGAGCTTGTATAATAGACACAGTGGGCTTATGCCCTGTCACGGAGCTTGTATAATATACTCAGTGGGCTTATGCCCTGTCTCGGATATTGTATAATAGACACAGTGGGCTTATGCCCTGTCACGAAGCTTGTATACACTCAGTGGGCTATGCCCTGTCATGGAGCTTGTATAATAGACACAGTGGGCTATGCCCTGTCACGGAGCTTGTATAATACTCAGTGGGCTTATGCCCTGTCACGGAGCTTGTATACACTCAGTGGGCTATGCCCTGTCACGGAGCTTGTATAATACACTCAGTGGGCTATGCCCTGTCATGAAGCTTGTATAGTAGACACAGTGGGCTATGCCCTGTCACGGAGCTTGTATAATAGACACAGTGGGCTATGCCCTGTCACGGAGCTTGTATAATACTCAGTGGGCTTATGCCCTGTCACGAAGTTTGTATAATAGACACAGTGGGCTTATGCCCTGTCACGGAGCTTGTATACACTCAGTAGGCTATGCCCTGTCACGGAGCTTGTATAATACTCAGTGGGCTTATGCCCTGTCACAGAGCTTGTATAATAGACACAGTGGGCTTATGCCCTGTCACAGAGCTTGTATAATACTCAGTGGGCTTATGCCCTGTCACAGAGCTTGTATAATAGACACAGTGGGCTTATGCCCTGTCACGGAGCTTGTATAATAGACACAGTGGGCTTATGCCCTGTCACGGAGATTGTACAATACACTCAGTGGGCTATGCCCTGTCACGGAGCTTGTATAATAGACACAGTGGGCTTATGCCCTGTCACAGAGCTTGTATAATACTCAGTGGGCTTATGCCCTGTCACAGAGCTTGTATAATAGACACAGTGGGCTTATGCCCTGTCATGGATCTTGTATACACTCAGTGGGCTATGCCCTGTCACGGAGCTTGTATAATAGACACAGTGGGCTATGCCCTGTCACGGAGCTTGTATAATACTCAGTGGGCTTATGCCCTGTCTCGGAGCTTGTATAATAGACACAGTGGGCTTATGCCCTGTCACGGAGCTTGTTTAATACTCAGTGGCTTATGCCCTGTCGCAGAGCTTGTATAATAGACACAGTGGGCTTATGCCCTGTCACGGAGCTTGTATAATAGACACAGTGGGCTTATGCCCTGTCACGGAGCTTGTATAATACACTCAGTTGGCTATGCCCTGTCACGGAGCTTGTATAATAGACACAGTGGGCTATGCCCTGTCACGGAGCTTTTATAATACTCAGTGGGCTTATGCCCTGTCACGGAGCTTGTATAATACACTCAGTGGGCTATGCCCTGTCACGGAGCTTGTATACACTCAGTGGGCTGAGCCCAGTCACGGAGCTTGTATAATAATACACTCAGTGGGCTATGCCCTGTCAGTTGTAGCGGAGCTTGTATAATACAGTGAGTACACTACACATACACACAGTGGGCTTATTATGCCCAGTCACGGAGCACACACAAAGGGCTTATGCCCAGTAAAGTCACAGCGGCAAGAACACTGCCTACTCTAATCTATCTAACACCTGCACAGACAGCGCACTACCTAACTACCTAACTACGCGGCGCCACACGCGAAATGGCGCCGGCTGCCGGGCGCCGCGCCTTTTTATAGAGGCCGAACGTCACCCGGCTCTCGCGAGAATCCGACGCCGGACGGGTGACGTTCGGCCTCGAGGTGGAATCCGAGTCAGGCGGGAACTCCCGAACTTGCGTTCGGGTGGACTCGGATTCTACCTGTTCGGAGCGGTTCGGATTCCTCAGAATCCGAACCGCTCATCACTACCTGCAAGTCTTGTGCATACGCTTGTGTTGATGGTGGAGGCAGTAGGCCCCACTATTTCTTTACAGAGAGTACCTCTTGTCTAGTTAGCGCCCAGACGGGCTAGCGTTTATTTTTATCTTTTTTTTTCCTTTTACGTTGCACAATAAAGACTGGTACCGACCAGCTTGTACGATACCCCAGACTGGTGTACTATTTTTCGGGCTGCTGTGTGTGTGAACATGGAGTCCATCTACCCCAGGAGAGGGAGCCCTAATCCAGTCGTGTTATATATATATATATATATATATATATATTAGGGATGTGCGCCGGACCATTTTTGCCGGATTTGGATTTGGTTCTAATTCGTCGTCCGGCTTTGGATTTGGATTTGGATTTGCCAAACTGCGGTGACTGGCTTTGGATTTGGATTTGGATTTGGATTTGGATTTTTTTACAAAAATTGACAAAAAAAGCTAAAATCACGTAAATTGGTCTTTTTTTTCTTCCTAGAGTATTATTAACCTCAATAACATTAATTTCCAGTCAATTTAGACCATATCACAGCTTATAATATTGTTTTCAACATTATTGGCCAAAGGTTGCAGTGAGCTGACTGGTTACTAAGCGACAAAGCAGCGGCACAACGACACAGACACCACAGTATAAAGCACATCTATGACACATTGCCACACAGCAGTGGCAGAAATGAAAAGTAGTGCACCCACCCAGTGGGGTACAGCCAGCAGAGTCACAGTACTTGTTTACAAAGTGGGCTACGGCCCTAGGAGTCACAGTGCACAATCTTATTAGCATTACACCGCACATAGGGCCTGATTCACATTACACCATAAAGTAGTGTCTCTTATTTATGTTACGACACACAGTAGTGCCCCTTTTACACAATGCCCACAGTAGTGACCCTTTTACACAATGCCCACAGTAGCGGTGTCCCTTACACAATGTCCCCCAGCAGTGGTGCCCCCTATGCAGTCCCCTTAGTAGTAGGGTCCACTATGCAGTGCCCCCAGTAGAATGCCCCCCAGTAGTATGCCCCCCATTAGCAGGCCCCCCCAGTAGTATGCCCCCCATTAGCATGCCACCCAGCAGTATGCCCCCCATTAGCAGGCCCCCCACTGTAGTATGCCCCCCATTAGCATGCCACCCAGTAGTATGGCCCCCCCAGTAGTATGGCCCCCCCAGTAGTATGGCCCCCCCAGTAGTAGGCTGCCCCAGTAGCAGGCCCCCCCAGTAGTAGGCTGCCCCAGTAGTAGCCCCCCCTGTAGTATGGGCCCCCCCTGTAGTATGGCCCCCCCTGTAGTAGGCTGCCCCAGTAGCAGCCCCCCCCCAGTAGTAGTAAGCCCCCCCAGTAGTATGGCCCCCCCAGTAGCAGGCCCCTCAGTAGTATGGCCCCCCCAGTAGCAGACCCCCCCCAGTAGTATAGCCCCCCCCAGTAGCAGGCCCCTCTGTAGTATGGCCCCCCCAGTAGTATAGCCCCCCCCAGTAGCAGACCCCCCCAGTAGTGCAGACCCCCCCCCAGTAGTATTGCCTCCCCCAGTAGCAGGCCCCTCTGTAGTATGGCCCCCCCAGTAGTATAGCCCCCCCCAGTAGCAGACCCCACTCAGTAGTGCAGATCCCCCCCAGTAGTATGGCCCCCCCAGTAGCAGACCCCCCCAGTAGTATAGCCCCCCCAGTAGCAGGCCCCTCTGTAGTATGGCCCCCCCAGTAGTATAGCCCCCCCCTGTAGCAGACCCCCCCAGTAGTGCAGACCCCCCCCCCAGTAGTATAGCCCCCCCAGTAGCCGGCCCCTCTGTAGTATGGCCCCCTCTGTAGTATGGCCCCCCCAGTAGTATAGCCCCCCCAGTAGCAGACACCCCCCAGTAGTGCAGACCCCCCCCAGTAGTGCCCCCGGCCCTTGCACAAATAAAAAAATTAAAAATAAAAACTTACCTGTATCCCCGCTCCCGCGCCATCCGCTCTGTCACACGCTGAGGAGGGAGCCGGAAGACGGAGCTCATGTGTGAGCTCCAGCCGGCTCCCTCCGTACAGCAGCCAATGAGAGTCTGTGTGACTCTCATTGGCTGCTGTGACAAACACACAGCTGCCGCTGGCGGCTGTGTGTCTGTGTCTGTGTAGGGCAGAGCGCTATCACTGCGCTCTGCCCTACACGCGAGGAGACCTGATGTCGGATTCTCTAGTGAGAATCTGACATCAGGCGGCCGCCGTTCGGCCCCGAACGGGGATCCGAGTCAGGCGGTGAACACCCGAACAGGGTTCGGGTGGACTTGGATCCCCAATGTTCAGAGCGTTTCGGATTCCACAGAATCCGAACCGCTCATCTCTAATATATATATATATATAATATATATACATATACAAACACACACATGCACAAATATATATAAGATATACACATGTCGGTGTATCTTACATTCTGTGTATAGAAAGGGTCCTAGACTGCACACCCTGAATATATATATTGGGAGGTGCTACCTGTTGAGGTCTGGTCTCTGCAGCATAGATGCGGGGAACAGGCAGCTGGCACACATTGCTGGGCGGATGGTGGTGGCACACTTCAGAGCTCCTGTGGCAGAGTCCACTGGAGTGAGGATGGGCAGCCGGCACACATTGGTGGGTCGAGTGGCGGCGGCACGCTGCAGGGCTCCACGGGGGGGATGGACACCCGGCACATAGACATAGGAGGCGGGCGTTAACACAGAGCCAGCCGCACAAACACACACTGTGACTGGCTTCCCTGTGTGACTGACAGCAGTGGGCGGGGACATGTACTGCTTTCTAGCTCAGCGCTGAAGCAATGTCTCCGCGGAAGTGTAGAATCCGACATCAGGCGGCCGCCGTTCGGCCCCGAACGGGGATCCGAGTCAGGCGGTGAACACCCGAACAGGGTTCGGGTGGACTCGGATCCCCAATGTTCGGAGCGTTTCGGATTCCACAGAATCCGAACCGCTCATCTCTAATATATATATATATATATATATATATACATATACAAACACACACATGCACAAATATATATAAGATATACACATGTCGGTGTATCTTACATTCTGTGTATAGAAAGGGTCCTAGACTGCACACCCTGAATATATATATTGGGAGGTGCTACCTGTTGAAGTCTGGTCTCTGCAGCATAGATGCGGGGAACAGGCAGCTGGCACACATTGCTTGTCGGATGGTGGTGGCACACTTCAGAGCTCCTGTGGCAGAGTCCACTGGAGTGAGGATGGGCAGCCGGCACACATTGGTGGGTCGAGTGGCGGCGGCACGCTGCAGGGCTCCACGGGGGGGATGGACACCCGGCACATAGACATAGGAGGCGGGCGTTAACACAGAGCCAGCCGCACAAACACACACTGTGACTGGCTTCCTTGTGTGACTGACAGCAGTGGGCGGGGACATGTACTGCTTTCTAGCTCAGCGCTGAAGCAATGTCTCCGCGGAAGTGTAGCGGCAGAGCCCTGGAATGCCCCTAGGCCATTCAGTTGCCCTAAGCATTTGCTTATAATGACTATGCCTAGGGATGGCTCTGCCATTACAGCCTGGTTTGTTTTCAAATTGCTAAATTTAGTCTATTTGTGCAGCTACTGCTATTCCAGAAGGATTACTATATTGCTACAAAAGGTTTGCAGAAATAATGTTTGCACTTTTAGATTGCTAGTCTGATTACACACATACTGTACATACACACACTTTCCCACCATCAGCTACAGTTGTTATTCTGCTACCTTTTGTACCTTTTGCTCCCTACAACCCTATGTATTGTAAATGCATATGTGCAGTGAATTCTCTATCATGTCATTGTACGTTATTTATTTATGTTATGATCCCTCATGAAATTGATGTTTAGGGGGAGATTTAATAAATCTTGGAGAGAGATAAAATTGGAGATAAATAGCACCATCCAATCAGCTCCTAACTGTCATTTTTCAAACACAGCCTGTAAAGTGACAGTTAGGAGCTGATTGGTTGGTGCTATATTTATCTCTAATTTTATCTCTCTCCAAGCTTTATTAAATCTCCCCCTTAATATGTTGGTGGTCAGGAAGTCTGATCTGCCTCATTATGACCCTCATTTGCCATTAGTGCCTCCTCAGGTATACAAAAGACGCAACATCAGGAGCAACTAACACGCCAGGGCCAGTCTAACTGCAAATGACTTTGCATGGGCTGACTAGAATACGCCCAGAAAACAATGTTGCCACACCTGCATTTTGTAGCCACCACAGGTACCTCCCCCAAATGATCACTACCTGTCACTTACTTTGTGAATAAATCCTCACTGCTTCTGCAATCACTAATCAATCACCGCGTGTGTGCAATGTGGCTGTGATACCTGTTCAGTGGCAAAAAATTGCTCTACTACATCCGACATCAAAATCCACCTCTAGTCTATTGTTTCAGTCTGGCTCCTATGCATTACACTGTGATTTCTGCTTACTAATGCCCATGTATCTGCCTTGCTGCTGTCTCTTTGACTTGCCCCCTACTAAGCCCTTGTATCTATGATGCCCACAAGCAGAGGAGTAGCGTGTAGCCAGGGCGCCCGGAGCACGTACATGCTATGGTGCCCCCCTCAAGTGATCCAGGGAGGAGGAGGGTCCATATGGGATTAAAGTAATGGGAAATAAAAACAAAGATTAGGGGCAGTCCCCTGTAGTGGTGCCCATATGCAGTGCCCCCTGTAGTAGTACCCATATGCAATGCCCCTTGTAGTGGTGCCCATATGCAATGCCCCCTGTTGTGGTGCCCATATGCAATTTCCCCTATAGTTGTGCCCCTTAAAGTAGTGACCCCCATACTGTGCTCCCTGTAGTAGTGCCCATATGCAGTTTCCCCCTGTAGTGGTGCACATATGCAATGCCCCCTGTAGTTGTGCCCCTTAAAGTAGTGCCCCTCATACTGTGCTACCTGTAGTAGTGCCCATATGCAGTTCCCCCCTGTAGTGGTGCCCATATGCAGTGGCCCCTGTAGTGGTGCCCATATGCATTGCCCCTTGTAGTAGTGCCGATATGCAATGCCCCTTGTAGTGGTGCCCATATGCAATGCCCCCTGTTTTGGTGCCCATATGCAGTGCCCCTTTAAGTAGTGTACCTGTAGTTCTGCCCCCCATACTGTGCCCCCTGTAGTAGTGCCCATATGCAGTTCCCCCTGTAGTGGTGCCCATATGCAATGCCCCCTTTTGTGGTGCCCATATGCAGTGCCCCCTGTAGTGGTGCACTTATGCAGTGGCCCCTGTATAGGTGCCCATATGCAGTGCCCCCAGTAGTTGTGCCCCTTAAAGTAGTGCCCCCCATACTGTGCTCCCTGTAGAAGTGCCCATATGCAGTTCCCCCCTCTAGTGGTGCCCATATGCAGTGCCCCCTGTTGTGGTGCCCATATGCATTGTCCCCTGTAGTGGGGCCCTTATGCAGTGCCCCTGTATAGGTGCCCCCAGTAGTGCCCCTGTAGTTCTGTCCTCCCCCTGTAGTTCTGCCCCCCCCAGTACTTACCTGATCCATCACCCGTGCTGACGTTGCCACTGCCGCCCTGGCTGGATCTAACTAGATCCAGCAGACACGGCCGCGCAAGCTCCTCAGTGCCATGTCACGACATCACCCGCGCACTGCATCACTGGGAACGATGGCCTCTGAAGCGATTGGAGGCTTCCTTATTTACCCTCCGTTCGTTTCAGAGGCCAGTGCTCACAGTTCAATGCTGGCACCCGGCAGGCTGTCAGCTTAAATAGCTGCTGGGTACACAGCCGCCCTCCCTACGCCCGGGTGCAGATCACTCGCAGTGTCCTGGGCGCCTTCCATTCTCTGTCCCAGCCTCTCTGCTCTTACTCTGGGGGTCATTCAGACCCGGTCGTTAGCGCCGATGCGCTCGGACCGGGTCGATGGCCCCCCACAGAGCGTGCGCATGCGTGAGACCCGCTACGACCGACAGCGCCAGTCGTAGCGGGTCTCGATCCAAAGGGGGCGAGCTGTCGATGTTGATTGACAGCTCGCCCCGTTTGGAAGGCGGGCCGGGGGGGTGGCAGCCCAAACGGAGGCATTCCCATGGGAACGCCTACCATTTGGGGGCGGCCCCACTGATATCACTAGTGATGTCAGTGGAGAGCTTCCGGCTCAGACAGAGCCAGAAGCTCTCCGGGGCTTACAACAAGGGAGACCCTACCCTAGGGTCTCGTTGTAAGCACCGATGGTCGCGATGGTCTCTGACCATCGTGACCATCACCGGAGCGGTTGTTAGAGCTGTGGGTGTTAACCCACAGCCTAACGACCGCAACAGAGGCGGGCGGTCAGGATGCAAGTGGCCGCCCATTTTCTGAGCGACCGCTTGCATCCTCCGACCGCCTCTGAATGAGGCCCTCTGTCTTTTGCCAACCTCTCTGCTCTTGACTTTCCTTCACCAACCTCTCTGCTTTTCTGCGTCTACCTCTCTGCTTTTCCTCGGTTTGCGCCAGCATCTCTTCCTATTTTCTGTCTGTGCCAGTCTCTCCTTCTGTCTCCTCATGTTGGTCCACAACCCCTTTTTACTGTATGTGTGCATTGGTTCCTTGATTTTACCCTTTTAGTGTGTCTGTCTGGTGTATGTCTTCCAATCGATCTCTCTTTGCCCTCCCCTTTGTGTATCTCTGCATTGTGTTTGCCCTTTCTTTTTCATCCTTTGTGTGTCCCTTTACCCTTTTATTATATCTAGCCCCCCTAACCATTTTCTACCATTTGCCCTCACCACCCAATCTTTCCCTTAGCCCTTTATACTTTTCCTCATGTCCTACATCTTCTTCTTCTTCTCTTTCTCTCATGCTGAAGTCAATTGGAATCTGGTAGCATCCAATCAGAAGTGAAGTGGACCAACAACTGTGTCTAATGCCCCATAACTGAATCACCATCTTACAGTTTTTGTTGTGCAAATACACAGTGCATTTTTAGTCTAAGTGTGGTACTGGGCAGGAAAAAATGCACTTTTGGCTTTGTAAATTATATAAAAATAATTACTTTTCAATTGTTTTTTACAGAATCTGTTAGTGGAAGCCCAAGTCCAGTAGAGTGTACATGTGTTATCTAACAAAGCCAGGCCAAGCATATGTAGAGAAGAGAAGCCCAGGCAAGGAGGAACACAAAACCAATCAATACTTTGAATGAAGAGGCAGGCTTCCAAGCTACCATACAACAATCCACGTTCATGCGTTTTGATCGATTTGGTCTTTTTCAAGGTCGCCTTGAAAAAGGCCAAATTGGATGAAATGCGTAGGTGTGGAGTGCTGTATGGTAACTTGGAAGCCTACCTCTTCAATCAAAGAGCCTGATTCATTAAGGCTCGCTATTGCGATCGCAGCTCCGTAATCGCATGCAGGTCTGCTGTGAACATTTTCTAATGATTGCAATCGCAATGCTGTCGCACTGCCAGCATAGAGATGCCCACTGCCTCCCACTAACGCTATCTGACTTCCGTAATACCTTGCACACCTCCATAAACATCAGTAGCATCGAGTACTATCGGCCCATCATGCAGAATTACAGCAGCCCTGACCTTATGTAGAAATTGCCAACCTCGTTGCATGCAGTAAGTACTCAGGCTGTGTATGTAATCTCACTGGCTAATGTATGCACGCCCATGCAACTGCGTTCAAATGTACAGACACATCTGCGTTTCTCCAACCACTCCCCCATCACCACCCCCAAATGCTCATGGCCTGTCAATCACTCTGCGTGGTCTGTGCGTTCGCAGTGGTGCCTCCGCGCATGCACACTGCGATGCAGACACATGCGCAGGACACAACAATCGGCCGTCTGCGTACGCTTTAGCAACAGCGATTCTTAATGAATCAGACCCAAAGTGTCAGTTGGTTTTGTGTTCCTCCTTGCCCAGGCTCTTGCCATCTGCGGGATTACAGCACTTATACAATGAGATTGTTGCATATCATTTTAATCAGCAAAAGCTTCTTGTGCTATCTATTCACATTGCTGTGCGAATAAGATGCCCTTGAAGTTAAAAAGTTGCACAAAAAGATGCTCTGCGCTACAGAGTCACATGGAGCTCCCGCACTATGGGCCTGATTCAGAGCCGTTCGTAAGCGGCCGCTCGTTCGCTCCGAGCGTTGTTCGCACAACTGCGCATGCATATGGGTTGTAATACGCATGCGTGAACCAGTCATTGCGGTCGGAAATTGTATGCTCGCAAAATAGCGAATGCCTGCTAATTTGATTGACAGAATGAGGAGTTTGTGGGTGGTAACAGGGGAAAGTGCTTGAAAACAGGGAGTGGAGATCTGAACGCAGGCGTGCCAAACGGTCAAAACGGGCGTTTTAAAGGTGTGCATAATTAACAAAGCAGCGTCATCGACCACGTCACTTGGTTGTCTTTTAGCCTGAACTGCTCCCATGATTGCGGTAGGAGAATCCTACCACAAGCACTGCGAGCAGTTCATACGCCTTTCGATGTACTCTATTAATCTAATAAATAGCGGAGATGACTTAGGATGCGAGCGGCCAGGGGGCGTTTTTTAAAAAATAGCGAGCGCATGTTTCGTTCGCTCATTCAGACATAGAGGCGTCAACAGACCGCAAAGAGCGAGCTTTAAATATCTGGCCCCTTTTTCTGAACGAGCGAGGCTCTGAATCAGGCCCTATGTGTGGTGTCGAAACCAAATAATTGGATATGATCGCTTGTAATTTTTAGCTGACGATTCTGTGTCAGCGCAATTGCGATATGCATAAATATGTTGGTATTGCTATAGGGTTTGATCAGAGCCTGGAAAAACAGGTCTTTGTGTCTGTGGGTGTTTGTAGAAACTTTGCATACTAATACAATTTGCCTTTAACAACATTAATAAAAAATGTACAGAAACCAGTATGCTCAAAGTAAGCAATCTAAATGTAAAATTAAGGAACCTGCAAGTCATTGGCAATTGTGTGCCTCTTTGTTCAGTACTAGTCTGGTCCAAAGGAACTGGCATTTAGACTGTGAATAGGTAGAGGATAACCATTGAATTATTTAATTAGAATGTGGCACCTTCAAGCAGCCGTGGCTCTCTCTTCCCCCCCTGTTTAGAAATAAGAAGTGGACTCCCATTTACACCTCGTGCTGTAGTTTAAAATATGTCAGAAATGGATAAAATATATTAATTCATCACAAAATACACGGAATTATATAAACGCACAAACATAGACACATATTTATATATAATCATAAATATACACACATTGATAATTGTATATATATTTATTTAAGTACCCATGGACGCACGTGAGCTTACTGAGGTATATACACATTGTTGAGCATTCACTTAGTTTTAAATACAGACGCACATTAGCGACCACAATCATATACATATATTTACACTTATAAAAGGTTCCTGCACAATATGGTTTATATTAAAGATATAAGTTATAATAAGAAATGCATGTATTTGATATCTAAGGTATAAAACAATGTAAACACACCATGTTTAGTATCAAACTGATGCTCTGTTTCTTTGCAGGCTTCCGGTTTTTACAACGAGGAAGACGCATCGTATGTTCCCGAAATATGGATCATAGAGAGATTATGGTTAGATTTAGAAATGTTGTATGCAATATAGTGGCTAGTTTAGATTAGCTATGCAGTGGGAAGACTACACAAAGAAACAGCTTCAAGACCAAGCCATGCCCCTAATGACACCATATGAACTGTCCAATGAGAAGATCAAGCTGGAACAAGAGCCAATGAAACAGTGTTTGTCTGTCCCCATTGTGTTGATACATCTTGTAAGAGAATATATGTTTGCGCAATAGGCTAGGCCAGTAGTTGTCACCTGTTGGATGACCACAGATGTCTGGATTGATCGGCTGGGATCTGGTACCGGGGTGCAAGCGTATGTATTTGGCTGTAACTTTGTATAATAATTGTATTTAAGCTAAGTGTCTAGATCAAAGTGTGTATTATTTCTTTTTGTTGAATAATATAGCTATTTGTGCTTTGGAAACACAATTGGGTTGGTCTGCAATTATTATTGTGTGCAACGCTAAACAGCGACTTTAGGGGTATAGAGATTATTAGGAATCCATAGTTGGGGGCTTGCAGAGTTAATCATGCTACCGGTCACATGGTAACACTCGGTCAGCGATCTCTCAGCAAAAGGGTGGAGGTGCCATAAGCAGGACAGAACGTATTGTGCTTTCGAATACCTGCTACCACTTTGTTGCTGAGAGCCCGCTACCCGTTATTGTGTGAGTTGAAGGAGCGCTGATTAGAATCCAGGGACAAGGGAGGAAAAAGTTTGTTTTCCTTCGTTGATACAATTCCATGTTAAAAGTACTAGTTGCACAATAGCGTATACGTATTTCCTGTATTGCTGCCACTTGTTTTAAACAAAGCCGTTGAGATTGCATTGTGATATTGATAGAGTGATAGCATTGTTGTAAATATCTTAGTCGGTGTTGCCAAAATCTGGGAGAACGTTTATTTTTCTGCGCAGAAAAAGAGTGTGTAACAGTGAACGTGTGTTGGTAGGGGTAACATGTTCCCTAGTTAAGGGTATCATAGGACCCTTAAGTGCTAGGCGCCTGGTGTCGGCCTAGTGGCTCGCTAGTAGATACCGCAGTCTATACACAAAGACAGGTGTAGTTGTTGTCTTGTTGTAGGTATCGGCTCTCAGTGTGATTGCAGCATTCTAAGCATGGCCATATTCACGCAGTGAACCATATCCCGCGCTGCATCAGTCACCTTAGTTGCCGACACTGCGCTAGAACTCTAAGGGCTCCCCCGCTTCACCTTAAATTTGTGCGCTAAGTGATGCATGAACTTGCGCGACCTCTCATATGAGCTAGAAGAATCGCTAGAATCAGTGGATGGTGAATGTATGCTGCGTGATGGGTTAACACCATGCTCACCGGATCCTGACGCCGAAGGAACAGCCACTGCCTCCTGTGAGTTAGCCAATTGTTCCTCGCTGTGGGGGGGGGGGGGTAAATGCTCTGCAAGGAGAGAGAGGGTACTGGGGGTGGTGACTAGTGATACAGGGAGGGTGGGTGGTTTAACGGGTGCTGGGCTGCGCATCTGGAACCCCCAGCAGCAAAAGGGGTGTACCCCCCATTCGCCGGGTAAGGGGCTGCAGTATGGGGGAAGGTGGGGGGGCGCTTGGAGTAAAGAAAAACCACCCATCAGGGGCTGAACTGAAAAAAAAAATAAGGGGGGGTCCCTTGGGCTGGGCAGGAGTGGGGAGGCCAGTGCTGGGGAGTGTGCCCCCTCACTCTGGAGAAGGTGATGGGGGGGACAGCGGGCCTGCAATGGCCGCTGTAACTTTGGGGGGAGCACTTGAAATGGCCGTCGCGACCCTGTGGGCGGGGCCAACCGGCAATGCAGGGTGCAGGCTGGCCTGGTGAGTGGAGGCAGTGGTGGGGAGCGGGCGCCTCCTGAGCCGCTCGCGCCACTGCCGGACGGCCAGGCGGTGTCGATGGCTAGGGGGGAACACGTGCCCTCGGCGCGTATGGGAGGTGAGAGCAGGCGCGACATCACGGCCTGCTGCAGACCATGAGCCGCACCTGGGGGGGATGACGCCGCTGGGTGATAGGCCTGGTTTCTTGCAAAAAGCGGCGGGAGGGAGCGGGGGTGCCTCTTGTGGATTAAGGCCTGGAGCTGGATGAAAAAGGGGGAAGGAGGGGGGATACTGGTAATGCGAAAGGGGGGAAGGGAAGAGAAAATGGGTGACAGGAGGGAGGGCTGAGGCAATAGAAATACTATACACAGAACAAGGAAAGGTGATACAAAGAAGGGGACAAGGTGGGAATTTAAATAGTCAGTGTGTTGTAAGGAAAATAAGTGAAAGGTGATAGGAAGAAGGGGATAGGGTGGAATATAAATGGTGTTATGAAAGGAAAAGTAGTGAAAAATAACAGCAGATAAAGGAGTAAAGTAACTTTGTGTAACACTTAACCAGCCTGTTGAATAAACTGGAAAGAAGACAATGGCTCCTCTCACCCAGCTATATATATGGGATCTCTAAGCCCTCCCTTAATTCCTACAATAGGCTTATACCCCTCAAGTGACCAATAACTAACTGCACCCCCCCATCTTTTAACCCTTAACTTGCCTAACAAAATTACATATCAAACAGGGTGCTTATCTATCCTCAAACTTATTCAAGTATTCAGATGCATAAATATGAATCCTGCCACTCCCCGAACACTACCTATGGGGAATGCAGGAATGTGCAGTCCATTACTAAATTTGGAGAGCTGATTGTTTAGGCGAGGGCTGGCCATCGGTGGGTTAACCTTGATGGTATGAACCAATTCAGATGGCAATAATAGATCGTTTCATCCACCGATGGTCATGCACCGATGGTCATCCCTGCATTAATACTTGCCATGCAGCCGTCTAATCAGGGAATGGGGGCAGCGCTTCATGGATCATGTCGGAGGGGCAGAGCTAAGATCTGATTCCCAACACATGAGAAAAAAAAACATTACGTTGCTCTGTATCATTGATGGTGGAGAGCCTTTGGATCTCTGCAATCAATGGCAAAACTATCAACCATCTATGATTATTAACGATCAATGGTTTAGGCCAGAGGTTCCCAAACGCAGTTCTCAAGGCTCCCTAAAAGTTCAGGTTTTAGAGATATCCATGGTTGAGCACAGGTGGTTAAATCAAATTGACTGAGGTACTAATTAAACAACCTGTGCTCAACCATGGATATCTCTAAAACCTGAACTGTTGGGGAGCCTTGAGGATCGCGTTTGGGAACCTCTGGTTTAGGCTAGTACTTCCCAACTCCAGTCCTCAGGGCAGGGCCGCAACTATGGGGGGGCACATGCCTCAGACTTGAGGAGGGCGCAGCGAAGATAGGGGGCCTGGATGGCTGTAGGTGTTGATTTGGAGCCACCCACAGCATCAGGCAGCATCAGCAGCGCCGTCATTCTGATGTGGCGACGGTCGCATGCCAATCAGAGCTCACGGACCGGCAGCCAATCAGCAGTGGCTGGTGGTCTACGAGCTCTGATTGGCTCACGACCAGTGTCACATTAAAATGACGGCGGCATTGTGTCTCACAAGGGCTGCGGACGGCTGCCTGCCAATACGGCTCCAAATCAACACCTGCTGATTCAGGCGCACAGGCTGCTGGAGAGGGGGAGGGTAAGAGGCTGCTGGTGGGAGAGGTGCATAATATGTAAGGGGCATTACTGTGGCATAAGGTGTAAGGGTCACTACTGTGTGGCACAATGTGTTATAACTGGCATTACTGTGTGGCACAATATGTTATAAGGGGCATTACTGTGTGGCACAATGTGTTATAAGGGGCATTACTTAGTGCGGCACAGTATGTTATAAAAGGCATTACTGTGTGGCACAATGTGTCATAAGGGGCATTACTTAGTGTGGCATAATTTGTAAGGGGCATTAATGTGTCACAAAATCACACACCCTTTCAGGGAGCGCAAGTGCCAGGGGCGCGCGCAGAAGAACGTTCTCTTTGTTTTGTTTTTTGTCGGGGGGGGGGATGGGCCAAATTACTGTCCTGCCCCAGGTGACAAAAAACCTGGTTTTGGCTATGCTCAGGGACGGCTAACACTACATGTGTTACAGACAGTACAGATCTCCTAGTTGGTGCCGAGGAGTATTCATTACTGGTTGGCACATATTAGACAGTACACAGGTGGGGCTAATTACAGTACTTAAACTGCGATATTGAGGAGATCTGTAAAAAAAGGGCATTGTTAGGGGTTCCCGACTTGGGAATTACTGGTTTAGGCTGAAACGTTGGAGAAAAGCCCTTTTTAGTGTACTAATTAGACCACTATGTATGCTTATTGTGTTGCAGCTACACGTAGAAGAGGCCTTGGTTAGAGAAGCTTATCAGGATATGCCTTATGATCCTCACTAGCTAGATTATTCTGATCATTTATGAATATATTTCTTTATTTTTCATATAAATATTCTCCCCAAATATGATACATTTAGATGGTGTCACCATTTCCTCAGCCCCCAAATCCCTCTCTAGCTGTACAGGAGCAGTGAGGAAGTGGATACGGAGGAAAGCCTGCAACTGCTCCCTGCATATTGCTCACTCAGACCTAGAACAATGACCTCGGATTAGAATGGTCAGATACAGTGTGTACAGCGCAGCATTGCTAATAACGTGTACTCCCTCTCCTCCATTATAAATCATAGCAGATTATTAACCCCTAATTACAACGTATGGTCTGGCAGGACCCAGAGCCCAAACCTACCTGTCTCTGGTCCCAGCCTCCAGCTTCTAACCTTTCAACTATGACAAATGTGAGTTTTTTTTCAATCCTCAATGTGTCTTTTTCACGTTTTCTTTATGTCATCTTTATAAGTGAATACGTTAATATGGATGAAACATGCAGATTGTTAGATACTTTTATTTAGTTAATGACTTTTTAAACTGGCCTTCCTAAAACAAGTTAAACTTTCGTTTTACAAACAGCAGTCTTTTTCATTTTCTGTCTGTTGCACCTTAAGCAAGCACCTGCAATAAAAAAAACACCTCACCCATACTTGCAGACCCCCCAAATTCTATTTCGTTAGTTTTAAAGTTTGTACCCCCACTTTGCACTTTTTCGCCCCCATTTTCAAAGTGCTTTTTTGGGGTGTTCCTCACTTTTATTTTGGGATTTTTGATGCAGTTATCCTTTGGGGGTCTGTCCCAAGGGTGCTGAGTGGTTTCCCCACCTTTGCACCCCAAAATAACGAGTTTGCACTTTTTTCACCACTTCAGAGGCGAAACGTTTTCGCCAATTACATTGCATTCCGTTTTCGCGTATGCGAAAAGTGTTTGCAATTGAATACAGAGATAAGTTTTCGGCAGGCGAAATTACGTCATCTGCGATACTTTTTTGTGGAATCCGACTTTTCGCCGCTAATTGAAAACGGGCATAAATTGTAAAAGCTGTGTCACTACGCATAATGGTGTTAAAAATATATTTAAAGAAAAAACGACAAGTTGACCACCTCATTCTCACATGTGGTTCTTTTACAAATGTATACACAGAATAAGGAAAGTTTGTATATGGTGTTTTTAAAACACATTCTAAAGGTAAAATACTAAATGTTCACTTTATTATGATTTTGTTAGTACTATACATGTATTCAGCCATCTTTTGTTTCCCAGAGTTAGGCATGGTAAGCTGGCACACGTTTCACGCTCGTCTTACAATTTCTGTACCATCCATATGATATTCTGTTGTGAATGAACCAGGATACAGGCATGGATAGTCCATTATGGCTTTGAATATTTTATGATGGGCACCTATAGGATGTTTGTGGAGAAAACATGCAAAATAATACTTTATAGCACTTTATCAGAAAATCAATGAACATACAGTATGTGTGCAGATTATGGAATATGTATGGTATAAGTATGTCACATGAAATATAATATTCTGATCCATGCTATGAACCATCATAAAAATACATTTCTGATAGGCCCGGATAAACACAAAACAACATTGCCCGGATGAGGAACATGGTAGAAAAACAATTGTGGGGAATACAGCTAATTTGTTGTGTATAATTTTAGGCCTTAGCAAATCAGGACTTTTTAGTTGGAAACCAGTTCAGTTTGGCAGACGTGCAGCTCATAGATGCCATTTTATCAGTGCAAGAGGTTCATGGTGACATCCTGCAGAACTTTCCTAACTTGCAGGTAAGCATAACACCACAGTCATCACCTATGTTTTTCATTTATTTTTGGTATTGCAGTATGACACCAATATGCTTATCATGATTGCTACCTAAGTTGACAGCATATTTTACTGGGCACACACTTGTGTTCTGTCCCTTCTGGAGAGTACCAGAACCCATAATTATAATATCTACTTGATTGAGGTGCTTCTGGCTGCACTCCTTTCAGTGATGTATTTTCTTTATTACAAAAACTATGTAGTACAAACCTTGCTAGATAGCAAATGGTGCCTTATTTAAAAGGAAGGAGTGGTAGCTCGACCTAATGACAAGTGTGAATTTCGACACCAAATTCTGTTGTGCTCTAGAGTTTTGTCCTATGATGAGAAGATAGAATTTTGGTGATTAACACAACCTGTTGGCTAGTATGAACTAGGTTAGCTAACTTTGGGTGACAGGTTTTGTGGCAAAGATAAGTTAAGCTGAACATTGCCCAGACTATTATTTCTCTATTTATGTGGGCGACATGGTATGGCCATCATCATAGTGCAATTGGTATGTAATACCGACAGACGGGATCCAGGCGATCAAAATCCCAACACCCACAGGGTTAACATACCGACACTTGGTAGTCGGTATGCTAACTCTCCCCCTACCCTAACCCTCCCTCCCTGGTGCCTGAGCCTAACCTCCCCCTTAGTGCCTAACCCTCCTCCTAGTGCCTAACCCTAACCCCTAAACCTAACCCTCCCCCCCACCCTGCTACTTACCTTCAGCATCCTGACCGCCAGGATGCCGGACGCATTCCATCATAGTATAATTTGACATCTTAAAGTGAATCAACCACTTACCCTATGCATGCCCAGGTTGGTGGAAACATGTGACATGCTCTATTTGTCTTTTAAGCTGGGTACACACTTACCGATGTGTGTACCCAGCGATGGGACAGCCCGACATATCGAGCGGTCGGTACACATTACACGATCTAGTGTCCGACCGCCCAATATGTCGGGCACCAGCTCCATTCATCTGCTTAGCTTCAGCAGTTGGGTTGTTTCATCGACCCTACATACAGGCCGACGGAACGACCCTGATGGACGACCTGTGGGAGCGCGCATGGTCCAATATAGTGGGTACACATTTGCCGATGTGGACGATATGATGGGTACGGGATGACAGAGCTGGCATCCCAATCAGGTTACAATCCCTCCAGGTAAGTAAGCCTAACCTAACCCCTAACCCTACCCATAACTCCCCCCACAGCCTAAACCTAACCCTTCCTCCAGTGGCGTAACTATAAATTTTGCTCCCCCATGCCAAAAAAGTTTCAGGCGCCCCCCCCACCCAAAGATCAAACACACCCAAAGACTACGTTTAAGGTGTGTGGTTACATGATACAGCAACGTGCCTTACACATTATGACACACTAACTAATGCCACTTATAACACAGTGTGCCACACTGGAATGCCCCTTACAACACATTATGCCACACCGGAGTGTCCCTTACAACACATTATGCCACACAGCAATGCCCCTTACACATCCCACACAATAATGCCACATATAACACATAATGACATACAGTAAAGCGCTTCTAACAAATTTATGCCAAGCTGTAATGTTCCTATTTCACATTATGCCACACTGTAATGCCACATACAACACATTATGCCACACAGTAATGCCCCTTACACATTATGCCACACATTAATGCTCCTAATAGCACATTGTGCACACAGTAATGCCAAATACACATTATGCCAAACAGTAATGCCCATTACATCCCACCCTGACAGATCTACTTCACCAACCCTCCTTTCTGCTCCTGCCAGTCCGTCACCTCAGCTCAAGACAGGTTGCACAGTTTTTATGTCCATGTAGAACCAGATTATTGGGAACACAGTTTATAACATGTAAACTATGTATCAAATTAGTGCCCCTTATACAGTGCCCCCTGTAGTTGTGCCCCAAAATGCAATGCCCCCTATACTAGTGCCCCTTATGAAATGCCCCCTGTAGTAGTGCCCCTTTTGCAATGTCCCCTGTAGTAGTGCCCATTATACAATGTCCCCTGTAGTAGTGCCCCTTATGCAATGTCCCCTGTAGTAGTGCCCATTATGCAATGCCCCCTGTAGTAGTGCCCCTTATGCAATGCCCCTGTAGTAGTGCCCCTTATGCAATGCCCCCTGTAGTAGTGCCCATTATGCAGGGCCCCCTGTAGTAGCGCCCATTAAAGTAGTGCCCCCTGTAGTAGTGCCCATTTTGCAGGGCCCCCTGTAGTGCCCCTTCTAGTAGTTAGCCCCTGTAGTGCCCCTTCTAGTAGTTAGCCACCTGTAGTTAGCCGCCTGTAGTTAGCCACCTGTAGTTAGCCACCTGTAGTTAGCCCCCTGTAGTTAGCCGCCTGTAGTTAGCCGCCTGTAGTTAGCCCCCTGTAGTTAGCCCCCTGTAGTTAGCCCCCTGTAGTTAGCCCCCTGTAGTTAGCCCCCTGTAGTTAGCCCCCTGTAGTTGCTCCCCACCTCCGCGCACACACAAACAAACACACACACACAAAAGAAAAAAAACACACTTACCTTTATCCCCGCTCCAGTGCTGCTGCCGTCCATACCCTGGCGTCCGCTCCTCGGCACTATGGGAGTGACGTCATTACGTCACTCCCATAGTGCTCTGCAGTACCCGGAAGACGGAGCTCACTCCTGAGCTCCGTCCCCGGCGTCAACTTCTCGGCACTATGGGAGTGACATCATTACGTCACTCCCATAGTGCCCTGCGGGACCCGGAAGACGGAGGGAGCTCCGTCCTCCGGCTGCCGCCGGGGGTTTGAATGGGAGCTGGGCGCCCGCTGGTAACACACTCAGCGGGTGCCCGGCAGATGGAGGAGGCAGGGGGTGCGACCGCACCCCCTGCACCCTCCGTAGTTGCTACTACTGCCCCCGTCGCCCCCAAGCTACCCAGCGCCTCCAAGCCACCGCGGGGGCTGCGGGGGCAGTAGTTACGCCACTGCCTTCCTCTAGTGCCTAACCTTAACCTCTCACCCGCCCCCTAACTCCAGTACTTACCTTCGGGATCCCGGTGGTCAGGATGCTGACACTGGTATTATGATAAGCATCGGGATTCTGGTGTTGGCATTCTGAACGCCGAAATCAAAACAGTCGGGATTATGAGCGCATCTCATTGGCCCGATCCGCCGGATCGAGCGACATATCCTCTAATGTGTACCCACTTTACTAACTTGCCCACCGATGGTTCTGCATCTGATCTCACTGCCTGGAAATTCCTTCTCTGCTGATCTCTGGTGACAGGTGTACACTCACTCCACCTCTACTGAACTCCATTACATGATATAATGGTACATTGTTAAAACATTTGAATGTGCATATGAAAAAAGTAATGTTTTAAAGTGATATATATTGTGTGGAACACAATGTAGGACTGAGTGATTCTCAGTATAACCTAATTTCACTGAGTAAAAATGCACATTGTGCAACTCTCATAATGCACCAGAGAAAAATGAATGAAAAAATATGTCCATGAATCAATAGTAATCGTTACTAGTCACTTGTCTGCATTTCGCCAATGAAATGAGCATGTGTTGCCGTGGAGCTGTGCAAAACTGTCACATTTTGCATTTTGTACAGGTTGTCTCACAACATTCTATCAAGGTTAGAGATTTTAATAACAGCATTTGGGTTCACTGCCATCTAAGGCGGATGCCAGTGCTACAGATATGAATGTATTACTAATGAATATTAATGCAGTCTAGTTACCTGTGAATCCCTGCTGTGTATGTGTGTGCCTCCCAGTCAGTAATAGGCACATAGGGGTCAATTCAGACCCGGACGCTAAGCTGCGCTCTCTCGTTGCCAAAAGGGACCGGGTATGCAAATTCCGCGATCGCACTGTCTGATGTAAGGACGACCTCTATGTTTTAGAGAGTGATGGCAGAGTGAGCACACACCGCTATAAAGACGCCCACTTTTCTTTCTTAGCACACGTCATCTCCAGGAAGTGTATGATTAATCAGAACCATCGAGAGCCATCGGAGCTGCATGCAGCGCTTGAAGTAGACCATTTCCCACCACAAGCACTGCGATCACTGCATGCTGAAATACAACCAAGTGACGTGTACAATGATGCTTCCATGCTAATTATGCACACCCATAAAACTGTTTTGATGCCCAGACACGCCTGCGTTCACAGCACCACTCCCCCGTTCACAAGCACCTTCCTGTTACCACCCACAAACGGCACGATCTGTCACTCAAAGTAGCGCTCAGTCTGTGTACTACGAGCGCACGATTCCCGATCGCAGTGACTGGTTCGCGCACGCACACTGCAATGCATACGCATGCACAGAGGTGCGACAATCGCCCATAGCGTGTGTCCGCGGCTTAGCGTCTGGGTCTGAATCGGGCCCATTGTTTCTTCCTGTAATAACCACTCACCTGAAACACACAGGCAGTATATGTTCAGTTGTTTCTAAGCTCTGAGAATGTTCAAATTCAGAATTGAACACTTTTTAATTTACTGTTTTTTTGTTGTTACATTAATAACATTGTAAAACGTCTGTTTTAAACTTTAGGCTTTTAAGGAAAGAATCAGTGAGATGCCAACAATAAAGAAATTCCTGCGGCCGGGGAGTCAAAGGAAGCCGATGGCTGATGCTAAATACATAAACACTGTGAAGACAGTTCTTTACTAAAATGAAACGCGCAGAATATTCTCTTGTTAGGGGATTGGCGCATTCCCTGTAATTTGCATGTCTGAGATCTACAATAAAATATGTATGCTAATATTATCTGGCCTGTCTTTATACCATTCTACACACTATTTTGGCTAAACCTTTTAGAAGTGTCTCCCACCAGTGTCCCTGTGTAACAACTCAGTAGGAGTCTCTCACCCTGCACCATTTCACACAATATAGCTATAGCGGGAGTACTGGAGCTTATAGTAAGCAGCCTATACCTATATATGTAAATGTCTCAGCAATCAGCGGCTCAGAGTCCTTTATCGCTTCAAAAACACCACTATTCACATAAAGATGTAATGCCCCAGCCAGTTGGACACACTTGTGTACTGTAAAATTATAGGAACAAAGAATTTAAATTGTGTGTTTAGAGTTGAGTTTTTGCACAGGGCTCAATTCTGGATGGGAGGGCAATTTTCTTGTGGAAATATCAGATTACCACTGCCCTTTAGCACAATATTTTGACTAACATATTCAGAAGATTTAGTTTATGAACCAACTTAATAGATTTAATTACCGTAATTCGGAGAATAAATATTTATCGTTGGCGGTGCTCCCCAGAGTCAGGATAACAGGATATATAGAAAGCGGAGAAAAAGAAGACTCTTTCTTGGAGGCACTCAAAAAGATATAACTGAAAATAAAGATAATCTAAAATTTTACTTTTATTAACTATATTTCTAAAATGTGGGGTAGACGTACAACATATAGTATATAAAAATGTCATGTGACATATGTGTTTATATCTGTACCTATTGACAGATATATACCTTAAAGGAAACTTTTGAGAGATTTATTCTCATAAAGTAAAATATACTGAATGATGGCGAATATTGAAAAATCAAGGTCAATCTGTTCATGGAAGGTATGTCAACTCTATATAAATAGATAAATGTAACCTTATATAATTTAGATCCTTATAGATCGGAGAGTTGCCAGAACAATGATTGACACTTATAATGTAAGTAAATACACACATAAAGTGCCCACCTGCACGGAGGATCCCTCATGCACCAAGTTGCAGTATAATGTGTACAGATAAGTATGTTATATCCTAATACCTGTGGGAAAAAATAAGGTAGCATGCATAGGTATTCCCAATATATTGTAAATAAACACAATATGAGGATATTGCAGTATATCAATCCCACTTGTTAGTATAGGATGTTGCGGAGAATCCCTCATGCACCAACTTGCAATATAATATATACAAGTAAATATGTCATATCCTAATACCTGTGGGAAACAGTTGAAAATAAAATAGCATACATAAGTATTCCAAATAAGTTGTAAATGACCACAATGTAAGGAAGTTACAGTATATCAATCTCATATGTCAGCATAGGATGTTACGGGGAATCCTGCATGTACCAACTTGCAATATAATATATGCAGGTAAATGTGTCATATTCTAATACCTGTGGAGAAAAGGTTTGGGAATAACAAAGTATGCATAGATGTTTCAAGTAATTTGTAAATAATCAAAGTAGGAGAATATAACAATATGACAATATATCAATCCCACTTGTTAGAGTAGGATATTAGGCAGCAAAAATTGTCACCTGTGGAGCAAAAATTAGATTAGGTATGATATCTCAGATTGATTATCTAGAGATTCAATAAGTATACCTTATCAAAGGTATCTCAGAGAAAGGAGAGGTGCCCAGATCCTGACTACCCCACTTCTGCTGTCACCTGGTCTTGTATCGAACAGAGGACAAGGGATGAGAGAGTGGGGTTGGCAGCTGGTGGGAAGGAAGGAAATTAGCATTTCTGCTGTCAGTGTGCGCAAACCCCGGCTATCCTGGTATCAGGGACATTGCAGGACAGGCAGGGCCGGTCGGCTGATGAGAGAGTGCAAAAAATAATGAGAATGCAGTATAAGGATTGCAGTTTAATTCCACACAATATAAAGAGATTTGCATATATATTTTTAGCTGATATTTCAGTCAGGTAATCTCAGCAAAAATGAGTTAATGAGAGTGGAGTAAATAGCTGCTTTAACATGCGTTAGATATAAAAGGCATGTACCACATAGTTCCATATACTACTTGTGAGTCTAGGGATTAAATAGCCCCATGCTGATGTTCGATCAGGGCAGTTTCTAGTATATTGTATTCATATAGTTACAGCCCATAGGTAGTGACTTAGTCCAGGACAAGTGTGCTGTAATCACCATACAACTCCGTTAATTGTCTATGGGTGTGGGGATTGAAATACCTCGTGCTGATGCACAGCGTGCACATCAGGGCAACTTCTAATGAAATGTGTCCATAGTGGACATGTGGTCGCGGCTGCCGTCCTGTATCCAAACGGCGGTGAGGTGCAGGGGAAAATCCAAAATGCGCGTCAATCTGGAGGATGCCCTGCCTTCCGGATATGTAATCCTTGTGTAGGCCAGGAAATAGCGGCTGCCGTGCTGTGATCAGGCGGCGGTGAGCTCTAGGGAAATCCCTGTGTGCGTCAGTCGGGAGGGTGCCCTGCCTCCCGGATCACATGACCACTCTTGATGACGTACGTTTCGCCTGTTCAGAGGCTTGTTCACATCCAGCAAAGTGTGATGTGTTAAGGTGATATTTATACCCTACCTAGTTGAAGTAATTAGAGAGCCAATTGGCAGATGTTACATGATATACATGCCCGGAGGGATAATAACCAATCAATTAAGTCATCCACATATATGGATGGCATAAATAGAACATAAAAAGCATATATATAGAGAACAATGATTTTGGAGTAAGCTATTAAATATGTTCTTAATAATGATTGATTCATCAGTAGTGAGGATAATGGAGGCCGAGTAATTATACTCAATTATATGATACCCAATTGAGAGATAGATTATTCCCTGGTTTATCAGGGGGTTTGTCAGGGGATTCATCTGTATGCATTAGTACATCTCTACATGCATTCACAATAAGTATACTCATGTACATACGCAAAAACAAAACTGCACAATTATCCATAAGTAGATGTATTTCTTATTCCAAAACAAAGAAATTTTTTTTTTATATATAAGAAAAATGAAAAAAATGAAAACAAATCGAGGAAGTGGTAAAAGGATTATTATACCAAGAACCAATGCGCATGCGCATGTGTACATATTTGTACACATACATATCTGAACACTTTCAGATATGCACATACGCACGTTTGTACACATTTATCCACCGGTTCGTGATGATCCTGTAAGAACTGAATATTAGCATATTAATATATTCATATGAACAGGTATATATGGGATCACAGATGTCACAGCAATTTGGGCACCCTTGTACCAGGAGGATTGAACGAATATATTAATTATAGCTCGTTTTTGTAACATCCCATAATTTTTTCCGTTCTCATACGTCTTAATAGACATATAATCTAGCTCTGTGTAGGCTAAGATATGCACACGGACTAGTACATGCACTACTTAGCTTTCATACGGTATAACTAATTATCAATCTAAGCATGCTGGACCTCTATCCACCTCTCTTCAACTACTTTACTAATATATTATGTCGTTTTTCTGTCACAGTAGGTATATTCCTCTTTTAATTCAAATTGCTGTGACATCTGTGATCCCATATATACCTGTTCATATGAATATATTAATATGATAATATTCAGTTCTTACCGGATCATCACGAACCGGTGGATAAATGTGTACATATGTGCGTATGTGCATATCTGAAAGTGTTCAGATATGTATGTGTACAAATATGTACACATGCACATGCGCATTGGTTCTTGGTATAATAATCCTTTTACCACTTCCTCGATTTGTTTTCATTTTTTTCATTTTTCTTATATATAAAAAATTTTTTTTCTTTGTTTTGGAATAAGAAATACATCTACTTATGGATAATTGTGCAGTTTTCTTTTTGCATATGTACATGAGTATACTTATTGTGAATGCATGTAGAGATGTACTAATGCATACAGATGAATCCCCTGACAAACCCCCTGATAAACCAGGGAATAATCTATCTCTCAATTGGGTATCATATAATTGAGTATAATTACTCGGCCTCCATTATCCTCACTACTGATGAATCAATCATTATTAAGAACATATTTAATAGCTTACTCCAAAATCATTGTTCTCTATATATATGCTTTTTATGTTCTATTTATGCCATCCATATATGTGGATGACTTAATTGATTGGTTATTATCCCTCCGGGCATGTATATCATGTAACATCTGCCAATTGGCTCTCTAATTACTTCAACTAGGTAGGGTATAAATATCACCTTAACACATCACACTTTGCTGGATGTGAACAAGCCTCTGAACAGGCGAAACGTACGTCATCAAGAGTGGTCATGTGATCCGGGAGGCAGGGCACCCTCCCGACTGACGCACACAGGGATTTCCCTAGAGCTCACCGCCGCCTGATCACAGCATGGCAGCCACTATTTCCTGGTCTACACAAGGATTACATATCCGGAAGGCAGGGCATCCTCCAGACTGACGCGCATTTTGGATTTTCCCCTGCACCTCACCGCCGTTTGGATACAGGATGGCAGCCGCGACCACATGTCCACTATGGACACATTTCATTAGAAGTTGCCCTGATGTGCACGCTGTGCATCAGCACGAGGTATTTCAATCCCCACACCCATAGACAATTAACGGAGTTGTATGGTGATTACAGCACACTTGTCCTGGACTAAGGGCCTGATTCAGACCCACTCGCGAGCGGCTGTCCGCTCGCAATTGGGTCGATGCTATGGACTGAGCATGCGCACGACGGGGGGAGCTCCGTCGTGCGCATGCGCCAGACGCGACGAGCGAAGGAAAGTCCTTCGCTCGTTGTGTCCGATCAAAGGGGGCGTGCTGTCAATGTTGATTGACAGCACGCCCCCTTTGGTGGGCGTGCCGGGGGCGTGCCTCCCTGACGGGGGCGTTCCCATGGGAACGCCTCCCGTCAGAAGCCGGCCCACTGACATCACTAGTGATGTCAGTGGGAGTGATTTTGGCTCTGATAGAGCCAAAATCACTCCGGAGCTTGCGGTTGAAAACCTCAACCGCAGGCTCCGGCTCGCAATTTCGATGGTCGCGATGGTCTCCACCATCGCGGCCATCACAAAGCACGCTCGTATAGCCTGTGGGTGGTGACCCACAGCTATATGAGCGTCCAGGAGGACGCTCCATGAAAATGGAGCCCGGGCCTCATTCAGAGCGTGCGCTCTGCTCAGAGCGTATGGCTCTGAATGAGGGCCTAAGTCACTACCTATGGGCTGTAACTATATGAATACAATATACTAGAAACTGCCCTGATCGAACATCAGCATGGGGCTATTTAATCCCTACACTCACAAGTAGTATATGGAACTATGTGGTACATGCCTTTTATATCTAACGCATGTTAAAGCAGCTATTTACTCCACTCTCATTAACTCATTTTTGCTGAGATTACCTGACTGAAATATCAGCTAAAAATATATATGCAAATCTCTTTATATTGTGTGGAATTAAACTGCAATCCTTATACTGCATTTTCATTATTTTTTGCACTCTCTCATCAGCCGACCGGCCCTGCCTGTCCTGCAATGTCCCTGATACCAGGATAGCCGGGGTTTGCGCACACTGACAGCAGAAGTGCTCATTTCCTTCCTTCCCACCAGCTGCCAACCCCACTCTCTCATCCCTTGTCCTCTGTTCGATACAAGACCAGGTGACAGCAGAAGTGGGGTAGTCAAGATCTGGGCACCTCTCCTTTCTCTGAGATACCTTTGATAAGGTATACTTATTGAATCTCTAGATAATCAATCTGAGATATCATACCTAATCTAATTTTTGCTCCACAGGTGAAAATTTTTGCTGCCTAATATCCTACTCTAACAAGTGGGATTGATATATTGTCATATTGTTATATTCTCCTACTTTGATTATTTACAAATTACTTGAAACATCTATGCATACTTTGTTATTCCCAAACCTTTTCTCCACAGGTATTAGAATATGACACATTTACCTGCATATATTATATTGCAAGTTGGTACATGCAGGATTCCCCGTAACATCCTATGCTGACATATGAGATTGATATACTGTAACTTCCTTACATTGTGGTCATTTACAAATTATTTGGAATACTTATGTATGCTATTTTATTTTCAACTGTTTCCCACAGGTATGACATATTTACTTGTATATATTATATTGCAAGTTGATGCATGAGGGATTCTCCGCAACATCCTATACTAACAAGTGGGATTGATATACTGCAATATCCTCATATTGTGTTTATTTACAATATATTGGGAATACCTATGCATGCTACCTTATTTTTTCCCACAGGTATTAGGATATAACATACTTATCTGTACACATTATACTGCAACTTGGTGCATGAGGGATCCTCCGTGCAGGTGGGCACTTTATGTGTGTATTTACTTACATTATAAGTGTCAATCATTGTTCTGGCAACTCTCCGATCTATAAGGATCTAAATTATATAAGGTTACATTTATCTATTTATATAGAGTTGACATACCTTCCATGAACAGATTGACCTTGATTTTTCAATATTCGCCATCATTCAGTATATTTTACTTTATGAGAATAAATCTCTCAAAAGTTTCCTTTAAGGTATATATCTGTCAATAGGTACAGATATAAACACATATGTCACATGACATTTTTATATACTATATGTTGTACGTCTACCCCACATTTTAGAAATATAGTTAATAAAAGTAAAATTTTAGATTATCTTTATTTTCAGTTATATCTTTTTGAGTGCCTCCAAGAAAGAGTCTTCTTTTTCTCCGCTTTCTATATAAAGAATTTAAATTCCAAGCCACTTGTTAAATACTGATTTATGAAAGCTGTCTTGTGCTTTTTCTGTTTTATTGACTTGTTTCTTACTTGTTGATTATTATTACTGTTTGCTCTTTTGTGTGACTTAGATGTAACTGTTATGGAAGTTATTATTTTTTGGGGAAGCAGACTGGCTAAGTCTGGCTGTAATATTTACTTCTTGCATGAGGAGAACTCAGTAGAAACATTGTACTCTGTTATGACCAGATGTTGGTGTAAAGCAGAAGAGACACCACTGAGCTCTATGTGCTAGTTGTGGAAGTGGGTTTGCCATGCTGTCAATACAGGAGGCCCAATTAAAATGCACTGTGAGGATACCAATACCAAGGTAATGCTTAGCTCTTTTCATCCTGGCAGCTAACAGTTCTGCCTATGTTTGACCCATATGCTACTCCCCTGCCCTGGTCTTCCCGGTACCTTGATGTATGTAAGTAAATCACCTAGACAAATAGCTGGTGAAAGCTGCTCCCTTTTATTACATATAAAATTTATTTGTCTCAGGGGCCTATTCAGCAACACTAAAATAACGTTTTTAAGGACATTTTCCTTAATTAACGTTATTTTAGTATTCATGAAAATACTTAACACAGGAGATATCACTGATATCTCCTTGCTAAGTCCCCCTGCGTTAATTTCCACATTCCCCATACATTAGTACTTTAGTATGGGGATATGGAAATTAGGCTATTCATAAAATTCCGAAAATTATGTATTTTCGGAATTTGATGGTGTTACCATACACCACTGTGAGGGGGCATATAGTAGGTAACACCTGCTTTCAGCTGGGCATGTCCCCCGGCATCTTCCTCCATCGCTCTGGACTCTACTCTGGCTCTGTCTGCTATGCTGTCATGTGTTCTCCCCAGCAGAACATAATAAAGTTTAAAAAAAAAAGTTTTTTTTTTTTTAAACTACGGAGTTCTGCTGGGGAGAACACATGACAGCATAGGAGATGGAGCCAGAGGCTGGTGCGCGAGCAAGTAAGTCGGGGACGGGGAGGAGGTGAGTGGAGGGGGGAGGGGTGGCAGGTGAGTGGAGGGCGGAGGGGAAAGGGAGGGGACACACGAAATTACCGCAGCTGTAGGCAGTGCTGCGCATGCGCTGGGTTAACGAATGTAACAGTGCATGCGCAGCACAGATTCCAGCTGCGGTAACTTAGTGTAGAGAGGGATAACTATCTATTTCCTGAAAAGCTGTCATCGAAAAAATGTCAGCTTTTCGAAATAGATAGTTATGGGGAGGAGGAATGATGAATTCCTCTTGTAATTAGTTAGAACTCCATGCGAGTTCTAAACCTAATTACCTCCAGAAAAAGTTTAGGTATGATGAATAGGCCCCTCAGTCACTTAGATACTGAGCCAAGCTGTTCACTCCCCCACCCACCTGGTAGGGACTGTGCAAAATGTTCTCCTGTTTTTTGCAGATCTGCACCAAAACTCAGTTTACACACAGACAGTCCTACATTGTCCTGAAGGGAGACACCCTCTGGCCTCTGTTTGTGTCTTTTTTTTAATCTTTTTATTGAAATAATACAAGAGAAATTATAGAAACATACAAACATACAATTTGACCATTTGGCCTTTCTAGTCTGCCCTTTTAGGGTTAGCTTATTAGGGTTAAGGATGGGTTAAGGGTTTGGTTAGATTTGGGGGTTAAGATAGGTTTTTAGTGGTTAAGGGTTGTTTGGGTATTAGTGCTAGGGTATCAGAGTTAGGAGTTAGTGCTAGGAAGTTAGGGTATTATTGTTAGGGGTTTCTTATGGTCGAGGTTAAGTATGTTTGGGGTATTAGTGTTAGGGTGTTAGTGTTAGGGTATTAGGGTAAAGGTATGTGGACAGATACTCGCGGCTAGGCCACCGAGGTCCAGCTGCGAAGAGTATCCAGTATTTGAGCCCGTAATAGCCACAATATCCAGATCATCCCTTCTCACACTTGCATGTAGTCCAACGAATCAGCTCCTGCCATTTTTCAAACACAGCCTGTAAATGACAGGAGCTGATTGGTTGGGAGTTTATCTCAGTCCACTATATCTCTCTCCAAGGCTTAGTACATAGACCCCTGAATCACAGAAAGCTGAACAAATAAAAATATATTTAGAAAATTAGGCTGTAGACCGCAAGGGAAAATATACCAGAAATGCTCACTGTTATATAAATGGAATGAATAATAAATCGAATAATAAAACAAAAAGGGGAGGGTATCTGGGGTAGTGAATAAATGGAAAGGAAGGTTTAAGGGACAATGGAAGAAGTAGGTATCCTGCTTTGGTAGACTGATCAAAGAGTGATCGGAGGATTTCCAACAGTATTCGTGTTTCGTAGTCATATGAAACCTTGTTTAAGTTGAGTTATAAGAGTTTATTTATGAAGTGTCGGGGTGTAATGTTCATGTTTATGCCGATATGTAAAAGGGCAGTGCTTTTACTAACAAGACACGGCTAATAAAAGCACTGCCCTTTTAAATATTGGGCATAAACACGAGCAGAAGTGAACATAAATCCCTTAATGTCGGTGTCAATGTAACTTTTCCTTATCAGAAAATAATTATTTTCGTTCTTTAGATAGAGGCTGGCTTCCAACAAGTCCATTTTGAACATAATGTGTTTTGTCTTTGTAAACCCTTTTCATGTTCTCACTTGCCATAGGTTGCCGGTGGACCTTCCCAAGTCCTCAGCTCATTTACAGGCATGCTACGTTGTGGTCGAGTATGTCTGCTAAGCAAGATATGGCTCAGACTGACACCTTCTGCCTACGTATAGATGCAATGACCATGAGACATATTACACTAGCCATACACAAACAAGAGCCATGTTAACGCAATAACAACAGTGTGTAACACACAAGCTGGCAATAGCCAGTTACATTACCACTGGGCAGTGGCTGCAGACTGGGCCAGATGGGACGCCAAAGGTGTAGTCTCTGATTTGTAGCTATTTACTTACAAAAAATAACTGGTAAGTCATTCCCCAACATAACAACCTCTTCAGTGAATCCATTCAGCACTCCCACCTCCACCATCCTATGGACAATACCACAGTCCAGACGCATTCTTGCCACTGGGATGTTTCTTTGCTGTTCAGCCTCCAAAGTGATTTTCATATTGCGGCTCAATACTTGGGACCAAGGGATCAAGTCATGGTGCACCGGGGTATTAGGGTAACAAGAACCCTCCCTGTTTCCCGCCCACGCATGCTGCACTTTTGACTACAGATTTAAAGACTTTCCCAACAACACCCATGAAAAAATAAACATCTTATGCTAACACCTCTGTCTTTTTTTACCCTGCCAGATGACAGGAATGCCTGTGGGTCAGCCTAATGTGCCACCCCTGGTCTTCCTGTTACCTTGACAAAGGTTAAATAAATAACCTGAGAAAACACACAACACAGTATCTTTTTATTCAGAATTTTCACATATCACATTTCAAAAATTGTGAACATGTCAACTGCCTGCAGGTGCCGACATGTTCTATGTCAACATTTGTATTTCTAACATCATAACTGTCATTACGACTACATCCCGAACTGCACCACTTCCTTAATCGAGGAAAGGGGAGGTTGAGCTAAGAATTTCGAATGAAGTGCAATACGGCTCCTTCTGCGAGTTAAGTATATGCCAGATCATTATGTTTTGAAACCCCTGGGAACCCAAGTTAATAGAGAGTAAGTAGTAGAAGAATAAGGCATTGTTACCCCTGAGATCAAATTGTGAACACTATTCCAAATGAGCGCCAGTTTAGGACAGGTCCAAAGCATATGATATAGGGTACCACCTTGGCCACATCACCTCCAACACAACTCAGAGGAAGAAGGGAAAATCCTGTGTAATCGCAGCGGAACTAAATACCATCTCAGATGGAATGCAGTTACCCTGTCAACAATTACACTGCTGCCAGTCTTAAGTCTACAACAAAAGGTTGACAGTTACATTATGTCGACATTGTTGATATGTCAACATGGAATATATTGACATCTGCAGAATGTCAGCATGTTAAAAATGTTGACATGTGAAATGTTGACATTCTGCGGAATGCCAACATTAGGGTTAGGCAGCGGCAGCAGAGGGTTAGGGGTGTTTCTCACTGTTCGAAAGACAGCTGGAAGTCATCATCGCCTGACCCTCGGACCCAGAAGTCCCCGCCAGACACCCGCTAGCAGATTGTTGCACCACTGGGGCTGTTTTGTCAACATTCTAATCATGACGACATTAGGACTATATTTACATAAAGAAGGTCAACAAAATATACTGAACCCTCTCAGAAAGATTTCTGATGCATTTTCCGGAATAGGTTGGAGTTTCTGACCCAATCAAATTACATTGAATCTGCCACCAAATATCAGTATCTTTGGAGTCAATGTGCCAGGCCATCTCATGAGGTTAGATTGTAGGGGCATTATGGAAAAGCAGGAGGCGATTTCTATGATGAACAGGAAGCCCCTAGCTGACAAGCATAAGGATTCAAGGAGGTGTAAAATCTGTGCAACTGAAAGTATTGATAGATGAAATGCGGGATGAGGTGAAAGCGGTTTCTCATCTGATTCTCTCTGTAACCATAATCTAGTGGAAGACGCTGATTCCAAAGTATGGCTTGAGTGAGGTGTCAAAAACACATGAGTCCAGGCGGTAATGACTGACCATATGGGTCAAATTTATCAATGATCGATAATACTGAATTATAATGAAAAACATATAGTAACCTACTGTCATTTGGTGCTGTTGTACCATCTCTTGTGCTGTATTGTACACCGGACCCAGACAACAACTTGTCACCACTTGTTTGGATTTATTCTGCTGCTAAAAGACTGGTTTGTGAGCTCACATCAGGACTATCTGATTCCATTGGTGGTGCTGGTACAGAGCATATACACTTGGAGATTGTGCTCTGCATGGAATCCCAGTACAGTATTACCTTCAGTACATTTTGGAGCCTATTTAACCATTAAGGCCCTCATTCAGAGCCGCTCGTAAGCAGCAGTACGTTCGTAGCGTTCCGATGTTGTGAAACCACGCATGTGCCGGTGTTACACTGCGCATGTGCGTACGGCTGATTGCGAGCTTTTTATTAAGTTGTTCGTCGAATAGCGAACAGGAAGTGACATGTCAAATGTGATTGACAGAACAGGTCGTTTTTGGGCGGTGACGGGGGTGGAGATGGGAAAACGCAGGCGTGGCGAGGCATTTTGTGGGCGTCCCTAAATTATCTCATGCGAACGGCAAATGTGATCGGAACAAGTCATACGTCACTGTCTGATCCACTTTCCGTTCAAACTGCTCGCACAGCTTGTGGTCTGGTATACTCTACCACAATGTCGATGGTCTTGTCCTCCTTCCCGTGACTCTTTGATGTTTCATCGATTTATAATTTCTTGCCAGAAAAGCAATCAATTTAGAATTGAAAACTTGCTTGTAATGTGTTTAGCAACTTTTTTTTTTTTGTAGCACAAAACCATACGCGGGTGAAATACTCAGCTGCTAATTTCTGGATTAGACAATCAATTAGCGTACCTTTTTTTTTTTTTGTAATTTGGGTTTTTTAATTTTGGTTTTGTGTTATTGCAACAATATTGTCATTATGTTTGTGTTTTACCAACATTTTTAATGGTCCCGGAAACTTCTTATCCATTTTGTTTGGGCAAAGTGTTCCTTTAAACTCCTAAATGGTTTTTAACCCTTTGTAATTTGAATAAAAATGTTTTTTTTTTTGGGGGGGGGCCGGGATTACCTAAAAAACGTTTTTAGAGTAATGTCACAATACAATGGAGCAGATTTTGAATAGTTTTTATTTTTTACACACATTTTTATATTTTCATGTGCATTTGCCAGTTTGCAGTTCAGGCTAACGTCAAAAATTGAGGCAAAAATTATAACAAAAACAATAGTGGCATTTTGCAGAAATCAAATAACACACATTAAAAACAATTCACAAGAAAGGAGAGGGAAGTTTTGTCCCTTAAGGAATATGGGGCAAGCACAGAAGGATTGTGGGAAAATTAGCCAGTGCTGTCATCGCTTTTTGCCCCGTTTGGCTGGGGTAGGGTGGAAGCCTGACCGGGTCTGGGATGTCCTTTGGCTGGCCTCTCCAGAGGCAGATGTTGGGGCCTCTGGACTAGGCAGAGGGCTAGGCACATTTGGAGGGATGGCTGTTGTTGTGCCAGAGGTGGAGGATCCTGATGTTCCGGCAGGAAGGGAGGGCGGCTCCACCATGTGCTGGTGAACGAGCTGCTCTAGGGCATTGGCAATTCGGATGTTGGCCCTGGTATTTTCCGCCAGGGTCTGACCAATGGTCACGTTGGCCGCAGCATTTTGCTCCATGGCCTCCACCACCCGTAGCAGACTGGCGTCCATCCTCAGCAGAATCTCCGTGTGGTGATCCAATATAAAATTGAGATCCGTGAGGAGGGCCACTGCCTGCGAGGGGGATTGCCCTGGACTGGCTTCTGCAGGGTCCCCAGCTGGATCTACTGCTTCCTACTGCTTCCTCCCCTGCAGAGCCAGCAGAAATTCTGCGGCCAAGGCTCCCCTCTGGAGCAGACTCATCCGCCTGTGTCTCTGTGAGAAAAATTAGAAAAGAGGAACATTAGAATCTACATATTATCACAAACACATTTCAGAGTTGGTAACATAACAACATTTACCTGGGACAACATGAGGAGCCGCAAAGTCTGGCATGTCCGTATCCATGTTGGACACGCCAAACACCTCCTCATACTGCACACACCCCTGTGCCAGCTCTTCCAAGTCATTAAGCTCCAATGACACAGGGGTGGGACCCCCACCTGTCCCCCTTGCATGCCTAGCCCTCTCTGCCAGTTTTTGTTTCAGACGATATTTATAATCGTTCCATCTGTGGGTGAAAAAGTTGGCATTATTCCTGCAGTATTTGGCCCTGTAACCACTTTTTTAAATAATGTAGTTTTTACGTACCGGTGTTTGACATCCCAGGGTAGACGTTCAAACTCACCCACCCTATTGACAGCACTGGCTATCTCCGCTCACATTTTCCACTTCAGGCTTGCACCCATATTCCGATCTGCCTGTGGCAGGATGTCAACACACATTTGTACCAAAACCTCCATCTCCTTTCTTGTGAATTGTGGCTGCCTTTTTTTTTTGGATTCTTTTGTTGGCCTACTCGGCCCAGCAGCCTCTTCCATGGCATCCTCAACACCTTTTTTCAAAAACATTGTTTAAATTTAGATGTTCAACTTTCTCTAAATTCGGGTTCTAAATAATCCTTTAAGCCAAAAGAGTCAAATACTTACCGGGCGCCTCTTGGTCATTGTTTTGCTGCTCTGTAGCCATTTTGAGCACAACAACTTGAACTACAGCAGACCGTTTGGGATTTTCCGTGACGTATTTATACATGCGTCCTTATTATTCGTCTGCATCATTGATTGTGCGCTCCTATGATCCGTCCTTAATTTGAGCGGGAAAATAAAGACTATTTATGGCTTTTGGCGACTCGAGTCGAGGTGGCGGGTGATGATTGTTGGAGGTTTCGTGTGTAGTAGTGGATTGTTGGCGGGATTAGTGGATTGAGGCGGGTTTTTGGAGTAGGAGTTGGTTCTTTTTTTTTATCTGGATTTTCCGTTCGCTTTTTTTTATTTGCGGTTATTTTCTTTGTCGGTTATTTTTTGAGTAAGTAATTTTTACAACTCCTTTAAAAAATAAGGGATCTACAAACCAAATGTTCTTATTATTGATTAATTTTTTTTTTTTTTTTAAACAGTTATTTTGGCTGGGCCCCACTGAAGTCTTTGGACTGTGACTTATTAGTCGAATTTCGGTAAGTTTTTCTTTTTTCCGGATTTACCAAATTTGATGTGTTGGTCTTCGCATATATTTTGGACATTACTGTTTTATTTCTAATTTTAACAATCATGTATTAACACTAAATATAGCGTAATGTTTCGCCAAATATATTTCCTTTGTTTTTCCCTTAAAAATGCGAACTATTTAGCGCACTAATGTTTCCTTATTCCCCATGTAAAAATGCTAACTATTTAGCGCACTAATGTTTCCTTATTCCCAGTGTAAAAATTCGAACTATTTAGCGCACTAATGTTTCCTTATTCCTCATGTAAAATGCAAACTATTTAGCAGACTAATGTTTCCTTATTCTCCATGTAAAAATGCAAACTATTTAGCGCACTAATGTTTCCTTATTCCCCATGTAAAAATGCGAACTATTTAGCGCAAGAATGTTTTTTTTTTTTTCAATTTGGCCATTCTTGTTTGTCCACTCAATGTAGGGTGCATTTTCTAAATAATGTGTGCTCCCCCCTATCTTTGAATGCATTTTGAAATTTTTTTTAATTACTAATCTGTCCCCCCAAAATTCTAAACCAAATTTCTAATTTTGAAATGTAGGTTGTTGCACTCATGACAATACCCCGGCATGTAAGCATCTTTGGATTTTGCAGCAAAGATAAGTATATTTTTGAAAGTTCATTTTCAACAAACATTAACTACCTGGCTGTGACACAGTCAGGTTAGGGGGTCCCTCTCCTGGGTAGAGGACTCCTTCCTTACACACACAGTAGCTGGGAAACAGTACGCCAGACTGGATTCGAGTACAAGCTGGTCGGCGCCAGTCTTTATTGTACAATGTCAGAAATACATAAAGAAAACAAAACACAAATCCTAGCCCTGTCGGGGCACTAACTTCACAGGTGGTTCCCTCACTACCAGAACCTGGCAGGGCCTAATGCCCTCACCAGCAACAAAGGCACAGCACAACACTCACAGTTAGGTTTTCAAGTGTCTCTGAGCAAACTCCCTGTCTGCTCTCCCAGGTGAGACAATCAGCCCTCAACACACTAGGCTTATATTGGCCACTCTCAGGTGGAAACCCTAACAAGCCTGTTACCAGGCTAAGAGAACCAAAACCTGGAGTGGCCGTGGGTAGAGCCCTCCCTCTCCTCTCACCCACAACCCCCAGGTCCCAAACCGGCTTTTCAAAAAGCCGAGACTCAAGCCTGCTACACTGCAGACTTTCTCCTAGGGGTTTAGAACACATAAGACAGGAATCTGGGACAAATGTACCTGCCACAGACCACTTTACCAGTGATCCTATCACATATCCCCCCCCTTTGTTTCGACCTGTGGGGCGGAACAACTGAAGCCCCCAAACAATGAACGCGTGACAACGCGTCAGCATTGGCCAGCTGGCTTCCTGGCCTGTGTTCCACTGAAAATGTAAAAGTTTGTAACGCCAAGAACCATCCCGTAATTCTCGCATTACTGTCCTTATTTTCGGACATCCACTTCAAAGGGGCATGGTCAGTGATCAATTTGAACTTTCTTCCAACCAAGTAGTAACTGAGAGCCTCTAATGCCCACTTTATGGCCAACGCCTCCTTCTCCACTATGGCATAGTTTCTCTCATGTACATTCAACTTTCTGCTAAGATAGAAAATAGGGTGTTCCTCACCCTCCTTGTTCTGGGACAGGACCGCTCCTATACCTACTTCTGATGCATCGGTTTGTACTATGAATTCCTTTTCAAAATTAGGAGTCATCAGGACTGGTTGGGAACACAACGCTACTTTCAACTCCTGAAAAGCTTTCTCTGCCTCAGGACTCCATTCTACCATGACTTTTTGTTTGCCTTTGGTCAGGTCAGTCAGTGGGACTGCCATGGTGGCAAAGTTGGGTATAAACCTCCTGTAGTACCCCGTAATTCCCAAGAAGGCTCTCACCTGCTTCTTATTCAGAGGCCGTGGCCAGTTTTGTGTGGCATCAACTTTATTGAGCTGAGGCTTTATCAGGCCTCTGCCAATGGTGTATCCCAGATATTTTACTTCCTCCATGCCTAGACAACACTTTTTTGGGTTGGCTGTCAAACCTGCCTTATAGATGGAGTCCAACACTGCTTGTACCCTGGGTAAGTGAGACTGCCAATCAGGACTATGAATGACCACGTCATCCAGATAAGCAGCCACATACCATCTATGGGGCCTTAGAATCCTGTCCATCATTCTTTGGAAGGTAGCAGGTGCCCCATGTAGCCCGAAGGGCAACATCTTGTACTGATACAAGCCCTCTGGCGCTGAAAAAGCTGTCTTTTGTTTGGTGCTCTCGGTTAACGGTACTTGCCAATACCCTTTGGTTAGGTCAAGAGTGGTTAAATACCTTGCCGTCCCTAGTCTCTCAATCAGTTCATCCACTCTTGGCATCGGGTAGGCATCGAATTTTGAAACACTGTTCAACTTTCGGAAGTCATTGCAGAAACGCACACTCCCGTCGGGCTTTGGAATCAACACAATGGGACTTGACCATTCACTATGTGATTCTTCAATAACCCCTAACTCTAGCATATTTTTAATTTCTTTCGACACCGATTCTCTTTGTGCTTCTGGTAACCTATAGGGCTTTAGATTAACTTTAACCCCTGGGTCAGTGATTATATCATGTTTAATGACCGAGGTTTTCCCAGGTACGTCAGAGAACAGCACCCTATTTCTGATCAGAAACTCCTTGACCTCTTGTTGTTGAATTGACGACAGGGTTTTTGCCACTGTCACTTCGGGAACTAAGGGCCCTGGATTTACTGGAGGGGCTCGGACGGCCGACAGTACCGTTCTATCTTTCCAGGGCTTTAACAGATTTATATGGTATATCTGTTCCGGCTTTCTTTTCCCCGGCTGGTAAACTTTGTAATTGACCTGTCCCACTCTTTCTAAGATTTCAAAGGGCCCTTGCCATTTAGCCAAAAGTTTATTTTCCACAGTGGGAACCAACACTAACACTCTGTCCCCAGGAGCAAAGCTGCGTAACCGAGCATTGCGGTTGTATACCCTCTGCTGTGCCTGTTGAGCCTGTTCCAGGTGCTCTCTCACTATCGGCACTACCGCAGCAATTCTCTCCTGCATTTGAGAAACATACTCAATCACCGTTTTGTAAGGACTAGACTGCCCCTCCCATGTCTCTTTGGCAATGTCTAGTAACCCCCTTGGGTGTCTCCCATACAACTAGTCGAAGGGTGAAAACCCGGTGGAGGACTGGGGAACCTCTCTTATGGCCAACAATAAATACGGCAATAAGTAATCCCAATCCCTACCATCCTTGTCGACCACTTTCCTAAGCATGTGTTTTAACATCTTGTTAAACCTCTCGACCAGCCCATCGGTTTGGGGGTGATAAACCGAAGTTCTTAACTGTTCAATTTTGAACAGGCGGCATAACTCTTTCATGACTTTTGACATAAACGGTGTACCCTGGTCAGTTAGTATCTCCTTGGGTATACCCAGCCTACTAAAGACATGAACTAGCTCTCTGGCAATGGTCTTGGTTGACGTATTGCGCAACGGGATCGCTTCCGGGTACCTGGTAGCGTAATCCATTATGACCAGAATATACTGGTGTCCCCTGGCAGACTTCATTAAGGGTCCAACCAAATCCATCGCTATTCTTTCAAACGGCACCTCTATAATAGGCAATGGAACTAGTGGACCCTTAAAATGTGGCCTGGGAGCATGATACTGACACTCAGGGCAGGATGCGCAAAAGTCAGACACCTCTTTATGAAGCCCGGGCCAGAAAAACCTCTGCATTATTTGCTGAGTGGTTTTCTCTACCCCTAGATGGCCTGCCGTTATATGACCATGGGCCAGATCTAACACTGTTCTTCTGTAGGCTTTGGGAACTATTAGTTGTTCCACAATATCTTCCCCCTTCTAAGTCACCTGATATAACAAATCCTGACACATTGCCATGTGGGGATAGGAGAAAGGACTATCAGGGTCTACAGGTTTACCATCAACTACTTTTACATTCTCCCTAGCTTTTACCAAAGTAGGGTCATTCAACTGCTCCACGGCAAAGACCTCTCTTCTGACCTCTAAATCAGGCAGACGATCACCTGGCCCAACAACACTTCCCACCTCAATGGGAGGCACATCAGTTGGCGGGCCACCGTCACGCTCCGCATTCTCCAGTTCGCCAACCATAGTAGAAAAAGGGAATAACTCTGACTCAGAAGAAACTCCCTCCTCCACTACATCGACAACCTTCTCAAATGGATCGGGGTTGTTCACCTCTGGAACAAAACGGCTTTCCCACAACTTCCAGAAGTGAGCAAAGTCTCTCCCCAATATTGCATCGTACACCAGACCATGCACCAAACCCACAGAAACTATAGCAGAGCCACATGGTGTTCACCTCGGCTGTAACATAATATCAAGTATCCCCATGTATGCAGGTCACACCAACAGTTTTCCCCTTACGCCTCAAGGGGTTCACCAGCTCAGCTTTTATAAGTGTCACCAAGCTACCAGAGACTAACAGTGCCTCTACTCGGTTGCCATGTACAATGAGTACACACATGTGCTTATCAGTCTCAGCCTGCTGGTCAGCCGTACAGGCTGTCTGTGCAAAGAAAGACCCACTGCGGTAGACATGAGCAGTATCACATTGCATAGGTTCAGTTGTAAGTGAACAATTAGCGGCAATATGGCCGAAGCCACCACATCGGAAACACTGAGTCATATTAATGTCTAGTCGTTTACGGGGCAAGAACCTTCCTGGCCTGGCAGGCCTGTCTCCAGGTTCTACACCATCAGTCTTAGGTACATTCCACCGCCCAGCACCCTTCTCCCCTGGAACAGTCTTACCAGTGTCTGTGGGAGTTCGCCGATGCGCCATCGGGGCTCAGTGGGGCATACTCATCAGCTCCTCAGCTGCCACGTACCTCTCCACCAGCTTGACCAACTGGTCCGCGGACTTAGGGTCTGCATGGCTCACCCACTTGCGCAGAGTTGCAGGTAATGATCGCAGGTACCGGTCCATCACGACCCTTTCCACGATCTGTGGTCCCGTCAGCGTCTCGGGCTGTAGCCATTTTGAGGACAGATGGACGAGGTCATGCATCTGTGAACGTGGAGGCTTGTCCATATGGAACTCCCAGCGGTGGACCCGTTGGGCACGAACAAAGGTGGTGACTCCCAAGCGAGTTAGGATCTCCTGTTTTAGTTTTTTATAGTCCTTGGCATCAGCCAGGCATAAGTCGAAATAGGCCTTTTGTGGCTCCCCAGACAAAAAAGGTGCCACCAGACTTGCCCACTGCTCCTGGGGCCAACTCTCCCTTTCAGCCGTTCTTTCAAACGCAGTGAGGTAGGCCTCCACATCATCGCCCAAAGTCATCTTTTGGAGGAAGTGACTGGCTTGTATGGAGTGAGTGGTGGTGGGAGGACCAGTAGTAACATCTCTGGGCCGGGCGATCAGGTGCTGTACCACCTCTTTTATGGCCTGGCTGTTTTCCGCTAAGGCCCAGTGGGTTTCCTCGATGGCAACCTGTTGTTGCCCCTGGGCTGTCTCCAAGGCCGACAGTTGCACCCTGGTGGATTCCTGCAGAGCCCTGGTAGATTCCTGCTGAGCTCTGGTAGATTCCTGCTGAGCTGCTGTAGCTTGGAGCAAGGCTTTAATAATGTCCTCCATTTTGTCCTGGGGTGTAGATTGGAAGCTGAACCTTGCCTCTCTGAGCATGGGCTGATGCCTCCTCTATGGGACTCCAAGGACACAGCGTTATTTCCACACTCACAAATTGGGTGTCTGTCCCTTTAATTTTTAAACGGAAAGTTTTCCTCTTGCTGCAACTTCAGTGTGTGTGGGTGCCCGCATTCTCCACCATATTGTGACATAGTCAGGTTAGGGGGTCCCTCTCCTGGGTAGAGGACTCCTTCCTTACACACACAGCAACTGGCAAACAGTATGCCAGACTGGATTCGAGTACAAGCTGGTCGGCGCCAGTCTTTATTGTACAATGTCAGAAATACATAAAGAAAACAAAACACAAATCCTAGCCCTGTTGGGGCACTAACTTCACAGGTGTTTCCCTCACTACCAGAACCTGGCAGGGCCTAATGCCCTCACCAGCAACAAAGGCACAGCACAACACTCACAGTTAGGTTTTCAAGTGTCTCTGAGCAAACTCCCTGTCTGCTCTCCCAGGTGAAACAATCAGCCCTCAACACACTAGGCTTATATTGGCCACTCTCAGGTGGAAACCCTAACAAGCCTGTTACCAGGCTAAGAGAACCAAAACCTGGAGTGGCCGTGGGTGGAGCCCTCCCTCTCCTCTCACCCACAACCCCCAGGTCCCAAACCGGCTTTTCAAAAAGCCGAGACTCAAGCCTGCTACACTGCAGACTTTCTCCTGGGGGTTTAGAACACATAAGACAGGAATATGGGACAAATGTACCTGCCACAGACCACTTTACCATTGATCCTATCACACTGGCTTACCATTTCAGGTTGATGTTGGTCGTCTTATTTTGGCCATGCTTCCGGAACCCGACCAACCTCAACCTCGTCCCAGGCGTAGGCATCATAGGCGTGCAAGGCCCCAGATATATAGAACACATGTCACCCTTTTTGGAATGCCCGATGATGAGGTTTTAAGACAATACTGTCTTCCTCCACTAATCATCATAGACACTCTCTCATTAATAGAGAGTGATCTTGAGCTGCAAATTGACAGTCCTACAGCAATACCACCACTTATGCAATTAATGGCGGTGTTACATTTCTGTGCCTCAGGATCCTTTCAAACCAAGGTGGGAATAGTGGCCGGAATCTCCCAATCCTCCTTTTCAAGGATCCTGAGGGCAGTGATGGAGGCCCTTTTCAAGCACCTCCATCATTTTATTAAAATGCCATTGGATATGGGTTCCCTTAGTGTGGCGAAGGCCAATTTTTACCAAATAGCTGGCTTCCCACACATCATAGGGGTTGTGGATGGTACTCACATACCACTTCAGCCTCCAGCACGGCTGGAGGCAATTTTTAGGAACCGCAAGCACTATCACTCACTGAATGTAATGGTGGTATGTGATGCCTCCCTCCAGATCCTGTCCCTGAATGCAAAATTACCCGGGAGTGCACATGACTCATTCGTCATCCGGCAATCAGGGATTTGGCATAAATTAGACAACCTACAAGTTGGTGATGCGTGGCTTCTGGGTAAGTGGAGACCTTTAGTTGAAACCAATGCATAGCTTGATACAGAGTGATCCTGATTGTTGTATTTGTTTTTTCACAGGAGACAGTGGCTACCCTTGCATGCCCTGGCTGCTCACTCCTTATTTGGCTCCCACCCCAGGGCCACAAAGTGAGTATAATTCCGCACTTACAGCCACCAGGCAGGTGGTGGAGCGCTGTATCGGCCTTTTAAAAGGCCGATTCAGATGCCTCCACTGCTCTGGTGGCGAACTCATGTATTTGCCGGCTATGGTTTCTAAAATTGTGGTCCTGTGTGGGATCTTTCACAACATTGCCATAAGGAGTGGTGTCCCAATGCAGCCAGAGGATGCCTTGCCTGAGGATGGCCCCCCCGAGGTTGGTCGGAGAACAGTATGTGGGGGGGCCATACGCGATGATGTGGTGGCCCGATTTTTCAGGTAATTATTGTCAAACATTTACTTAATTGACACAATGTCAACATGTACCATTGTAATGTTCCTTTTTGAAATTATTAATTTATTTTTAACTTTTCTTGTCTTCCTTTACACACCTCGACAAAACGATGCCTACTACCTGCTCCACTAAATTGTGTACATGTGGCCACATTGGATCTAACTTTGGAATCAATTATTTCATTGCCTCATTTGTGGCTTTATGTTGTCCTGCTACTTATTTCATCAGTTCTTGATTGTTTCTGTTTTTTTTGCTTTTGGTGTTGGGTTTTTGGGGGATTGTCTTTTCACTGTTTGAATTGCTTGTCACAATTCACTTTCTGTATGTGTTTGGTGTGTATTCAATTTTTATTCGATGTTAAAAAGACTGATTTTTACTAATTTCTAGTCACGTGTAACCTGGCACAAAAAAGGCCAACTTTCGTAATGCCTAATCCTGTAATGTGTGAAATGTTTACGTGTTTGAACATGCTTTTTGGCTTAACAAAAACATCAAAGGTATTATGTTGAATCAGTAGGTTTCAAAAACTAGGCCTAAGCTGTTTTTTTAAAATAATTACATTACCCACCCAAAGAAAAACATTAAAATGTATGATTTTGTAATAACCTATTGGTATGGTGAGGTGTTTAATGTGGCAGCTTACATACTTCCTAGCGCTTTGTACAATATAATTTATCTTCCTTTAAAGAACATGATCAAATAGTGGACTTATGGAAGGTTAAACAATTTAATTGTTTCAGACAATGAATGAGACTCGTTAAAATACAACAAAATTTTAATTTCAAGACAATAATTTGCCCAAAAAAACAAGGAAACCAAAAAATTATCGCCGAAGGGCTGCCGCCATGTGGTCAAGGACCACTAACATGGCAATCATGTGGCCACGCAAGCCGGCCAAACCTTCCTGGATACAATGCAGCCGCCTCTGGTCCTCTGTTGGAAAAAACAAAGAGAAAAAAACAAAAAACTTACATTAGAAGTTTAAAAAACTAATTCCTTCCAAAAAAAAGTGTAAACAAAGATCCATTTGTGATGAAAAAAACAAAGTACTGGCAAATGCAAAGATGGCAGAAATACTAAATTACAAATGAACACACAAAAAGGCAACCACAAACAATAAGAAGTACCCTTGTTAGGGTAAACAATAACTACCCAAGTATGGGTGTTTGGACATGTGTGATATGTATCATTGCTAAAAAACCAATACATTGTCTATCAAAATAAAAAGGTCAACAAGACAAAATTTCAAATTTATAACAGGGAAACCTACCGGTCATCGGGAATTGGGGGTTTGTAGGCCCTACATCCTCCTCCTCCTCGGAGGTGGGACAGTGATGTAGGCTCCATGGAGGGGAGATCTGGGAGCTGGTTGATGGTGATGAAAAGCGCCGGGGGGGGTGGAAGGTGAAGAAAAGAGAAGGGGGGGGAGTGGAGTTGGAAATTTGTGGGGGGCTCCAAATTCCAGAGGGAGGGGCCTCAGGAAGTGGCCGGTCAGGGGTGGAGGGGGAATTGGGGGAAAGTTGGGGAGTGGCTGCTGTGCTCGGCGTAGGACTGAGGGGCCGAGCCCGGCGTCTGTGCCTGCGGCGATGGCAGATTCTGCGTTCAGCCCCTAAATGAGTAGAGAAAAATGTTTTTTATTTTTTTGGGGTGGGGGGGTTGGGCCACAAATTAACAACTACACAAATGTTCTAACATTTTAATAAATGAAAACATGCACACGCAGGCCTGTCCAAAAAATAACAACAGGGCTAGTCTGAAAACATGCACACGCAGCCCTATCCAAAAAATAACAGCAGGGCTAGACTGAAAACATGCACACGCAGGCCTGTCCAAAAGATAACAACAGGGCTAGACTGAAAACATGCACACGCAGGCCTGTCCAAAAAATAACAACAGGGCTAGACTGAAAACATGCACACGCAGGCCTGTCCAAAAAATAACAACAGGGCTAGACAGAAAACAGGCACATGCAGATAGGGCCGCAAAAAAAGAAAGGAAAAAAAACAAACAAATTCTTACATTCAGCTATCCGCTGTCGAAAACAGGCCAGCAAGCGTGGCGTGCGGCGGCGCAGATCCGACCACCTGCGCTCGACCTGCCCGATCTGTCGGCGTGAGCCGAAGGAGCGCAGGCGGCGGCGAACCTCCGCATAGGCGGGAGGCTGGCTGGTGATCCGACGGTCCATCACCTCCGTTAGGACCAAAAGCTCCCGCCTGGTAAACGCGGAGGCTCTCATGATGGCAATAGTTTTTTTTTACAAAAAACAGTTTTAATAAAGGCCAGAGAAAAAATTTGATTGGCTAATGTAGTTGGTAAATTAACAGGAACCATTCTATTAGTTATTGTATGAGTCATGTGTCCTCCAGCCTAAAAAATATAATGTGAGTTATGATAGGCTTGATGCAGTGACATTCGTAAGGTAAATGAAAAAACTAAAATATGCCTATCACAAACACAGGAAAACAATAGGATCATTGGTTCAAACATGTATTTTTTATAAAGTTAAACATTGTTGAAACCGTACGTATTCTGCGGGAAAAATGACACACGGACAAGATTAAAGTTTATTGAAAATGAAAAAAAAAACGGATTGCAAACATGTGAAGAGCAATTAAGCTAATTAATATATTGATTGGCATGAAACAATTAAAGTATGTATGCAGAATGAACGAGCAGGTAATCGAAATCTGACAGGCCCACTTCCGGTTTGGACTTGTGCGAGCGTTCTCTGCAACCAAATTGGGAGATGGACGGTCGCAATTTTGCTCGCTCGTTAGCTAGAGGAGGGGTTGGGAGACTTTGGGGCGGAAGATTAGCTACGAGCGAACTGTCAAGCGAGCGCTGGAATTTACATTTTCTCGCTCGTTCGTCGAACGAGCGTACTGCCGCTTACGAGCAGCTCTGAATCAGGCCCTAAGTAACTTAAAGACTTTGATGAATCCATCACCTGTGTCAGGTATACGGACAGCTTTATTATTTTACTATTCATTTAATATTTTATTATTTATATAGATGAATAGTTCAATCCATTACTAATCTGATTATTTTTAAACAGCAGTTTATAAAAACCTTATTTTAGTTACTGATATTTATGTGATAACTCTCGTTGCTGTATGTCGTGTGATTTGTTGTGTTTTATTAAATGTGTTATTGTTTATCTATTCTCATTTCTTGATTGCAGTCTGCCTTACAGATGTAGCCAGCCTTATCTTTGCCATGAAGCGCCCGCACGAGCGCACGCATCGCGGAAAATCGCAGCAATTGCCAGGCTGTGACCACTCGCGATACCCCATGAAGTCTATGGTGTGCACGTGCATACGCACGATTACACAATGAATATGGGCATGCTAGTCGTGCCATCCATGCCACAATGCGCTCGAATCGCGGGATGGATGAGCATGGCTACATCTGTACCAATACCTCTGTTTTCACATTATAAGCACAGCACCTCTCTATGGGGCCTATTCATCATACCTTAAAAATCGATGGAGGTAATTAGGTTTAGAACTCGCATGGAGTTCTACCTAATTACAGAAGGAATTCATCATTCCTCCTCCCCATAACTATCTATTCCGAAAAGCTGTCATTTTTGCGATGACAGCTTGTCGGGAAATAGTTTTCCCTCTCTACACTAACTTAGTGCAGCTTGAATCCATGCTGCGCATGCGCTGTTACATTTGTAAACCCAGCGCATGGGCAGCACTACTTACAGCTGCAGTAATTTTGTGTACCATTCCCTCCCCCCTCCGCTCACCTCCCCCCCCGTCCCGCACTTACCTGCCTGCGCAGCAGCCTCCGGCTCCGTCCTGCTGGTCTGACACGTGGTCTCCAGCAGACCACAGTACAGTTTAGAAAAAAAAAATTTTTTTCTTTTCTAAACTTTATTGTGTTCTGCTGGGAGAACACAGTTGTCCGAGCAACCACCAGAGCCAGAGGAGGGAACAGAGCGCTGGAGGGAGCTGCAGAGGACCTGCCCAGCTGGAAGCAGGTAAGTGTCACCTGCTATTCGCCACCTCACAGTGTCGGATAGTACCTCCATCATATTACGAAAATACATAAGTTTCGGAATTTGATGAATAGCATAATTTCCACATCCCCATACTAACGTACTAATGTATGGGGAGTGTGGAAATTAACGCAGGGGGACGTAACCAGGAGATATCAGTGATATATCAGTGATATATCAGTGATATATGGGCAGCACAGATGGTGTAATGGTTAGCATTACTGCCTCACAGCACTGAGGTCGTTGGTTTGATACCCACTGCGGCCCTAACTGTGTGGAGTTTGTGTATTCTCCCTGTGCTTGCGTGGGTTTCCTCCGGGTACTCCGGTTTCCTCCCACACTCCAAAAATACACTAGTAGGTTAATTGGCTCCTAACAAAATTACCCCTAGTGTGTGTGTGATAGGGAATATAGAGCATACTTGTCGACATTTTGGCAGGGGAATCCGGGAGGGGGCTGGCAGGTCCGTCCAGCAGGGAGGATGGGGCGGGTCAAAGAGGCGGAGCGGGGCCGTGCCGACGTGACCGCGTCATCGTGGCCCCACCCCCCGCTTTATAATGCCAATATTACTGGGGCAGGGGGCGGGGCTACAATGACGCGATTCAGCACGAATCGCGTCATCACACCCCCGCACCGCCCACTTTTGTAGCTGGCGTGGGGGATAGAGGGGTGCCGGCATCCATTCCGGGAGACTTGTCTAGTCTTGCGGGGTGTCGGGATCGGCACCCGATTTTCGGGAGGCTCCCGACAGTCCCGGGAGAGTAGGCAAGTATGATATAGAGTGTAAGCTCCACTGGGGCAGGGACTGATGTGAATGGCCAAATATTCTCTGTAAAGCGCTGCGGAAAATGTGTGCGGTATATAAATAACTGGTAATAAATAAAAAAATAAAAAATCTCCTGTGCTAAGATACTTCATGAATACTAAAATAACGTTATTTAAGGAAAATGTCCTTAAAAATGTTATTTTAGTGTTGATGAACAGGCCCCTATTACTTGATTGAGGTGTGCAGCATAATAGAGCTATAGATTGGGAACACACAATTCACTATAAAGCACACTCATTATTAGAGATCACTCCACACCATAACATTTGACAAAGTTTACGCTGTAGAAAAATTGCGTCATCCAGGTGGAGAGATTACCTGCGATGATGCGGAAAGGTCAGGGTAATTAGCAGAATAAAAGTCAGAGTATTTTCTAGTACTATAGGCCCCCAGATATTTAAGGCAATGTTTTATTCCCTGTGATATTGTGAGTGGAAGTGAGTGTAGCATGGAGATCAGCAGTAAGGTTCAAATCTAACATTTCTGTTTTTACCGGATTAACTATAACATTTTTCTTACACCTGTTTGTGCTAATACACCTCTCATTTAACTATTTCATGTTGGGGTGTAGGGAGAAAAAGGATAGCATATGCAATCAAAATAAATTTATTTAGTGGGTAGGGTACAGGATGCCAGCACTCAGGATCCCAACACCAGACTGAGTTACAAACCTGACACAACCACATAAGTATACTAACCCTACCCCTAAACTTAACCCTCTCCCCCACAGCCTACACCTAACTCTACCACCCCCTTAGCGCCTAACTCTAAACCCCAATACTTACTGTCAGGATGTCAGTGGTCAGGATGCTGGTACCAGGATTCCTACTTGTGTTGGGATTCCGGCGCTGGCATTCTGAGTGCCGGGATTATAACTATATCCCCTTTGTTCAGCTCTTCACACTACATTATGTTTATTACTTTAACAGAGATGTGGTGAGGTGTGTTGCATTGCTAGGTAATGCCATGTAACTTTGAATTGTGGTACATTGTGTGCAGCTACAATCAGAGATGTGTGTGTTGGTATACATAGCCCACGTTTTGCTGTCAATCGTAATGAGCACTACGTATGTGCAGACACAGGTATAGCATGTGGCCAGGGTGCTTGGAGCACGTGCGTGCTAAGCCCCCCCCTATGTATGTATGTATGTATGTAAGGTAGGTGTGTATGGGGTATTTATCTATGGGATGCCTTATGAAACATAAATTATCACTTTGTGTATAAATAAGTCTGTGTATGGGGTATGAGAGGAGGCCCCACACTTGTCCTGTGTTATTGTAAAGAAAATATTTTTTTAAAATTTAAAATAAATTCTCTTAATGCATCTCCTACATTGGGCGTCCTTTATTATTGTCATATATGGAAGACTAGGGCATTGGGCATACACTATACTAGGCCTTAGAAATCATCCATCTAATATCAGTAATAATGCCCTCCTTTTCTTCTCATGCCTTTCGGAAGTGAGGGGGATAAATAGGGAGATAGGGAATAAGCCATCAGTAACTTTCAATTAAAATTTAGGACATGGATGAAACAAATATTCTTAGTTCTGTCTGCAATAATAAGTCACATCCAATAATATAGTGAGCCCAATACAGACTGGTGGCTACATCCCATGTAATAGGTAACATTATGACATCACAGGCTGTGAGCTGAGCCCATGATGGGGACCTGTGGTCTCACTCTCAGAGTAGTGAGGATAGCGAGTGCGACAGTGATATGAAAATGCTCTTTGTTTTTTGCTTGATTTGCCTATTCGGCATATTATCGGAAGGTAAGTGACAATTCATTTATATTTATTTCATTTAGTAAAGGGTTCTAAATCAATTTATTTAGAATTATGGACCTATTTATCAAGTGCAAAGAGCCCTTTTACCATCATAAACAGCCCTTCCTGTCACACGTGGGGCTCTTTGCTTTCTATTTATGTAATTATTAAAGTGGTGAAAACAAACTATAAAATTAGGGGGAGATTTAATAAAACTTGGAGAGAGATAAAATTGGAGATTAATAGCACCAACCAATCAGCTCCTAACTGTGACTTTACAGTGATAAATGTCACTGTGTATGATAATAGTGCTCCAGCCAATCAGCTCCCAATTGTAAACTGTTAGAAAAATGACAGTTGGGAGCTGATTGGCTGGAGCACCATTTATCATACACAGTGACACTTATCACTCGTTTTGGTGATTAAACTCGTTAATAAATGGAGGCCATAGCCTGTAAAGGGACAGTTAGGAGCTGATTGGTTGGTGTTATTAATCTCCAATTATATCTCTCTCCAAGCTTTATTAAATCTCCCAAGTATAAAAAAAGACTTTTTAAGATATTTATTATACATAGGCCCGTATTCAATTTGAGACGAAAAGTCTGTGGTCGGACTTTTCACCATCATAGCCGTTTTTTCTAGGATAAAGTAGCAGGCATGTGCTCACTTTACCCCAGTATTCAGTTAGGATCTGGCGAAAACGGGACCCGGTGGAATGGTAAATATCAAAAAGTATAGGGACTTTTTGGGAAATCATCCTGCCCCCCCCCCCCTAAAGATGGTCTGACATGGGGGATCACTATGGGTACCCCCGATTTGGCCTGCTGAAGGTAGTCGGGGTTTTAAATAGCCGCGTGCATAAATGCGGCTTTGCTAAAGTGGTGAAGAATAGCACTTTTTTTTTGGGGGGGGGGGGGGGAATATCTATGCGCATCAAAATTGGGGTACACGAAAATGAGTGCAAGCATATTTTTAAGTCCCTAAAGTTATTTTTTTAAATTCTGCAAAAATGCACCTGCTGCAACCACCCGCAATGAAGTAAACACCTGCTGCATATTTAGGGACCCTCCCTGAGTCTATTTAGCTAGTTTTTAATTATGTCCCCCAACATTTTTTTTCTTGCCCTCAAAATTAAAGTAATTTTTTTGGGGTGTCCTAAGGAATTTTTTGATTTATTTTACACAGATTAAATTAAGGAGACATTCTAAAAGCTGCAGGCTTTTTCTTTAAGCCTGCACCCCTAAACCCCAATTCTGCACTTTTTTTCGCCATGTATTATATGGTGAAAACTTATCCCCGTTTTTTAACAAAGACTTCGTACCTGTGAAAAGTCTTTGAAATTGAATACAGGGATAATTGAAAAAGGCGAAAATGACGTCATCGGCGATAAATTATCGCTTTTCGCAGCCTAATTGAATACCCCCTATTATGTTGATTATGGGCCTTAACTCAGTCAAACTAAAAGGCAATTTGAAATTTTAGTTGTCTTGACTTGAGACTGTGGGGGTGATTCAGCATAGGATGGAATTGCAAAGCTGCATGCAAGCAGCTTTGCAATTCCGGCCTTGCAGTTATGATAATGCAGCAGGAGGCATCACGTCTCCTGCATGCATTAATGACCCGACCTGTGTCCACGGACGCAGCATCCGATCATCAGCGTATAGTACTCCCTGTACGGCTGAGTGACCATGGGGTCACATAGCCCGGGTATCGCAGATAAAGGAAAGAGGCCAGGAAATCTCTGTCAGCCGATGAAGATCCTGGCCTCTTCCTTCACCCCCATTGGAAACGGGGATCTTTGCAGCCCCCCACCCTGCCCCCCAATGGCAGCAGACTGTCAATCACTGACAGTCTGCTGCCGCTCTGTGTGCGAACACTCAGGGCCCGTAATGAATTTCAGAATCTGCGCAGGCACCTGACCCGTTGTGCGCATGTGTTGAATGGGTCTGCGATCCCGCATGCAGTCTGGCAGCAGACTGTTATTTATTGACAGTCTACCACCTTTTGTGGACAAGGAGGGGGTGGCAATGGCCTCCATTTCCCAAAACGGAGGCGTGTTGCTGGCGTTATGGGGGAGGGAAGAGACCGGGATCTCTGTCGGCTGACGGAGATTTCCTGGCCTCTTCCTCTCATCTGCGGTGGCCAGATTGCATGACCCCATGGGTCACCTTAGTTCCGCAGAGTATCCGATGCTGTGTTGGACAACGCAGCTCGGATAAGTAATGCACAGAGGGCATGATGCCTCCTGCTGCATTACCATATCTGTAAGGGTCACAATTGCAAAGCTGCCTGCATGCATACATCATATATTTATAGCCTGCGTGCATACATCATATATCTATAGCCTGCATGCATACATCATATATCTATAGCCTGCATGCATACATTATATATCTATAGCCTGCGTGCAGCTTAGCAATTGCAATTCTTGCTGAATCAGGCCCATACACCCTCATGTCCCTGTGTCTCTGTCATTTGTATGCTTTATTTTAACAATTTCCTAATGTAACTGAATGGCTAAATATGGGGATATAGATAATGTTACAATTCAATATATTTTATTATTTGCAGACACAACCCCGGAAATTCCGGCCTATATGAAAATGCATGGTGAGTTTTTATTTATCAAATACGTTTTTCCAATCTCTATAAATAAAAAAATTGATTGCTGTTGAAAATGATGTCATCACGTTGGCTGGTAGTGACAGCTGGTCTGACCCCTCCTGCCAGTGTCAGTGACGTTACAGGAAAGAGTGAGGGGGCGGTGATAGAGAGAGAGACAGTATAGGGAGGGAGAAGAGGTGGAGAGAAAGTATTGGGGTGGGGAAGAGAGAGAGAGAGAGAGGAAGGGGGGGGGGGGAGGAGAGAAAAAAATAAAAGTCAGACTACACTAGACATTAGAGGTGGTTTGTTATATATAGCACTAAAACAGTTTCCAATTATGTCTCACAACTTGTTCCAGGAAAATTGGCACTTAATGAACTTAATTTATCCCACATTTCTTATTTTATGTGTTATTGTGGTGGGCAGCACTATGGTTGGCACAGTGATCAGCATTGCTGTTGAAAATGGAGGGATCGCGGCAAGTATGGAAATATCTGCTGCGGTTCCTCCTTCATAATACGTATTTGTGGTTTTTCCCTGAAAACTGGGATTTTCCGCAACTGTTTTTGATAAATAGGCCCCTCTGTGTGGTAGAAGTTTCGTATGTTTGGGATTTGGTAGGGGTCTAGTCAGAAGTCTAGTTCACTAGCCCAATGCTGGACAATACATGACTTAATAGTGTTTGTAATCATTTATTTTTCTTTGCAGAGAAGTATACCAGCTCGGAGGCATATGAGGCCCATCTCATGCAGGAGATAAGGGAGATGGGAGAAAATGGTAAGTCTATATTTGTTAGATGTTTTTCATACAAATAACACAGATAGTCCCTGGCTTGCATGGAAAAGACTTGTGCATATAGATCATTTGTGTTATGTATAAACAAGTGGGTGTTATTTTCTTATTATGTGGCTGTACATTTATAGCATTTTACACAGGATTGTGCATTGTGTACGTGTGCAATGTATCACTGGGTCCTGTTTACCCTGCTGTAGAATGGAGTAACTCTAGTGTATAGTGACAGGATACTAAGGGAAGGGGTCTTCTCTTTTTCACTGGCCGGACCGCCTCTCCTTAGTTATGGCCCGCGACCAGCTGCAGCGTAGTGTAATGAGTCAGTGTGACCCTTTATTAATACTGCTCTCTGATAATGCCACCAGCTGTGGGTACTTTCATTGCTATGGGCCCTGGGGCAATGCACCGGCTACACCGACGGTAGGTCCGACCCTGCATGGAGGTGACTGAGAGCATCATAGCTCTCTGATGTACGGATAATACAATGTCCTATTTATCCCTGTCTTTCTGTTATCCCCACACCCTAAGAGACATAAATTCTTATTCTGGTGTAATACTAATGTCATTTTCCTCATTAATAACATATGTATATATTTCTGTTTATTTTTAAAGATATATTTCAGCGCATGAAAAAGTACACAAAGACCTTGTGGCTCCTGGTAATTTAATTGTTCTATGTATTGTCCAATTGTCCTGGTAGAAAAAGCCTCAATTAATGGTCTTAATGGCATAAATTACTGTATTTCTCTGTTATAGTTAGTGAGGGGATGCAGTTTATAGACTGGCGGACTAAATGCCACTGGTCTATGGCCCTGATTCAGAGCCGCTCGTAAGCGGCCGCTCGTTCGTTCTGACCGATGTTCGCACATCTCTGTTCATGCGTACGGATTTTAATACGCATGCGCGAACCAGTCAGTGCGGCCGAAAATCGTTTGTTCGCTATATAGCGAATGCCTGCTATTTTGAGTGACAGAAGGAGGCGTATGTGGGTGGTAACAGGGGAAGGTGCTTGAAAACGGGGGTGTGGAATTCGAACGCAGGCGTGCTTAAAGGTCAAACGGGCGTTTTAAGGGAGTGCATAATTAATACAGCAGCGTCATTGACCACGTCACTTGTTTTTTTTTTTACTCAGAACTGCTCGCAAAATAGCGGTTGAAAAAACCAGCCACAAGAATAGCGAGCAGTTCATACGCTGTTCGATGTACTCGATTAATCTAATAAATAGCGGACATGACGTATGGTGCGAGTGGCAAGGGGGCGTATTTTTCAAAATTACAACCGCAAGTTTTGCTCGCTCGTTCAGACTTAGAGGCGTGGACAGACCGCAATTAGCGAACGGTTCATTTGAATAGCCACCCCTTGTTTTAGAACGAACGACCGCAAATAGCGAGCGGCTCTGAATGAGGGCCTATATCCCAACAGGGGAAGCCCGACGGGGGACTTAAGTTAGTCGTCGAAATACCGACGTCTATCTTAATCCTGACGCTGGAACGCTGAAGGACGCCAGCCCGAACGAGGTAAGTCCGGGGCGTCCATAGCACTAGCCGCGCGTGGTGGGGGGGTTAAGTTTAGGGAGTGTAATGGGGCTAGGGTTAGATTTTGGGGGGAGGAGAGATTAGGGCTAAACACCCCTAGGGGGGAGGGTTTGGGATAGGCACCCCCCCAGGAGTGTTAGGTTTAGGGTGTGGGTAGGGGGGGTTAGGTTTAGGCAACCCCAAGGGGGCTTATGGTTAGGTACCCCTAAGGGAGGGTTAGGGATAGAAGGGTGGGGAGGATTAGGGTTTGTAGGGTAGGGGGGGAGGGTTAGGGTCCTTAACAGCCGGCGTCGGGATCTTCTCCTGTCGGGATTTGAACCAGCAGCTAAACATAGTTTGAGAGATTTCTAGCATACAGTATAGTTAGTGAGAGTGCCGGCATGCTGTATAGTCAGTGAGATTGCCGGCACGCTGTATAGTTAGTGAGCTTGCCGGCACACTGTATAGTTAGTGAGAGTGCCAGCACCAGAGCCGTAACTAGACTTTTTGGTGCCCTGTGCCAGAAAGAGCATTGGTGCCCCCCTCATTTTTCAAAGGGACATAATGCATCCAAAAAAGGGGAATGGCCTCATGGAAGGACCAGGGAAGAGATAGGGGAGGCCAGGAGATACTGGGGATAAAATAAGAGGAAGTTACAAGTGAGAATTATAATAAACAGAAATTTGACAGGCCCAAACAGCACCCCCTGATCTGTGGTGCCCTGTGCGATGGCAGGGCCGCACTACCCTAGCTACGGCCCTGGCTGGCACACAGTATGAGTATTGAGTTAGTAAGAGTGTCGGCATACAGTATAGTTAGTGAGAGTGCCGGCACGCTGTATGGTTAGTGAGAGTGCCGGAACACAGTATGTGTAATGAGATTGCCGATACACGGTATAGTTAGTGAGAGTGCTGGCACGCTGTATGGTCAGTGAGATTGCCGGCATGCTGTGTAGTTAGTGAGCTTGCTGGCACGCTGTATGGTTAGTGAGAGTGCCGGCACAGTATGAGTAATGAGTTAGTGGGAGTGTTGGCATACATTATAGTTAGTGAGAGTGCCGGCACGCTGTATAGTCAGTGAGAGTGCCGGCACACGTTATCAGTAGGGGTGTGCACCGGCCACTTTTCATGTTTTGTGTTTTGGTTTTGGATCTGGATCTTTCTTCGTGTTTTGGATCTGGATTGGTTTTGCCAAAACCACCCTTCCGTGTTTTGGGTTCTGGGTTTTGTGTTTTGGATCTGTATTTTTTTTTAAAAAAGCATAAAAACAGCTAAAATCACAGAATTTGTTGGTTTCTCTGCTCCTATGCTATTATTAACCTCAATAACCTTAATTTCCACTCATTTCCAGTCTATTCTGAACACCTCACACCTCACAATAGTGTTTTTATGTCCAAAAGGTTGCACCGAGGTAGCTGGATGACTATGCTAAGCGACACGAGTGGGCGGCACAAACATGTGACCCATCTAGGAGTGACACTGCAGTGGCAGACAGGATGGCAGTTAGAAAAACTAGGCCCCAAACTGTACATAATGCAAAGAAAAAAAAGAAGTGCAAGATGGAATTGTCCTTGGGCTCTCCCACCCACCCTTATGTTGTATAAACAGGACATGCACACTTTAACAAATCAATCATTTCAGCGCCAGGGTCTGCCACACAACTGTGGCTGAAATGATTGGTTCGTTTGGGCCCCCACAAAACAAGCTGGCAATTAATGTGTCCCTGCACAAACTGGCTCTACGGAGGCAAGATGTCATCCTCATCCTCCTCATCCACCAATTCCTCACCCTCTTCAGTGTGTACATCCTCATCCTCACAAAGTATTAACTCGTCCCCACTTGAATCCACCACCACAGGTCCCTCTGTACCTTCTTGAGGCTGGTCTCCCTGGAAGAGCTGATAATTCATTTTGATGAACATCATCTTCTCCACATTCTGTGGAAGCAACCTCCTACGCCTTTCGCTGACAAGGTTCCCGGCTGCACTAAACACTCTTTCGGAGTACACACTGGAGGGGGGGCAACTCAGGTAAAATAGAGCCAGCTTGTACAGGGGCCTCCAAATTGCCTCTTTTTCCTGCCAGTACAGGTATGGACTGTCTGACATGCCTACTTGGATGCTGTCACCGATGTAATCCTCCACCATTCTGTCAATGGTGACAGTATCATATGCAGTGACAGTAGACATGTCAGAAATTGTTGCCAGGTCCTTCAGTCCGGACCAGATGTCCAAACTTGGTCCTGCCTGCCCTGCATCACCGCCAGCGGGTTGCTTAGGATACCTAAGTTTTTTCCTGGCAGCCCCAGTTGCGGGAGAAAATGAAGAAGGAGCCGTTGACGTGTCACGTTCCGCTTCAGCTGACAGTGTGTTCACCAGCAGGTCTTTGCACCTCTGCAGGCTTGTGTCGGCCGGAAAGAGAGACACCACATAGGCTTTAAACCTAGGATCAAGCACGGTGGCCAAAATGTAGTGGTCTGATTTCAACAGATTGACCACCCTGGAATCCTGGCAAAGCGAATGAAGGGCTTCATCCACAAGTCCCACATGCCGAGCGGAATCGCTCCGTCTTAGCTCCTCCTTCACTTTCTCCAGCTGCTTCTGCAAAAGCCTGATGAGGGGAATGACCTGACTCAAGCTGGCTGTGTCTGAACTGACTTCACGTGTGGCAAGTTCGAAGGGCTGGAGAACCTTGCACAACACGGAAATCATTCTCCACTGCGCTTGAGTCAGGTGCATACCCCCTCCTTTGCCTATGTCATAGGTGGATGTATAGGCTTGTATGGCCTTTTGCTGCTCCTCCATCCTCTGAAGCATATAGAGGGTTGAGTTCCACCGCGTCACAACCTCTTGCTTCAGGTGATGGCGGGGCAGGTTCAAGAGTGTTTGCTGGTGCTCCAGTCTTCGGCACGCAGTCGCTGAATGGCGAAAGAGGCCAGAAATTTTTCGGGCCACCCAAAGCGTCTCCTGCACGCCCCTGTCGCTTTTCAGAAAATTCTGCACCACCAAGTTTATTGTGTGAGCAAAACATGGGATGTGCTGGAATTTGCCCAGATGTAATGCCCGCACAATATTGGTGGCGTTGTCAGATATCACAAATCCCCAGGAGAGTCTAAGTGGGGTAAGCCACTGGGCGATGATTTCCCTCAGTTTCTCTAAGAGGTTGTCGGCGGTGTGCCTCTTACTGAAACCGGTGATACACAGCGTAGCCTGCCTTGTAACGAGCTGGCATTTCTGAGATGCTGCTACTGGTGACGCTGCTGCTGTTGCTGCGTAAGGTGATACATCTACCCAGTGGGCTGTCACAGTCATATAGTCCTTAGTCTGCCCTGTTCCACTTGTCCACATGTCCGTGGTTAAGTGGACATTGTGTACAACGGCATTTTTCAGGACACTGAGGACACTTTTTCTGACGTTTCTGTACAGTCTCGGTATCGCCTGCCTAGTGAAGTGGAATCTAGACAGGATTTGGAACCGGGGACACACTACCTCCATCAATTGTCTAAATCCCACTGCACTAATGGCGGATACCGGACGCACGTCTAACACCAACATAGCAGTCAAGGCCTCAGTTATACGTTTTGATTCAGGATGACTGCTGTCGTACTTCATCCTCCTCGCTAAGGACTGTTGGAGGGTCAATTGTTTAGTAAAAGTAGTGGTGTTCCTACTTCCTCTCTGGGATGATGAACGACTCCCAGCAGCAGCAACAGCAGCAGCGGCAGCAGTAGGCGTAGCAATGCAGGATCCTCCGGAGGAATCCCGGATAGGAGAGTCAGTCATGCCAGTGACATGGCCTGCAGGACTACTTCCGATCCTGACTAAGGAGGAAATTGATGAGGAGGGAGTTGACGGTGTGGTTTGCAGGCACTTGGATACAACAGGACAACGGGATTTAGGTGTCCCTGGACTGCTTACGGTCTTAGCCAAAGTTTCTGAACTTGACAGTAACTTTTTATGAACGCGCTGCAGGTGCCGTATAAGGGAGGATGTTCCTAGGTGGTTGACGTCCCTACCCCTACTTATTTCACCTTTACATATGGTACATATGGCAAGACAGTTGTTGTCCGGATTTGGATAGAAATATTGCCAGACCAAAGAGGTGGAATGTTTGGTCTTCTGCCCAGGCATGACCGTGATGGGCTTTTTCATCCCACGGACAACAACTGTCTCCCCCGGAGCCTGATTTAAACATACCACATCACCATCAGAATCCTCCTCGCCAACTTCCTCCTCAGCGCCAGCTACACCAGTATCCTCATCCTGTTGTACTTCAACAGTGACATCTTCAATTTGCATATCAGCAAGTGGACTGTGGGTGCTCCTTTCAGCACTTGCAGGGGGCGTGCAAATGGTGGAAAGAGCCACCTCTTCCCGTCCAGTGCTGGGAAGGTCAGGCATCGCAACCACCACCACACTTGGACTCTCCTTGGGGATTTGTGATATCTTCTTAGAAAGCACAGTTCTTCGCTGTGCTTTTGCCAGCTTAACTCTTTTGATTTTTTTAGTGGGAGGAGGGCTTCCATCGTCATGTGAAGCTGAACCACTAGTCATGAACATACTAGGGATCGACCTTAGCCGTTCCTTGCCACTCCGTGTCGTAAATGGCATATTGGCAAGTTTACGTTTCTCTTCAGCTGATTTAAATGTCTTTTTCAAGGTCATTTTCCTGAACTTTGCCATTTGGGATTGTATGTGCCCTCTACTATGACATTGGGCATCGGCCTTGGCAGACGACGTTGATGGCATGTTATCGTCTATGTCATGACTAGTGGCAGCAGCTTCAGCACTAGGAGGAAGTGGTTCTTGATCTTTCTCTATTTTATTTTTATCGGAGAAAGCTTGGTCCTCCATTTATGTTATATCGATTTGATATATACGTGCGGCTAAACACAGAAAAAAATTTTTTTTTTGGTTTGGACTGGAGTGTACTTTCGGGGGTTACAGCACCCTTAACGGTCAAGCCAGCCGGCCCTTTACTTATGACACAGGCGCACGCTTGGCACTACTTTGTTGATGCACGTGCGGCTACTGCGCACACAATTCACAAACACAGAAAATTATTTTTTTTTTGGTTTGGACTGGAGTGTACTTTCGGGGGTTACAGCACCCTTTAACAGTCAAGCCAGCCGGCCCTTTACTTATGACACAGGCGCACGCTTGGCACTACTTTGTTGATGCACGTGCGGCTACTGCGCACACAATTCACAAACACAGAAAATAATTTTTTTTTTGGTTTGGACTGGAGTGTACTTTCGGGGGTTACAGCACCCTTAACGGTCAAGCCAGCCGGCCCTTTACTTATGACACAGGCGCACGCTTGGCACTACTTTGTTGATGCACGTGCGGCTACTGCGCACACAATTCACAAACACAGAAAATAATTTTTTTTTGGTTTGGACTGGAGTGTACTTTCGGGGGTTACAGCACCCTTAACGGTCAAGCCAGCCGGCCCTTTACTTATGACACAGGCGCACGCTTGGCACTACTTTGTTGATGCACGTGCGGCTACTGCGCACACAATTCGCAAACACAGAAAATAATTTTTTTTTTTTGGTTTGGACTGGAGTGTACTTTCGGGGGTTACAGCACCCTTAATGGTCAAGCCAGCCGGCCCTTTACTTATGACACAGGCGCACGCTTGGCACTACTTTGTTGATGCACGTGCGGCTACTGCGCACACAATTCACAAACACAGAAAATAATTTTTTTTTTGGTTTGGACTGGAGTGTACTTTCGGGGGTTACAGCACCCTTAACGGTCAAGCCAGCCGGCCCTTTACTTATGACACAGGCGCACGCTTGGCACTACTTTGTTGATGCACGTGCGGCTACTGCGCACACAATTCACAAACACAGAAAATAATTTTTTTTTTGGTTTGGACTGGAGTGTACTTTCGGGGGTTACAGCACCCTTAACGGTCAAGCCAGCCGGCCCTTTACTTATGACACAGGCGCACGCTTGGCACTACTTTGTTGATGCACGTGCGGCTACTGCGCACACAATTCACAAACACAGAAAATAATTTTTTTTTTGGTTTGGACTGGAGTGTACTTTCGGGGGTTACAGCACCCTTAACGGTCAAGCCAGCCGGCCCTTTACTTATGACACAGGCGCACGCTTGGCACTACTTTGTTGATGCACGTGCGGCTACTGCGCACACAATTCACAAACACAGAAAATAATTTTTTTTTGGTTTGGACTGGAGTGTACTTTCGGGGGTTACAGCACCCTTTAACGGTCAAGCCAGCCGGCCCTTTACTTATGACACAGGCGCACGCTTGGCACTACTTTGTTGATGCACGTGCGGCTACTGCGCACACAATTCACAAACACAGAAAATATATTATTTTTTTAGCACTTTGGGGGAGCACCCCTGATGGACAGAGCACCCCCTGGACAACACTACAGCACTCCTTTAGGACTGGGACACTGCACAGGACTTTGGAGTGGACACAGCCCCTATGGAGAACTGACTGCACAACACAGTCCAGCCAGCCCCTATGGACTTTGAAGTAGTGGACACAGCCCCTATTAACAACAGCAGCACAGCACAACACAGCCAGCCCCTATGGACTTTGAAGTAGTGGACAACAGCAGCACTACACTACACTACACTACACAGCCCTAACTCCCACCCTCCCTCTTCACTGTCCACAGCCGAGTGAGAAAATGGCGCCGACGCGGGTACCTTATATAGGATCCAAAACCCGCGAGACTCGGAAGGCGGGATGATGACGTTTTGCCTCGATTTCAGATCCGAGTCAGGCGGGAAAAGTCGAGCCTGACTCGGATCAGACTCGGATCGGGGGGGCTCGGGGGGGTTCGGATTTCAGAAATCCGAACCCGCTCACCCCTAGTTATGAGTAATGAGTTAGTGAGAGTGACGGCATACAGTATGGTTAGTGAGATTGCCAACACACAGTATAGGTAGTGAGATTACCGGCACACTGTATAGTCAGTGAGAGTGCCGGCACGCTGTATGGTTAGTGAGAGTGCCGGAATGCTGTACAGTCAGTGAGATTGTCGGCACACAGTATGGTTAATAAGCTTGCTGGCATGCTGTATGATTAGTGAGAGTTCCGGAATACAGTATGGGTAATGAGATTGCTGGTATACAGTATGGTTAATGAGAGTGCCGGCATGCTGTATGGTTAGTGAGATTACTGGCACGCTGTATGGTTAGTGAGAGTGCCGGCACGCTGTATGGTTAGTGATATTGCTGGCACATGACAGTGAAGAAGGAAAAGGGATACATACACAGTTGAATTCCCTATGTGAATCCTCCTCACTCTTTGGATAAATGTAGTTTCCTGCTTATTCCTTCTCCTCTGCCAGGCATACAACCCGGACATGTCATGTATATTAAAGCAGATATGTGAGCCAGACCGGTATGGGGCCATCATATGTGGCCTCCGTGTGCTGCACACCATCCTCACAAACCTGCTGTTCTAGCTGGAGGCCATTGCTTATAACATCAGGTCTGTATAATATACTATATGAACATTTCACTTTTAATGCCATGTGTGTTATACTTGATAATGGGAAGTGTGTATGTATTGTGTGATATCAATTTTAAGTTTTATGTCAAGTATTTATTGTATTCTGGGCCTGATTCAGAGTTGTGTGATAATGTCATTGCTGCTGCGATTCCATACACAACTGTTGTGTGAAAATATGCAAATGTCGCAGACGCCCAGTAATGTATTGAGACGCCCCCCTGTGGCTTTGCACATCCAAGCATCCCCATACAAAGATGCAGATCCTTTGAATATTGGTGTTCTGAGTCACCCTCTGGTCGCGTAGAATGGCCGTGCTCACTAAGACGCCAGAGACTTTTTTCTTCCATATGGGATTTCAGACACAGGATGCAACACACCCACAAAACACGTGACACGCCTGCATTTATTGCCGACACTCCCCGTTACCCATACTTGCCTACTCTCCTGGGACTGCCGGGACCCTCCCGAAAATCAGGTGCAGGTCCTGGCACCCCGCAAGAATAGATAAGCCCCCCAGAAGGGGGGCCACCCCCCATGCCCACCGCGATAGTGGATGGTCTGGGGGTGTGATGATGCAATTTGCGCTCAGTTGCGTCATTGTAGCCCCCTGCTTTATAATGCCGGTAATATCAGCATTATAAAGTGGGGCGGGGTCACAATTACGCAAATGTGTCGGCACCCCCCCGTTCTGCCTACTGAAACTGCCCCCACCATCCCTGCTGCACCGAAATGTCGGTAACTATGCCGTTACCTCCACTAAAGTAGGAGTATCAACCAATCAGCTCCTAACTGTCACTTTACAGGCTGTGTTTGAAAAATGACAATTAGAAGCTGATTGCTTGGTACTTTGTCTCTCTCTGTGGCTTAGTACATCTTCCCCTTATTGCTTTAGATTCATCTACTGACATACAGTACAACAGTGTTATTGGAGAAATAGCAGCGTCGCATTAGAAGTGGAGTGTGAAAAATTATTTTACTACAAGACATAACTTTTTTCGTGGACTTTGTGGACATCCTTTAGGTGTAGCGCTAATTGCTGCCATTATTATTGTCTATGTGTTACCTCATTGTGGTAGGTGCGCATTCACAGTTTGGGGAACATGGGCACTAATCCTAGCACTTTATTGGGACTAATATGCTGCGCCATCCTTGCCCCACATGCAAGATGCCATATTGTTTAACACACAACACCAAAATTGAAAAATAATCATCTATTATATTTCACAGAACATGCTGTGGAGTCGGGGGCCAGCGCTGAGGGACCGCAGCATCTTGTGAGACGTGGTAGCCAGAATCCTGCAAATTACAAGTGACTCCCAATCAGGGCCGGCAACAGATCTTGGGGCACAATGAAAGCTCTGCCTCCCCCCCCCCCTCCCTTATGCAGAGATAAAAACAAATCTGTGGGGTGTAATGAGGAAAAGAGGCGAGGACAAGCACTTACATGCTAGACTGGGTTTTCTGTAGCCGGTCCTACTCCCGAGTGCGGACGCACTATGGTCAGTTCCTAGCATTGGGGGCAGAATCAGGAGTGCAGGACAACAACATCAAGATACCGCTCACCAAGAGGGGAATGCACAGCAAGACACAAACAGAGGGCACTGGATGCCACCCCTCCAGAGCAGACTACCCCGGCAGGACTTGCACCACTCATGGACTCACACCATCCCCTGCACTACCAAAAATGGGATACCATCATTCCCCCGAACATTATAATAAGGTGCATTACAGTGATCAGTGACTGTTGCTGGCACAGTAACATGCAGCATAGTCCACAATAGGACATTAAGTATGATAGTACTGTGCCTTCCCAATAAAACCTAACATACTATCACCATCTATCGCTATATGCATCATTTATTTGGTCACTCACATTGCTTATAGTTATTACCCTATAAATACTGCATTGTGTTATCCACTTTATGTTTTACAACTCATATGGTATATTCTCCTCTCTCCCTGGTGGCCGGCGACACATTGAGCACCGCAGTAGACTCTGGGCACTAGTCTGCACATGCACAGATCACCGGGGAAATGGACAAGGACGGTGCAGCATAGGGAGCCGCAGCAGCCACTTTCCAGGTGATTTGTGCAGTGCTGCTACCGCCAACGTGGGACACCAGAGAGGTAAGTATTAAAAATATGGGTGTGTGGTGTGGGCCCCCCTGGACCCAGGGGTCCGTGTGCCCTGCACACCCTGCACCCATTCTACAGAGTGTCCCTAAATTCTGGACACATAGGAAATCTCATTAACTATATTTTTTTTAACAACACACATTAAATATGGTTTTGTTGAAAGAAGAAAGAATTGAAGTGGTTCTTCTCAGTGGACGTGAAGGATGGTCATATCGAAAGATAGCAGATGAATTTATTGCATGTCATTCCATTTTTGTAAAGTATGCTCTTTTGCCTAAGTGTCCAGACTTAAGGGTCACCCTGTAGAAATGCCCCTGATTCTACTTACTGTGTCATCTACAGTATATACTGACATTAGGGATGTGCGCCGGACCATTTTCGCAGGATTTGGATTTGGTTCTAATTCGTCGTCCGGCTTTGGATTTGGATTTCCCAAACTGCGGTGACTGGCTTTGGATTTGGATTTAGATTTTTTTTCCATGTCTGAGGCCCTTGTAGTCGTCATCCTCAAGTCTGGGAAGGATCCGCTTCAGGTGGATTTGTACCGCCCTATCTCGCTTCTGACCACAGATATAAAAATTCTAACCAAAATATTAGCTATTCGTTTGAATACTGTTATTACTCAGGTGGTCCACCCTGACCAAATTAGTTTTATACCTAGTATGTCCACTGTTCAGAATTTGCGACGGCTGTTTCTACATCTACATACTGTGCATTCTGCTGAGTCACGGGCCGTGGTGGGGTCCTTGGATGCTGCTAAGGCTGACTCAGTGGAGTAGCCATACTTATGGGAAGTGCTTCATAGGTTTGGAGCTACCTTTTTACGCTGGGTTACACAACTATATTCCTCTCCGACTGCTCATGTCACAGTTAATGGGTTCACCTGTCAGTCATTCCCATTGGGTCGTGGTACCAGGCAGTGGTGTCCTCTGTCTCCTCTGCTATTTGTTCTTGCTATTGAACCCTTAGCTTGTTACATATGGGCACACTCAGGTAATCTTGGTCTTCACATGGGTGATATGGTGGACACCATTGCCTTATATGCAGATGATATGCTTCTGCTTCTGGCTGGTGCAGATGCTTCTTTGCATAATTAGCTACGTACGGTGAACATATTTGGATTTTATTTTGGCCTTATGATTAATTGGAGTAAATTCAGCACCATTGTCACTTAGGGACTCGCACGCAATCGCTCAAATGCCGGCTCACTCTCTCCAATGGACTGATTGTTTTAAATACTTGGGTGTCTGGGTATCGCGCACGCCTCAGGACTATGTCCATTTAAATCTCACACCCATCACTGAGACATTTAGAAGGAAAATACACCTATGGAAGAAATTTCCCCTTAGTTTGATGGGCAGGATAAACTTGTTTAAAATGATTATGCAACCCAAATATATTTATATATTTCGGCATTCCCCCATATATATCTCCAAACATGTGTTCCAGGTTATTAATGCCCTGCTCTCATCCTTTGTTTGAGGTGATAGGAGAGGCTGGAATTAAACTTTCTACTCTCTGCTTTGCCTGATCTTCGCTTATATTACCTGGCAGCTCAACTAGCCCATTTAGTTGATTGGATTAAATGTAAGGTTAGGAGGTCTCTCTTAGGCTTCTTAGGTGAGCAAATCGGAACTGCACTAACCGCGCTGCAGTTTCTTCATTTTGGCATAAGTACTATAAAAGTACCTATGACCTATGCCCCTATTCTGAATCAGGCAGTTGAGATATGAAGGGCTGCAAATAGCTTACTTGATCCACAGGGATATGACCCTGATTGCCACTGTGGCATAATAGGGGATTCCCAGAGTTCAGCAGTTTTGATGGAAAGTCTTTTTGGCCCTGTTTTTGCATGACCTCCTTAGGTCACATATATCAGGACACCTTGCCTTAAACCATCAATCAGATTAAGGGGAGATTTAATGAAGCTTGGAGAGAGATAAAATTGGAGATAAATAGCACCAACCAATCAGCTCCTAACTGTAATTTTTCAAACACAGCCTGTAAATTGACAGTTAGAAGCTGATTTGTTGGTGCTATTTATCTCCAATTTTATCTCTCTCCAAGCTTTATTAAATCTCCCCCTAAATCCGAATTTGGGGTCCTTAACTCTGCCTTTTTTCGTTACCTGCAGTTACGTCATTTCTTGGGTGTGCAGTTTGGAGATTTCCCTCCCTCCATTCTGGATTCTCCTGTTAAAATATGATTGATCTCCATAGGCAACTGAAGAGTGGTGTCTGCCCTTTATTCTACATTAGATGCATGTTCTTCCTTTACTGCCCTCAAGAGGTCTCGGAGGCCTAGATGGGAGGCTGACTTGGGGACTCTATCAGACGAAAAGTGGACAAGTATGCTTGGTGGCACTTGGATGCTACTGCCTATATTCGCTACCAACAGATAATTATTTTTTTTTTCATAGAATATATTATACTCCAAGTAGTCTCTTTAGTATGGGGCTTCGTGCAGATTCCTCATGCTGTAGATGTAACACGAATGAGGCGACTTCCTGGCATCTCCTTTGGGAATGCCAGGCTGTGCAACTTTTTTGGAATCAGATGTGGGGCTGTATCTGTATTCCTTTACCTGCTTTGCCCCCCCCCCACCCCCATCCTTGACCCACTTATTTGTTTCTTTGGTTTCTCCCTTGAAGAATCGTTTGATATTATAATTAGGGGTGTGCACCGGCCACTTTTCGTGTTTTGTGTTTTGGTATTGGATCTGGATCTTTCTTCGTGTTTTGGATCTGGATTGGTTTTGCCAAAACCACCCTTCCGTGTTTTGGGTTCTGGGTTTTGTGTTTTGGATCTGTATTTTTTTTTAAAAAAGCATAAAAACAGCTAAAATCACAGAATTTGTAGGTTTTTCTGCTCCTATGCTATTATTAACCTCAATAACCTTAATTTCCACTCATTTCCAGTCTATTCTGAACACCTCACAATAGTGTTTTTATGTCCAAAAGGTTGCACCGAGGTAGCTGGATGACTATGCTAAGCGACACGAGTGGGCGGCACAAACACGTGACCCATCTAGGCGTGAAACTGCAGTGGCAGACAGGATGGCAGTTTGAAAAACTAGGCCCCAAACTGTACATAATGCAAAGAAAAAAAAAGAGGTGCAAGATGGAATTGTCCTTGGGCCCTCCCACCCACCCTTATGTTGTATAAACAGGACATGCACACTTTAACAAACCAATCATTTCAGCGCCAGGGTCTGCCACACAACTGTGGCTGAAATGATTGGTTCGTTTGGGCCCCCACAAAACAAGCTGGCAATTAATGTGTCCCTGCACAAACTGGCTCTACGGAGGCAAGATGTCATCCTCATCCTCCTCATCCACCGATTCCTCACCCTCTTCAGTGTGTACATCCTCATCCTCACAGAGTATTAATTCGTCCCCGCTGGAATCCACAACCACAGGTCCCTCTGTACGTTCTGGAGGCTGGTCTCCCTGGAAGAGTTGATAATTCATTTTATGAACATCATCTTCTCCACATTTTGTGGAAGCAACCTCCTACGCCTTTCGCTGACAAGGTTCCCGGCTGCACTAAACACTCTTTCGGAGTACACACTGGAGGGGGGGCAACTCAGGTAAAATAGAGCCAGTTTGTACAGGGACCTCCAAATTGCTTCTTTTTCCTGCCAGTACAGGTACGGACTGTCTGACATGCCTACTTGGATGCTGTCACCGATGTAATCTTTTAACAGACAGACGCACGCTTGTCGCTGCTGCTTTGAGGATGCAAGTGCGGCTACAGCCCACACAATTCACAAAGACAGAAAAAAAAAGAAGAATATTTTTATTGTTTGTGTAGCACACTTTGAGGGTGTCACCACCCTTTAACAGACAGACGCACGCTTGTCGCTGCTGCTTTGAGGATGCAAGTGCGGCTACAGCCCACACAATTCACAAAGACAGAAAAAAAATAGTTTTTTATTTTTTGGAGCACTTTGAGAGTTACACCACCCTTTAACAGACAGACGCTCGCTTGTCGCTGCTGCTTTGAGGATGCAAGTGCGGCTACAGCCCACACAATTCACAAAGACAGAAAAAAAAGAACAATATTTTTATTGTTTGTGTAGCACACTTTGAGGGTGTCACCACCCTTTAACAGACAGACGCACGCTTGTCGCTGCTGCTTTGAGGACAGTATCATATGCAGTGACAGTACACTTGTCAGAAATTGTTGGCACCTCCTTCAGTCCGGACCAGATGTCCAAACCAGCCCTTGACTTATGACACAGGCGCACGCTTGGCGCTGCTACTATGTTGATGCACGTGCGGCTACATCGCACACAAGTCACATACACATTAAAAAAATAGTTTTTTATTTTTTGGAGCACTTTGCGGGTTACACCACCCTTTAACAGACAGACGCACGCTTGTCGCTGCTGCTTTGAGGATGCAAGTGCGGCTACTGCCCACACAATTCATAAAGACAGAAAAAATAAGAATATTTTTATTGTTTGTGTAGCACACTTTGAGGGTGTCACCACCCTTTAACAGACAGACGCACGCTTTTCGCTGCTGCTTTGAGGATGCAAGTGCGGCTACAGCCTTACACAATTCACAAAGACAGAAAAAAAAAGAACAATATTTTTATTGTTTGTGTAGCACACTTTGAGGGTGTCACCACCCTTTAACAGACAGACGCACACTTGTCGCTGCTGCTTTAAGGATGCAGGTGCGGCTACAGCCCACACAATTCACAAAGACAGAAAAAAAAAGAACAATATTTTTATTGTTTGTGTAGCACACTTTGAGGGTGTCACCACCCTTTAACAGACAGACGCACGCTTGTCGCTGCTGCTTTGAGGATGCAGGTGGAATCTAGACGGGATTTGGAACCGGGGACACACTACCTCCATCAATTGTCTAAATCCCACTGCACTAATGGCGGATACCGGACGCACGTCTAACACCAACATAGCAGTCAAGGCCTCAGTTATATGTTTTGCTTCAGGATGACTGCTGTCGTACTTCATCCTCATCGCTAGGGACTGTTGGAGGGTCAATTGTTTAGTAAAAGTAGTGATGTTCCTACTTCCTCTCTGGGATGATGAACAACTCCCAGCAGCAGCAACAGCACTAGGAGGAAGTGGTTCTTGATCTTTCCCTATTTTATTTTTATCGGAGAAAGTTTGGTCCTCCATTTATGTTATATTGATATATACGTGCGGCTAAAGCGCACACAAACACAGAAAATATTTTTTTATTTTTGCTGGAGAATAGTGCACTTTGTGGGTTACACCACCCTTTAAGAAATGAGCCAGCCGGCTCTTTACTTATGGGACACAGGCGCACGCTTGGCGCTGCTCCTTTGTTGATGCATGTGCAGCCACAGTGCACACAATTCACAAACACAGAAAATAATTTTTTTTTTGGTTTGGACTGGAGTGTACTTTGGGGGTTACAGCACCCTTTAACGGTCAAGCCAGCCGGCCCATTACTTATGACACAGGCGCACGCTTGGCACTACTTTGTTGATGCACGTGCGGCTACTGCGCACACAATTCACAAACACAGAAAATATATATTTTTTTGGTTTGGACTGGAGTGTACTTTGGGGGTTACAGCACCCTTTAACGGTCAAGCCAGCCGGCCCTTTACTTATGACACAGGCGCACGCTTGGCACTACTTTGTTGATGCACGTGCGGCTACTGCGCACACAATTCACAAACACAGAAAATAATTTTTTTTTTGGTTTGGACTGGAGTGTACTTTGGGGGTTACAGCACCCTTTAACGGTCAAGCCAGCCGGCCCTTTACTTATGACACAGGCGCACGCTTGGCACTACTTTGTTGATGCACGTGCGGCTACTGCGCACACAATTCACAAACACAGAAAATAATTTTTCTTTTGGTTTGGACTGGAGTGTACTTTCGGGGGTTACAGCACCCTTAACGGTCAAGCCAGCCGGCCCTTTACTTATGACACAGGTGCACGCTTGTCACTACTTTGTTGATGCACGTGCGGCTACTGCGCACACAATTCACTAACACAGAAAATATATTATTTTTTTAGCACTTGGGGGGAGCACCCCTGATGGACAGAGCACCCCCTGGACAACACTACAGCACCCCTTTAGGACTGGGACACTGCACAGGACTTTGGAGTGGACAAAGCCCCTATGGAGAACTGACTGCACAACACCGTCCAGCCAGCCCCTATGGACTTTGAAGTAGTGGACACAGCCCCTATTAACAACAGCTGCACAGCACAACACAGCCAGCCCCTATGGACTTTGAAGTAGTGGACAACAGCAGCACTACACTACACTACACTACACAGCCCTAACTCCCACCCTCCCTCTTCACTGTCCACAGCCGAGTGAGAAAATGGCGCCGACGCGGGTACCTTATATAGGATCCAAAACCCGCGAGACTCGGAAGGTGGGATGATGACGTTTTGCCTCGATTTCAGATCCGAGTCAGGCGGGAAAAGTCGAGCCTGACTCGGATCGGACTCGGATCGGGGGGGCTCGGGGGGTTCGGATTTCAGAAATCCGAACCCGCTCACCCCTAATTATAATCAGTATTTTTTTAAACGGTTATCTCTGGCCAAGGTTATTATAGCACAGGCATGGTTGGGTGTGGAACCTCCTTCTTTTCATATCTGGATCTCCCTGGTTAATGATACTGTTAATCATGAGAGATTTCTGTATACAGCTAGAGGATCTCTCCACAAATTTCACAAAATATGGTCACAATGGTACCCATCTACCTCATACTTGCCAACTATTTAATATTCCTCCCTGGGAGAAGCCCTGGGAGGTGAAGCAGGTAGACAGAGTTGGAGGCGGGGCCGGCCCGATCATGTCAATAAGCCCCGCCCCCTCATGGGAATTCACCGTGATTATGCAAAATAAAACAAGGGTGCGGGGCTAAATGATGCTAAATGACGCTGTGCGGCGGTGCCGGACACCGGTGTCTAAATGGATGCAGCGCGCGGCATCCATTTAGCAAAGAAGGTCATGTGACCATGCTTGTGACCACAAGGCCATGCTTCTTGTTGATTTCCTCCCCAGGAGAGATACTGTGAATGCTGTCCGCTATTGTGACACATTGAGCCAGTTGCGGAGGGCAATTTGTCATCAATGACCTGGGTTGCTGTGAACAAGCGTCGTATTGCTGCATGATAACATTAGGCCACAATCAGCCAACCGCATAAGTGAGTTGTTATGGCGTTACCATTGGGAGGTACTAGACCAACCACCCTATAGCCCTGACCTGGCACTGAGTGATTTCCATCTGGACTATTCAAGAAGCACCTGGGTGGAAGACGATTTGCAGCCGATGGTGAAGTTCAGCAAGCTGTCATGTCCTGGCTTCAGGCGCTGGGCCACATGGAGACAGCTAGGTAATTTTTTGTTTATTTCCCAGTAAATGTTTTTATTAAAAAATGTTCTTTTTCATTTCATCCGACGTGGTGGTGCTGATGGGTGAGAGGGGGTTAGTTGGTTCTATTGCCCAGAGTCATGAGGTCTGCTATGCAGTGGGTGACCCTGGGCAGGAACATTTTGTGACTGGCAGATGCGGTTGCCTCTCATGCATTCCCAAAGCACTATAAACTACTTGCTATGCCTATAGCCGCTCAGCCTCCTAGCAATAAGTTCCCATGGATGAAACTACAAGCTCGGCTCTTGTGTTCTTAGTGTTCTGCAAACTGATGCCAGCATAGCTGAACTGAAGCATCAGAGCCGTAACTAGACTTTTTGGTGCCCTATGCCAGAGAGAGCATTGGCGCCCATCACCTCCATTTTTAAAATAGGGACATAAGATAGTGCACCTGAAAAAGGGCCATGGCTTCATTGGGAAGGGCCAGGGAAGAGATAGGGGTACGCATGGGGCAACCAGGAGATGCTGGAGATAAAAGAAGAGGAAGCTACAAGTAAGAATGACAATAAACAGGAAAACTGACAGGCCCAAACAATGCCCCCTGCCCTGCGGTGCCCTGTGCCATGGCACAGGTCACACTACCCTAGTTACGGCCCTGTGAAGCATAGCCCGCTAAGTTGCTGAGCTGATCAGAAGTTTCTTGGGAGATTGGTAGATACTGGAAGTGGACACCTGCTGTAGGACCTCAAACTACTTCAGCTCATGGTGAGGAGACAATAGGGCTTAGTTAAAAGGGTACGTGTCAATATGCTGTCATGATATCAAGTGTGCACTGTTGGGGGGGATGTATTCAATTAGGTGCTGGGTTTCTCAGTTTTTGAGCAGCTGCTGTTTTTTTTGTGCACCTCCAGAGCACAACCGATTTTTCCTAAAATCCAAATTTTTAGGAAAAATGGTCAGGAATTGCGCTGGAGCCCCTGTTGCATCCATCCTAATGACTAATTAAGCAATTGGAACTTTCCAATTAGCTTAATTAGTCAGTAATTACTCACCTTCCGAAGCGGTGTCTTCTTCCTCCAGGCTATCGGGACCCGGTCTTCTGCAGCAGCATGTGTGGTAAGTGTGTGTGAGTGTGTGTGTGTGAGTATGTGTGATTGTGTGTTAGTGTGTGTGAGTGTCTGTGTGACCCCTGTGTGTGTGTGAGCCCCCCAAAGGCAGCAACAGGGAGAACTACATCTCTCAGCAGCCACCTTACCTCCCAGCAGCTCCCTCCCCTTTGCAAAGATGGAGAGGAGATGACCGGGAGGGTATGTAGTCAGGAAGGCGATGGTCAAAATGACGACCGCCAGCTTCCTGACTGTCATATCCTGACAAGGGACTAATGATAGGCGTCGAAATCCCGATGCCTATCATTATCCCTACGTCGGGATCCCAATGCTCGGCATACCAAACGAAGGTAAGCCGAGTGGCTGGAGTGGACAGCCGCGCAGGGAGGGTTAGGGTCAGGCTAGGAAAAGGTGGGTTAGGGTTAGGCACCCCCGGGGGTAGGTTAGGGTTAGGCACCCCCCTGGGAGGGTTAGGTTTAGGGAGTGGGGAGGGGGGTTAGGTTTAGGCATTTAAAGGGGGAGGTTAGGGTTAGGCATTAGGGTGGAGGTTATGATTAGGCACCCCTAAAGGAGGGTTAGGGTAAGGGACTGGAGAGGGTTAGAAATAGTAAAAATACTTACCCTGTCGGGATCTTCTAGCGCCGGTCTTCCGGTGTTGGGATTTACAACACAGGAATTTTACCGATAATCATGATTATAATCACGGGTGTACTCTAAGCAAACTTGGTTAAAAATAGAAGTTTCAAATAGACTCTCCTGAGCAACATGTCTTGTTCTATACACAGATCAGTGTGAAAAGGGATACGTTTAAAAAAAAAAAAACAACAGGTACCCCCCAAAAGCATAAACAGTCCTGGGCTCCAGGAGCCAGTCCTGGTTCTACAAATATGGGGCACAAAACGTGTAGAAGTCCTCCATATTTTATGAACCAGCACTGGGCTCTCTGTGAGCCATTCCTGGTTTAAAAAATAGGGGGAAAATTACGTGGGGGTCCCTGTATTTTTAAAACCAGCATTGGACTCACACTAGCCAGAGTGTAATGCCACAGCTAGGGGATCCTTTCAATGGGTAACTCCAGCCAAAGCATTAACACTCCAAACTTGTCAGCCCAGGCTGGGGATCCCAGAGGAATGGGGACCCCATAATAAAAGGGTCCCCCCTCCCCTGAGCACCCAAGGCCTGGGCAGAAGCCCAGGGCTCTTCCCTGCACCCCTGGCTGGTCATGCAGAGGTAATAGTGATAATAATAGATGTCTACTATTGTCTTTTACAGTGGGACTAAAGGTGCCAATGTGCCTGCCCTTTGGCACTTGTGGAACTACAAGTGCCAGCAGGTGACCAGCACCCGTACCCCCACTGTAAAAAAGATAGTAAAAATACCATAGTACACACACCGTAGAAAGTACAATTCATAAAATACTGGGGAACCCTACACATTTTGTCCCCTGTATTTTTAGAACCAGGACTGGATCCTGTAGCCTGGGGCTGGTTATGCTTTTGGTAGGGAACCCCACATCTTTTTTTTTTAATTTTAATTAACACTTTATTTTCACATTATTACACACAAGCAGCCTGCACGTATCTCACTGATATGTGCAGGCTGCTTGTTCTGGTGTGTTAGGCTAGGGGAACACGGGAAAGAAACATGGGAATGAACGATCACATACACCATCGGAAAACACGACCCTGTCAAACACGGGAGCTTAGTAAATTTACAAATTTCTTTAAGAAAAAAACACCGTGTATGATCGTTCCTACCCGTATTTAATCTCAGACAAACATGGGCAAAACACAATTATTAGTAAATTTACCCCTAAATGTTACCTGAATTTTATTGTTGTGTAATAAAAAAGACTGTGAGATGCATGTTTCTCTCCAGCACGAGCACCCTGCAGAAACATTCTTAAACTGAAACAAACTACCTTTGGTTACATTTGTCTCTTGTGTTTCTGCTTTATACAAATTGGCAGGTGCTAGATCCCCTAGGAACATTATCTAGACTTTACCCATATACAGCTCTAGGATCTTCTACCTGTTTGCAATTAAAAACAGCCATATAATTAATCATGCAGAACATACTGCTAAATATTGACAGCTGAAAACCAATCTCAATAAATACTATCTAGAATAGTGGCAAGTGTTTGGAACATTATCTGGCAGTTAATTATATCCTCAATATAGATGAGGATCTGACCATAATAACACAGACCTGGAATAAAAGAATATATTTATATTCGGACAAATGCAAATTGCTCTCCTTAACCCATATATAGTGATAAACTACGAGCATTATCATCCGAAATCGGTATGACATACCGCCAGACTTAAGCACGGCAGATGTAATACCGACGCCGGAAGACAGAAAGGCTGAAAATCCTGACTAAGGTAAGTTCTAACCCTAACCCTCTCCACTCCCTAACCCTCCCTTCGGGGTGCCTAACCCTAACCTCCCCCCTAGTGCCTAACCCTAACCCTGCCCCTAGGGGTGCCTAAACCTAACCCTCCCGGGGGGGTGTCTAACCCTAACCTCCGCCTGAGGGTGCCTAACCCTAAATCCCCCTTCCCCTAGCCTAAGCCTAACACTCCCATGGGGGTGCCTAACCCTAAGTCCCCCCGGGAGTCCCTAAACCTAACCCCCGCTCCCGTGGCTAAGAGATCCCGACTCCCGGGTTCCTTCATTCGGTATGCCGGGCGTCGGGATTTCGGCATCTGGATAATGATAGGCGTCGAAAGTATTTTGACACCTATCATTAGTCCACTGCCGGGATTTCACAATCAGGAAGGCGGTGGTCGGCATTTCGACCGCCGGTTTCCTGACTACATAACTTATCATCCATATTTAGCTCTAAGATCTCTTACCTGTTTGCAATTAAAAGCAATCATATAATTAGCTATGCAGAATACACTGCTAACTATGAATTGCTGAACCCAATTTAAATTTATACTATCTAGAATAGTATAGAGCAGTGGATCTCGACGCCGGAAGACAGAAAGGCTGAAAATCCTGACTGAAATTGTAGTTACACATGAATTTTCCAAGAAATCAACATAAAAATATGAGTGTGCTTGCAATTGATAGTCAGTTTGTACAATATCAGTTATATCCTGACAAGTCTTACATTTTTGTTGATAGATCCTGTTATTTTGGACCAATAATCCATCCATTAGCAATATCAACTGCAATATCTCATTAATACAAGAATACCCTTGAAAGAATATTGCGGCAAATACCAAGCGCCAGCAGGCCAGTTCCACTACATCTGTGTGCAGTGAAGATGGTGAAGAATCAGGAATAAACCAGGACGGTGCAGTGGTCTGAAGGGGGTATGTCCTGGGTCTGACCATGTTTGGAACCAAGGCCCTGATTCAGAGCCGGACGCTCTGACCAGAGCGCTCACTCTGAATTAGGGCCCCCCTCCATAAATATGGAGCGTCCTCCTGGACGCTCGTATAGCTGTGGGTCACCACCCACAGCATATACGAGCGTGCAGGATGATGGTCTTGACCATCGCGACCATCGCCACTGCGAGCAGAAGCCTGCGGTTGAGTTTCTCAACCGCAAGGCCAGGAGTGATTTTGGCTCTATCAGAGCCAAAATCACTCCCACTGACATCACTAGTGATGTCAGTGGGGCCGGCTTCTGACGGTAGGAGTTTCCTTGGGAACGCCTCCGTCTGGCAGGCACGCCCCCGGCACGCCCACCAAAGGGGGCGTGCTGTCAGTCAACATCAACAGCACGCCCCCTTTGATCAGACACTACGAGCGAAGGAAAGTCCTTTCTCTCGTCGCATCTCGCGCATGTGCATGACGGAGCTCCCTCCGTCGTGCACATGCGCAGTGCAGACCATCGACCCACTTGCGAGCGGACAGCCGCTCGCGAGTGGGTCTGAATCAGGCCCCATGTTCCAAATACAGGGTCAGTCCCAGGACATTAGTGTAAAAGGGGTATTTGCCGCAATATTCTTTCAAGAGTATTCTTGTATTACTAAGATATTGCAGTTGATATCGCTAATTGAGGATTACACTGTACAACAAATTAATACTTTTAATTTGTTTCCTTTCTAAAAATAGTCATACATTACTAATTTGAGGTCAAGAAAAACTAAAATGATTTCAGAATGTTTTTACTAGCTCTATTTTTTGAGCTACACTACTTGCACTATACTGTATGTACATTAGTATATAGTCATAGTGAAAAGCTATTTTAAAATAATCTGATATTTTCTTGATAGAAAATAAATAACAGTTGTTTTAATTAAATCAATCACAAATAAGAACACAAAACAAACATACAGCATACGAAACAAACATACAGCATACGAAAGTACTATCTAATATAGTGGCCTATTCATGGGGGTGCTTTCTCTTTGCTAGTCGCTTGTACTCCTCTTCTGGGGCATCTCTTGTCACTGTCCAACAGTAGTGATTCACCTACCCTGATATCTTTGTTCCATTGCTGAAATGTCTTGGTGGAATCGCTCACTATGCTTGTCACTCAGTGCACCACCGTTATCTTGTGTAGGTAATCCCGTGAATCACATATATTTGAATAGGGGAGGGGACATACTGGGGAAATAACTGATTCATTTAATTGGGTCATTAGGCCCCGCCCCCTCTACGCGGAATGCAGATTGATGGTAAGATTCTCTCCATTCTGCCCACTTCACTAGGAATACCCCTACATCGTCATAAATGGCCTATATATCTCGGAACTCAGAGCTAACTGAGAGTTTTAAATGTCACATTCATTCTTTGCATGCTGAAATCAATTATACCCCTTTCAGACAAACTGAGATTCCTGGGATTTTGGCCTGCCGCGGCCAAAATTCCCAGGTCTCATGTCTGTGTGAAAGGTACGTTCCCGGTTAGCCGACCCTGCAATTGACCAAGGTATTTCCCGGGACTTAAGTCCCAGGAAGACTACCCTGCTCTAGTGTGAATGGTGCAACCCGGGGATTTTACTCCCGGGCTGCACCAGGCAGTTTCTGGTTGGCCCTGGCTCCGACTGAGCCACCGGGGAGGCGGCACCAGCGGCGGTAACAGCGCGCGCACCCCTTCCCCTTCCCATACTCAGCACTGGCAGCACTGAGAGCAGCGGCCCCCCTGTTCCTGTAATTACCGGCGGTAGCACCGCCGCCGGTAACAGCGCCCGCACCCCCCCTTCCCATACTCAGTGCCGGCAGCACTGAGAGCAGCGGCCCCCCTGTCCCTGTAATTACCGGCGGTAGCAGCGCCGCTGGTAACAGCGCCCGCACCCCCCCTTCCCATACTCAGCGCCAGCAGCACTGAGAGCAGCGGCCCCCCTATCCTCAGCCCCAGTGGGGGAACTTTCCAGCTGTCACCAGGCAGAAGTGGAGGGAGAGATTACAGCCTCCCCGTATTCTCAGTACTGCACGGAGCTGCGCTGGGAAACTACAGGTACAGGGAGACTGCTCTGCTCTTTCACACATGCTGCATACGGGAGAGGTGCTGGGGGGAGAAAGGGAGTAGTAGCAGATATTTTCAGTGACCTGTCCCTCTGTCACTTTCCCCACCTGTCCCTCTGTCACTTTCCCCACCTGTCCCTCTGTCACTGTCCCCACCTGTCCCTCTGTCACTGTCCCCACCTGTCCCTGCCACTTTCCCCACCTGTCCCTCTGTCACTGTCCCCACCTGTCCCTGCCACTTTCCCCACCTGTCCCTCTGTCACTTTCCCCACCTGTCCCTCTGTCACTTTTCCCATCTGTCCCTCTGTCACTTTCCCCACCTGTCCCTCTGTCACTTTCCCCACCTGTCCCTGCCACTTTCCCCACCTGTCCCTCTGTCACTTTCCCCACCTGTCCCTCTGTCACTGTCCCCACCTGTCCCTCTGTCACTGTCCCCACCTGTCCCTGCCACTTTCCCCACCTGTCCCTCTGTCACTGTCCCCACCTGTCCCTCTGTCACTGTCCCCACCTGTCTCTGTCACTTTCCCCATCTGTCCCTCTGTCACATTCCCCACCTGTCCCTCTGTCACATTCCCCACCTGTCCCTCTGTCACTTTCCCCACCTGTCCCTCTGTCACTTTCCCCACCTGTCCCTGTCACTTTCCCCACCTGTCCCTCTGTCACTATCCCCACCTGTCCCTGCCACTTTCCCCACCTGTCCCTGTCACTTTCCCCACCTGTCCCTCTGTCACTATCCCCACCTGTCCCTCTGTCACTTTCCCCACCTGTCCCTCTGTCACTATCCCCACCTGTCCCTCTGTCACTTTCCCCACCTGTCCCTGTCACTTTCCCCACCTGTCCCTCTGTCACTTTTCGCACCTGTCCCTCTGTCACATTCCCCACCTGTCCCTCTGTCACTTTCCCCACCTGTCCCTCTGTCACTTTCCCCACCTGTCCCTGTCACTTTCCCCACCTGTCCCTCTGTCACTGTCCCCACCTGTCCCTCTGTCACTGTCCCCACCTGTCCCTCTGTCACTTTCCCCACCTGTCCCTGTCACTTTCCCCACCTGTCCCTCTGTCACTATCCCCACCTGTCCCTCTGTCACTTTCCCCATCTGTCCCTCTGTCACTATCCCCACCTGTCCCTCTGTCACTATCCCCACCTGTCCCTCTGCGCCTTACCGTCCACTTTAATAAAACTGTCTAAAACTCTCAAAAACCCTGCTCTTGTCTGAAAGGGGTCTACCCGGGAACTTCCCGGGTAGACAGTGTAGTGTGAAAGGGGGGTCTAGACCAAATACCCGGGATTTTTCACAGGAGAAATTCCCGGGTCTGAGCAGGAAATTTCCCGGGTTGTATGTCTGAAAGGGGTATTAGAAGTAATTATTTTCACATTGGAAACATTTTCATTGTTGTGCAGTGTTATTGGTCCAAAATAACAGGATCTGGCAACAAAAATGTAAGACTTGTCAGGATATAACTGATATTGTACAATCTGACTATCAATTCCAAGCACACTCATATTTTTATGTTGGTATCTTGGAAAATTCATGTGTAACTACAATTTCAGTAATACCCCTTTTCCACCTAAATTCTGGGTCTGACCCGGAGTTGGAACAAAGTTCCTATCCGGATCAGACCCGGAATTTTGCCGGCGCCGACTCGGTATATTCCCGAGTCAGCGCCGCTCACACCGCAGTCGGGTCTGCATAGACCCGGCTTTTGCGGAGTGAAAGTGGTCGCTTGGAGATGACGTCATCTCCAAGCGCCACTGAAGCCGGACCAATCGGCCGGCTAGCAGGGCACTCCAGGTCATCGTGACCCGGAGTGCGCTGTTCTCACAGCAGGGTTTCACGGGCTACGCCCGTGTTAAACCCTGCTAGTTACCTGGGTTGGATTGCCGGGTCACTCGACCCGGCGATCCAACTCTCTCCCCTTTTACACCAGGGAGCTGCCCGGGTTAACCCTTCAAAAACCCGGGTTTTAGCTCCGGTGTAAAAGGGGTATAATTAAAGTAGTCCTGACAAGAGAGTTGCGTGAACAATTCACATCATCATATTAAATAAGTCTATTTATTTTGTATGTACACTATCGATGATAGGGAATACAGTTTCTACCATAACAGTAGAATCTTCAACTTTATACAATATTAAAGCATATAAAGAATGGACAGTGAGACAAATCATTTTAATCACTTCTGCAAACCACACTTTTGGGCCTGATTCAGATTCAAAAGTGCACACATCAGTGTCTATTGGTGGTTACTCATCTGCGAGTTCATACAAATGCTGCTACAAACTCCCTCCCTTGTGTATTGTACAGTACATCCATGTGGCTGAATTTACAAGGACAGAGATGTCCACTTTTAGCACCCGTGCACACTTTAATACAGTTTGGTGCGTTCTTAGATGCCAGAATCGGTTGCACCATCAAAACCTACGTCAGACCTATGGTAGATGCAATTTCCATGTCTGACGATGGACTTCTATGCTTGCGGCTGGGCTGATACGACCACAACACTCCCAAAATATGCCCACTGACCTGACCGTTTTTGCATGCACAGCTAGACATCTTCCAGTCACTGCCCAGGAATGCCCATCACTTTCCGACACATTTCTGATACCATCCGACTTGATCGGAAGAGCGCCATTGTGCATACACTCTGTGTAACTTGTGCACCGTAGTGGTTTTCTGAAAATGTTGCGCATGTGCTATTGCAAATAATCGCTCAATTACGTGAACATGGGGATTGCGTGCAGATTGCATGTTACTCAGAATCAGGCCCTTGTGAAACACATTCACCGAAGATCTTGCAATTTCAATAAACATGACATGATGGGACGTGAATTGCTCCAAGGTTGACTGAGACAGCACCTGTGGCATGTTTAGAGCAGCAATATGTCTCTGGAAATAATTTTAAAATGCTGTCAGCTTCGCAGTATTGAATTTCCTTCATTGTGTAGAATGATTAATGAAAGTACGTTTGTCAATGCTGTCTTTATAACACTGTAGTACCTAGATATATTAAACTGCTGCTGAGAACAGATGTCTAGCGGCACCTCTTCCAGGATGGGGGCTCAGCTGCTGCAGCTCTGTGTTCTACTGTATGCAGCAGCACAGTCAGCTCCTCTGTCCCCTCGTCAGTGTCACATGACACGTGACACCCATGACGCTGATGAGGGATCTCAAAAGCTGCACTGCAGGAGGTCAGGTGAGTAATCAGGGGCGTGGAGGTAGGCAGTAGCCTTCATGTGACTTGGGATGTGGGGAGTAGGCTCTGTGTGCATGGAGGGGGCCCCCACACTTAGTTGCCCTGGAAGCCCCACAAGCCTTTATCCAGTCTTGACGGAAATGATAATATGCACATGCTAATTTTAGCCTTCCCCTTGTGTACTAGCGTGGCACATGAATGTGCAAGTCCTGTGGTGCCTTCACTGGCTGTACACACTGTAACACCGCTGGTGGTTCTTGTCAGGGGTGTAACTAGACATAGGGGGCCCATGAAAATTTTGCAATGGGGGCCCCCTAGGTCCCCACCCTCCCATTCGGTCCCTGACCCACCTCCACTCTACCCGACTTACCTCCGGTGGTCGTGTCATCCATCAACGTGTGCTGCGCTGGGCTGGCACACCGCCTATTCCGGTCGGCTCCATCTCTCCTCACTGACTGATGCTGAGAGGAGATGGCCACGCCTCCTCCCACTATGAGTCAATGAGGAGAGCTGGGGCCAACTGGGAGGGCAGATGTGCCTTCCTTGTACAGCACACACTGATGGAGGATGTGACCACGGCTGGCCTGGCACCATCGGTGCAGGAGGAGGTCTGGGCCCCATAGCAGCCGCACCTACAGTGGTTACGCCAATGATTCTTACATGCCACCTTCATGGCTTGCGCCGGCCCTATGGCAGGTGCCGTTTCTCCTTCTGAACATGACCTCCACTACTGTAAGTCCTGAGTACCTAGAAACACCCCTTGACACACCAAAAATCTCTTATAGAAGGAGCAGTTAAAGGGGTATATGTAACACCGGCCAGCTAAAAAGATGGCGCCAGGTGTGCTCTGTATACCTATGACATGTGGCCGGAAGACATGCTGGGGACGCTCCCTAGCTACTCCAACTGTCCAACTGTGGTACTATAAATACAATCAGAATGGCCGTGCAGCATATTCTATATTCTATCTGTCTCCCGGCTGCCTGTCAAGTACGTGCAGCGCAGCAGTGGCCTATCCATACAAGGCAATGCCGATTCATGGATAGCTCTGGCCATCCACCAATCACAGTGGTGGGATATGTCCATACACTGATTGGTGAATGACTGGAGCTATCCAACAATCAGGGTGCATCTAGCTTTTAGGTGAGAGATGGCGAGGGACTCACTGAAGACAAGCAGCTGCAGGAGGGTGAGTGATGTATTTGTCATTAATTTGAGGTCTGATTTACAGTAGTGGAGGGAATGATTTTAGGGAGGAGAGGATTTTGCAGATTTGGGTTAAGGATATCAATGAGGGGATTTCAGGTTTGGACCCTTGGGTATGATTTTTATTGGGGGATGTGGAGTGTGTTCAGGTTTGTCCATGACTTTTAGTAAGAGGAGGGGGCTGAAGATTTGGAATATGATTTTTAAAGAGGGATGGGTTTGCAGATTTGGCTTACAATGTTTGATAAGGCAGAAGGGGGTCAGATCTGTATGTATTTATCCTTCTGTATAGTGCAGAGTATACAAGAAGGTGGCCGAGCAGGAAGTGTCCAGCTGCAGCAGCTCCTCCCATGCCATGAGACACTGCGGAGCATCCGCTGCTGTCATGTCTCCTCTTCTTCTCAGCCCCAGGCAGTGGCAAGTCACACTGACAATGTGGGGGACAGTAAGAGACATGATAGTGATAATATTCAATTTAGTAATTGTAGAGCAGAACACTGTGCCTCGCTAAGGGCCTGATTCAGAGATGGATGCAAAAACCGTTGAACCAAACGCTGCGATCAGGACTGTGATCCAAGTGACTATGCAGACCCATCGGATAGTGACTGACAGGAAGTGCCATTTGGGGGCGGTGACAGGGGGGGGATTGGGCCAAACATAGGCGTGCCAGTGCGTTTGAACACCATTACAGGGGCGTGCATAAATAAGCCACTGCGATGCCATACACAGCTTGGCCTTTCACTGTGTGTGATGAGGTTAGTAATTCCTGAGTAAGGTCAGACTTTGTCCAAACCGATTGTTACGCAGACTTGCTAAGTATTACGAATGTGTGTAAGGTAAAGTGGACGTCCTTATGTTTGGCCGCGACGGCATTGCGATTGCAATCATTAGCATATTTTCACTGTGAGACTGCGTGCGTAATCGCTGCTGCGATCGCAATAGCGATCCTTACTGAATCAGGCCCAATGTCATATATTATAAAACAATATTCCAATAAAAAGATTTAGCAATCTACAAAGTATGGTGTTGGCATAGTACTTATAAAATCAATCTTTAGGCGCCATATTACTCCACATGTATTTAATTAGTAGGGCTTCTTATTAAATGTGGAACATCACAATGTGGATTAATGCAACAGGGTCTTTATTAAAGAAAATTATGTAAGGGTACATTCACTAAGTGAGATTCCACTTATACTGTATCCAAATTGCAGATCCAATTCATTCTGAAGTGGTAATTTATTCAGTATGTGTTATAATTGTACACAGGATAATTATAGAGCGTCAATCAGGAAGAGTGTGTAAATCACCCTAGTGTGAAACAAAATTATTGTGCAGCATTTACCTGATAATGCACAGCAAAGTTGAACATGCAAAAATAAAAAAAACTACAGACTTTTATTAATCCAGTTTACAGATCCCAGTTTAAAATTGTGGCAATCTAAAGTGTGGCAACACCAAAGCACTATAGGTCAGTAGTGTGTAGTCTACTTATAAAGACAACTAAGCTCTTATTGGTATGAAATTTGTAATATTAAATGTCTGTTTTTTTTTAAATAATAAAGTATATTTTAGAACTATAGAAGCAGCTGTTGAATTTATGTGTTTGAACAATATTCATTTGATGCATTAGATTGACATGATGTTTACAACAAAGTGTATTCCTAATAGGGTAGTATATGTCAAAGGTACTGATTAAATATGTTTTTCTATTTTTTCTATAATGCTCTTTTAGTATGTAAAAAGTTGCTGATCCATAATTTAAAAGACATTTATACTTAAGCTGGGTACACAGTAGACAATTTTTTGAGTGATTTACCCGATTCCGACAGTTCGTAACAACAAATCCTCAAAATCGTCTAGTGTGTACCCACTATGTCAGGTGGTGTGTGCTCCCTTGGGGTCGTCAGCTGCATCTTCAGGTCGGCCCTACATGCAGCCCAACATGACGATGTGGCAGACGATCCCATACAGCGGGATGCGGCAAGGGCCGACATATCGGGCATTTAGACACTGGATCGTCTAATACAGTATGTACTGGCCGTCCGATATGTTGGCCCGTCGGTAGGGGGGGGGGGGGTCGCCTGTCGGATTGCTGGGTATACAAGTCGTTTAGTGTGTACCCAGATTAAAGCTTCATTCACATAACAATCACAACTTGATCAATATGTACCGTAGCAAAGAGTTTTTACAATCTCCTAATTAATCTCAATTCGGTGTTATAGGTGACAGAAAGGCTTCTGATGGCCACCGAAAATTGGTGATAATAGCGAGCTACACGGAGAACATGAGACTGTCCTTCACACACTGCTACCAAAAAGCTGTGGTGAGAAAGTCTCTACTCGCTCCCCTCCAGGCTGAGACTTCACCCCTTTTTGCTCTGTGAATCCCCACATGGGGCGTAACTAGGGGATTTGGCGCCCAGGGCAAGCTGGTAACCCCCCCCCATTTATTTGACCTGAGCCTATTGCCCTGGGTAGTTATAGCCTCAGGAGCATGGGCCTAATGTCCGCCTATCAGTGCCACAGGCCTAAGGCCAGATTACCCCCACGGGCCTAGTGCCCAACAACCTGGTGGTCTAGGGAGGGGTTAATGATGGGAAGGCCTCATAGAGGGCCTACCAGTCCAGTAGGAGAGGCTGCAGTGGGGCGCTTAGTTAGCTCTTTTACTTTCCCACCTCTGCAGCACTCCCTGGTTCTCAGGTGCATTCTTGGTGCCACTGCCCGATTTATTCTCTCTTGAGCCCGATGTCTTCTGGCCTCTTTCGCAGCGACTGGAGCTCTTTGCCCACTGCTGCCAAACTGACTCTTCCATCTAGTGACGTCTCGGGAAGAGCCAGACATGATGTGGTTAGCCGCGATTTGGTTGCTACGACCTCAAATTCCCACTATCTTCAAAGAACGCCAGTCCATGAGCTGCACCCTGCTTGCGGCTATTGCCAAATGCCACCCACCACTGGGAGCAGTCCAGTGAGATGTGTCCTGCTGGGAACACATTTAACCTGACTGCAGGTATTCCGGCGCTGGGATCAACACTTCATCCCAGCACTGGACATTTCCCTGGCCAGTGCCACCTCCCTCTGCTGGGCATGTCAGATGGCATCCAGGGCAAGGTGCCCCACATGCACCCCCCTCATTATGCCACTGATCCCCACCCTTTTCTTCCTCTACCCAATGTTTTTGCTTCTCTGCCCCTAGTCTCCTCCCATAATCTCCACCCCTTCTTCTCCCCTCACCTGTCTGCAGGGACAAAGGTAGGGCTGTTCCAGTGGAGAGCAAGCTGTAGGCACCGAACAGGTCAGAGGACATTGGGTGCAGCTGGAGTCTGACTCCGGCATCTTCTTAATAGCTAACAGACTGTTGGGTGCCAGCATCAGACGTACTGCTTCCGCTTCCAGCAGCATTGTACATGCAGAAACGGATCCAGGGAGCAAATCACGCCAGTCCAGACCCATTATCAGAAAAAACTTCCAATGGGAATCTACTTCTTCAATTATGCCAATGGGAATCTACTTCTGGTTCTAATATTCTTGACTTTTATGGCAGCAGCCGATGCAGTCCCTAGAAGCGGATGCGCATGTGTTTTTTTATTCCTGCCACAATCTTGACCTGACTTGGACTGTAGCCCAGACAGCTCACTCCCCTAAACTAGTATATACTGACACTAACATTAGTATATATCACAACTTTGCATCTCTGCAAATCTCAAGACTCGGACTCAGAAAACTAGCTGTCTAGAAAAAAGGGATTGGTAGACTGAAGCAGATGCACACACTGGTAAGTAGCTATAACATGTACCCACAGTCAAAACTAAGGATGCGCTGTAAGAAGTAACATTTTTGGGGTGTCAGAAATAAACATACCTCAAAATGTATATGTAATTTCTTGCCATGGCCAATGCTAATTGCTGCCAGCTGGAACAAGTTAATTACAAACAAGAGTAGGTCTGGAGAAACAGGTTACACAGATATTGTACAGGAGGAAATATGCCTTAACAACAGGTGTCCTCATACATTGTGCAAGATTCAACCTCAGAATGTGACCACTAAGGGCTTGCGCAGACAATGCTCCAACTCCATTCCTAAAATATGTAAGCAGAGGTTCTGCACACAGAGATCCTGATTCTGATTCCTGAGGTGCACAATATCCACATTCAATGCTGATGTTCACATAGTTGAGTGTTTATTTGCAACTGTGCATACACAAAGATTTCAGAAAACCCTACGGTTTATGTGTTACCCTGATTGTATGCACAAAGGTGCTGTTGTGATGGGGACAGAAAGTATCAGAAGTGTGGAGGAAAAGTGATGGGCATTCCTGGGCGGTGACAAAAAAAACTATGTAGAAAAGAGAGTGCTGAAATCAGCAGTATTAAATATATTTATTAAGTAATTAATATAACCTAAAAGTACACATTAAAAATAACCGTATATAATCATATTAAACATACACCTAATGCCAGTCAGCAATATTTATAATGCAATTAATATCTTAATCAGTAACAAAAACATTATTAAAAAGACATGGACCACATGTAAAATTACTTATGTTTAGGACTCTATGGGGTCCACATAAATAAGTACCTTATTAACCTAAAAGTATGCACATAATCAGATAGCTCCTTTTTTGAATCAATGCCAGTTGCTTTTCAGAGAAAATGTTGCCTTTCCTAGGGTTACCGCAAATTGATACATGTAACAGATAAAAGAAATAAAAATAAAACACCTTGCTTATGCTGGGCATACACAGCCAGATAAAATGTCTGTCAGACCGACAGACATTTTATCTGGCCGGCTGCCAGCCGCAGATGTCGCCGGCATACACTGTGAGAGAAATCTCACAGTGTATAGCCCGACATCCGCGCTCCGCCCCCAGGGGAGGAGACATTTCCCTGTTCCTTCCGTAGGAAGGAACACAGGAAATGCCTGTCTGTCGGCCGCGCTGGGCATACACTGCCCGATGCGGCCGACAGTTACCGGGTAAATATCGCATCGGACGGGCATGCTGGACAATCCTGCATGCCCGACCGAGCAATATTTAACCCTCGGTTGCCCGCACACGCTACAATTATCGGGGCGATCCGCCGTTATCAGGCGGATCGCCCCGATAATTGTAGCGTGTATGGCCAGCATTAGTATCCAACTAAGCAAAGTAATCTTGTAACAATTGATATATTATCCATGGTCACAAACAAATAAATACACAGTTCTTGTTCTCTGCTGTTCAGTTTGATACAGAGGGTTTATGCAGCACAGAATTTGTAGAATTTATCAACAAGGATATGAGTTTGTTCAATTGCTACATATGTGTGGCAACTTTAAGCTTGAGTGTGCTATCCAGTTATTTATTTGTGGTAGCCTGATAGAGTGTGATTATAAAAAAGCACTATTACTCTTTTTGGCTCCAGGAAACATATTTTGCATATAAAAGAAATAGGCCCTCATTCAGACCCGGACGCAAGTGGCCGTTCGTACGTTCGACGTACGTAAAAAAATATGTAAATACAAGCAGTCGCTCGTATTTTCGAACGCAGCCAAACATCCTCCCCAAACTCAACCAACCCCTCCTCTAACTAACGAGCGAGCCAAATAGCGAGCGTACATCCCCGAAATGGCTTGAAGGGAACGCACGCACAAGTACAACCCGGAAGTGGGACTGTCAGATTTCGATTAACTGCTAGTTTATTCTGCCTACCTCCCTCAATCGTATCATGGCAATCAATATATCAATTAGCTTAATTGTTTTTTTTTTTTTTTTCAACACAATGCAATAAACTTTAATCTTGTCCGTGTTTGTGTTTACCCGCAGAATACGTACGGCTTAAACATTCGCTTTTATTTGTCAAAATACATGTTAGCCCCAATTAAACAATTGTTCTATTTGTTTTTCTTCCCGCATATTTCCCAGGGTTCATTTCTTTATTTAAATTTGCTTACGCATGTCACTGCATCAAGCCTATCATAACTCTCAAGAGATTTGTGGCCCTGTCGAACACGACTCATACACTAAGCAATAGAATTGGTCCTGTTAATTACCCAAATACATTAGCCAATCAAAATTATTTTTGGCTCTTTATTAAAAATGATTTTTAACAAATACACCATTGCCATCATGAGAGCCTCGGCATTCACCAGGCGCGAGCTGCTGGTACTAACGGAGGTGATGGATAGGCGGATCACCAGCCAGCCTCCACCCATCACCAATCGCGAAAAGCGTTCCGCATATGCGGAGGTACGTGGCCGCCTGCGCTCCTTCGGCTCACGCCGCCAGATCGGCCAGCTGGAGCGCAGGTGGTCGGACCTGCAACGGCGGACGCCCCGCTTGCTGGCATGCTTTCGCATGCAGATCACTGAAAGTGAGTTTTAGGGACTGTGGTTTTCATGTTTATCTTTGTGGCCCTAACTGCGTGTGCATGTTTTCATGTATGTCCTATTTATTCATTGTACTCATATCTGCATGGCCATGTTTTCATGTATGTCCTATTTATTCATTGTACTCATATCTGCATGGCCATGTTTTCATGTATGTCATATTTATTCATTGTACTCATATCTGCATGGCCATGTTTTCATGTATGTCATATTTATTCATTGTACTCATATCTGCATGGGCATGTTTTCATGTATGTCATATTTATTCATTGTACTCATATCTGCATGGGCATGTTTTCATGTATGTCATATTTATTCATTGTACTCATATCTGCATGGGCATGTTTTCATGTATGTCATATTTATTCATTGTACTCATATCTGCATGGGCATGTTTTCATGTATGTCATATTTATTCATTGTACTCATATCTGCATGGGCATGTTTTCATGTATGTCATATTTATTCATTGTACTCATATCTGCATGGGCATGTTTTCATGTATGTCATATTTATTCATTGTACTCATATCTGCATGGGCATGTTTTCATGTATGTCATATTTATTCATTGTACTCATATCTGCATGGCCATGTATTTCGATTTTTTGTGTCATAAAATAGTGTTTTTCTCAGATTTTGGTTGAAACTAACCACAATTTGTTTCACATCTTTTAGGGGCACAGCGAAGACTACGGCGTCATCGTCATCCAAGACGGCGCTCATGCCCACTCTCCCCAACCCCCAGCCAACCCTCCACAACTATTTCCCACTCCTCCCCAGCCTGCCAAGACCCTGTGGTGGATATTTCGGGGCTCCTTCCCCTCCATCCCAATTCCCCCTCTCCTCCAACCACCCCTCTTCTAACTACCCCCTCCCCTGAATCACAAATCACCCCGCCCAGATCGTTGGAGAATGGAGGCACCTCCGAGGAGGACGAGGGAGTGCCTTCTGGAGCTGCCGTTTTTTCGAACGGTATGTTTAACTTTTTGATTTTGTTTTTTTTTTCGCCACAAACTGTATGTAATCATGTGTCGTTCCCTTTTTTTGTGTTTTTTGGTAGACTTTTGGGGAATTTTCGGGTTGCCTTTACCTGTTACTGCTGATTTCACCATACACATATCACACCTGTCGGAATCTGTTTTTTGGACTTGTATTTTTGGGCTACACCATTTTGGGGGGCTGGGTTTTAATGGTGTAATTATGCTTTGTTTCAAATTATTTTCATTTTTGGTTTGTTTGTTTTGGCTTGTTTTTTAATGTGGTTTCATTATTGATGTATTAATCCCCACACTTTTCTAACCCACAGAGGAACAGAGGCGTAGGGCTGAATTAGCCGGCTGTGTGGGCCGTATTCGGGAACATATCATCGGTCTGCTGGTGGTCCTTGACCATATGTCGGTCCTCCTTAGGGACTAGTTTTTTTGTTTTTTTTTGCTAAATGTAAATAAATTAATATTTTCAACTTAACGTTCTGTCTCATTTGTTGTTTCAAAATCAGAGATTGTTTACACTGACATAAGTAGACTCTTCCAGCAAGGATTTGCAATTTTTGTCACTAAGATTGTGTGTTGTATTTTTAAGGAAAACAGGCACAAGAAACACCTAACAGTAACAATCTCATTTCCCTTTTTCGGTGTAGTCAAAATTAGATATTACTACATTTTACAGGTTCCTATTTGGGGTGCAAGCTGCTTAGGCCGATATTACGAAGCCAACTGATTGTACAGGATTCCTTTGGGTGTTGGTTTGGACCCAGAAAACATATTACATTTTAGCTCAACTTGCGTCATTACTGGATTACCCCTTAGGCAAATGTAACGTGTGTGAACCTGGTTACACTTGCTTGTAACGTTCAAAAAAAGGTACAAAATTACACTCTCAAGACATTTATTCACAACATAACTCCAAAATCAAAGTGGTCACTCACAAACAAAACACACAGTGATAATCATAAATACAATCCATACCAAAAACTGAAAAAAAAACACACAACAAATCAAGAACTGGTTGACGAAGGACCATGCCAACATGATTCCACAAATATGGCGTTGCAATATGGGTTCCATAATATATTCCCAAAATTTCCACATACAGGTTTTTTAAGGGTAGCAGGAAGTAGTCATTGTTGGAGTGCCAAAGATTATGGAAAAAAACAGAAGATGGAGAAAAAAAAAACAATTAGATGTTCTCAAACAAACCGTACCACATTGGGTATAAACACTGTTGTTTTGACAATAATTACCTAAAATATCTGGCCACCACATAATCGCGTATGGCCCCCCCACATACTGACCTCCGACCAACCTCGGGGGGGGGGCATCCTCAGGTAAGGCATCCTCTGGCTGCATTGGGACACCACTCCTTATGGCAATGTTGTGAAATATCCCACACAGGACCACAATTTTCGAAACCATATCCGGCAAATACATGAGCTCGCCACCAGAGCGGTGGAGGCATCTGAATCGGCCTTTTAAAAGGCCGATACAGCGCTCCACCACTTGCCTGGTGGCTGTAAGTGCGGCATTAAACTCACTTTGTGGCCCTGGTGTGGGAGCCAAATAAGGAGTGAGCAGCCAGGGCATGCAAGGGTAGCCACTGTCTTCTGTGAAAAAGAATAGACAACATCAGGATCACTCTGTATGAAGCTTAACATTGTTATGTACTAAAGGTCTCCACTTACCCAGAAGCCACGCATCACCAGCTTGTAGGTTGGTTAATTTGTGCCATATCCCTGATTGCCGGATGACGAAGGAGTCATGTGCACTTCCTGGTAATTTTGCATTCAGGGACAGGATCTGGAGGGAGGCATCACATACCACCATTACATTCAGGGAGTGATAGTGTTTCCGGTTTCGAAATATGGCCTCCAGCCGTGCTGGAGGCTGAAGTGGTATGTGAGTACCATCCACAACCCCTTTGATGTGTGGGAAGCCAGCTATTTGGTAAAAATTGGCCTTGGCCACACTAGGGCACCCATATCCAAAGGCATTTGAATAAAATGATGGAGGTGCTTGAAAAGTGCCTCCATCACTGCCCTCAGGATCCGGGAAAAGGAGGATTGTGAGATGCCCGCCACTATTCCCACCGTTGTTTGAAACGATCCTGAGGCACAGAAATGTAACACCGCCATAAATTGCGTAAGTGGTGGTATTGCTGTAGGACTGTCAATTTGCCGCTCAAGATCACTCTCTATTAATGAGAGAGTGTCTATGATGATTTTGGGAGGAAGACGGTAGCGTCTTAAAACGTCATCATCGGGCATTCCAAAAAGGGTGACACGTGTTCGAAATATCTGGGGCCTTGCACGCCTATGATGCATACGCCTGGGACGAGATTGAGGTTGGTCGGCTTCCGGGAGCATGGCCAGAACAATCCGACCCAGATCAACCTGAAATGGCAAGATTTGAATGTAAGGCTTTTTAACCCCCCCCAAAAAATAAATATAACTTAGCTTGATGATACCATCCATTGATGCTTACATGCCGGGGTATTGTCATGATACGTGCAAACTGGAAATAATCACAATATAAAAATACATCATTTTATGCTGGGCATTTCTGTTTCAAAATTTTGTGCAAGACAAAACATAAAAGGGGAGAAACACACATTTGCCCAAATAGCAAAACGACATTGCGCACACTACGTCAAATTGGGGCCAAATGTAAGCAACAAATGCTAAAGGGAAAACACAAACAATTTAACGGGATGAATAAGCATTTAAAAATGCGCTAATTAGTTCGCAAATACAAGTCACAATAGAAACTGATAAAAATGCGCTAATTAGTTCGCAAATACAAGTCACAATAGAAACTGATAAAAATGCGCTAATTAGTTCGCAAATACAAGTCACAATAGAAACTGATAAAAATGCGCTAATTAGTTCGCAAATACAAGTTAAAAAATACGCAGCTACAAAAAAAACACATTTTATAAACATTTCTGACTAAGAAAAACAAAGGTTACAAGTGTAAGGCAACACAAAGTTGCGTAAAGACAAACATGAACATTTACAAAACAATTACAAAAAATGAACTTACCAAGAGATAATATATAAGATTCCGGATCAAAAGGTCTTTGGGGCAGAGCCAAAAAAAAACCTAAGAGAGATGAAATTACGCAAAAAAAACATTAGAACATTCCGAAAAAGAAGGAGACACAAATTGAACCAAAGTTAGACTTCCAAAAACTTACCAAAACAAGAAACGCCAAAAAGAAATCCAACAGAAAAAATGCAAACGTAAAAACAAAATGCAAATATAGCAAAAAAAAAACTACTCCCACGAACGCAAACTCCAAAACCCGCCAACAATCAACTCCGACCAACGTAACCTCCAACAATCCAAAAACGCCACCTCGACTCGAGACGCCCCAAGCCATAAATAGTGTTTAGTTTCCCGCACAAATTAAGGAGGGATCATAGGAACGCACAATCAATGATGCGGCCGAAAAATAAGGACGCATGTATAAATACGTCACGAGCCAAACCAAACATTCTGGTGTATTTCTTGTTTTGAGCTCAGACATGGCTACAGACCAGGGAAACAATGGGAAACAGTCTGGCGGTAAGTATTTCAGGCATTTTGAAACAATGATTAATTAGAAACATAATATAGTGCAAGTTGTGAAGTTTACAATTCTCAACATTTAAACAAATAGGTGAGGAGGATGACATGGAAGAGGCTGCCGGGCCCAGTATTCCGGGCAAAACTGGCAAAAAGAAAAGGCAGCCTCAATTCACAAGAAAGGAGATGGAGGTTTTGATTCAGAAGTGTGTGGACATCCTGCCACAGGCAGACAGGAATATGAGTGCAAGCCAGAAGTGGAGAATGTGGGAGGAGGTAGCCGTTGCTGTCAATAGGGTGGGTGATTATGTCCGTCTAGCCCGGGATGTCAAACGGCGGTAAGTAAACACTTGACCCCCCCTAAAACCAAAACCCATTTAAAACAAAAGGATAATGGTTCAATTTCACCCACAGATGGGCAGACTTCAAATATCGCCTGAAGCAAAAACTGGCGGACAGGGCTAGGCATGCAAGGGGGACAGGTGGGGGTCCCACCCCTGTGTCATTGGAGTTGAATGATTTAGAAGAGCTGGCACAGGGGTGTGTGCAGCCTGTGGAGGTGTTTGGCGTGTCCAACATGGATACGGACATGCCAGACTTTGCGGCTCCTCATGTTGTCCAAGGTAAATATTGTGATGTCACCAACTCTGAAATGTTATTGTGCCAATATGTAGATTCTAATGTGAGTCTTTTCTCATTTTTCCAACAGAGACACAGGCGGATGAGTCTGCTCCAGAGGGGAGCCTTGGCCACAGAATTTCTGCTGGCTCTGCAGGGGAGGAACCAGTACATCCGGCTGAGGACCCTGCAGAAGCCAGTCGAGGGCAAACCCCCTCGCAGGCAGTGTCCCTCCTCACAGAACTCAATTTTAAATCGGCTTTCCATACGGAGATTCTGCAGAGGATGGACGCCAGTCTGGTACGGGTGGCTGAGGCCCTGGAGCAAAATGCTGCGGCCAACGTGACCATTGGTCAGGCCCTGGCGGAAAATACCAGGGCCAACATCCGCATCGCCAATGCCCTGGAGCAGCTCGTTCGCCAGCACATTGTGGAGCCGACCTCCCTTCCTGCCGGAACATCAGGATCCTCCACCTCTGGCACAACATCAGCCAATCCTCCAAATGTGCCTAGCCCTGTGCCTAGTCCAGAGGCCACAACATCTGCCTCTGGACAGGCCAGCCCGATGACATCCCGGACCCGGTCTGGCACCCTCCCTCCCCCAGCCAAACGGGGGAAAAAATGTTGACAGCATTGGCTACTTTTCCCACACTCCTTCTGTGCTTGCCTCATATTCCTTTCTGGCCAAAACTTTCCTCTCCTTTCTTGTGAATTGTTTTTAATTTTTTGCTTTACGTTTACAAAAATTTTATGTTTGCACAATTATTAAATATTGTGGAATGAACACTGCAAAAAATGTTTGTGTAAAATATGTGCATGATTTTTTTTTTGGATAGCAATAAATTTACATAAAATGTACGACTTTGTATTCTGACATTATTGTCAAAATGGGTTACATTTAATCCGGGCCCACAAGGCAACAACGTTCAACAACAACATTTTACATGGGAAAAAAAAAGGGCTCTTTAAGGAACGTTTAAAAATTTACCTAAGGATGCAAATTCACCTGGCAAAAACAAAATGGCCAAAAAAACCTAAACATGATGACATTATTGTTACAATAGTCCAAAAACCAAAAATTTAACCCAAAATAAACCCCCACAAATGTACGCAAATTGATTGTGTAATCCTGACATTAGCAGCTATGATTTCCACCTGCTTTCGGTTTTGTGCTAACCCAAAAAACTGATTTCCAAACACATACCAAGCCGGTTTTCAATCCAACACTAATTGATTTTCTGACAAGCCATGATTAATCGATGCTACATCGTGGAGTGCCGCAACGGAGAAGAAGGCCATCGCCAATGTGGTCGAGTAATCCAGACCCTAAGCTGTGCGAGCATTTTGAAGGGAAAGAGGATCATCCAGTGACGTATGAGTTGGTACGAACACATTTGACATTTGCATTTGTTAATGTATGTACGCCCCAAAAACGCCTCGCCACGCCTGCGTTTTTCCATCTCCTCCCCCGTCAACACCCAAAAATGCCCTGTTCTGTCAATCACATTTGACATGTCACTTCCTGTACGCTATTTGACGAACGAGACAAAAAAAACTCGCAATCTGCTGTACGCACCTGCGCAGTGTAACACCGACGCATGCGCGGTTAGTCAACATCGGAACGCAACGAGCGTACTGCTGTTAACGAACGGCTCTGAATCAGGGCCATAGTTCACAATCTCTTGCTTTTTATATAAACAGCTAATAAGCTGTATCTTTGCCATAAGTAATGTTTTCAAAGTTTCTGCAATTTGCAGTATATGATAACCAACATGACCATGTGGAAATAAAAAAGAAAAATTTCCTTTTACCGAGATGTTGAGCCCACATTTTCTGGGGATCCTTCAGGGGATTCACCTGCTGTTAACACTCTCGGTTCCTTTCGCTCATCTCTAGGGGTTGTAGACATAGGGCCTGATTCAGAGCCGCTCGTAAGCGGCCGCTCGTTTGCTCCGAGCGATGTTTGCCCAACTGTGCATGCATACGGATCGTTAAACGCATGCGCAAACCAGTCAGTGCGGTCGAAATTCATGTGCTCGCAAAATAGCGAATGCCTGATAATTTGAGTGACAGAAAGAGGCGTATGTGGGTGGTAACGGGGAGTGGAGATCCGAACGCAGGCGTGCTTAGAGGTCAAAATGGGCGTTTTATGGGTGTGCATAATTAAAACAGCAGCGTCATTGACCACGTCACTGGGTTATTTTATAGTCAGAACTGCTTGCAAAATTGTGGTAGGAAAAACCAACCCCAAGAATAGCGAGCAGTTCATACCCTACATGATGTAGGATGCGAGCGGCCAGGGGGCATATTTTTTCAAAAAACGACCGCAAGTTTGGTTCGCTCGTTCAGACCTAGAGGCGTGAACAGACCGCAAAGAGCGAACGGTTGATTTGAATAGCCACCCCTATGTTCTGGACGAGCGAGCGCTAATTGCGTCCAGTTCTGAATCAGGCCCATAGGTTACAGGCATGAGAGGCGACGCCACCTTCTTCATTTGGTGGACGCCCACTGAGATATCGTAACCAGCGTGCATCTGGTGGTCATTCCCTGCTGTGCCGAGTGCAAGAAGCTGACAGATGGTGGCGGGCGCATCAGCAGAGCTTCAGGCAAGTACAGTGCTGTATCTGTGTGGCATAATGTGTAAGGGGCTCTACTACTTTGGGCATTATTTGTACAAGGGGCACTACTACTGTGGACGTTATGTGTATAAGGAGCACTACTACTGTAGGCATTATGTGAATAAAGGGCACTACTACTGTGGGCATTATGTGTAAGGGGCTCAACTACTGTGGCATTATGTATATAAGGGGCACTACTGTGGGCATTATGTTTATAAGGGGCACTACTGTGGGCCTTATGTGTATAAAGGGCACTAATACTGTGGGTATTATGTGTATAAGGGGCACTACTGTGGGCATTATGTGTATAAAGGGCACTACTACTGTACGCATTATGTTTAAGGGGCACTGATGTGGTCATTATGTGTATAAGGGGCACTACTGTGGGAATTGTGTGTATAAAGGGAACCTACTGTGGGCATTATGTGTATAAAGGGCACTACTGTGGGCATTATGTGTATAAGGGGCAGTACTATGGACATTATGTGTATAAAGGGCATTACTGTGGGCATGTGTATAAAGGGCACTACTGTGTGCATTATGTGTATATGGGGCACTACTACTGTGGGAATTATGTGATTAAGGGGCACTGCCATGGGCATTATGTGTATAAAGGGCACTACTACTGTTGGTATTATGTTTAAGGGGCACTACTGTGGGCCTTATATGTATAAGGGACACTACTGTGGGCATTATGTGTATAAGGGGCACTACTGTGAGCATTATGTGTATAAAGAGCACTACTGTGGGCATTATGTGTATAAAGGGCACTACTGTGGGCATTATGTGTATAAAGGGCACTACTACTGTGGGCATTATGTTTAATGGGCACTACTGTAGGCATTATGTGTATAAAGGGCACTACTGTGGACATTATGTGTATAAGCAGCACTACTGTGAGCATTATGTGTATAAAGGGCATTGCTGTGGGCATGTGTATAAAGGGCACTACTGTGGGCATAATGTGTATAAGGGGCACTACTACTGTGGGAATTATGTGATTAAGGGGCACTACTGTGGGCATTATGTGTATAAGGGGCACTACTACTGTTGGTATTATGTTTAAGGGGGACTACTGTGGGCCTTATGTGTATAAGGGGCACTACTGTGGGCATTATGTGTATAAAGGGCACTACTGTGAGCAATATGTGTATAAGGGCACTACTGTGGGCATTATGTGTATAAGGGGCACTACTGTGGGCATTGAGTATAAAGGGCACTACTGTGGGCATTATGCGTATAAGGGGCACTACTGTGGGCATTATGTGTATAAGGAGCACTACTGTGGGCATTATGTGTATAAAGAGCACTACTGTGGGCATTATGTGTTTAAAGGGCACTACTGTGGGTATTATGTGTTTAAATGGCACTTCTACTGTGGCATTATGTGCATAAGGGGCACTACTACTGTGTGGCATAATGTGTATAAGGGGCACTACTGTGTGAAATAATGTGAATAAGGGGCACTACTGTACTGTGTGTCATAATGTGAATAAGAGACACTACTATGTGGAGTATTGTGAATCAAGGGCACTACATGCAGTGTAATGTGAATAAGATTGTGCTACTGTGTGGCATAATTAGACCTGGGGGTACTATTGTGTGGCCACTTCCCTTCCTTATGAGACCACATTCTTTCGGCAAACACTGTCCCTCTAAAAAGTATGGGAGAGAGTGCACAAATTTATAGTTTGCAGGAGGGTGCCAAATACCCTAGTACCGGCCCTGGCTGGGGAACTAATAATCAGTCCTTCATGTTACCCACTCAGCTGTGCTCCACATTATGGGGAGGGGGTGGGGTTCCATGGAGGGGATCTATGGCTACTGAGGGGGTTAATGATCATGGGGATTAATGGGGTGGTGTTTACTATTACCTCAGGAGCTTATTGCTATTGGGGAAGGGAGCTAATGCTTATTTGGGTATATCTGGGGGTGTGGGGGTACCAGATCTATCAGTGTGGGTTGGGGGAGGAGGGTAATGTTATAATAGGGGCAAATAGACACTGGGGGGAAGCATTTGATAGACACCCCGTAGGATTTTTTTTCCACTAACATAATTAAATATGGTATTGAAAATATGTTTTTAATAGTTAAATAAAAATTAAAAATTACAATTACTTAGCTGTCTTTGGGAAATACTGTATATTAGCCACTTAAGGGGGAGCAGTTGGGAAGCCAACGGATATAATCCCGACCACCAGCTTCCCAACTGTCTAATCCCGGCAAGGCAATAATGACAGGCGTCGATATCCCGATGCCTGTCATTAGACCTATGCCGGGAGCCCGACACCCGCTTTACCGTTTGCAGGTAAGCTGGGCGCTGGGGACTGACAGCCGCACGGGGGGTGGGTTAGGTTAGGGGCTCCTGGGGGGGATTTAGGGTTAGGCACCCCCCCGGGAAGTTAGGTTTAGGCTAGGGGAAGGGGGGGTTAGGGTTAGGCACCCACGGGGGGAGGTTAAGGTTAGGCACCCCTCGGGGGACATAGGTTTAGGCTGCGGGGAAAGGGGGTTAGGTTTAGAAACTTAGGGGGGGATTAGGGTTAGGCACTTGGGGAGAGGCTAGGGTTAGGCACCCCTAAGGGAGGGTTAGGGTTAGGGGGGCGAATTAGGTTAGTTATACTTAACATAAGGACGATTGGGATTTCCTCCTCTGTCGGGCTGCTGCTGTCGGGATTAGAACTGCCGGCCAATCATACTGAATCCAATTTAAGTAGTTAAGGATGCATTATAGAAAACTGAGTACAGGTAGGGGTTCCTCTGTCATCTGGCCTATACCCATAAAAAGAAAACATAATGGGAAAACATATTCCTTCAAGACTCAGCACTAAGAGATGGCTATAATTTAAAAATAGCAACTCTTGTCCAACTGATTGCCCAAGTATGCATCTCTGCCCAAAGAAATAGCCCAACAACTTTGGAATGGTCCCAAACCTAAAAGAAAACTTTAGCACCACAGGACATTCTCTTATGTACTGCACAGCTAGCCTCTGCATACAATAGCACCTACACTTTGGTGAAAATTTTGTCACTCAACATAAAGCTTTATTCTTTGCTTGTTTCTTTATTCTGTTTGTTGATCTGCATCCATCTCTCTTTTTTCAGGTGAAAACACTTGTCTGCAAAGACGTCAGGTAACAAATTCCCAAAGTCTACGGCCACCCAGCAGTATTGCAAGTTATCAGATAGGTTGTTTCATACAGGTGAAAGACAGAGACTGTGATATTTAGGGCCTGATTCAGAGGCGGTCGGAGGATGCAAGTGGTCGCTCAGAAACTGGGCGGCCACTTGCATCCTGACCGCCCGCCTCTGTTGCGGTCGTTAGGCTGTGGGTTAACACCCACAGCTCTAACGACTGCTCGGGTGATGGTCGCGATGGTCATAGACCATCGTGACCATCGGGGCTTACGACAAGACCTTAGGGTAGGGTCTCCCTTGTCGTAAGCCCCGGAGAGCTTCTGGCTCTGTCAGAGCCGGAAGCTCTCCACTGACATCACTAGTGATGTCAGTGGGGCTGCCCCCAAACGGTAGGCGTTCCCATGGGAACGCCTCCGTTTGGGCTGCCACCCCCCCAGCCAATCAACATCGACAGCTCGCCCCCTTTGGATCGAGACCCGCTACGACCGGCGCTGTTGGTCGTAGTGGGTCTCACCCGGTCCGAGCGCATCGGCGCTAACGACCGGGTCTGAATGACCCCCTTAATCTCCAACTTGATGACATGTATTATTTTACTGTGACTTGTCCCTAAGCATTATGGTAGTAAAGCATAGGTACAGCATAGGTTATGTAGAGATCTCTTGTTATGAAGCAATTGTTATGGTGTGTACACACGGTGCGATTTAAATGAACGATATGAACGATATCGTTCGTCGTTAAATCGTTCATAATGTTAATTTTTAAGCTGCCAACAATTGACCAACGACAAACGATGTGCGTTCCAGCATATACGATAACGATATAATTGTCCATGCATGCAGGCCAACCTGGACGATATCTATCAGTGCCTGCAGGAGGGAATGGTCGTTGGTCATGGGTGATATTGTTGGTGTGTGGATGAATGATATCATTAATTCAACACACCAGGAAATTCAAGGGAGATCGTTCAGTGATAACGATTGCTGAACAGATCGTCCTGTGTGTATACAGCTTTAGACAGTATCAGATCTACACTGCTGTGTGCTGGACTGCAGTGAGTACAGGGAGGCTTCTGCTGCTGGTGAGTGCAGCAGCAGTCTCCTCTGCCTGCACCAGATAGGAGCACTGATCACGCCCCCTCCTTTATCTGCCCCTGGCTGAGGGGCACGATTATTATTATTATCCTTTATTTATATGGCGCCACAAGGGTTCCGCCGCGCCTAACAAGTACAAAAACAAAGTACAGAAACAGTACATAAAAACAGTTGAACAGAACAAGAAAACACTGACATACAGTATAAGACATTGCAGAACAAGTACATGGTATATAATCATTGCTGCAACAGTAGCAGGATGGCAAAAGTCAAGGGTTAAGTGCTGTTATAAGGTGTATAGAGTAGATAACAAGCTAAGTAAAGGAAGGAAAAGCACATGAGGGAAGATGGCCCTGCTCGTGAGAGCTTACATTCTAAAGGAGAATGGCATACAGACAGGGGTGGCACAGATTGGGTAGACAGTGAGCATGGAACAGAGGGTTAGAATGACAGATGGATGGATGGATGGATGGATGGATTCCTGTTTTACATTATGTTAGCAAGTAAGATGGAGTAAGATTTACCCCTCTGACATTCTACTTTATGTGACAGTATTTGTAGGTGTCTGTGGAAAGCCATAGTTGTTACTGTATGGTTAAGGTGTGAACCAGCAGTCTCAGATAACTGTAGAAATTGGTGAAAGTAGTTGTTGTAAATATATGTTCAGATGTAAAATAATGATAAGTTGTGATAGAGTGTGGATTCCATAAGGCACATTTATTGATTTGGAGGGTGATGGGGGACACGTGGAGTTTGCAGGGTATTTATTCCATATTAAAACCACTATGTGTTTGTGTGGGGCCTGGATTTGGTGATAAGTCACCAGATAATAAAAGCAGAAGGATAGAGAAGTAGATATAGTTGTAGGAGGTGTGTAAAAGTTTTTTTATAGTGACACAATGAGGCTGTAATAGTCAATGTATGATGAAAAGAAAGCTCATGAGTTTTAGGGGAGTGAATCAATACGGCTGCAATGAGCACAGAGAGGTGAGATGCAGGGAGAGTTAAGGATGTTATATCCTTAGAGAAAATATAAAGAATAGTTTTGATGAAAAGAAATGTGTAGCACATGGTGAGTATTAGGTTTGTTACTTTAAAAAACTGATTTCCTTAAAATGTATCTAAATCTGAAACTTACCTTAGATGTTGATCAATGTTTGTTCAATTGTTTGATTAACTGTTATAACACTTTTTGCCTTTAAAACTTGGTGCTTTTAACCCCAGCTGCCCCTATACTGAATATAAAGGAGTGGTATCCTTGATTAAGACAGGCTACATCTGACTCAATTGGTCTGCTGATCAAAGGAGATAACTTGCTCTGAGTTGGAGCAAAAGCCAGGCCAGATATATACCATAAACTATGCTTCACTGAACAATATAGACTATACATGTAAAAACAAATCTATGCAAGAGAGGAAATATCACATACATTTCAAACTGCACATGATTGCATGAAGGTCTATGCAGAGAATATATGCAGTAGGCAGGATGAAAGAGGAAATATCACATACCTGAGGGATGAAATGAAATAAACAAATGATTAGTCCTTATTCATGCAGGTTAATGCACGATGCAACAGATACAAATTTTTTGTAAGGAGGCGTTGCCTTATCTAATTACATTAGGCCATGCCCTTGCCATTACCGAGGCCAGCCAGGCTCTCTACAGCCCTGGTTACTTTAACTCATACTGTCAGGTTTGCTGTTGTGGATTCCCCTACTGAGAGGTATGATTTTGGGTTTGGAAGAATTCGCTGTTAAAAGACTGGATATCAGAACTCCTCATCCACAGATTTTGGACATTGACGAGACCTGGTCAATGGTGCTGAGTCTAACCTGCAGGGAGGTGTTCACCAGTGACCCCTCCGAGCGGGATATGGGTTTAGCTGCACCCTGCAGGCAGGTCGCAGTTTTTTGACCAGGTATCCAAGATCTGTGGAAATAGAGACTCAAGATATCAATGGCCCAGGGAAAGTGCCTAACAAAGGCACTGTTACACATGGAGTTTCACCAGGAGATGGTACTTGAGGAGTACACTTGGAATAGCATACTGACACACTTTTTCACAACTGGATTGCACTTGAGAGGTACTTTGGATTTGACACTTGAGAGGTACACTGGAAGTGGGACTCGAGGATGACACAGGTAGTGGCGTGCGGATGCACTTTTGCACCACGGAATGGCACTCAAGTGATACACAGGGAGTGGCGTGCTGACGCACTTTTGCACCATGAGGTGGCACTCAAGAAATTCACAGGTAGTGGCGTGTGGACGCCCTTTTGCACCACAGGGTGGCATTCGAGGAAAACAGGTAATGGCATGTGGACGCACTTTTGCACCATGGGGTGGCACTGGAGGAATACACAGGGAGTGGTGTGCTGACACACTTTTGCACCAAGGAATGGCGCATATAACGCACACAGGCAGAGCTGTAATAGCACTGTCACTGGAAGTGAAGCACTCAGGCAAAGATGTTAGTCACTGCTGCTCCAGAAGACACTAGTAATTTATACACAGGCAGGGATGTTGGTCGCACTGTTGCTCAAAGGAGACACTAGAACTATTACACAGGCAGAGATGTAATCACACTGTCGCTCAAAGGAGACACTGGAACTAGACCACAGGCAGGGATGTTGGTTGCACTGTAGCTCGAGGAAACACTGAAAAATGAGAAAACCAAGGGAACCTGGAAAAAAGACTCTACTAGCAATCTAGGAGTGACAATTGTTGATCAGGCAACTTCCTGGAGTTCTGGAGCCGGATATATTCCCAGGGGTAGCAGATGATTGGAGCACAGCGTCAGCTGACCTAGACCATGCTACCATTGGTTGGGATACTGTCACATGAGAGGAACTGTCATGGTGGCGCCCATGACGGGAACTCTGATTCCTGACACACACAGCCGACCATGGAAGTCTGCAAGCACCTAAGGCAGAATGCTCAGCACCTCGTCCATCACTGCACCAGACGTCTGACCACATGAGAAGCCAGGGGAAGCCGGCGCGGAGGTAAGAGATGGATGATCCTAAACTGAACCCTGACACATACCATACATGCCAGAATGTTGGCTGCCTCATGGATTCCTGTTGGAAAAAATTACCCTTCCTCTTTATCTGCCTCATTAGAGAGTCTGGTTTGTTCATAAAATACACCTCCAGGCCAGGAAGCAGTTAAGTAGGTGAGGTTGGAGAAATATTGGCCCAAATTTACAGTTTTGCCACATGTTCCATCACTCACATTCACATCTCTTGAAGTTCATGCTATCATCCCTGTGGACTACACCAATAAATTATTGAACATTTCCCTGCCTGGCAACCTTATTTCTTATGCTTTGACATCCCCACCATCATCATGGGTGACTCCAATATCCGTACATTGATAGTTCACATTAAATATCGATCTATCTAACGTGCCGGATAGCCCAGCATGCCCAGTTAAAATGTCGGCCACATCAGGCTGGGTATGCCGGGCCGTGGCCGACAGACATTTCCCCTGTTCCTTCCCATGGAAGGAAGGGGGAAATGTCTCCTCCCCTGGGGGGGCGGAGCACAGATATCGGGGCCAATACACTGTGAGACATCACAGTGTATGCCCGCGATATATGCGGGCTGACAGGCTGCCAGATAAAATGTCTCTCAGTCTGACAGGCATCTTATTTGGCAATGTATGCCCGGCATTAGGAATAAGGGCTGCACCTGGGCTGAGGCTTCCCACCTAGTAGGTTCCTTTCCTTTCTTTGCACAGCCAAATTTGGGGCTTTGTCGTACTGGGAATATTTTGCTACGTGTGCAGTGCCAAGAACTACTGTATATGTGACACCTCAAAAGATTGGGCAAATTGAGTGGCGTGAGGTTTCTACTCTTAGCAGATCCTGAGTCTCTTGGTTCTCATTCTTGGTTCACAGGTAAGAAGGGGTATAGGCAATAGTTTGGTTTCAAACACAAATCGTAATTTATTGAACAGACAGTATCACATACATACACTAGAAAATCACAGTTTCATTTTGCTGGAACACTTGAATGGCTGGAGACTCTTTTCAACAGAAATAACAGCAAGTGGAGAAACTGGAATTGAAGTGGGTCAGTACAACAAGCACATACCGTTAAATCAGTATCATATCACAATATAAGCAAAAATAAAGATATTGCAACAATATATGAAAAAAATAAATCACAAAACAATTTACCTTTTGAAAATATGCAAAACTCAAATATCCCTATCTAACTATATTTACAGTTTCATATAAGGACCTGAGGGGCTGATTCAGACCCGGACGCTAAGCCGCGAATGCTCGCTATGGGCGATTGTTGCCCGTCTGCGCATGCATATGCATCAAAGTGCGTGTGCGCAAGCCAGTTATTGTGATCGGGAATCGTGCGCTCATTGTACACAGACTGAGCACTACTTTGAGTGACAGATTGGGCCGTTTGTGGGTGGTAACAGAGGAAGGTGCTTGTGTACGGGGAGTGGTGCTGCGAACGCAGGCGTGTCTGGGCGTCAAAACAGAGTTCTATGGGTGTGCATAATTAGCATGGAGGTGTCATTGTACACGTCACTTGGTTGTATTTCAGCCTGCACTGATCGCCGTGCTTGTGGTGGAGTAGGGTCTACCTCAAGCGCTGTGTGCAGCTCCGATGGTTCTCGATGGTTCTGATTAATCATACACTTCCTGGAGATAACGTGTGATAAGAAAGAAAAGTGGGCATCTTTAGACAGGCGTGCGCTCACTCTCCCATCGCTCTCTAAGACATAGAGGGCGTCCTTACACCAGACAGTGCGATTGCGGAATTTGCATACCCAGCCCCTTTTGGCAGCAAGAGAGCGCAGCGTAGCGTCCGGGTCTGAATCGCCTCCTGAGTTCTTTCTTGAAGGTGGTGCATGTTAATGGATGGTCTTTTGGCTCATTTACATCCCACTTTGTGAAGAATATTATATATTAGCTCTGGGGAAATATACTGTTGGCCATTGTCCGGGTCATTTTAGAGGAAGAAACTGTCTGTTCCACTATAGCACTTTTAAAGGCAATCTGAGGCACAGATTTAGTCCCGTTATGTCCTGCAAATTACTTAAAGGAATCTTATTATCCCTTATTGGTGTCAGTCTCTTATTTTTACTCTGTCAGCTTTTATTTTCCAGCTGGAGGCTGGAGGGGCGGGGAATCTCACAGAGAATCTGCTCCGTTACTGCCTCTGGCTTATCAGCTCCATTTGACGGTACATGCCTGCAGCGCTCATCTCTTGGCATCCTCCCTCAGGGCTCACTGACTGTCCATTACCTCAGGAGAGACTCTCTGTAATGCTGGGTACACACAGGGCCAGCAACAGAAATCATGGGGCCCGGGACACACATTTTGTTAGCCCCCCATCCCCGGGTCCCTTGCAGGTACAGGCTAGACTTGAGAGTCTGACTTACCTACAGTATATCGTGGTTTCTTTGCAATGGGGAAACCTCTGAAACAATTGTTGTCTCCTGGGCAGATGGTGACTTCAGTCGGTATTAACGTGGGAAATCACATGGTCTGGAAGACGCCTGTTTGTAAAGGAATATAACCAATGTCATTGTCATTTAACAGAGGTTCAACCAGATAATATATAGTAAGAAATGTTCTGGTCCAGGGCAAAATGTGAACTTTCCTAATCAAAAATGTTATAATATTAAACTGTATTTGCTAATTTGGAACTATTTGCACCGGTCCAGCCTGTAGTAAATATTCAGTACTTGTTTTAATAATCATGTAAAGTGACCCAACAACATATTATGAATCTGTTGCAAAGATTTAATCCAGAAATATTCGGGGCCCTATTCATCATCAGGGCCGTATGGCCCCAGATGATGAAGTATTCACTTTTCTGCAGGGGATACTTATCACCTGAGCAATTTATCATTGCTCCTGTGCGGGGACAGCTGCTCCAAAAAGCAGACAACAATACTACCTGCACCAGTACATATATTTTGTTTTTATAGGGGTCTTAAAAACATTAGTAATATCCACCATAGGTTTTGGTGGGGTATCACATATACTGTATATTGTACAGTTTAGAAGTATGGGGAGCTCATAATGTAATAGGGTAGGTGCTTGGGCTACATATGATATAGTGAGGCTGGGGGTTTAATCATTTAATGGTGGATGGGAACTAATAATATATTATTGGTAGCTATTTATTTAAATAGGTTGGGGAGTGGCCTAGCACTTTCCAAAAATTATAACCGCATCCATAGCATGATGATAATGCCCAGTCTGGTGGCATGGTATGGAAACTTTCCTTTGAGAAGTCCTACATTTGACCCTGTAGCTGTCTTCATAGCCACATTAAATAAATGTGTCACCATTATATGGAACTTTGCAGTGTTTTAGAAGTATTAACTTTGTTATTATTAATACTTTATTTCTTTTTGGATTACCTGACAATTACAGTAGGTGGCTGGGGCTTATTTAAAGACTAGTGTCAGCGTTCCATAAGACACATGAAAGTTCTGATGACCTTTGTCTCTTTGTGATATGCCCAGCATTGTTAAATAGCAGAATTTAGGATTAGTTACTTATTGGGCTGTTACATGGCATTTCTGCGAATTAGATCAACGTGGAAAAAAAACACACAGGGCCTGATGTAGAACTGGATGCAAGGCACATCTAAAATGCAGACGTAAATTACACACATATTGCCTGATTCAGATCCGCACATAATGGCAATTTTTACGCAGGTTGAGTGATTGTTAGCCATTGTGTCTGAGCTGCACTGCGCACGCGCATTAATGTTGAATTGCGAATATGCTCACACAGAGGAATTCACTTGCAAAGTGAGTGACAGGTAGTCAGCGTCTGGGGGAGGTAACAGGAGAGGTTAGAGAAACGCAAGTGTGTCGGACCATTTAAACACTATTTTATGAGCCGCTGTGTCTGCAGCACCTTAGACCAGGCCATACACGGTGCGATGGACACCGTGCGACGCAACGGGGGATCCGACGTCCGACATATCGGGCGGTCCCCACACACGGTGTGATCGGGTGGCCAACCACCTGATATGCCGGCTTCCCCCTCCCCCACCTGTATAGCGCCGAATGGGATTGCACATCGCATCCCCTGATCGACTGAACCTGCAGTAAGATAAGGGGGTGTGATGCATGACTCCAAGGGTGTGCGCTCGGTCTGACATCATGCCCATACACGGTGCACTATAGCAGCAAAATCGTACCAATCCGTCGGATTGGCTGCTTTATCGCACAGTGTATGGACCGCTTTACTCAGAAGGCTGATGGCTGCCAGATCTGTGTTCAATGTTTCTGATGCATTTTGACAGGAGGAATCCCGACTGCCGTTATTAAATACCCATTCCGTCTGCAACAACACACATCCACTACCCTCCTGCTGTAACTACTCTACCATGCTTTAGACAGTGTATACCATCCACCCCAGCCTAATTACATAACTATAACACAAAGGACTTTGGGCCTGATTCAGTAAGGATTGCTTTTGCCATTGCAATAGCGATTATGCAGTCTCACTGCGATCATATGCTAATCCTCTGCTATGCCTAACAAAAGGACACCCATTTTACCTTACACACATCTGTAATATGTAGCAAGACTTCGAAACCATCCAGTACAATTGGAGCCTCACGCAGACTTGCACAAGGTCTGACCTTACTCAGGAATTGCTAACGTAATCGCACGCAGTTTAAGCACAAGCTGCATATGGCATTCCAATGGCTAATTTATGCATGCCCCTGCAACGGCGTTTAAACGCACTGGCACGTCTGCGTTTCACCAACCACCCCCCCCTGTCACCACTCCTAGCAGTACATCCTGTCAATCACTTTGCGATGGGTCTGTGTAGTCACTGAGATTGCAGTGGAGTCTTCATGCACGTGCACTGCGCTGCATAAGCATGCGCAGAATGCAATAATCAGCCAATTGCGTGCGTAATTGCAGTTGTGATCGGTAGTGAATCAGGCCCTCTGACCCCTAGTGTATGCAACAATAACTGACTGAGTATTGTGCTCAAATCAGAGGCGTAACTAGGGTCTACAACGCCCAAGGCAAGATAAAGAACAGAGGGCCTAATTCAGACCCGCTCGCGAGCGCTGAGTGCTCGCAAGTGGGTCGATGGTGCCCTAATGCGCATGCGCACGATGAAGGGAGCTCCGTCGTGCGCATGTGCGAGACCCGCATAGCAAAAGCCAAGCTGTCGCTATGGGTCTCGCACCAAAGGGGGCATGCTGTCGATGGTGAGTGACAGCACGCCCCCTTTGGTGGGCGTGCCGGGGGCGTTGCTGCCCAGACGGAGGCGTTCCCATGGGAATGCCTACCGTCTGGGTCCGGCCCCACTGACATCACTAGTGATGTCAGTGGGAGTGCTTTTGGCTCTGATAGAGCCAAAAGCACTCCTGGGCTTGCGGCAGTGAGACCCTACCGCAGGGTCTCGTAGCAAGCCCGATGGTCGCGATGGTCATGACCATCGCAACCATCTTTTTGGCCGCTCGCATAAGCTGTGGGTGGTAACCCATAGCTATGCGCGCGGCCGGGAGGCCGCTCCATTTTTAGGTAGGATGGCCCTGATTCAGAGCGAGCGCTCTGGCAGAGCGTCCGGCTCTGAATCAGGCCCAGAGTCCCCCCCACACAAACTAAACTATGTGCGCGCGCCTTCGGTGAGTAACAAAAATGGGCTTGGTCATATGCCGGAAGGGGCATGGTCACTGAAAATGGGTACGTGCTAACATCACATGCCACCCGTTTCTCGTCACTCTGGGAACAATCCTTTCTATTCTAAATGCACCTTACCTTGATGATGGTTTCTATCACTGTGGAACCTCTGAAGAAATGTATCTTCTCATGGCAGACGGCGTCTTCAGTCGGTATTAAATATTCATGTACTGTAGGTCACATCATCCGGAAGATGCCTGTTTGTGTAGGAATATTAACAAGGTCATCATCATACAACAGCAGTTCAACCAGACTCATGCTCCCTGTGTAACTTCCTGCCCCCTGCATCTCTCAGCCACATCATCATGTCCCCCCTGCGCCTCTCAGCTTCACCATCATCTCCCCCCTGCGCCTCTCAGCTTCACCATCATCTCCCCCCTGCATCTCTCAGCCACAACATCTCCGTACTGCATCTCTCAGCCACACCATCATCTCCCCCTCTGCGTCATCTCCCCCTTCATTCTATATTTCTCTGTGTGTCTCCCCCCCTTCATTCTATGCCTCTCTGTGTGTCTCCCCCCCTTCATTCTATGCCTCTCTGTGTGTCTCCCCCCCTTCATTCTATGTCTCTCTGTGTGTCTCCCCCCCTTCATTCTATGCCTCTCTGTGTGTCTCCCCCCCTTCATTCTATACCTCTCTGTGTGTCTCCCCCCTTCATTCTATGCCTCTCTGTGTGTCTCCCCCCCTTCATTCTATGCCTCTCTGTGTGTCTCCCCCCCTTCATTCTATGCCTCTCTGTGTGTCTCCCCCCTTCATTCTATGCCTCTCTGTGTGTCTCCCACCTTCATTCTATGCCTCTCTGTGTGTCTCCCCCCCTTCATTCTATGCCTCTCTGTGTGTCTCCCCCCCTTCATTCTATGCCTCTCTGTGTGTCCTGACCCCTCCCCCTTCATTCTATGTCTCCCTGTGTGTCTCTCCTCCCCCCCTCACCTTCAGCCGGGAACTGGCACGGACGGTGAGGCCAGGTAGCAGGCTGAAGCTCAGGGAGCGTGACGCTGGCAACAAAGTGGGAGCTGCTGCTGCAGTAATGCCGCTGAGCACCATGGGACTTGCTCGGTGGCGCAATAGTGTCAGGCGGCTGCAGCGCAATGGTAGCGGGTGTACGGTGCGGTACAGTGTCCTGGCCGGCAGCACCCCCCTCTGCTGGGCCTGCCACGGTGCCTAGGGCACATGCCTCGCTAGACCCCCTTTGGTTACGCCACTGGCTCAAATACTTTAAACAACAATACTCCTGTTAATTATAACAATTCAGACATGATATAGAGAGTCACAAACAATACAATAGACAAATAGGGAATTGCTCACTTTCCTGTGGCCTGTCTGTTACCAGTATATCTGTTGTGTGAAAAGGATTACCCCAAATGCATTTACCTGTAGGGGCCTAGGCCTACTACTACTGCTTAATCACCTATATTCTCAAGAAAACATGCAATGGTACAGTTTGACAAGGTATCTCCAGGCTTGCACTTTTTCACCCTGGTGCCTAGGGGGAGCTAAGCCTAGTGCACTAGTGATGAGGGTCACCTCCTGGTGATGTGAGGCCATTGTATGTATTTATGTTGGATGAGGAGCGCTCCTGCACTTCCTCCCTACTTAGTGCAACAGCTTACCAAGCCAGTGGTCTCTATGCCAAGCAGGAGGCCTAACCTAGAAAATGCGCTAGTGCGCATGTGCACCTTGTTTGTGCGTCTTTCCTCCCTGGCTCTTCCAGTGCACGGAGACACCTTTGAGACTCCCGCAGATCTACCAGCCCTGCAAATCCCACAATATCACCACCACTACATTCAGGGATGGGCTTGGGCTGTAGATCAGCCCTGGCAGTACCCCCTGTGGAACGCATGCGCTCGCAAAAGGGGCGTGGTTATGTTTAATTGGGGGGTGAGTCATGGGGGCCTGGCCTGGTGGCACGCCCCTGTATCTCAGTATCCCAGCTGAGCAGAGTGCTGTGAGGCCACATTTAAGACCAGACTGGCCCATCATGTGCACCTTGTGCTGCATTGCTGCCACCCCTTTTCTCCCACTCTCTCCCCCTGGGCTCATACCACTAGTCGTGCACGTCCAAAAATGGAGGCGTGGCCTAATTACCACAAGCCACACCCCTTAAATGACGTTATTTTGGCACGTGCCCGCATGGCACGCCTCCAGTGTGACATCAGGCTGGGGGCTTCCCCCAGCACTCCGTCACTAGCTGGGCTTCTCCCAGCCCTCTCCCTGCACCTGAATGGATGGCGCACGCATGTGCACAGCATCCATTCAGCTACTCTGGGGTCCGGCATCGCAGCACAGCTGCGGCAGTGGGGGTGCCCAACCTCCCAAACAGACCACACGCGGGACACCTCGGCCCACAGGTGGAACAGCGGGATACTGCTGTCCCACTGAAATCGGGATGTTGGGAGGGGTGCGCCCTCTATGGGGTGGCGCCCCTGTTCGACCGCACTGGTCGAACATGCCTCGAGCCGGCCCTGCCACTCAGTCTTCTGATTCTTCACTGCTGTGATGCTTATTGGCGTAAACTTCTGTCTTCAGGTGGCCTTCTTCCCTCTCTCTCCACACAAACTGCCTTCTGCCCTCTTGCACTAGATAATAGAAGGTTTAGTGAGGAGGCGCTGCTATGAAGCTGCAAAATACAATTGGCTCACCATGGCCAGTTCTGATTGGTGAAGTCACCGCAAGCTGTGACACTCTCAGCCTTTCACTGGACGGTTTCTATGGCAGCATCGACTGATTGACTGAATGTGTCCAACTCTTAGCCAATCAGCACTTGACCATTGTGTAGTGCAGTGACCCACGTGGAACTGTCGTATCATGGAAAGCACTGTACACAGGATACAGCATGTCCGTGGGCTTGGGTGACTGTGGTTTTTATGATTTAACAAGACCATGGACTTCTACATGGACAAAGGGACTGAGCACCTCCAAGGAATAGGTAAGTAGGAAGTGTGAATGTGTATAATAAAGGCTGAAAACATTTGGTGTGTGTATGTGCCCTGTCGTTTTTGTAATATTTTCTTGCCAGTGGAACTATTGCCATTGCCAGCGGCCCTCCAGTGGAACTCCATTGCCAGCGGGCCCTCCAGTGGAAGTCCATTGCCAGTGGGCCCTTAAAGTCTAGCATGCTAGCACTTGTGGTTCTCCAAGTGCCTGCATGCTGGGGCAGATTTGCTGGGACCTGTAGTTCCACTGTAAAGAACAATATTAAATGTATCTTATACACATTACCCCTCACCCACCATCAGGGGTGCTGGGAAGAGCCCTAGGTTGAACTAAACTCAATACAAGCACAAATAAAGCTCTTAGGGAGCGCTAATAAGAATCATTGCATATTCATTTAATATACTATAATTAAAAATACATATAAACATATAACACTATATTAAAAAAGCCACTTAATCAGGCTAGATAATTAAAACAAATACATAAAATATATATAAAATGTCTTAGTTGCAAGATAATCTCCACTTCAGCTACTATGCTCGGATATGATCAAGATAATCCTCTTTATATTGAAGTGTAGATGAATCCCAGTGTTTAGGCACTAATACCAATATACAGTATGTGTCCAACTACTGGTGTTATGCTCTGGGTACTTAATTGTAAAGAAAGAGTCTCTTTAGATCAGCTGATAGAGAAAAAATATTTTCCAATACTAGGACGATGTAGCAAACATGCGTCTTTAAGTAAAATGTTATGCCTCCCCACCGTCGATTGAGCTTGACACTAGTGTAAAAAGTCAATCAGACATTCCAATCATGGTGCAGCAGTAATAGGATGGTAGTTCCTCAGTGGATTACACTCCCCGTGGATAGAATAGGCACCCACCTGTTGTGATAGTGAGCTCAATGAGATAAATGTTTTTATTTCAGATGTGGGCTCCATTATAGATCATTTGAGCAAGTTTGGGATTCTGGAGGGGCATAAAAAGAACCTTGCACTGCCCTGTACATATATGTACAGATTGGTCTCCTTATGTACAGTACTGGCTTAGTGTATTATCATACCAGGGCTCGACAAATCCCAGGGGCCAGGTTGCCATGGCGACCAGATTTTGCTGCCTGGCAACCAGATTATCCATGGAGGCAGGACCCACTTTTAGCAAATGAGCGGTCCGTCCAAAAGGGCGTTCTATGATCTAGCTGTGTGCACTGTGCTGGGTGCCCGCGCCGCAGCCAATCACCGTTTGTAGTGCTTCCCCATCCAATCGCCATGCTGCCTTCAGTTTCTCCCAAGCAAATTGTCATGCCATCTGCAGGGTCTCCCTCCCTCCCTGCCCACCAGCATGCTGCTCTGCTATTTGAATCCAGCAGCACCTCTGCATCCTCCTCCTCGGGCTCTGCACCCCTTCCCTGCCAGCCACCCCATGACTCTCTCGGCTGCAGCATCGGCATTGTTGCCACCATCATGTTGTTGGTGCCGGGACCCTCCAACTGCCTGCGCTCCATCCCTGACTCCTTGAGCCAGCTCTCCACACACAGGAAGCCAGAGAGGTGGACACTGCCCAGGCCAGGAGGGAGCTGGAAGCTATACACCCTGGTGCTGAAGGACAAGCTGAGGCTGCAGCTCATGCTGGGCTCCCAGCAGTAAGGAGGTAAATACTGCGCTCAGTACTGCCTCCCCCTACTTGCCCTCAGTACTGCCTCACTGTAATTGAATTAATCAAACTCCCTCTACTAGCTCCTTCCACAGTCAGATTAAACTCCCTAAGTGTGCCTCTCCCACCATCCCCCTCCAAGTTACACATGTCTCATCCTATGTACTTATACAACTCTATAACTCATCATCCCACATGTGTATGAATTTGGTCATACTGTATGGAATACTATGTTATAGGTCATACTGTGTGGAATACTATGTATATAGGTCATACTGTGTGGAATACTATGTATTTGGGTCATACTGTGTGGCATACTATATATTTGAGCACTAGGGCGTGGCATACAATGAATTGGAAACAGGTATGGGCATGTGGTAGAATCTCATAACCATTGAAGGGTCACGTGTGGTGGTTTATACAAATTTTTATATATTTCAGTCGTGGATGATGGTCTGGCTCCTAAACTTTTAAACTGGCTACTAGATTTTATAAAAATTTGTCAAACCCTGTATTATACAATATTAATAATGATCCTATAGATGGACTATATCAGTGCACCCCTAACAGTGCATGTTTTCCAGATATCCTAGTTGGTGCACAGTCAGTCAGTGTCAGTCAGTAATGAAGTATATTCACATTTAAAAAAAACAACAGGACGAGCTAATAATTTAATTTGTGACTCTGTGGGCATCTTAAAAACATGCAACTTTTGTATTATATGCTATTTAAATTGTGGGCATCATGATGTGGGCTAGGGAAGGGGGGGTTTCCAGGCAACTGGAAACCACCCTGCATTTGCCTATGAGATGCCTACATTAACATGTTTTACAATACTGTACAATCAAGTGTATATAACAAACAAGAGTTTGCTTTCTTTTTTTAGTAGACTGGCAATGGCTGCCTGACATACAAGTAGAGCAAGCACTACATAATGATATAATACATTCATTTATATTTTATACGTGTGTATTTAACAACACACATGAGTGGCTTTCATAGCAATAGAACCACAAGAAAGATAAACACACACGGTGTGTGTTCATCGCAGGACAATACAAAGGGCTACACTGTACTGAGCAGCCGATGAGTCAGTGGTATAATACATAACATCAAAACCATAAAAAATGGTGCATGGAATCTACAAACACCAAAGTGCCAAGCTTCTGACACTACAGGTCATTGTTTAGTACTTGATCTTATACTTGCAAAATACTTTTAGATGGCATTCAGGACCTCATTCAGAGTCGGTCGAAGCGGCCGCACGGTCGTACAGAAAAAGGGGCCGGATATGCAAATGATTCCCTCGCAAGTTGCGTCCCTAAGTTCAGATCGGTAGTTGGCCGACCAAGGGGAGGAAGTGGTCGGAAGACAAAAAAAATACGCCCCCTTCTCGTACGCATTGCACGTCATCTCCGGGCATATAAGGATTAATCGAGACCATCGGGAACCATCGGAACTGGTCGTAGAGTTTAAGGTTGACCATACCCTCTCTTAAGCTCTACGATCATGTCAATGTAAAAACCTCCCAGGTCACATGTGCCATGATGCTACTTTGTTAATTATGCACTCCCATAATCAATATGCACTTCGATAAAACGCCGTTCGCATAATCAGGCACGCCTGCGTTCGGATCTCCACTCCCCCGTTTTCAAGCACCTTCCCCTGTTACCACCCACAAACGCCTCCATCTGTCACTCAAACTACCGACCTGGCTGTGTTCAAGGAGAGAGAAATTTCTGATCGTAGCGGCTAGTTTGCGCACGCGCATTGCAAACTTTACGCATGCGCAGTATAGCAAACATCGGTGGCGTACGACCGTGCGGCCGCAACGACCGACTCTGAATGAGGTCCTCAGTTTCAATCAGATAATGAACCATGTTATTATAGTCTATAATATATATCTTGAGCAGAATATTTCAAAATAGGAGATAAATATGTCACAGTATGTACAGAAATGTTAGTATTTATTGCATAAACAATATTAATATATTATAATCTAAATCATGTGCATCAGGACAGAGACATTAGGGTCAGTTTACAGAAATAGGGGGCTAAGACTACACACTTTAATTCATCAAATGTATGAAAGGTGCTATCCTGCTGTAACTGGCTATATAAGACAAAAACCAAGGTGCCCCTTTATATATAATGGATTAATTAGAGTGGATGGGTACTGGATACTGGCGTTTGGGATCCCGGCGGTCGGAATCCCGACACCAGCATCCGGACAGGGTTAGAATACCGACACTTTGTTGGTCAGTATCCTAACCCTGTCCCTGTCTCTACCTTAACTCTTCCTCCCCGGTGTCTAACCCTAACCTTCACCCCCCAGTGCCTAAACCTAACCTCCCCCTCCTGTTACCCTAAATCTAACCCTCCCCCTTAGTGCCTAACCTTAACCCTCCCCCCTTGTGCTTAACCCTACAACTAACCCTAACACTAACCCTCCCCTAGCCCCGTTACTTACTTTCGGGATTCCAGTGGTCAGGATGCCGGCACCAGGATTCTGACTGGTGTCGGTATGCCGGTCGCCGGCATTCTGACCGCTGGAATCCGATAGTAAGTAGTGGGGTTAGGGGGAGGGTTAGCGTTAGAGTTAATGGTTAGGGCTAGGCACTAGGGGGATGGTTATGGTTAAGCACTCCTCGGTATCCTCTGTATTTTAGCCTCATTCCAATTATTGCTTCATTTTTGGCCCAGCACTCTGCCCATCAGTCTATAGGTGTTTTTAATGGGTACAGCATACAGCCAGGTTTCCAGAGCCAGATTAACAATGGGGAAGATGGTACTACAGACCCAAGCCTCCACTTAAAAATAGGCCCATCATCATGACAACATGATGATGACCAAACGCCCAGTTGGCTGCACGATCAGACATAAATCATAAGTTTAAAATGATGGGGCATATTTAATAACGAGTGATATTCTTGTTATTACTAATCAATCAGCTCCTAACTGTCATTTTTCAAACATGTGACAGTTAGGAGCTGATTGGTTGGAGCACCATTTAAGATTAGTAACGTGTAAGTGATGGCAGGAATATCACTCGTTATTAAATATGCCCCTATATTTTTATTTTCCTCTCAAAATTATGCAATTCTACTTTTATGTATTTAGGGAGACATTGGGGCTGATAGTCTATGGGGTTGTACATGGTCACATGACACTTGTCACACCAACAGAATACTGGTCACACCTCCCCTGCTTCTTACAGTAGACCCTTGATCATTTTCAGCCTCAGGCCATAATGGCCCTCAATCTTGCCCTGCAGGTTCCTGCAAGTAGTTTTAGTAGCATGTAGGCAATTTCCAGTAAGAGAGGTAATAAAAATCTTATTGGCTAATTCCAAAAAAATCCTATTAATTATAATTAGGTTGCTTGGGAACCCAAGCGATACTGGATGGCAGCAGTAAAAGTAGTCTTATCTTTTGCAAGTCCAATTCTGTAAAGATTTTTAGCAGCAACAGGCAAATAATACAGTGTGCAGTTCTACACAATTTGTACAGTTCTTCATAAATAATACAGCTGTGAACTCAAAATTTGTGCAGTTCTAAGAACATCTTGCATACAAATACAAAAAGTAATTCCCTCCAATCAGGGCTCAGCACACACTCCTCTGACCCCTGATGCTCAGTTTTTGATTGAGGCAGAGCCAATAGAGACACTGCTGCAGGAATAACTGCACATGCTGCACTCTCATATCTGCTGGACCAATGTATTCGCACTGCTAGTATAAACACTTCAGGAGCTGACCTTGGGGCAGAATCAAAATTTGCAAACCCCTTCTCACATAGAAATGGAATCGGTATTGTTTCCATTACCGAATTATTGTTTCCTCTACTTCTGTTCAAACCACAGAATTCCCTGATCACCCATTGAATAGAACAGGAGAAACATAATCCGAGCATATATGTATTAATTAATTTGAAACAATACTTAAGTTAAATAAATGCAATATTATCATTCACCTAAACATGCTATGTGTTTACTAGTCTAGCATGTAAACTATGCTATACGGGGGCTGATTAAAAAGTAATGAGACTGGCTCTGTTTTTCTGTCCCATGGGTCGACGTGGCAACACTATGCTAATTATTGTAAAGCTCATACTGTACATCGATGTGTCTGAATCTGCGCTTGGACTGCCGTAGTCATTGTTTGGTCACAGCGAGTGGAAGATCTTTATACATTTCTCCATGGCGGATGAGGAAGACGTGTCTGTGAGATTACGTCAGAGTTGTGTGATTGAATTTTGTGTTAAACTTGGAAAAAGCGTAAATGAAACTCATGAAATGTTACGGCAAGCATACAGCGGAGAAACAATTAGCCGTGCTGCAGTATTTTGGTGGTAGAAGCACTACAAGAAGGGTAATACACGAGTGACTGACAAAGCGCGTTCTGAGAGACCATCCACCGCGGTTACAGATGTCAACATTGCCAAAGCTGCGGAGATGTTGCAAAATGATAGGTTAACTTTACACAAACTTTTGGCTTCACTTGGCATCAAACAGGTTCAGCATATTCTGACAAAGAAACTGAAAATGCATCACGTGTGTGTCAGGTGGGTACCCAGAAATCTCAAATGTGACGACGAGTTGAATCGTGCAAGAAGACCGTTCGAATGTCGGAGAGGATACCAGATTTCTTGACGATTGTGACATGTGACCAATTGTGGATTCGTCATTATGATCCGGAATCCAAACAACAGTCCAGTGTATGGAAACACGCAAATTCACCTCCGCCAAAAAAAATGAATGTGATTCCTTCAGTGTGTAAAGTCATGCTTCTGCTGTACTTTGATGTGCACGGTATGATCCTACAGCACTGGGTTCCCAGTAGACAGACAATTAATGGTGACTACTCATATTATACATTATGGGTCGAATGCAAAAAAAAAAGAGACAGAAAGGAGCAAAATCAACCTCACAGACTGTAAAGAGTGGAAGTGGTATTATTCCACAAGTATTGCCATGGTAACGCACTTCACTATTATTCACTTACTTAAAAAATTCACCTTTCAGTCAGTGTACTCTGAACATTGACCAAGCTTACTGTGGCCTCTTGTTTTCACCAAAATACCATATTAAAGTCCTTTACTCCGTAATGCTTCTCCAATTTCAACTTGTCTATCAAGTATTGATCTGTCTTAAAATCAGCTTTAAACAATTTTTTATCACCAGGAAAATTTAATCTGCTCAAACCAGAAGTGTATTAATTTTAGATGGAAACTGATGTCATTGAAAGAGTTTTGAATTAAATTTAAATTTTTATTAGGATTTTCTTGCAAATGTTAAAAACAACAAACAAATCCATTTGGCCAACTATTATTACTAATATGTGAAATTGGGGAACAATTGTGCCTCAATTTTATTAGCTTCACTTCACAGTAAGGACAGAAATTAGATTATGCTACAGAACAGTCTGAGACACTTTTAGCGCCTTTTAACTAAAGTATTTGGAATGAAGTATGTATGTTTTTCTCTCTTTATTTGGTTTACAGTAAACTCTGTTTTGGACATGGATTAGTATAGGTTGCCCTAATTCCTGGGCTGGTTAGTTTGGCACTCTTTATTTGTCTTTTATTTTTGTGTGACAATTACAGTAAAAACAGGGAATAATGTAGAAAAAAAGGTTTACATCAAACAATACCATGTAATTGTCATATAACACAGAAACTGTCCTAAACTTTAGAAGATCAAAAAGAAAGATCAATTTGTCATAGAAATAATCCGGTAACATATACAATCTAGAGAATAGATCTTAACATTTCAAACAAGATGGGAAAGAAATCACATAAATAGAAGGAGCAAAAACAGAGAGGGGGGGGGGGGGAAAGGGGGCTTAGGAATCCTGCCAAGTTTGTATTATGTAACATCACAGAGAGGATGACCATAGCACAGTCTCCACCATGGGAGCATAGTAATGAAAAAAATATAACGGATACAACCCTTTGTAGTCAGAGAAAACACTATACAGACATCAGGGGTGGTTCTAGGACATCAGGGGAGCATCACTGGATATTTGTCTATGAAGATACCAGGTTGTGCTGTCAAAAAACTCTCATATTATTGGCCTGGATGGAGGGATCCAGATGATCTATATAGGTTCCCCATTTTTTTATAGAATCTAAAAACCCAATTTGGAAAAATTTACAATTTTTCAAAATAAAGAAGTTTTAGCATGGAGGATTGGATTTCAGATAGGGATGGGGTAATTTCCTGAGAATCATTTTCTTTGCTACAGTTAATATAACTGAGTAGCGGGAACAAAGTAGAGCATAGGAATAATGTCAAAAGACAAATGTAATATAGTAATAATATTAATAAACACCAATATTTTGTTCCAAAAATGTCTGATTTTCCTACAGTCCCAAAAACAATGTTGAAAATTCGCTCTATGTTGTTTACATTTGAGACAGCAAAAGTGACTCCGTTGTGTGAGAAATATATTCCCTACTGATAAATTTTACATGAACTTCCTGCAACACAGGACAAAGTAAATACTATAGTGTACTGGTATAATGTTTAAAGACAAGTTCAGTGGGTGAGGGGAGGGTTATACTTTTCTTGTAATTGTTGAAATTAATAGAGGATACCACCAGGGTCAAAAACATCTCAATCTTAGCTATCCCCGCATTTCTCAAACTAAAGAAGGCAGCATTATGGAGGCCTTGCACGAAGTCTAAGTTTCCGTGACATATTTTGTGGTAAAACATGGGCGACCTAGTTTCCTATAAATAGCGATTCACAACTGATAGGTGTCGCAGAGAATTACATTATGGAAAATAGTTGGAGGGAGTTTAGACCTGGGCATTTGTAACAGGGTTCCATGAGAATAAAGGGTGAAAAATTATCTCTCAAGTGCTAGATTGCTAAACGTGGGTCTATCCAGTAGCCATCCCACAATATAGCAAAACAAGGCAGCATGTTGAAAGCTGCAATATCCAGGAAGCCTATAACTTCAAGAGATTTACCCTTGGTTAACTTCTTGAGGGCCTATACAAGGTTTTTTACATTGCCAAAGGAATCTGAGGAACCACTGCACACATTTCCGCATATCAGAAGTGGTCAGTTTAATAGGAAGCATTTGCATAATGTACACTAATTTGGGAAAAAGCACTAAGAGCAACATGTCATCTGCAAAAAGTGCTAGTTTGCACTCCATGGAGCCTACTATCAGCCCAGAAAAATCAGGGCAATTACATAATGATATAGCCAAAGGCTCATGGGGTAGGGCAAAGAGTAAAGGAGATAAGGGGTAACTTTGTCCCCGATTGTATCGTAAAGGACTGGGACAAATTTACATTGACCAAAATTTGGGTGTAAGGGTTAAAGTATAGAGAACGTCGTGAGGTTAAACAGACATCAGAGAACCCAAACCTTCCAAGGGTCTCAAAAAGATGGTCCCATGTGACCTTGTCAAAAGCTTTTTCTGCATCTAATGATAACAAGAACCTGGGAGCTGGATCCCCAGATGTCTGAAACTGCTGCATAAGTATCAGTACTTTGCGCACATTCATCACAGAATGTCAGCCCCAGACAAAGCCTGTCTGGTCCACATGAATGATGTCCGGGACTAAAAATTTCAACCTGTTGGTTAGGATTTTGGTGAGTATTTTGTAATCCGAATGAAGCAACAATATCGTCATAGTAGAAAAAAGTATATTTATAGAAAAAAAAGCGCTTCACTGGTAATGCAGCTGAACAGTGTAAATGGGTAGACCACCACAGATACCCTAGATAACAGAAATGACAAACAAGAAAACACTGAGCGCAAAACAAATCAGGTAAGTGAGTCAATCAACCTCCAATAATCCGGAAATCAATAGTTCAAATATATACGTCTCTGAAGTGGGTAGGAGGATAACTGTTTCCAAAAACAACCTTTCTTGAATCTTCCACAAATCTTTAATAAGCCGGTACGGATGTGAAATCTTCAATTGCCTCTCGAGTCAATATTCCATATAGAATGTAAACAAAGAGAGAGCCAACATAGCGTAATCCAATCAAATTTAATCCGGATAAATTTCATAAAATCCAACAAATTTTCAAAAGAGAATGAGTGGAAACAAACGTACCAGAAGGTGTGGGTGTAAGCAGTTTTACACCTAGAACAGCATAGAACACGCACTCCCTGGGATCAGGAATCTGGAGTCCATTGTCAGTTTACGAGTATTCTGCCTGTATTCCAACCTTCCAGACTGGCTGCTTGAAATCCCATAAACCAACACGTTTGGTTGAAAGTTGAAAGTTGCTCCCAAACACCAGAAAATGGACAATAACTGTTGTTTGAACAAATTGTTTAGATCAAACTATTAACAAACTTGTCTGCCGACCATTTTCATCTGTTTTCTGGCATTTAGGAGCAAATTGCTGATAATCAGTTACTCCCATACGTTACCAGATTTTCATTCCAACCAATCAACTAGTTGGCTGGTTGGACAGATAATCTTTAGATGTGTGGCCATCTTAACACAGGAGCCTTGACTGGTTCCAGGACATAATGACTAATTTTACTTCCTCCTCAATTATGGGGCTGTTAGTGCACATGTGTGGAAGTAATTTGAGGTAAGCAAATAGAGCCCCAGCATTCTTTTTACTATCTAAAGGTATAGGCAGGGTCGGACTGGCCCACAGGGCTACAGGGGATATCCCCGGTGGGCCACACTGCCTGAGGGCCCACCTCCTCTTCTAATATTGGGTTTCAGACACTGCACTTAAATGATACATTGTTACTCTATTACAGGGTGAGTTACCTGGCAGAGCAGGAACATGGATGAACAGACCATGCACTGTAGTCTCCATGTTGTCTGCAGTTTATGCCCTCTATATTGGTAAGCCAAGCCTCTGTGGTGGCTGGCCACACCCCTCTAGAGGCTGGCTACACCCTTTAAGCATGGGCCCCTACCACTGCTTTCCACCGGTGGGCTCTTCATGCCCCAGCCCGACACTGGGTACAGGCTCTTGAGAGTACAGGGTAGCAGAAAACTAAGTGAAGGTTTGGATAATATTGGGGCCACTCATCTGTAGGGTCCCCGCTGAATTTTCCGAGCGGCAATAGTAGTCTGGAGATGTTGGCCTTGGAGGAGGTGGGAGACTAGCCTACCTAATTTATTCCCGGACCTGTGAAACCAGTACCTGGAAGAGGTGGTGTGCTTAGCTGCCTCTTGCTGGACAAGGGTGTTAAAAAATGCCTTTTGTTTGTTATATACAAGTTAATATCCCTTTTAGGGCATTGGACATATAATCTAAAAGCAATGGATAAATATTCTTTAGTCTTAAGATATAGGTTAGAATTGGTAGTGTTATAGCTAACGACATATGAGATAATATGTCCCTCCAGAACAGTTTGTGCAGCTTGACAAAATAAAAGTGGGTCAGATTGATGTGCTATATTATTAGGAAGATAGTCCTGTCATGCAGTAAGCAGGGATGAGTGAAATTTTTGGGAGGTAGCTAGGTATGTGGGGAACCTCCAGTCTACTACCTGCTGGGTAGTAGTTTCAATGGTAAGACAGGCTATAGCATGATCCAAAAAATTTCTGTTTTGCCAATGGATGGTATTAACATGGTGGAAACAAGGAAAGACACAGGTATATGTGTGTAAAATGGAATTCCTAGCTCTACAAAAATACATAAGATGTAACTGCAGTGTTCACAAACATAGTGTATTCCTAATTGAGAAATGTTAGAGCATTTGGAGGTCAAGTCACTCCTATCTAGATCAGCCGAGACAACAGCATTAAAGTCCCCACCTATTATCTAGAAAGGCACATAAGCGTTTCACAACTGTTTTATAAAATAATTTGTCATAATGATTCTGGTCATATAAGGAGCACAAAGTAAGACGCTAAGGCCCGTATTCAATTTGAGGCGAAAAGTCCGGATCCGCGATACTTTTCGCCGATGACGTAATTTTCGCCTGTTTTGCTTTAACCCGTATTCAATTTGAAAGACTTTCTGCCTAGGCTGAAAGTCAATGCAATGTAATAGGGGAAAAAGTTTCGCCTATGAATACCAAGTGCAAAAAAGTGCAGAAATGGGGTTTGGGGGCGCAATGTTGTGGGGACCCCCGTGCAGCCTTCAGACAGTCCCCCAAAGGTAAACTGTGTACATTTAAAAAAAAAAAAAAAAGACTTAAGAACACCCCAAAAAATCACTTTCATTTTGGGGGCGAAAAAAAAATGTTGGGGGACAAAGTTGAAACCTAGCGAACTTGACTCTGGGGGGGTCCCCAAGTATGCCCAAAGTGTTTTTTTCATTGCAGGTGTTTGCAGCAGGTGGATTTTTCATGATTTTTTCAACTTCACTTTAGCAACTTTTAAATATGCTGACCCCCATTTTCAAGTAGCCCAAATTTTCTGGGATAAGTTATTTTCTGGAAAAAATACTCCTGAATACTATTCTGCACCACTTATAAAAAAACGCTATTTAGCAGCTATTGATCCCGTTTAAAAACACCAAATACCTTCAGCAAGCCAAATCGGGGGGTACCATGTCTGATATTTTTATCTCCAGCAACCAGTGGCTGCTGTGTTTTGAGTACTTGCCTTTGAATTTACCCTTATCCAAGTTGGCCAGTGTTGCATCAAGAGAATTCATCCTGGATCCTGTTTCCTGTTTGGGCCCACAAAATGAAGCTTTCTGTTTGAATCTTTGTTTGAATATTCTGCCTTCTTAGCTCCTGCTACTTGTAAAGCTGGCCACACACTAGACCAACCTACATCCAACCAGCCAACTAGTTGATTGGTTGGAGTGAAAATCTGGTAAGGTATGAAAGCAAATGACAATCAGCAATTTGCTCCCAAACGCCAGAAAATGGACAAAAACTGTTGTTTGAACAAATTGTTTATATCAAACATTTAACAAACCTGTCTAACGACCATTTTCATCTGTTTTCTGGCATTTAGGAACAAATTGCTGATCATCAGTTACTCCCATACGTTACCAGATTTTTATTCCAACCAATCAACTAGTTGGCTGGTTGGACAGATAATCTTTAGATGTGTGGCCAGCTTTACTGTTACCTTGTTGCAGTGACATCTCTTAACTTCCTTTGAGGTGGTTAACATCACTGATTAGCACTATGAGGGCTGGGTAAAATGACTTATTGGGATTGGTTCCAGGTTGCTTTATAATGATGTTGCCAGCAAAGTTTAATTGCCTGTTCTAGCATTAGTTACTTAGGCACTGTACTCTGTTTCTGTTTAGTTGTCTGCTGAATTATTGACCCAGCTCGTTATTAACAACCCTTTTTATTGCTTGTCCTGACCACTGTTTGTGACCACATACTTTTCTGTTTGCCAGAGGTAACTATTTTTGACTACTTGACTATTCTGCCTTTTATATTTAATTACCACTTGTCATTTGGTATCTTCTCTGTGTGTTTCAGGATACTAGTCTCCAGGATATCCTTTCTATGCATTATTGTAGTAATACTGTATTATAAACCCAGTGATATTTTTTAGCAGGAACAAGCAGGAACTCAGGCCCTGATTCAGAGCCGTTCGTAAGCGGCCGCTCGTTCGTTCCGAGCGATGTTCGCACATCTGCGCATGCATATGGGTTTTAGTACGCATGCGCGAACCAGTCAGTGCGGTCAGAAATCGTGTGCACGCAAAATAGCGAATGCTTGCTAATTTGAGTGACAGGATGAGGCGTTTGTGGGTGGTAACAGGGGAAGGTGCTTGAAAACGGGGAGTGCAGATCCGAACGCAGGCGTGACAAACGGTCAAAACGGGCGTTTTAAGGGTGTGCATAATTAACAAAGCAGCATCATCGACCACGTCACTTGGGTGTCGTTTAGCCAGAACTGCTCGCATGATTGCGGTAGGAAAATGCAACCACAAGAATAGCGAGCAGTTCATTCGCTTTTCGATGTACTCGATTAATCTAATAAATAGCGGAGATGACGTAGGATGCGAGCGGCCAGGGGGCGTTTTTTACAAAAAAACGTCCGCATGTTTTGTTCGCTCGTTCAGACCTAGAGGCGTCAACAGACCACAAAGAGCGAACGGTCAATTTAAATAGCCAGCCCCTTTTTCTGGACGAGCGAGCGCCAATAGCGTCCGGCTCTGAATGAGGTCCTCAGTTCCTGAACCTCTTATTAACTGTCCTGAGCCTAAATGTATTTTTTATAGATCCACCTCCAGTAGCTCCACCCACAGTTCCTGAACCTATTTTTCCTGAAAAATAGCCCTGTATAAACCTACAGATGTGTCCTTTTACCTTCAAATGCATCTTATTCGCACAACGATAGCACAAGCAGCATCTGCTAATTAAAATGATAGCATACCTATGTTCTCTGTGCATCAGCGGGTGTATCTGCATGCTAAACGCTACGTTACAGTGTTACAGTCACTCACAATGTAACGTAGTGTTTCGCATGCAGATACACCCGCACTTGTTCACAAAACATAGGCATGCTGCATATTTTAATAAACAGAAGCTGCTTGTGCTATCTAGTCACATAGTTGTACAAATAAGACACATTTCAAGGTAAAAAGACGCACAAAAGACGCTCAACGCTACTGAGTCACGCCATGGCATGGTGCGAATAGAAGGGCTGTTTAACATGCAAGGAGACTAGATGTATGTGGACCCATCTGTATATTATTGCACCAGACCTGGGGCCAACTGAACATATGAGTATATACGGGAAGTATATACATATTGATGGGTATTAGCGAATGCTAAAGGTGAAGATCAGACCTTCAGTTCTATAGGTTAACTTAGCTGGTGGTCTACATGACACCATTACCATGCAGTTCCAAGTGTCTAGAACTGCCATCACAGTTTCAGGAAAATGAAACTCAGTAGCACATGCTCAATTATAATTACACTCACATATTATGCTTATTATGTCCTTTAGTAAACCACATACAGTATATTATAGAATGTTCAGCAATGGTCACAGTAACAATGTTGCAGACATTACATAATGCCTGCACATTACATAGTCCTCCTGTTGTCTCCATAGTATTAAATTCCACATAGTATTAAATTCCACATAGTACTTTGCTCCTTATACTAATTTATTTACTAACACCACTAAATGACAACACAGTAGACTGCGTCATCCTCTCTGGACTAATATCGCTACATACACTTGTATAAAAGAGTAGTGCTAGGAAAATTAGGACATCCAGGTAGATGTATCTGAAGAGTAGGATGGTGACAAGCCAGGCTTAGGGCCATATATTCAATTAGGCTGTGAAAAGGGTCATTTTCGCATGTTTGAATTATCCCCGTATTCAATTTCAAAGACTTTTTGCCAGTGCGAAAAGTAATTAGAAAAAATACCGGGATAAGTTTTCACCATGTTTTACATGACGAAAATAAGTGCAGAATTGGGGTTTAGGGGTGCAGGCTTAAAAAAAAAAGCCTGCACCCCTGGGAATAGCCCCTAAAAATGAACTGTGGGCCTGATTCAGAGCCGGACGCTCTGACCAGAGCGCTCGCTCTGAATCAGGGCCGGCCTAGCTTAAAATGGAGCGGTCTCCTGGCCGCTCGCATAGCTGTGGGTGACCACCCACAGCTTATGCGATCGGCCAAAAAGATGGTTGCGATGGTCAAGACCATCACGACCATCGGGCTTGCGACGAGACCCTTATGGTAGGGTCTCGTCTGCCGCAAGCCCGGAGTGCTTTTGGCTCTATCAGAGCCAAAAACACTCCCACTGACATCACTGGTGATGTCAGTGGGGCCGGACCCATGGGAATGCCTCCGTCTGGGCAGCCATACCCCCGGCACGCCCACCAAAGGGGGCGTGCTGTCACTCACCATCGACAGCACGCCCCCTTTGGTGCGAGACCCCAAGTGACGGCTTCCCCGTCGCTCGCCTCCGTCATGCACATGCACATTTGGGTAACATCGACCCGCTTGCGAGCATACAGCGCACGCGAGCGGGTCTGAATGAGACCCTGTGTCAAAAAAAGTTAAAAATAGGGACACCCCAAAAAAATTATTTTAATTTTGGGGTAAGAAAAAAAAATATGGGGAACAAGTTTTTAAATAACGAAATTAATTCAGGGGGGGTTCCCAAGTATGCGGCTGGTGTTTTAAATAATGCGGGTGGTAGCGGCAGGTGCATTTTTGAAGAAATTTCAAAATGCACTTTAGGGACATAAAAATATGCTTGCACCCATTTTCATGTACCCCAAATTTGATGGGCATAGTTATTTTTTGCCCCAAAAAACCCTAAGTGCTATTTTACATCACTTCTTCAAAGTCGGAAAAAACACCTGCCGCGGCTATTTAAAAACCCTAATTACCTTCTGCAGGGAAAAACAGGGGTATTCATAGTGATCACCCATGTCAGGATATCATTAGGGGGGGTCCTAGGATGAATTCCCGAAAATTCCCTATTTTTCCTGATACTTACCTTTCCACCATGTCCCGTTTTTCGCTGCTTTCTAATTGAATACGGGGATAAAGGGCACGCGCCCCATACTTTATCCCTGCAAAACCTCCGATGTGGAGCGAAAAGTCCAGCACGGACTTTTCACTCCAAATTGAATACCCATATTAGTGTACACAGCTATAGCATGCATCTGTGAGTATGGAGAAGTAGGCCAGAGATTTAAAAACAAATAGCTTTGTGTTTGTGTGTAAGCCATTTATATATCTTGTGTGTGCACTCAAGTTGTAATAAATTGCCCAAATTTGGAGTATTGGCCTTTGAACCTTTTTGTATCTAACATTGCTGAAAGTTGCAAATCTGCCCTAAAACCATAGAAAGCAGTTGGGTTTTTTTTATTTTATTTTCTCAACCTACTAAACAAGTAAAAGCTGGTTTCTGATTGGTTTAAATAGTTTAGTGCAGATTTGCACATATAAAAATCCCTATGTATGTGCAGGGCTTTAACGTTGAACCCTCAATTTTTATTTACTAATTATTGTTTTTTGTGCAAAAGAAATACCAGGCTGTATCCAACACATCAAATTCGGATCATAAGTGTAGAGAACTGTAAGATCATTTCTTTATTACTTTCAAGCACACAGCTGTACTGTACTTTCACTTGTTTCGAGATGAGATAAATTAAATGTAGACTATGGTTCATTTTGTTGATTAGCCTCAACCCATACAGCAAAGATCACCCGAATGTCAGACCATAATTGACCCTGACTGAGAGAGCAGGGCATGAATAATTCAGATAAGCAAGAACATTTTTTCTCAACAATTCAAAGTACACTGGGCTGATTTCCAACAGCTGAGTCCAGTGAGTGCAGGGTGATGCTGGAACAGTATATGTACAGTATATTACTGCCTTTAATTACAGGCACGCACAGCTGGAATCAACGGTGTTGGTGAATATAGGAAGATTCCTAAGTAACCTCAGCAACTAGTGAATGTGCAGAATCACCCAGAGTTTCATATTGTGTGGCTGCATTCACTTGCACATTTATTTATATAAATGCTGATGAGTAATACCCCTTTTCCACCTAAATTCCGGGTCTAACCCGGAGTTGGAACAAAGTTCCTATCCGGATCAGAGCCGGAATTTTGCCGGCGCCGACTCGGGATATTCCCGAGTCAGCGCCGCTCACACCGCAGTCGGGTCTGCATAGACCCGGCTTTTGCGGAGTGAAAGTGGTCGCTTGGAAGCCGGACCAATCGGCCGGCTAGCAGCGCACTCCAGGTCATCGTGACCTGGAGTGCGCTGTTCTCACAGCAGGGTTTCACGGGCTGGGCCCGTGTTAAACCCTACTAGTTACCTGGGTTGGATTGCTGGGTCACTCGACCCGGCGATCCAACCCTCTCCCCTTTTACACCAAGGAGCTGCCCGGGTTAACCCTTCAAAAACTCAGGTTTTAGCTCCGGTGTAAAAGGGGTATAAGTGCAGAGGTGCATCTAGGGATCCGAGCGCCCCTGGCAATGTAATGGACTGGTGCCCCCCTCCCCCCATAATTTCAGGCAGTGCCCCTGTAGTATTCCCCCCTATGCATTGCCCCCAGTAGTGGCCACCTTCCCCATAAAGTGTCCCCAGTAGAAGTCCCCCATATGCATTGCCCCCAGTAGTAATCCCCCCTATGCATTGCCCCAATTAGTAGTCTCCCTATGCATTGCCCCCAGTAGTAATCCCCCTTATGCTACATTGCCCCCAGTAGCAGCCATCCCTTTTACAGTGCCCCCTGTAGCAGCCATCCCTTTTATAGTGCCCCAAGTAGCAGCCACCCCCTTTACAGTGCCCCAAGTAGCGGCCACCCCGTTCACAGTGCCCCAAGTAGCAGCCACCCCCTTTACAGTGCCCCAAGTAGCAGCCACCCCGTTCACAGTGCCCCAAGTAGCGGCCACACTGTTTACAGTGCCCCAAGTAGCAGCCACCCACCCCTCCTCCCTCCCTCTGCAGTGCCAGAAAAAAAACCATACAGAAACAAAAAAAAATAAAAACACAACGTACCTGTTCCCGGCTCCTGCCAACGACCGCCGCTGTCCGCGCCTCCCGGCCCGCTCTGCAGTATGGGAGAGACGTCATGACGTCTCTCCCATCACTCGCTACGGGGGGAGCCGGAAGAAGGAGCTCATGATTCAGCTCCAGTCGGCTCCCTCCGTGGTCGCAGCAGCCAATGAGATTCTGTGTGACTTTCATTGGCTGGCTGCTATAAAAAACACAGCCGCCGCTGGCAGCTGTGTGTTTGTTACTGCGTAGGACAGACCGCTGTCACTGCGGTCTGCCCTACGCTTGTGGGGCCCAGGGGGACTAGCAGTGGCTGAACCGCCGCTAGTTCCAGCCTGATCCACCCCTTAGCTGCTGGTGGCACTGCCGGACGGCGCCCCGCTTTGGCTGGCGCCCCTGGCGAGTGCCATCCTGGCCAATGGGTAGATACACCCCTGTATAAGTGGTATCTGAAAGGGCAATTTCTAAATAAACAAAATAACTAAGAAGCTTTAGCAAAATGTAATACCTGCTGTATAATATTCTAACCCATATATCCCTACAGCATAAAGGGACCGCAAAATGATTTTACTTATGTTGCTCTGTAAGATACAGTATACCTGTATGTTGTCACACAGTTTTTGCTTCAGGTAGTGGCTACCTTACTAAAGAGGCTTGCTATGCTTATTGGTATATTATACCAAGATAAAGGTGAATGTGTGAATATGATCAAAACATGAAGGATTGGGGGCGTGGCCTGGAGCAGCTTAGGGTAGGCAGCATTTTACCAGCTCTCCCGCATATATCCTGAATATATCCCTGCCAGTTAACTATTCTGGCTTTATGGACGCTACCAGAGTCAGTTAATACTGCCTGCCTCCTTTGGTGCACTGTGCGAAATTCCTGTTCTGGCAATTTACATTGTATCTCCCCGGAGCTGAAGTTGGCCTGTCCATCCTGCATGTGGTCCGGTGCCTCTGTTCCTGCTCTAGGTCTCTGCTGCTGCTGATTGGGCTGATACTTACCTGCTAGTCTCTCCCTGGTTTCCGGCCACGACTTTGGTGCTCTGGGACCTCCACTGTCGGCTCTCTGCAAGCTCTGCCTCGCCCTGCCTGTTGGAGCTGTGCTGGAAGTGGTCGCCGCCATTTTGGACTTCTCCCTGATCAGCCGTTGCGACTATGTAGTTTCCTCTGGAATGCTGCTCCTGGAAAGGCTGTTACCCTTCTAGTGGGTCTCTTGTTGTTGGCTGGGATATCATCCTCCTGTTACCCATCGTGGAATTCTCCTCCTGGCCTTGACATATGTTAGGGCTGGCGGCCAAGTTTACTCTGATGCACCTGGCGGTGAAGTTTACGAAGTTCTGGTGATATCAGCCATTTTGAGCTCTCCTGTTTGGGTACGTCTCTCGGTGTCGAGCTCTGGTGGTGTGCTAGCCTCCACTACCTTGCCACTGAGTGTTTACTTCTGCAGCACACATCCTGTTTTTTCCTGCAATACTGGAATTCTTGCTGTGTGACATTTCTTCCTAAATATGGCTCTCTCTGTGCAACAAATCCTTCAGGCTGTCAGGGCATCTACTCAGAGGCTTTTTGCACAGCTGGAAAACATACAGGCAGATACCCTTCCTTCATGTGTTACTCCTGAGAGGTGCTGTGATGTGGATGAGCAAGCTATACAACCAATTTCTGAAGTTGCAGCCATCACAGCTTCTAAGACTGACTTCATCCCAAATGTATTCCTTCCAATGGATGTGAGTAAATATGAGTCTAATTGCTATCCTATTTCTTGCTATTGTACCCTGATGGTTTGTCCTTTATCTCCATTACGTGTGCCGAGATACCAGGGTTTACTACTTTAATATGCTTCTTCTGTTCTCCTTCATACTGTATGTGCCGGGATGGGACTGTCACTTCAAATTTACCTTTTCAAGGGATAGAGATGTGGCCGGACTAATACTACTATTTTGAAGCATGTTATTATGTTTAGTTGCTGGAAATTCTATATATCCTGGTGTTGTATGTTTAATTCAACTTTTCTCCTGGTTCTATTTAAGATCTGTATTGCCACTTCTCCAATGGAATGTACTAAAATGTAAAAGGTTGCGGGAGCGCTGGGGCTCGTCTGTCTTAGCTTAGGGCCATTAGTATATTGCCCCTGTCATTTATCCTTTATTTCAGTTCGAGGGGGGGGGGGGGTGAAGGTTTAGGTATAGTAGTGTGGTTAGTGGTGGGTTGGGGGTTAAGGGATCCAAGTATGCCTGGGTTAGGGTTAGGTTATACAGGGTGGGGAGTTATGAGTTGGTTTGTTTTGGGCTATGGGGAGGCTTCTTTTACGGGTTTATTTTTATTTATTTTCTGAGTGGTTGTGTTATTTGGGCAGATGTGGTAATTCAACATTGTGTAGTCATGCAATTGATATGTGCAGAAGCAGCAGGATGAAAAGTAGATAATAATTTTTTTGTATGTTATTTTTTTTTTATTCTGTGTACTTATATCCAGTATATGGGCCCGAATGGTGCCTTCGGGCTCCTATTAACTTCTGTTTATATGATGTTGACTAAACTCTATAACCTGCTTTTTTTTCCTTTTGTATATATAATGTCAGTAATTTATGTATAATATGCTATGTCATTATATATTGAATGCCATATATTTTTTTTTCTTATGTCTGCCACATTATATTTGGTGTATTGTGTTTTTTTTCAGTATAATGTATGTTCTTTTAAAAACAATAAAAAATACTGAATTAAAAAAAAAAACATAAAGGATTATCCCCAACAATATAATTACCTTACTGAACTGATTTCATTATGAGAAAGTCAGATAAGTGCAGTATAAGTCTATTAGGAGATAGCAGCAGTGTAAAATACCCTTGTTTCACTGTGGTGTGTTACTCTTGTCCACTATCACACCCCACCCCTTCCCTCAGCTGGGGACCACCGCAGGCTTCCTTTCAGCACCACCAGCATACAAATTTTCTAGTGGCATGATGGGCACCACCCATCCTTACACCATCACACACATTGTTATGTGGACTTACACATTCTGCCCTCATAACCCAGCCATCCTTTTCCACACCATACTGCATGATGAGGATCAAACAACTAGTCTTCCCTCACCCAATTCAGCCCCTTGACCCACAATTAGAACCATATACCAGCTCTTCCTCAGCCCCCACACTCACACAACCCTACTTCATCAAACTCCAACACACATGATGGGAACTACACTCCCAGTTATCCTGACATTCCCCAACCCATCCTTCCACCACCGCCATGATGGTGACAAGACAGCCTTCTATTTCAACTACTGCTCCCATGATGGGGATCACACATTGTCACGGCCAGGGTATGTCAGCATGGCGCTAGGCGGGTGTTACCTGTGAGGTCGTTGTGGCGCGGGCTGTCTGGTGGCGGAGCTGGTGTCTGGCAGGGGGCTTTGGCTGCGCGCTTTGTTGTGCGGCCCTGTTGTCACTCTGCGCTGGTGAGGCCTGGCGGCATCTCCGTTCCATTTGGCATGGGCACCTCCATCTTTCCTTCTGGCCATGTGATGCGGCTGGCTAATCCTGGTGAGTTACATGTTCCCTCCGGCCAGTAACAGCACGGCATGGGGTATTTAGGAAGGGTCAGTGCCTTCCTTCTTTGCCAGTGCAACGTGTATCTCAGCCTAGCTGAGAGGGAGTTCTCTGTGCTTTCCTGTTCCTGTGAATTCGCTGTCTGCCAGTCTGCCTGTCAGCTCCTAGCTCCCACTGGACTACCCCGCTTCCTCCATCACTCTTGCCCATACCTGAGTGCCTGAGCCTGCTGACATCCTGCGCTTCAGTTCACTACCTGTATACCTGGCTTGTTTATTTTCAGTTCACTACCTGCAAACCTGGCTTGATTATTTTCAGCTTCACTACCTGCACACCTGGACAGCTCTAATTGTTTCTACTTGGACATTAACCCTTTTACTCCCACCACAGAACTCTTGTGCACATTATATATTCCTGGACTTTTATTTACTGCCATTATATGTCTACTCAAGCACTTATTAAAAATTCTAGTTTTATTTTTAAATCTGCTTCTGTGATCGCTCCTGCTACCACCCCGGGTCCACAAACAACCCAGAACATCACACACATCCCTCCAATCTCCCAACATAATCCAATGACGGGAGTCATCCACCCACCACAAGCTAGCACATTATCCACCGCTGATACAGAGTGTCTCCCAAGTGATATGGGGAACCTATGAGGAAGTACCCATCGAGCCCATCATCTACCCCGTGGGTTCCAGACTGTAGATAGACAGTAATTAGATAGACAAGAGATGTTAGACAGTCAATAGGTCTACAGGGACAAAAGGTCAACAAGGTCAAAAGGTCGACACACTAAAGGTCAACATGTAAGAAGGTCAACAGGTACAACTGGTCGACAGGGTCGAAAGGTCGACATGAAAATGGTCGACACAAAAAATGGTCGATGCATGCTGTTTTTGTTTTTTAAGGGTTAGGTTTAGGCACTTACCCCCATGGTTACGGTTAAGCATTTACCCAGATGGTTAGAGTTAGGCACTAGGAGGGATGGTTAGGGTTAGGCACTTACCGGAGGGTTAGGGTAAGGCATGGTTAGGGTCAGACATCTACCCCGATGGTTAGGGTTAGGCACCAGGAGGGAGGGTTAGGGTTAGGCAACAAGGGGAGGGTTAGGGTGAAGATTAGGGCTAAAAAACAAAAAATCATGTGTCAACCTTTTTTTTGTCGACCTTTTGATCCTGTCTACCATTTGTACCTGTTGACCTTCTTACATGTAGACCTTTAGTGTGTCGACCTTTTGACCCTGCCGACCTTTTGTCCCTGTCGACTTATTGACTGTCTAACATCTGGTGTCTACCTAGACATTGTCTATCTAATTACTGTCTATCTCTTATATCACAGCATCCACCTGAATTCAGGGTCCACCCACCTAGGCCATCATCCAACTCATAACGTACTGCCCCGGCCGCTAGCGCCCCCTCTGCCAGGCCTGCTATGATGCCCTGCTTGCCCTAGATACGCCACTGTTTTTATGGCCAGTTCTCGGGGTCCGAAGTTAACACTGAGAAGAGGTTCTGACATCTTGGGTGTTGATTGATTCTTTAACTGTCATCTGCAGAAAATGAAATATGACCAACTTTTCCAGGCGACTTTCTCTGCCTACTCGCTCAAGTCAAATCAGACCTAGGCATGTGGTTCCACTTATTTATTCTTTGGATTGGTCGTATTAATGGTATAAAGTTCTCCCTTGGTTCTTGTATCTTTTTCAAATGTTCCTTAACTGTATCCCCCTTATGTATTAAAATTTGTATGACATCACTCCTCACATTTGGTATGGGCAGACAAGAATCCTTGAGTAAGGTTTGGGTTCTACAGAAGCATTCACAGGGTTGAGGTCTAGGTAAACCAGATTTCAAGTGGTACTATATGGCAGCATGGCTTGCTTACTGTATTTTGTGGAATATCTCTGTACCTGTTAGAGTGAGGACCTCGGGCCTGCTGCTGATTTGCACTTAATACAATCGCATCATGCGGATGAACATACAATTGGACTCCCGCAGCTCTTTTGGATCACCCATAGCATTCACCCACAGTATATGGTTGCATCATCCTCTTCCATTTGATTGTTTATATTTTTTAAAATAACTGTTTATTAGATGCAATTTATTGACTGAAATAGTGAGACAAACACATGTTGCAATATTTGTATACTTATTTTCATGACAGTTAGCTAACTATTTAAAAAAAAAGGCCATTCCTGGTTTATGTAGCAACCTTTATGTGAGTAATGTATTTTTCCTTTTGAGTATCACAGCAAGATGAGAGGCACTGTTGAGGCATTGCAGGAACAGCATAGAACAGGAACCACACACAAGGTAGAAGGAACCAGGAGCCAAAGTCAACTGTCCACTTGGGAGAGAAGACAATCTGGCAATGTATTGCCAGCATCTTGATGGTTTAAATAGGGTGCCGAGTGCACTGATAGGTCCATTTGTGTCATGTGGAAGTGAGCTTCTGAAGGGGATTGACCCACAGCGATGTAACATCACAGGCAAGATAGCAACATCCATGGTCCAGTGACACGGGAACCACAAGGGAAAATCTGGACCTGATACCCACTGGGCACAGTACGGCACAGACAGACCAGCAGCCAGACGGGTAACCCTGTACTGCCAAACCGGGAAAGCCGCTGTCTGGTATATGACACCACCTTACCTTTAAACCCCCTTTTATTAATCCAACAATGGACACTTACACAGATTGCTGCCTTCCTGTTGTAGCTATGCTAATAATTATTTTTATTTGTGCTCCATGTGACCATCAATAAATATATGATTTTATAAAAATAACAAACATCATTAATCTGTCATTCGTATTGGGAATTAGCTATATATTTAATAAATAATAACCAAAATGTATAGAGCTTTTCTACTTTGTGCAAAGGGAAAATAGGAAGTTTGCGATAACATTAGATTTTGAATATGTCATATAGATTTCTTTGTAAATGTGCATTTTCTTAAATACTTTTGCTTTTGGCCATTTTATCTTTCAAGTTTGAGGCATGTCTCCAGTTTAGCAAAAATACTGAGACCAAATGTATCTTTATGCAAAATGCAGAATTTGGCAATGTATCTAGTTATATTTATTTCTCATGCTTCTGTTTTGGGATAAATTACAAATTTCTAAAATGCACTTTTAAGTTAGACTTTGCTGTATCCTCTACATATCTCTGATTTACAGTTTAGCTCCTCTGATCTTTGTTTACAACTAGAAAGGTCAGCACAGCTTTGTTTCAGGCTTAAGAATTCTCCCTTAAGAATGCTGTTGTTTATAGACGGGAAATGGAAGTTATTATTATGTAGTGGATTATTTGTCAGTGTGCGTTTTTGATAGCGATCAGTGTTAACCATCATATCTTACAGAACTTTGATTTGAATATTCAAATAGTTGACCTGACGTTAGTGTATCCCACTTGAAATCATTGGTATTCAAAACTAAAAAAAATTCTTCAATGTTTCCTCTGACATGATTTATCATGCCATCGTTCCGAAGATTGCATAATGTGTATACTCTATATTGTGTGTTCTGGGATAAAAGGAAATAGGAACGACCATCTTGTCTTTTGTTTGTCGTTCTGATGTGTACCTAGAATAATCTCTGTAATAGCATTTCTGAGCTGGGATTTTGTTCCTTATAAATATCATCATTAAAATTTTTTAATTGAATGTTAAAAAATGTTTTTGGTTGTCTAAGAAATGCATGGTGCTATACTTGAAGTGGTATCAGCAATATCATTGTAGAAGCAGGAGGCATCTTTTATACTTGAGGTGTAAAAGCCCCATAGAATCTCTGTGTGATGGGAAGGACTTGTTCTGCGCCCTTTGTGTTTTTTTTTGTTTTGCAAATTTACTAAGAAGCGAGTTTAGCTGAAAGTGAGTTTTTCGATGGTGAAGCAAATCGAGATTTCTTTGGTGAAATTCTTTTTAACTCGGGGGAGATATCTCTCTTCTGTTGAAAGTGTTTTTTTTGGGCGGGGACGGAGGTTCCTTTTTTGGCGGTTGCGTCTAATTAAGTGCAATTACTCGCCCGAGAACACCGGATACCTTTTAAACACACCTTTCATACTGATTTTGATTGGTGGAAGTGGTCACATGTTTTGGAGTGTTCATACAGAAGTTAGTGAAGAGAGGGACAGTAAGGAGTTTGTACTATAGTGTTTGCGGAGTCTGTATAAGTGATTGTTGATTGGTGAGTGTATTTTGTCTTGTGCCTATTTGTAGTCTTGTCTTTTTTTTGTGGGTGTCTATTTTTAGGTCTCTAGTCATTTTCATTTCATCCTGTCAATGGTCATCCCTGTGTGTGTGTGTGTGGTGTGGTGTATGTGTTGTACATTTGTAGTGGTGGTGGGTTTGTTTAGAGTTCGTTTGTCTTCTATTTTTAAGTGTTATTTGTTTAATTGTGGAGATGCTGATGTCTGGGCAGCAGGAGAGCCAGGGAGAGATTGAGGGTGTTGAGTTGTCGGGTACCCAGCCTCATGTAACTTCCAGTGAGGAGAGTAAGGTTGAGGCACGCCAGGGGGCAAAATTAAAAGAGGCAGAAATGTCAAATTTATGTTTGACCAGAATGTGGCACTTGTGGCTGAGGTTATGAAGCACCAGCACTTGCTGTTTGGAAGACAGGCTGTCCGCACCTCTGCCCGGCGGAAAAGCTCTATTTGGGCCGGAGTTGTGAATGCAGTAAATATAGTGGGGCCCACTCAGCGTGATGCCAACCACTGTAAAAAGCGCTTTTCAGACATTAAGTGGCATCTAAAGGAAAAGATGGCGGATGAGCTGAAGTCTGCCAGTGGTACTGGTGGTGGTTCACCCTATGAATCAGTATATTTAGATTACGAGGAACTCCTGAAAGAGCTGATGCCTCCTGAAGTGGTTTGCAAAAATTATGTACATATACTAGCAAAGAAAAGGAGAAAAAATACAGATCCACAAATGGAGCAGCAGCACCAGCAGCGCCATCCGCACCAGCAGCGCCATCAGCGTCAGCAGTAACAGCAGCAACAGCAGCAACAACATCAACAGCAACATCAGCAGCACCAGCAGCAGGAGTCCGAGGAGGCTGGTAAGTTAAGGGCACTAGTTGTTTGGAGACACACAGTAATGTAAATGACAGAATGACACTGTGAATGTTGCTCTGTAGGTCCATCCAATCTTCCATCTAAATAGAGGCGTCTGACACTACAGTATTTTGATCAGCCAACAACACCACCAAGATGTCGGGATGTGGTATTGTTTTCTGGGGGACCCTCCTCACCTCTTCTTGATGGTGAGTTTGTGTGGATCTGAAAAGGAAAATATATGTGTAGCTTTTTTTATTTTTCTTGGAACCCATTCCATACATTTGCTAAGAGCCAAAACCAACTAACACAGGCCAACAGTTGGAGATAGTACAATTAGTCCCTGAAATTAAATTATATACAGTAATTCTGTAACATGTTTCAAATATATGTTGTAAGGATTGTATTTTCATTGTTTAGACAAATGTAAACATTGTTTATATGGGAAAACTCACATTAATTACCCAAGTGTCTCTTATAGATTCGCCGGAACAACCTGGCCTTCCAAAAGACACCTTTTCGGATGTAGAAGGGCTCTACGAAAATGAAGATACAGATACATTAACAGTAATCCCTCCAACTCCAACTATGCCAACAACAAATACTGTGCCATCCACTCCACCCATTTTAATACGTACACCACAACCTCCACCACCACCTCACCAGCCAGAATCAACATACTGGCAAGATATATTTGCTTTCCAACAGCAACAAATTAATTTACTACACACACACATCACTTAAAATCAAACAATCAATGAAACAGTCCACCGACACAACAAGAACCAGATGGCTCAGAGGGTGGAGCTAACAAGGATGGCCAACTGTATGGATCAAATGAGATAGAGCATTGTTCATTTGGAGGGGTCACACTTACGGCAAACTGATCTTTCTAACAGGTTTAATGATAATTTTCTTTGCCTAGTGGAAATTCAAAACTCTTTTTCGGGCATTTTAGAAAATGTAGGCACACAGATTTTAGGCTGCTTACCTGAAAGTAATGCAAGCATGACCTCAAGCAGCACTTCACAGGCACCAACCCTAATTGCTACACCACCCCGCCGCACAACTCGAACAAGAGGTGGCAGCCAACCAAGTCAGGGTGGCAGGGGTCACTCTAAGTGAGTTCTGCCAGATTGTAAACAAAAAATGTGTTTAAAAATGCTGTTAAAAAACACATATCTTGCCATTGCAGACTTTGCAGCAACATTCTAATCTACCTCAAGCATTGTACCTAGATTGTTTATTTCTGAAAAAACACTCCTAACCATTGTGTGTGTACAGTAACTTAAGATGTTTATGATGTGTAAGTAATTTTGCAAATTTTTCCAAACATTATGCTCAAATGGTTTATTTTTCACAATGACGGGTTGATCAATCTTTCAAAAATATACAATGTAAAAATATGTTAGTTTATTATGTGAAATAACCTTTATCAGTGTTATTTTTGGGTTCCAAAAAACCCCAAAGTTTGATGCCAAAACAACAAATATAAACTTGTTGTAAAGAAAAGACAGGTCTCATTTTTTTTTTAAAAAAAAGCCAAAATATATGTTCTTACGTTATAGCAAAGTTTTAAGTGTGGTTTGAGATGTTAAAGTTTCTGATTCATTCAAAGGTGCCCAAACCAAACATTGGACAAAAGGACACTAGAACAATCAATGTTGCCACACGTGTTGGAATGTATCACATAGTCAACACACATTATGGTTTTAAAAACATCTGGTTACAAACATACAGCACAAACGAAAAGGTGGAAATTTAAAATAAAAAAAAAATTGCCGTAAGATTGTAATTCAAAATGATTTGGTGTACAGTTTATGCTTAAGAATGCAACACACAGGCATTTGAAAGGGACAACACAATGTAAAAACAACAAAATCCTCTGAAAAAAATAAAAATAAAAAAACACATTTAAATGTTTTGTTAAGACACAGTTCAGCAAATATGTGATGAATGACACTTACCAGTAAAGTGCTCCACATTCAGATTCTGCCTCACCTGTCTTCCAGTTTCTGTGCTCCAGCTGTCGCCTGATGTATCCAAAATGCCAGCCTGCTGGCTATCCTCCACATATTCACTGGTTAAAGGCTGCTGCAAACACATATTATGCAAAAGACAGCAGCAGAGCACAATATCTGACACTTTATTGGGCGCATACAATAAAATTCCACCAGATTTACCTAGACAACGGAATCTAGACTTTAACAGACCAAAAGTATGTTCTATCACACATCTGGTGGACTTATGTGCATCATTATATTTGTGCTCAGCTGGAGAATTTGGAAGCGACAGTGGAGTCAGTAACCAAGAGCAACACCCATAGCCAGAGTCACCTATTGTGCAGAAGAGAGAATTAAAAATTAGACAAATGTGTGTATTTAGATTGAACTTACACAAAAAGGTAGTTACAAATACTTACCCAACAGCCATCCTTCCGGCATTTGACCAGCCTCAAATTTGTCATGGAGGGATGACTGACTGAGAACAAAGGCATTGTGACATGAGCCAGGGTAGCCAACTACAACTCTCATGATTTTGATTTTTGCATCACAAACCAACTGGACGTTGGTAGAATGGGCATGGTGCCTATTCAAAAATACATGTGCCCTGTCCCGAGGTGGTCTCAGCTCAATGTGTGTGCAGTCTATTGTGCCAAGGACATTTGGCATGCCTGCAATGCCATAAAAAGCTACCTTGACTGCATGCCAGTGTGACTCTTGGTTAGGGAAGCAGATTGAGGCTTGGAGCAGAGGCTGAAATGAGGCCATCACCTGGGTTAAGTATCTAGAGAATGTGGACTGGGAAATTCCAATGACCCTACCAGTGACAGACTGGAAGTTTCCTGTAGCAAAAAAGTGCAACACACTCAAAAGCTTATGCATTCCTGAGACAGCACATGAGCGACCTGTCTTAGGGTCTATGTCAAGTTTGACAAGGTCATACAGATGGAATATGTTTGCTCTATTGAGCCTGAACATCTGAATGACCTCGCCATCGACCAATGCGTTCAGGTTCAAATGCCCCCTAAAAAAATGCTGCCTGCACAGCCTCCACGGTACCTGCATACCTTCTTCAGCCTGTTCAGTTTCCTGCTCCAAATCACCACCAGCCTGGTGGTAGAGCCTCTGGTATCCCAGCCACACACCAAACACACCAGCATTCATAAACACAGCCAACTTCCCTCACTACAAGCCAAAACAAAAACTAGAGCCTCCTTTTATAGTCTCCCTGTGAGTGTCCTCATTAGTGGAAGTGCAAACACATGTTAACTTATGAAAAACAGGTGCGAGTTTAAAGGTGACTTTGCATTTTACAGGTATTTTACACTGGCTTCACTAGAACCCGCAGCTGACAGGCACATCTGTTTGAATCGGGAAAACTCGCCCGAGATAATGAAGTTCACGGGTGAATTTATAAACTCGATTATTGGTAAATTTGCGAGATGTATTTCTAGCATTGGAAAAAAATTCAGATTTTTGACGATGGCGAGTTAATGTGAGATTTACATCTCGCCCGAGAAAAAAAAGAGAGAAAACAAAATCACTTCAAAACCCACTAGAGTTTGCCCTTAGTAAATTTGCGAGATGAAAAACATGCCTAAACTCGCCCGAGATTGTTGTCTCTACCAAACTCGATTCTTAGTAAATTTACCCCTAAGCATCAATTTTTATTTTTTTGCAATTTAAATGAGACCTGAATTTTACACTATGGTTGGCAATCCCCCAACAGTGAGTAACTCCAAAAAGAGCATACAGATTGTGAGACCATATTTACTTTGTAATCATATTTTACTTTAATTTGTCTTGCTGACAGTAAATATCATAATGGTTACAATACAGATTTCTTTTGTTTTCTCGACTTGCTTTGGAAATGCAGCGGTCAGGATCACTCCATGTACTTGTCTGATCTCTTTGTGTAAATGAGCTGTAAAGAAAATGCAGACTGATAAAAACCTGAGATTAAGTACATTGAGATATGCTGCTTTATCATGTAGTGTTTACAAAGTGCACCTTAAGTCAATCTCTTATTTGTTCTTTTTTAAATGTTTTTATTCATTACACTTGAAAGTGTTTGGGGGTCATTCAACACCCTTGGTAAACTGTTCAGATCAATGTATCCTTACTGTAATAGAGATGTATACTTGCTTTTATAAAATTTGTTTTTATTATTATAATACACATTCTGGTTTACAAGCGCTGTTTTTCCATTTTGTTTATCTTTGTATCCTTACTGTAATGCCTGGGCAGGTGGTGTCACTTACTTCTGATTAGAGATGAGTTGTCCGGTTTTGACTTTGTCCTTTTTGCCAAAAAACCGCAAGTTCGGATTTATTTTATTGGCTATCCAAAACACGTGAGAGCATGATAGCCAATATGATGCAGTTTTTGAGATCTGAACATAACCGAGTAGAACCGAACTGCTCATCTCTACTCTGATATCATCGATGCCTCCGGGCAGTTGTGTATTTCTAAGACTTGCATAAGGAAACATGCGTATTTGCCCATCAAGGGTTAACCTGGAGAAAACAAACCCGATTTGGTCTATTTATTCAAGTTGTGTAACGCTGTAGTCTTTATATAATCTGTAACATGTAATATTCTTTTTTTTTTTTTTTACCAGAATTCAGAGTTTCGTTTCAGTAAGTGTAAACCATTGCCACAATTGAACCTTGTATAAATGTAATCTATGACAGTACCATGCCATAAGTGGATATTTATAAATGTCACAATGAAGATGATGGACAGGGAGTAGTACTCCTGCATGACTCCTCTTTAGAAGCAGTTGTCAATGAGAGTGTATCCATCCAGTGATGGTACCACAAAATGTTCTTCAATCTACCTGGCTCACAGGAGGTAAAAAGGTGTTTTTGTTTTCATGAAGGATTTACAGTATGTTTTCACTGTCTAATGCCCACTGAATACTATCAATTTTCTCCAAAAAATAAACTTTATATATGATATCCTGAAAAGCAATAAAATATACTATTTTGAAAATAAAAAGTTATTTCTAGCAAAACTGATACAGTGCACAAATGTGAAAATGGATGTGGGGCAGAGGTCCAGTCTGTACCTACAAATATCAGGGAGCTGTGGGAAGGTATCCAGATTGCATCAACATCTGTCCAGAGGTCTTCCATCCTACGCGATGCCAGGTGTCTATGCCATGGCTTTTGGCACTTCAATGTAAGTATAAAATTAGTTGTTTATTATATGGAGGAACACATGTTAGCAGCACACACACATACTTTTCCACAACAGACTAGTACAGCAGTGCCTTCAGGGCTGTAACTAGGGTAGTGCGACCAGTGCCATGGCACAGGGTACCGCAGGGTGCTGTTTGGGCCAGTCAATTTTCTGTTTATTATCATTCTCACTTGTAGCTTCCTCTTTTTTTATTCCCAGCATCTCCTGACCTCCCCTATCTCTTCCCTGGCCCTTCCCCAGGAGGCCATGGCCCTTTTTCGGGTGCGCATCTAATGTTCCTATTTGAAAAATAGGGAAGGAGGGGGCGCCAATGCTCTTTCTGGCACAGGGAACCAAAAAGTCTAATTACGGCTCTGAGTGCCTTACAAACATTAAGCTATAATGTACAGCTGGGATTACTATTTAATACCATTTCTGCCCTTGAATGTTCACCAACTTAAATCTAAGTGTTTGAATACTTTAATGACTGTAAAAAGTTTTAAACTGACTCATTTCACTCTTGTTTCTCTTTGTTATGCCATATTATGATGCTTACATAGGGACAAATGGGAAACTATGGTTTGATCCATTGCAAATAGCTAATAAATACATGTTACAGGCACATTGATTGTGCTGAACAGAGCAAACTGATGGTAGAAATTGAATCTTAAATGTTTAGGAAGCACAAAGATGGTCAGCGAAAGCTGGTAGCTTGGGACATGTTACAGTTCAGAGAGGGATACACACTTACTGTAGCTGTCACAGATTTTTGTTCAGAGCCTCATAGGGGGCGAGATCAGACCGTGATGGAGGTGAGTTCAGCTGGCAACTCACCCCCCCCCGTGTCTAACTGAATTGACCTATCAGTTGCAGGATGTAGATTTTCGGTTATACAAACCAGCAGAAACCGCTGCATTCTATTCTGGATATGTAAGGAATATAGTGGTCGCTCACATCAGCTTAATGGTATTGCACAGGTGCTTGTAAAGTGCTGGGTTTACTCTGACGAGTCTAAACCACAGAAGAAAAGGGTGTTCCCTCCAGCACACTGCTACAATATCATCAAAAATGCTTGAACCCTAAATAGTAATAGAAATTCAGAGGTATTAGTTGCATACATTTGCAAATATATGATTAAGCGCTGGGCCAGCATCAAGGCTCCTCTATACTGGCATCCCTAATTCCCTAATATTAATAGGTTCGCGTCTGAGGCACAGGGCACCCCAAAAGAGTCCAGCCAAGGGCCATCCCCAGGGCATTACACGAAAAAAGAAAAAAGGTGATAGTGAAGTGTAAAGTATAGATGTGTACAGATAATCAATAAGTGTAAAATTAGTAAGAAAGAATAAAATTACATGAATAATAAACAAACAAATAAAAAGGAGATTTGAAAATGTAAAATGAGTTAAGTGGTGATGCCCTTAAGAAGCCCAGCCAGATCAATCCCGGGGGCCCCACGCCCAAACGCTCACCCCAAAATAATTAATGCTACCTAATAGAAGCACCCACTATGGGTCATATAAATACATATTAATGTACTGCATAATAACAGCACATCTATAAATATACATAAGCCGAGAGCAGACACACCTAGGAGGTATCTCAGAAACCTCCAAATGGCACTATATGAACCAGCACATCCTCCCAATGCTGGCTCCCTTCATGCCTCTCAGAACTGCAATAAGAAATATAGTGGTCGCTCACATCAGCTTAATGGTATTGCACAGGTGCTTGTAAAGGGCGGGGTTTACTCTGAACCACAGAAAAAAAGGGTGTTACCTACAGCACACTGCTACAATATCAGCTAAAATATTTGAACCTTACATAGTAATAGAAATTCAGAGGTATTAGTTGCATACATTTGCAAATATATGATTTAGCGCCGGGCCAGCGTCAAGGCTCCTCTATACCGGCATCCCTAACATTAAGGGGTTCACGTCTGAGGCGCAGGACACCCCAAAAGAGTCCAGCAAGGACCGTCCCCTGGGCATCACATGAAAAAAGAAAAAAGGTGATAGTGAAGTGTACAGTATAGATGTGTAAAGATAAGGATATGGATAAGGATATGTAAAGTGTAGAGTTTCCTGCCTGCATTGTTTCAGGTAATAGAATAGAGGTTATAATAGGTCATTTACATGGAGTATAATCCACGTTTGATGAACTGCAGTTCATTCATTGTATAGATTTTCTTAGAATGATTAACAACTTTGTTACTTGTTCACAACAATTTAGATTGAGTTAGCTCTCATTTGTATGGGAGGCTGCTAGAGAGCAATCAGTTGTGGCTGCAAGACATTGACCTAGATAGATTTCACTGGATATGTCATGTCACAGCTTTTCTTTCATGCATCCGTGTTGCTTTGGTGTCATTTTTATTGCATCTCAGCTCAGCTGTTTAAAAGTAAGATCACATTACTGCTGACTGCTGATTACATGCTTTATATGAAAGAATATAAATTTTGCTGACTTAATAATGAGTGGAATAATTGACACATTTGTATATCAACTTCTTCCTTACTAAACTAAATACCAAAAACATTGTTGGTTACTGTATAGAGGAAAATAGATGTGGCACTATGTAACAAGTTAACAATATCTATATATGTAAAAGGCTAACGCTGCTCCTCACCTCTATGGGGGTAATTCAGGTGTGTTGCGTGCCGGCGGCCACTAGATGGCACCTGATGGAGCAATTCAGTTTATACAACACTATTGGGATATTTAAACCATCTATAGATAGCAGGACAGATTAAATGACACACTGTGTATTAGTCCCAAAAACAAATAAATCTTCAATCCTCCAGAAGAAATCCTTTTTTGACAATCGGTTTCACATGTCACTTTAAACCTCAAAAAACAGATCAGAGATGGAAACTTTCCATAGTGTAAAACTGTATTTTTAATCAATTGCATGCAACACTTAAAAACATAAAATTTTACTTCCTCCAGAAAAAGTGACCGTGTACCAGAAAGGGCCTTTTCCGAAGGCAATTAGAAAGCATGAAAGGGTAAATCCCGGGTTTCAACACCTCCAGGCTGCAGATGGTTCACCTTCCAAAGGTCCCCCAAGGTAGCAATCTCCTTACTCCACCGATGCATTTCAACTGTGTTCAGTCTTTATCGAGGTGTATAGATGTGTGGTGGAAAGACACTATTTAAACCCCCTTTAGCCAATCACAGGTATTTGGAGGCTGGTCCTAAAATAAAACTTACAGTACTTTCTAATGCTTATAAAAATAATAATAATAACAATACATATACATATCCAGAGAGATCAAGTTTATTACCTTCAGAATCAGCGTTTCTGCATAATTCCCCCAAAAAACAAAATATTGTTTTTCACTAAAAAGCGACTTACAGTAACGTCACTTCCGGTTGCGGGGGGAAACAAAATAATACACATTCTAGACAGGTTCAACCCTCCCACTGGGTAGGCCAGGGATTGAAAATAAATCCCCTTTCCTAGTCTGATAATTACAATATCTCCTATAGTGTATCTCAGAGGTAATATCGCTCCTACCTCTTTTATAACCGGATGTAAACAAAGCGTCCCTTCCGGTTTCGGTGGGCTGTACTGTGTAGTGCATTTTGCGTTCCAACTCATTGGTGCACCTAACTTCCCTAGCCGGATAGGAGCGAAATGTTCCTTCCGGTTCTAGTTGACTCTTACTGTGGAATGCAATCAGCGTTCCAAATCGGAAGTGTGCCGTCTCCGGTTTAAAGGATACTGGATGCAAAGTTGAGTTCCACCACTCTGTGCAAAATGATGCATAAAGTGATGGAATAGAAATATGTCGCTTCCGGTTGAAGCGATATATTTCAGTTGTTGCTCCATTTGGGCGTGCACAGCCTTCGGGGCTGACATTTCTACTCTCAGCCCCCTGATCTGGTGAGCAGAAATGACTGAAAAGTGACCCGTTTGAGTGCTCAAACAGGACTTTTAGTGAGCGCGACAATGTCACATCATTTGGATGGGCTGCTAACTATTAGTAATATAAATTGGTAATATACATAAGGAAAATTGCTAGGGACAAAATTTCCAAGGAAAATATGTTGACAATGTCATACTAGTTCTCACATGATGAACAAAATTTTGATCTCACAAATAAATGACTGACTGCTGGCACTTATTACAATTAGGTAATCAGTAGACATTGATTTCTAGACCATGGAGTGAATTTACTAAAGTGTGGTTTAGTGAAACTGATGGTTTTCATTGAATTTTTGGGCGTTTTTCAAAGGGGGCAATTCAATACTGCGGGAGTTTGAAAGCACTTCGCAACTAATTTTCATGAAATGCACTCCTGCAATTTTTGTAATTCAATTGTAAATGACCAATAGCTAGGATCGCGGTGATGTAGCACAATTTAATTCTACAGTGTGTGACCTGGGAGTACAGTACTTAAAAGGTGTCAAATGGTCAATTTTTACATATTTTAAAAATGGCAAAAAATGACAGCAGTGTTTTCCAGAAAATGTAAGTCTTTATAGAACTTTTTCTGTACCACAAAATACTGTAAAGTGATTTTTCAGTGTTTTTATATAAGTTTGTAAAATAATGGAAAAGAAACAGTTTTAGATCCCATCAGCAAGGTCAAAAACCTCTTCCCCATTGATACAACACCTCAACTTACATGTCCCACATCATTTAACCTGTTTATGAGCTTTTTTTTTATAAAATCACCTGACATGTATTTATTGCCCAAATGATACAATTGAAACTCCTCCAACTGCATGATTATTCACTGGGAGGGGTGTACCAGAGGTACTGCATTGAATCCCGACATTTTTACATTAAAATAAGGACTTTCCCCATCTTTTCCTCTGCTCAGGGAGGTATGAGAAAATAAATGTGATTTTGCTCTGACTATTGTTTGGGAGTTTGGAGTTGAATTTGCAACAAATTGCGACTTTTACCTGCAAATTCATTTTTCATGTCTAAATTCCTGACACATCGGGGTATATTTACTAAAGTGAGAGTTTTTAGAAGTGGAGATGTTGCCCATAGCAACCAATCAGATTATAGCTATTATCTTCTAGAAGGTGCTAGTTAAGTGTTAAGTAGAATCTGATTGGCTGGTATGGCAACATCTCCACTTCCAAAAACTCTCACTTTTGTAAATATATCCCATCATGCAGAACTGAATCACTCCCAAACTGATAGATCAACTGAAGGCAAAACAGATGAAAAACTGCTGAAAAATAGTCTTCTGATATTTATAATGACTCTTTTGACAAATTGTTGGAAAACCTACCAGATATCCCACAGGATAAAAGAGGTGATTTTGAATCAAGTGTATTTTATAGGTTTTTCCATAAAAGAGAAAAAGAAGAACAAACAAAGGGCCTGATTCAGACCCATTCGCAAGCGCATTGCGATCGCAAGTGAGTCGATGGTGGCACAGTGCACACAAGTTTGCGTGCGCACTGCGCGTGGCGTGAGCCACGGAGCGAGCGCAAAAAGCACTCGCTCCGGAACGCACTACAAAAGGGGCGGCTGTTGATGTTGATCGACAGCTTGCCCTGTTTTGTAGGCATGTCCAGGGGGTGGCTTCACAAATAGAGGCGTTCCCAAGCGAACGCCTGCCATTTGTGGGCGGCTCCACTGACATCACCAGTGATGTCAGCGAGAGAGCTTCCTGCTCTATTAGAGCCAGAAGCTCTCTGGGGCTTGCGGCCACGAGACCCTACCACAAGGGTCTCGTCGCAAGCCCGATGGTCGCGATGGTCTTGACCATCGCGACCATCAACCTGGCCGCTTGCAATTGCTGTGGGTGGTCATCCACAGCTATGCGAGTGGCCAGGAGGCCGCACCAAAGAAAACGGGGCCCGTCCTGACTCAGAGCAAGCGCTCGCTTTTTGCGAGCGCCTCTGAATCAGGCCCAAAGAACCCAGAGAGTCGCCGACATAGGGCCTGGTTCAGTAAGGATCGCTATTGCATACGCAGTTGCAGTGGAATATGCTAATGCCTGCTACAGCTCAGTCAGCATATAGACGCCCACTGCTGCTTTCTTATATCTGTCCAACCTCGCACTCCTGCGTATACATCAGTACCATAGACGCATATCGTCCCGTCACGCAGCATTTACACCAGGTCTGACCAGCCGCAGAAACTGCAAGTCTCGTTGCACGCAGTGAGTACTCAAGCTGTGTATGGACTATTCATGCACGCCCAGACAGACACGCCTGCATTTTTTCCAACCACTCCCCCGTCACCACCCACAAACGCTCACATACTTTTACTTACACTGCGATGGATTCCTCAGTGCTTCCGTAATTGCTGTGCATCGCAGCACACGTGCAGTGGTTAACAATCGCTCGATCTGTGTACGTAATTGCAATTGCATACACTGCTGAATCAGGCCCATAGAATGGGCAATAAAACATATACAAGAACATGACATACATGCAGTTATGCAGCAGTATATAGTTTATATACTGTATATGCAGAACATATCATTAACAAAATAATAATAAAACAGTGTGGCAGCAAATAAAACAATACAATAATAAGTGCTGGCAGCTCCCTCAAATCAACCAGTGTCACATGGCTCTGCCCCTTCCACCATATGGTTATGTACTGTGGGCCTGATTCAGACCCGGACGCTATGCTGCGCTAGCTCGCATTGAGTGATTTTTCGCAATCCGCGCATGCGTATGAGTCGCAATGCACGTGTGCGAACCAGTAATAGCGATGGGAAAGTGCTCACCCGTAGCCCGCAGTCGGGCCGCTATTTTGAGTGACAGATAGTGCCATTTGTGGGTGGTAACAGGGGAAGGTGCTTGTAAAAGGGGGCGTGGATGTGCGAACGCAGGCGTGTCCGACAGTCAGAACGGCGTTTAATGGGTGTGCACAATTAGCAAAGTAGCGTCATTAAACATGTGACTGGGTTGTATTTTAGCCAGAACTGCTCGCAATGTTGTGGTGGGAAAAGGCTACCACAAGCACTGCGAGCAGCTCCGATGGCTCTCGATGTTCCCGATTAATCCTACATCTGCCGGAGATGATGTGTGTTGCGAGTGGCAAAGGGGCGTCTTTATACGGGTGCGAGCGCATAGTGTGGCTGCTCGCTATTACTTAGTGGGCAGCTTTACGCGACGCAGTGCGAGCACATGATTAAAATAGCCGGCCCCTTTTAGCCAGCGAGTGGTGGTGGACAGGGGTCAGTATGGGCACCCTGACTGCGGCTACGAAGCCCCATATCCACAAAACTGCGATACACTGTGTGTTCTGACACCTTTCTATCAGAGCCAACATTAACTTTTTCAACAGTTTGTGCTATAGTAGGTCCTATGTGGGACCATAACAGACAGGTTAGCCTTTGTTCCCTACATTCATCATTGAGCCTTGGTTACCCATGACCCTGTCACGGTTCACCATTCCTTGGACCACTTTTGATAGGTACTAACCACTGCATATTGGGAAGACCCTACAAGACCTGTGATTTTAAAGATGCTCTTAACCAGTCATCTAGCGGTCACAATATGGCCTTTGTCAAAATCATTCTGATGCTGATGCTTGGACATTATCCCTGCTTCTAACACATCAACTTCAAGAACTAAGTGCTCACTTGCTGCCTAACATATCCCACCTGTTGACATGTTGCCATTGTAACCTTGGCCGGATTAAGCCCATGAGGGGCCCGGGGAACTTAAGACAAGGGACCCTTCCTCTTCTTGTCAGGATCACCTCCCTGACATTGCCCACTGTTTGCCTTTTCCCCTGCACATCTATGAAGTTTTAGGACATCTCCATCCCCCGCTGCCAACAGCAGCTCTTCTAGTAGCAGCATGGCAACTGGTGCTGGCAGCGGATGCTGTAGACTAACAGAAACGTCAACTGACAGTAGCAGGGCCAACAACAGAAATCTTTGGGCCGTGTACACTAATTTTTCTTGGGGGCTACCCATCCCTTCCCGCTAGGTACAGGCCACTCTTCATATAGGCAATCATATGGCCCTGAAGATGCCTTTTATGTCATCATTATACAACCGAGGTGATACGTGTTGTTGTTTTTTTTAGAATTTGTGTACTAATGAAGATATTGTGCCCCAGCCATTTCATACTAATTGTGAAATTTGTGGAAAATATCCAGCCCCTTCCCCATTGTGTCTCTCCTACAGTCTCTTCCCACAATGTCTCATCCCGCACGTATCTCCATAACCTCAGCTCCCCCGTGTCTTTTCAGCAACGTCAGCTTGCCCCCACTCCCTCCTGTGCCTTTCCAGAGCCCCCTGACTCTCTCTAGAAGTCTCAAATAGCCCCCCCCTTTGTATCTCCTTGTTTGTGATGTTATTTGCCAGTTGACTATGAGTAGTCAGTGATATAGTAGTGTGGTACAATGAATATGTTGGCCCCTAGTGAGTGTAATGTAGTCAAGAATTACAGAGACCCAAATAAGTATAAAATATTTTATTTAAATATATGAAAGTCACAGTGCTCTCTGAGGATAGATTTATGTGGGTAGGATAAAACTAGGTAGGATAAAACTGTGTCTCTTTATAGTCTCAGCTCTTCCCACCTATGTTTCTCTATAGTGTCAGCTAATCCCCTGAGTCTCTCCATAGTCTCAGGCCTCCCCCCTGTGTCTCTCTATAATGTCAGCTCACTCCATATGTCTCTCCATAATCTCAGCCCTCCCCCCCACCCCATGTCTCTTACTTACTTACCTGGATCTTATTTTTACTCCTCTCCTCATAGCTGCAGCAGGCTCCTCACTGACAGTCTTTTTTCAGCGTGCTGACATCATGATGTCACGCGCACAGTGCAGAGTTGAAAAAGTAAAAAAAAAACTTTATTGTGCTGGGTGACGTGATCCCTGCCCTCTATGCCTGCTCCCTGCTGATTACTGCTGCAGTGCAGGTGGACCCGGTCATAATTACCTCACTGTCCCTGTCATGGGAGGGGGGAAGGGTTGCAGCAGCCACAGCTGGGTCGGAGCAGCTTTGGCACGGGGGCCCCCTGAGAGAGAGAGGCCTGGGCATACTCTCAAGCTGTGCCCACCCTTAATCCGTTTCTGACTGTGATTTATGTATTCATTATTCACTTCTCCTGTCATTGGTTTTAATGTTATAGCTGATCAGTGTCATGTCTACTGAGGGAAATTCCCCTGTGTGCGTGTGCCTGGAGGAGTCAGAAGCACCACAAGTGGTTAAGTGAATCAGGGATGTTTTATTCACACACAGGGTACAGTGCAGAAACGTAAACAGGCTGCAGAAACTCAGTATCACAAAGTCAATAACAATATAGTCTAGGAGACAAGACCTGGAATGAATGAGTTCAATTGTGGAAAGTCCAGAAACAGGTTGTGCAATTTCCAGTTAGCACTGGAGTTCGATGATGAAGTAAATCAAACAGGTTTTCCAGATAACTATGGAGCTGAATGCAGGTAATCAGGAAAGCCCTGGAGGCCAGGCAGCAGACTTTGAACTGGAATCTGAACCAGATAACTCAGGACTGGAATCTGCAGCAGCGAGCTCAGGACTGGAACCGGTCAAGGGAGACTCAGGACAGGCATACAGAACTAGGACTCACTAGAGGGAACTCAGAGCTGGAATGAGCCACAGGAGACTTAGAATTGATACCAGCTGCAGAACACTCTGAAGAATCTGCAAAAGAGCCACTACTATCGGAACCACAGCGGGATGCACCAGATAATGCACTGACCGGAGCCAGGGACCACAGTAGTATGTGTTTGGCTATTGCTGAGTAGAAGGATCTGTGGAGCTCATTCAGACCCTCTCACTAGAATGCGTTTGCTCGTAGTTGGCCGATTATCTCATTCTGCGCATGCGTACGCATCTCAGTGCGCTTGCGCTAACCAGTGCGAGAGATCGGGAAGTGTTCGCTCATTGCGCATAGACTGCCCAGCAGAGTGAGTGACAGGAGAAGCCGTTTGTGGGTGGTGATAGGGGCTGGGTGCTAGAAACGGGGGAGTGGAGGTGCGAACGCAGGTGTGCCTGAGTGTCTCAACGCCGTTTCAGAGGCATGCATAATTAAGAGGCAGCGTCATTGTACATGTCACCTGGCTTGTTTTAACACTGAAGTACTCGCGGTGCTTGTGGCAGGATATGGTCAACCTCAAATGCTGCGATCGCATCCGATGGTATCCGATGTACCGATGGTTGCATACACTTCCTGGAGATGACGTGCTCTAGTGGGCGTCTGAAGACAGGCTGGTGGGCATCTACATACCCAAAGCGATTGCACGCCAAGAGTTTCTGGATGTGCTTATGCCTTGCCGTGTGATCGCCGGTCATGCAATCACTTAGCTGAATTTGCAAACACAGGGTGCGGGCGTACGCATCTAGCGAGCGGGTCTGAATGAGCTCCTGTGTCCAGAATCAGAGGCACCTCGGAGATGTTGATGTAAGATATTGCAGGCAGAATCAGAAGCACTTTGTAATACTAACTGGATACATTGTAGACCGGAACAGAGGCACTTTGCAATGTTGACTGGAAATACTGTAGACATGAGCAGGTGTAAATATGAGCAGCAGAATGCACAAGTCCATGCACGTTAATCAGAAGTTCAATATGAGCAACAGAATGCACAAGGTCATGCAGGTAGAACAGGAGTCTGTAACAACAACAACAGAATGTATGTGGAATCACAATAGATGCGTTCAAACCTGCAGGCTGTAATAACAGAAGGCACTTGGCAAGGCAGATCTCAGAAGACTTGTAATAGCAGCTATAGCCAGGAGGCAGAGTATTGCTCTAGGAGTCTGACACTGTGATTGTGACTCAATGATTTGGCCTAGATGGGAATGACAAGCAAATTTGAGTCAGGCAACCAAAGGTGCAGCCCAAGCCCACAGCTGCTAAATCAGCTAATCAAGACAGGCTTGCAGAGTCACAGATCCTGTGACTAGGCAGGCTAAAAAATATACAAGAGCTGGAGAGAAAGAGAGAGAGAGAGAGAGAGAGAGAGAGATATCAGCACCACTGTAGAACAATGGTACTGCAACGGATTGTGACAGTTGTCAAGGGGAATTATATATATATATATATATATATATATATATATGCCCCAGGTTTTTAGCTTCTGTCTGGTAGACAGAAGCTACAATAGTTAGCAGCCTAGATTGCCAGACCACCTGTGAGAGGCTAATAAAGGATGTCAGTCTCTCACTGCCTGAGCAACAGGTCAGAGTCCTGTTGAGAGACACTGTGATCACTGAATGTAAGTGCTGTGCTAAAAACTGTTTTGTGAGAGGGATGTCAGATCCTTTCACTCTGGCACCCTTACCCTGATCTTGCCACAATAGATATTGTGACAGGGACAGTATGCTTTCACATGAAGTTAATGTGGAGCAGCAGGTTGGTGCAGAGATGGAGCAATAAACAGCATGGTAAGGAGATCCAGTCCAGGTTTTCCTGGGATTCCTTGTAAGCCACAAGCAAGGCTAATTAGCAGCACCTGTTATCTGTCTTTTTTATGTGAGTGCAAATCCACAATGATCCAGGTGGTGAACTAGTCACCCAGGTTATAGACCTGTGGGTGACTAGTGTTAGAGATCCTTGACCTGAGGGTCCACTAAAAGAAATGTGTTGCTGTATGGAAGATTCTGTGTACCTGCTGTAACATCTTGCCTGAACACTGCACTGACCTGTATATCTGCCTGTGGTGAGAAAATAAACTTCTGTTGGATTTTACTCTGGTCTATGTGATTCTTGTCACATTTGGTGCCTGAACAGGGACCTTGCTGGATACTACTACGCAGCAAGAGCCTGGATAAGCAGACTGGATCCACTTAGCCGCAGTGCATGCAGGACACTACCCATTGCGCAGCGATTTGGTGAGTCTGAGTTGCATTACTAGCAGCTGGGTTGTTGAGTGTTGTATGCCAGCCATAAAAATGGCAGTTGTTCACAGTGATAATCTGTCCATGTGTATATACAAATTGTGCACAATATAACACTGCTTAATTAATTCCTATGTATGGGTCTGGGAGCCAGGAATGTAGTGCAGTTTTAAGGGAAGCCAGTTGATATAGATTGCTGGGAATTTGCCTTTCATATACAGTTACTACACGCTGAATTACAGGAAATAAGAAAAGTTGGGCAGGAGCGGGAGGTGTTACAAAAGCTTACACCAACAGATGATATTGAGGCATTTTTGTGTACGTTTGAATTCACTGCTGTTTGCTTAAAATGGCTAGAGGAGGAGTGAGCTGCCAGATTAGCTCCCTGTCTAACAGGGGAGATGCAAATAGCATATGTTGATTTATCAGTGTGTGAGGCCAGCTTCTATCCTCATCTGCAAGAGGCTATACTCAGCAGGGCTGGGGTAACTGGCCCCAGGAAAGCCCAGGAGTTTCATGAGTGGTGGTTGAACCCATCTGATCCTCCTAGAGTACAATTGGCAAACTAGCCAGACTGAGTAAAGCCTGGTTGAGGGCGGGTAAAAATTCTGCACAGCATGTGGTGGAAATGGTTGCGCTAGACCATGCTATATAGGCATTAGACCGAGTTGTACAACAATGGGTTCTACAAGCTAACCCCCAAACATTTCAGGAGTTAGTGGTGGTAATTGAGTGGTACCTGACTCTTGGGAAATTGAATAAAGCCAAGTGGGGGTTACAGCCAGTACCCAAGCCTAGAACCTAGGTCTCTTGCTTGCCCACCTCTGGCTGTGTGTTTTGGTTGCGGTGAGCCCGGTCATGTGCGCCGGGACTGCCCAAAGCAGGGCGAGCCGATGGACTGCAGTTCGTGAAAAACAACTCGACTGGTGCTCAGCATGGTTGCTGGAAGAATTTCCCTGGCAGAGACTACCTTGTTTCATTTTGATGGTGCAAGTGTAAGGCCAGGGTATCTGGGCTTTAGTGGATACTGGCAGTGAATTAACTATCATCTCTGCTAACCTGCTTCCACCCGGGGCTGATCAGGTGCTACCCTCGGTAAAGGTTATATGTGTACATGGGGATGTAGAAGAATGCCCCCTAGTGCACCTCCCAGTAGTGATAAAAGGCCAATCTCTGAAGGTGGTAGCCGCAGTAGCCACCAGACCACCCTACCCACTGATCCTAGGTTGGGATTTTCCGTTACTACAAGATGTGGTTACTTGGCATGATGACAGCAGATGGACCATGTCAGAGGTGTCCCAAGAGCCAAGCTCTACGGTATCCCAAAGTTTGGTGGCTGTAATACCCTCCTTGGCCAGTGAGCAGCAGAAGGGGAGTGAGACCAAGGCACAGTGGATTCCCATCAGCAAGGAAGTGTCTTTACAGGACTTTGGCCAAGACCAACAGTATGATGGGAACTTGATAAACGCATTTGATAATGTTGTAGAAGTAACTGTAAAGAAATTACAGCTTTACTAACAGAAGGTGTACCATATTTGCATTGAAAAATTATTTGTTATATTGGTGTTGAGGGCGGCTCATACACACCTGTGGGGTGGCCATTTAGGGGAGGAGAAAACTCTCCAGCGTATTCTGTTAAATTTCTTTTGGCCTGGTATTCATACAGCAGTAAAAAAATATTGTCAGTAATGTCCAGTGTGTCAGAAGACAGTGCCCTGACCAGGGTTTTGGGTACCTTTGGTTCCCCTCCCTATCATTTCTGTACCTTTTGAGAGAGTTGGTATGGATCTGATAGGGCAGGTGGAAAAATCTGCTTGTAGGCATCAATACATATTAGTGGTAGTAGATTATGCCACAAGGTACCCAGAGGCCATACTGCTGCGTAATATGAAATCTAGCACTATTGCCCAGGAGTTATTGATGCTATATACCCATCTAGGAATACCAAAAGAGGTCCTGACGGATCAAGGTACCACTTTTGTATCTAAATGAATGAAAGATTTGTGCCGACTATTAAGGGTAGACAGGATTACCACCTCAGTTTATCACCTGCAAATGGATGGCCTAGTAAAATGCTTTAACCAGACCCTTAAATAGATGATAAAGAGGGCGGTGTCACAAGAAAAGCGAGATTGGGATATACTCCTTCCTTATTTGATGTTTGCAGTTTGAGAGGTGCCCCAATCCTCCATGGGGTTCAGTCCCTTCGAACTCCTCTATGGGAGGCACCCTAGAGGGATTTTAGATGTGTTAAAGGAAGGGTGGGAGAAACAGTCATGCCAAGATCCTAATATCGTTCAGATTGTGTTTCAATTGTATGGCCGGTTAAGGCAGATTGCACCACTGCTGAATGAACATATGGACAGAGCTCAGCAGCATCAGAAATGCAATTACCACAGTCGACTGATCTTTCAAACCAGGAGACAAGGTACTAGTGCTTATGCCTACTACTTAAAGCAAATTGTATGCTCAATGGCGAGGCCCTTATGAGATCATAGAGGTGGTGGGACCTGTAAACTACAGAGTATGACAGGAGGGTAGAAGGAAGGAGGCACACATTTACCATGTAAATCTATTACAACCCTGGAAAGAAAGTGCCAGTCAGCCCTCTTTAGTGGCAAAGAAAACCCCAGACTGTCAGCTGCCCATTGAGGTTGTAGCCAAAAAGGAAGTAGAGAGCTTAGTAGCACGAAATCAAGATGCATTCTCTGCTATTCCGGGAAAGACCCAAATCATACAGCATGATATTGTTACACCTGCCGGGGTGATAATAAAGCAGAGACCCTATTACATACCTGAGGCAAAATGGGCAGCAGTAAAATGAGAGGTGGAGGAGATGCTGCACTTAGGGTTCATAGAGGAATCAAACAGTGGATGGAACAACACCATTGTCTTCGTGCCTAAGCCTTCAGGGTCTTTAAGATTCTGCAATGACTATATAAATTTTCTAATATTGATTCCCACCCTATGCCCCGGTTGACGAGCTGGTGGAGAATTTAGCAAAAAGCCAGTTTCTCACCACTTTTGATTTGATAAAAGGGTATTGGCAGATTCCTTTGTCTGAAGCTGCTAAAGCAAAAACTGCCTTTTCTACCCCAGAGGCCTTGTTCCAGTACAAAATGCTGCCTTTTGGTTTGCATGGAGCACAAGGAACTTTCCAGAGGGCTATGAATAAGCGGCCCCACAGGGAGTATGCAGCTGCATATTTAGACGACATTGTCATCTTTAGCTCTGACTGGGAGTCACACCTTCCAAGGGTAGAGGCAGTGTTACAGTCTTTAAGGGCACATGGGTTTAACGCTAACCCTGAGAAATGTGCCATTGGAATGGTGGAGGCAAAATACTTGTGATATGTCATAGGCAGGTTAAACAGCCTAGTAAAGTGGAAGCACTCCTTCCTTGGCCTAAACCCAAATGTAAATCACACTCAGAACATTCCTTGGTCTGGTCGGGTACTACCACAGATTCATACATGATTTTACCACTAGGGCGGCTCCGCTGACTGAGTGCCTTAAGAAACAATCCCCAGACCAGATTATGTGGTCTAGACCAGCAGAGACTGCTTGGCAGGATTTAAGATGAGCCTTGTGTGAAGAGTCTGTTTTGCAAGCTCCTGACTTTAAGAAGCAGTTTGTGTTGCAGACTGATGCCTCAGGGACAGGCTTAGGAGCAGTCCTATCCCAGGAGGTAGATAGAGAGGAGAAACCTATTCTCTATCTTAGCTGGAAATTGCTGCCCAGAGAATGCAAATACTCAACTGTGGAACAGGAGTGCTTGGCGATTAAGTGGACAGTAGAGTCGCTAAAATATTATCTGTTGGGGCGAGAATTCTGGCCAATCACAGATCATGTTCCCTTATAGTGGATCCACACAACCAAAGAGGTAAATGCCCGGGTTAGCCACTGGTTTTTGGCTTTACAGTCATCAAATTTGAGGTACAGCATCGACCAGGGAAACTCCACCTCAATGCTGGTGCCCTTTTCAGAAGGTCTGTGGCTTCCAAACCTCCGAGCAACTGTATGGTGAAGCTAGGGGAGGAAGAGGGGGTGCAAGGCGAGCTCTGGAAAGTGGTAGAGGATTTTGTTCCTGGATGGATGATACAAATAGAGGTGGGCAAGGCATAGAGCTCGTCTGAGAAAGTTTTAGCTTCACCAGGGTGAAGCTAAAAGGGACAGCATGTTTTCAAATGAAGTTAATGTGGAGCAGCAGGTTGGTGCAGAGATGGAGCAATAAACAGCATGGTAAGGAGATCCAGTCCAGGTTTTCTTCCTTGTAAGCCACAAGCTAGGCTAATTAGCAGCACCTGTTATCTGTCTTTAAAGTTGTCTCAGGTTATAGGCGTGGGGGTGACCAGTGTTAGAGACCCTGGACCCGAGGGTCCACTAAATGAACTGTGTTACTGTATAGAAGATTCTGTGTACCTGCTGTAACATCTTACCTGTGAACCCTGGACTGACCTGTATATCTGCCTGTGGTGAGAAAATAAACTTCTGCTGGATTTTATTCCGGTCTATGTGATTCTTGTCACAATATGTATACTGGATGTGTATGTGGGACTATATATATTGTCACAATATGTATACTGTATTTGTATGTGGGAGTATATATATATATATATATATATATATACATACACATGTGTGTGTATAATATAGGGGTGTGCACCGGCCACTTTTCGTGTTTTGTATTTTGGTTTTGGATCTGGATCTTTCTTCGTGTTTTGGATCTGGATTGGTTTTGCCAAAACCACCCTTCCGTGTTTTGGGTTCTGGGTTTTGTGTTTTGGATCTGTATTTTTTTGAAAAAAGCATAAAAACAGCTAAAATCAAAGAATTTGTGGGTTTTTATGCTCCTATGCAATTATTAACCTCAATGACCTTCATTTCCACTCATTTCCAGTCTATTCTGAACACCTCACAATAGTGTTTTTATGGCCAAAAGGTTGCACCGAGGTAGCTGGATGACTATGCTAAGCGACAAATGTGGGTGGCACAAACACGTGGCCCATCTAGGAGTGACACTGCAGTGGCAGACATGATGGCAGTTTGAAACACTAGGCCTCAAACAGTACATACTGCAAAGAAAAAAAAGAGGTGCAAGATGGAATTGTCCTTGGGCCCTCCCACCCACCCTTATGGTTGAATAAATAGGACATGCACACTTTAACAAACCAATCATTTCAGCACCAGGGTCTGCCACATGACTGTGGCTGAAATGGTTCGTTTGGGCCCCCACAAAACAAGGTGGCAATTAATGTGTCCCTGCACAAACTGGCTCTACGGAGGCAAGATGTCGTCCTCATCCTCCTCATCCACCGATTCCTTGGATAAAACAGGAAAAAGGGATTTAGGTGTCCCTGGACTGCTTACGGTCTTACCCAAAGTTTCTGAAATTGACAGTAACTTTTTATGAATGCGCTGCAGTTGTCGTATAAGGGAGGATGTTCCTAGGTGGTTAACGTCCCTACCCCTACTTACAGTATTTCACCTTTACATATGGTACATATGGCAAGACAGTTGTTGTCCGGATTTGGATAGAAATATTGCCAGACCAAAGAGGTGGAATGTTTGGTCTTCTGCCCAGGCATGACCGTGATGGGCTTTTTCATCCCACGTACAACAACTGTCTCCCCCGGAGCCTGATTTAAACAAACCACATCACCATCAGAATCCTCCTCGCCAACTTCCTCCTCAGCGCCAGCTACACCAGTATCCTCATCCTGTTGTACTTCAACAGTGACATCTTCAATTTGTATATCAGCAAGTGGACTGTGGCTGCTCCTTTCAGCACTTGCACGGGGCGTGCATATGGTGGAAAGAGCCACCTCTTCCCGTCCAGTGCTGGGAAGGTCAGGCATCGCAACCGCCACCACACTTGGACTCTCCTTGGGGATTTGTGATATCTTCTTAGAATGCAGAGTTTTTCGCTGTGCTTTTGCCAGCTTAACTCATTTGATTTTTTTAGCAGGAGGAGGGCTTCCATGATCATGTGAAGCTGAACCACTAGTCATGAACATAGGGAAAGAGCTTAGCCGTTCCTTGCCACTCCGTGTCGTAAATAGCATATTGGCAAGTTTATGTTTCTCTTCAGATGATTTAAATGTTTTTTTTAAGGTCATTTTCCTGAACTTTGTCATTTGGGATTGCATGTGCCCTCTACTATGACATTGGCCTTGGCAGACGACGTTGATGGCATGTTATCGTCTATGTCATGACTAGTGGCAGCAGCTTCAGCACTAGGATGAAGTGGTTCTTGATTTTTCCCTATTTTATTTTTATCGGAGAAAGTTTGGTCCTCCATTTATGTTATATTGATATATACGTGCGGCTAAGGCGCACACAAACACAGAAAATAATTTTTTATTTTTGTTGGAGACTAGTGCACTTTGTGGGTTACACCACCCTTTAAGAAATGAGCCAGCCGGCCCTTTACTTATGGGACACAGGCGCACGCTTGGCGCTGCTCCTTTGTTGATGCACGTGCAGCCACAGTGCACACAATTCACAAACACAGAAAATATTTTTTTATTTTGTTTGGAGAGTACTTTGGGGGTTACAGCACCCTTTAACAGATAAGCCAGCCGGCCTTTTACTTATGGGACACAGGCGCACGCTTGGCGCTGCTCCTTTGTTGATGCACGTGCAGCCACAGTGCACACAATTCACAAACACAGAAAATATTTTTTTATTTTGTTTGGAGTGTACTTTGGGGGTTACAGCACCCTTTAACGGACAAGCCAGCTGGCCTTTTACTTATGGGACACAGGCAAACGCTTGGCGCTGCTCCTTTGTTGATGCACGTGCAGCCACAGTGCACACAATTCACAAACACAGAAAATATATATTTTTTTGTTTGGAGTGCACTTTGGGGGTTACAGCACCCTTTAACGGTCAAGCCAGCCGACCCTTTACTTATGACACAGGCGCACGCTTGGCACTACTTTGTTGATGCACGTGCGGCTACTGTGCACACAATTCACAAACACAGAAAAAATATATATTTTTTTAGCACTTGGGGGGAGCACCCCTGATGGACAGAGCACCCCCTGGACAACACTACAGCACCCCTTTAGGACTGGGACACTGCACAGGACTTTGGAGTGGACACAGCCCCTATGGACAACTGTCTGATCAACACAGTCCAGCCAGCCCCTATGGACTTTGGAGGAGTGGACACAGCCCCTATGGACAACAGCAGCACAGTGCAGCACAGCACAGCACTACACTGCACTACACTACACAGCCCAGGCAGCCCTAACTCCCACCCTCCCTCTTCCCTGTCCACAGCCGAGTGAGAAAATGGCGCCGTCGCGGGTACCTTATATAGGATCCAAAACCCGCGAGACCCGGAAGGAGGGATGATGACGTTTTGCCTTGATTTCAGATCCGAGTCAGGTGGGAAAAGTCGAGCCTGACTCGGATCGGGAGGGCTCGGAGGGGTTCGGATTTCAGAAATGGTTATTTAGACTATCACAGCTGCCATCATAATAGATGGAAGAAAAATTTACATTTTTCACAGCTAGTAAGGTTGAGATGCATTTGTAGTTCCCTCATTAAATTTAAACTTGATGAAGTCTACAGGCAGATATTTTTAGAAAAGAGGTATCCTAATGCTTTAATTAATGTTGCCATTTAAAAAGTCAGGACTTTAGAAAGAAAAAGTTAAATCAATTATAAGAAATAATACGAGAATAGTGAACAAGGATACAGAAAATACTAAGGGCCAAATGTAATAGGTAGTCTGTTTTAGTAACAGTACAAACTCGCACTTTCTTGCACTTTTAGAAAGTGCGAGTTTGTACTGAAACTCGCAAATTCAATAGCCTGCGAACTTTTCAGCTCGAGGCTACTGCATTTGCGAGTTTAGGACTATGTAAACTGACACCTTTTAATGCGAGTAGCATTAAAAGGTGCGAGTTTTAGAGAAGCCATCACAGATCTGTGAGATCCGTGATGGCTTCTGTGTGTGTGTAAAAAAAAATAAAAAAATGTGCACCCCCTCCCCAAAAGCATAACCAGCCCCGGGCTTTATAAAGCCTGTTCTGGTTCTAAAAATACAGGGGCCAAAATGCGTAGGGGGCCCCTGTATATTAAGAATCAGCACTGGGCTTTGTTGAGCTGGTCCTGGTTCTGGAAAATCAGGGGACAAAACGAGTAGGGGTCCCCTGAAAATTCCAGAACCAGCAGTGAACTCTGTCTAGCGGGGGAATAATGCCACAGCCAGGGAAAACCTTTCACCGGTTTCCCCGGCCAAAGCATTACCCCTGACCGCTAGTCAGTCCAGGCCGGGGATCCCTGGGGAGTTGGGTACCCCCCCAATAAAGGGGTACCCCTCTCCAGGGCACCCCAGGCCTAGACTGATTGGCCATGGCTATCCCCGGCACCCTAGGGCGGTGGGTGCCGGGTTGATAGTGTAAAGTGTAATATTCAGTTTTCAATATTGTCTTTATTTGTAGAACCACAAGTACCAGCAAGCCTCCCCTGCATGCTGGTATTTGGAGAACCACAAATACCAGCATGCGGGGCATTACGGGCCCGCTGGCACTTGTAGTTCCACAACTAAAGACATACGTAAATAAACAAACATACACCGTGAAAGTATAATTTTAATAAAACATACATGCACACTGACTTTCTTTATTGTTTTGTGTGTGTGTGTGTGTATATATGTATATGTGTGTGTGTATATATATTAGGGGTGTGCACCGGCCACTTTTCGTGTTTTGTGTTTTGGTTTTGGATCTGGATCTTTCTTCGTGTTTTGGATCTGGATTGGTTTTGCCAAAACCACCCTTGCGTGTTTTGGGTTCTGGGTTTTGTGTTTTGGATCTGTATTTTTTTGAAAAAAAGCATAAAAACAGCTAAAATCACAGAATTTGTAGGTTTTTCTGCTCCTATGCTATTATTAACCTCAATAACCTTAATTTCCACTCATTTCCAGTCTATTCTGAATACCTCACACCTCACAATAGTGTTTTTATGTCCAAAAGGTTGCACCGAGGTAGCTGGATGACTATGCTAAGCGACACAAGTGGGCGGCACAAACACGTGACCCATCTAGGCGTGAAACTGCAGTGGCAGACAGGATGGCATTGAAAAACTAGGCCCCAAACTGTACATAATGCAAAGAAAAAAAAGAGGTGCAAGATGGAATTGTCCTTGGGCCCTCCCACCCACCCTTATGTTGTATAAACAGGACATGCACACTTTAACAAACCAATCATTTCAGCGCCAGGGTCTGCCACACAACTGTGGCTGAAATGATTGGTTCGTTTGGGCCCCCACAAAACAAGCTGGCAATTTATCTGTCCCTGCACAAACTGGCTCTACGGAGGCAAGATGTCATCCTCATCCTCCTCATCCACCGATTCCTCACCCTCTTCAGTGTGTACATCCTCATCCTCACAGAGTATTAATTCGTCCCTGCTGGAACCACAGGTCCCTCTGTACGTTCTGGAGGCTGGTCTCCCTGGAAGAGTTGATAATTCATTTTATGAACATCATCTTCTCCACATTTTGTGGAAGCAACCTCCTACGCCTTTCGCTGACAAGGTTCCCGGCTGCACTAAACACTCTTTCGGAGTACACACTGGAGGGGGGGCAACTCAGGTAAAATAGAGCCAGTTTGTACAGGGACCTCCAAATTGCTTCTTTTTCCTGCCAGTACAGGTACGGACTGTCTGACATGCCTACTTGGATGCTGTCACCGATGTAATCCTTTAACAGACAGACGCACGCTTGTCGCTGCTGCTTTGAGGATTCAAGTGCGGCTACAGCCCACACAATTCACAAAGACAGAAAAAAAAAAGAATATTTTTATTGTTTGTGGAGCACACTTTGAGGGTTACACCACCCTTTAACAGACAGACGCACGCTTGTCGCTGCTGCTTTGAGGATGCAAGTGCGGCTACAGCCCACACAATTCACAAAGACAGAAAAAAGAAGAAGAATATTTTAATTGTTTGTGTAGAACACTTTGAGGTGTCACCACCCTTTAACAGACAGACGCACGCTTGTCGCTGCTGCTTTAAGGATGCAGGTGCGGCTACAGCCCACACATTTCACAAAGACCAAAAAAAAAAGAACAATATTTTAATTGTTTGTGTAGAACACTTTGAGGTGTCACCACCCTTTAACAGACAGACGCACGCTTGTCGCTGCTGCTTTAAGGATGCAGGTGCGGCTACAGCCCACACAATTCACATAGACAGAAAAAAAAAGAACAATATTTTAATTGTTTGTGTAGCACACTTTGAGGGTGTCACCACCCTTTAACAGACAGACGCACGCTTGTCGCTGCTGCTTTGAGGATGCAAGTGTGGCTACATCGCACACAAGTCACAAACACATTAAAAAAATAGTTTTTTATTTTTTGGAACACTTTGAGAGTTACACCACCCTTTAACAGACAGAGGCACGCTTGTCGCTGCTGCTTTAAGGATGCAGGTGCGGCTACAGCCCACACATATCACAAAGACCGAAAAAAAAAGAACAATATTTTAATTGTTTGTGTAGAACACTTTGAGGGTGTCACCACCCTTTAACAGACAGACGCACGCTTGTCGCTGCTGCTTTAAGGATGCAGGTGCGGCTACAGCCCACACAATTCACATAGACAGAAAAAAGAAGAATATTTTTATTGTTTGTGTAGCACACTTTGAGGGTGTCACCACCCTTTAACAGACAGACGCACGCTTGTCGCTGCTGCTTTAAGGATGCAGGTGCGGCTACATCGCACACAAGTCACAAACACATTAAAAAAATAGTTTTTTATTTTTTGGAGCACTTTGAGAGTTACACCACCCTTTAACAGACAGACGCACGCTTGTCGCTGCTGCTTTAAGGATGCAGGTGCGGCTACAGCCCACACATTTCACAAAGACCGAAAAAAAAAGAACAATATTTTAATTGTTTGTGTAGAACACTTTGAGGGTGTCACCACCCTTTAACAGACAGACGCACGCTTGTCGCTGCTGCTTTAAGGATGCAGGTGCGGCTACAGCCCACACATTTCACAAAGACCGAAAAAAAAAGAACAATATTTTAATTGTTTGTGTAGAACACTTTGAGGGTGTCACCACCCTTTAACAGACAGACACACGCTTGTCGCTGCTGCTTTAAGGATGCAGGTGCGGCTACAGCCCACACATTTCACAAAGACCAAAAAAAAAAGAACAATATTTTAATTGTTTGTGTAGCACACTTTGAGGATGTCACCACCCTTTAACAGACAGACGCACGCTTGTCGCTGCTGCTTTAAGGATGCAGGTGCGGCTACAGCCCACACAATTCACAAAGACAGAAAAAAAAAGAACAATATTTTAATTGTTTGTGTAGCACACTTTGAGGGTGTCACCACCCTTTAACAGACAGACGCACGCTTGTCGCTGCTGCTTTAAGGATGCAGGTGCGGCTACAGCCCACACATTTCACAAAGACCAAAAAAAAAAGAACAATATTTTAATTGTTTGTGTAGCACACTTTGAGGGTGTCACCACCCTTTAACAGACAGACGCACGCTTGTCGCTGCTGCTTTAAGGATGCAGGTGCGGCTACAGCCCACACAATTCACAAAGACAGAAAAAAAAAGAACAATATTTTAATTGTTTGTGTAGCACACTTTGAGGGTGTCACCACCCTTTAACAGACAGACGCACACTTGTCGCTGCTGCTTTGAGGATGCAGGTTGAATCTAGACGGGATTTGGAACCGAGGACACACTACCTCCATCAATTGTCTAAATCCCACTGCACTAATGTCGGATACCGGACGCACGTCTAACACCAACATAGCAGTCAAGGCCTCAGTTATACGTTTTGCTTCAGGATGACTGCTGTCGTACTTCATCCTCATCGCTAGGGACTGTTGGAGGGTCAATTGTTTAGTAAAAGTAGTGATGTTCCTACTTCCTCTCTGGGATGATGAACAACTCCCAGCAGCAGCAACAGCACTAGGAGGAAGTGGTTCTTGATCTTTCCCTATTTTATTTTTATCGGAGAAAGTTTGGTCCTCCATTTATGTTATATTGATATATATACGTGCGGCTAAAGCGCACACAAACACAGAAAATATTATTTTATTTTTGCTGGAGAGTAGTGCACTTTGTGGGTTACACCACCCTTTAAGAAATGAGCCAGCCAGCTCTTTACTTATGGGACACAGGCGCACGCTTGGCGCTGCTCCTTTGTTGATGCACGTGCAGCCACAGTGCACACAATTCACAAACACAGAAAATAATTTTTTTTTGGTTTGGACTGGAGTGTACTTTCGGGGGTTACAGCACCCTTAACGGTCAAGCCAGCCGGCCCTTTACTTATGACACAGGTGCACGCTTGGCACTACTTTGTTGATGCACGTGCGGCTACTGCGCACACAATTCACAAACACAGAAAATAATTTTTTTTTTGGTTTGGACTGGAGTGTACTTTCGGGGGTTACAGCACCCTTAACGGTCAAGCCAGCCGGCCCTTTACTTATGACACAGGCGCACGCTTGGCACTACTTTGTTGATGCACGTGCGGCTACTGCGCACACAATTCACAAACACAGAAAATAATTTTTTTTTTGGTTTGGACTGGAGTGTACTTTCGGGGGTTACAGCACCCTTAACGGTCAAGCCAGCCGGCCCTTTACTTATGACACAGGCGCACGCTTGGCACTACTTTGTTGATGCACGTGCGGCTACTGCGCACACAATTCACAAACACAGAAAATAATTTTTTTTTTGGTTTGGACTGGAGTGTACTTTCGGGGGTTACAGCACCCTTAACGGTCAAGCCAGCCGGCCCTTTACTTATGACACAGGCGCACGCTTGGCACTACTTTGTTGATGCACGTGCGGCTACTGCGCACACAATTCACAAACACAGAAAATAATTTTTTTTTTGGTTTGGACTGGAGTGTACTTTCGGGGGTTACAGCACCCTTAACGGTCAAGCCAGCCGGCCCTTTACTTATGACACAGGCGCACGCTTGGCACTACTTTGTTGATGCACGTGCGGCTACTGCGCACACAATTCACAAACACAGAAAATAATTTTTTTTTTGGTTTGGACTGGAGTGTACTTTCGGGGGTTACAGCACCCTTAACGGTCAAGCCAGCCGGCCCTTTACTTATGACACAGGCGCACGCTTGGCACTACTTTGTTGATGCACGTGCGGCTACTGCGCACACAATTCACAAACACAGAAAATAATTTTTTTTTTGGTTTGGACTGGAGTGTACTTTCGGGGGTTACAGCACCCTTAACGGTCAAGCCAGCCGGCCCTTTACTTATGACACAGGCGCACGCTTGGCACTACTTTGTTGATGCACGTGCGGCTACTGCGCACACAATTCACAAACACAGAAAATAATTTTTTTTTTGGTTTGGACTGGAGTGTACTTTCGGGGGTTACAGCACCCTTAACGGTCAAGCCAGCCGGCCCTTTACTTATGACACAGGCGCACGCTTGGCACTACTTTGTTGATGCACGTGCGGCTACTGCGCACACAATTCACAAACACAGAAAATAATTTTTTTTTTGGTTTGGACTGGAGTGTACTTTCGGGGGTTACAGCACCCTTAATGGTCAAGCCAGCCGGCCCTTTACTTATGACACAGGCGCACGCTTGGCACTACTTTGTTGATGCACGTGCGGCTACTGCGCACACAATTCACAAACACAGAAAATATATTATTTTTTTAGCACTTGGGGGGAGCACCCCTGATGGACAGAGCACCCCCTGGACAACACTGCAGCACTCCTTTAGGACTGGGACACTGCACAGGACTTTGGAGTGGACACAGCCCCTATGGAGAACTGACTGCACAACACAGTCCAGCCAGCCCCTATGGACTTTGAAGTAGTGGACACAGCCCCTATTAACAACAGCAGCACAGCACAACACAGCCAGCCCCTATGGACTTTGAAGTAGTGGACAACAGCAGCACTACACTACACTACACTACACAGCCCTAACTCCCACCCTCCCTCTTCACTGTCCACAGCCGAGTGAGAAAATGGCGCCGACGTGGGTACCTTATATAGGATCCAAAACCCGCGAGACTCGGAAGGCGGGATGATGACGTTTTGCCTCGATTTCAGATCCGAGTCAGGCGGGAAAAGTCGAGCCTGATTCGGATCGGACTCGGATCGGGGGGGCTCGGGGGGGTTCGGATTTCAGAAATCCGAACCCGCTCACCCCTAATATATATATATATATATACTATATCTTTGCTGCAAACTCATTTGTAGAGTAATTTATCATTTTTAGGATTGGAAATTTATTTTTCTAAAAAAAAAAAAAGTTGATTCCACAAAAATATCTTACGGAAATAACAATCTATTTTTCATTGCCTTTTTGAGTAGACAGCACACTGCACCTTTATCATCTTTGGCAAGAGGTTGCGGCACCTGGGGAAAAAAAAATATTTCAATCACATTTGCATATATATACCTGTTTTGAAACAAAGTTAAAACTAGGAATGCAACCATAACTAAATCCCAGTGCATATAAGAACATTATATTTAGATTACATTTTTAGTATATAAATAGTTTGGATATGGATTACTCTAGCATTTTATGATTGTGAGTACAAGCAGTTTTATTGTTTTTATTATAACCTCCTACTTATGTAGGATGTAACACATAGGCTTTCTTTCTTATTATTCTTTAACCCTCACTGTAAATCTCCCACTAGTGTGATGCCATGGGGCAGATCTGCTGGGTTGACCTGAGGGGTCCCGTGCCCTGTATTTGTTCCATAGGAGTGTTAGGGACCTGCCTGATAGAGGTGGTGGGCAGGCCCATAATTATGGCTATTATTATGCTAAGAACCTCTTGGATGCAATTTAGCAGTATTATTATTAGGTTCAGCATAGTTAGAGTGTGCACTTGCATCTGACACTTTTTTTGCTTGCAGCACTACAAGTCTCAGCAAGTAGCACCTCACATTGTGCTTAGGGTGTGCAATCTGGGGTCCCTGCCCCTATTTATTCTGGGTACACACTTATTGATATATCGCCCATTCCATGATAAGAAAAAATTGAGACAATATGTCTGAACAACGTTGTTCAGACATATCGCATCTGTCCTGCAGCACAGCTGATGGCAATATATCTTGCAGATATACCGGCACATCTGGCTGGGTGTACGGGCGATCCGTATATTTGTCGCAGGGTCCCGCTGGTGAATGACATCTCAACTGGGTGGGCAATCGTTAGGTAGATTGGTGAGTCGACCTGTCTGCCAGGTGTGTACCCACCTTTAGACATCACTGGCCTGCCTCCAACACTCAGCAAGTTACTAATTGCTGGATTTCTCATTAGAAACCTTAACAGAAAGCAGCTGGGTTCAGCCTTAGGCTAGAGATGACATAACACCTTTCTAGATGTTATTAATTATATCCAGCACTGATGACTCATGCAGGGAATTTCCCATTAGCCTACCACTATATACTGTAAACATACTTAATGCATTTCTATAGTGCCTGATTATCAGTTTTGTTTCCATACAGGCTCCTGCTTCAGTACTATACTCCACTATACTTTGCTTCCAGTGTTGTTTCAACTACTGGGGCCAAATGTAGTAGGGTGAGAGTTTACAAAATGTGTGAGAAAACGCGCACATTTTTAAACTCATCCAATGTAATAAAGTCACAGAACATGCAAACTTGCATGTTTATCAGGCTCAAAAGACTATCAAGATTTAAACTCTCATCCAGGTGTTTAGTGTTTTAAAAATACAACACGATCAATGTATAAGTGTAAGAGTTTTACTGATAAACTCTCACATTTCTAAACTCTCACCCTATTACATTTGGCCCCTGGTGTTCATACTACTCAACAGCAGCACATCTATACCCGCTTTTGCATCTGCTGAGTTTCCAGGCAGAGTCCTCATACCAGCTAAGTACATTCACAGTGGGAACCAACTAAACTGGTCTGTGACCTGAGTCCTCACTAAGTAAAGTCCATATCCTTTTGCTGGAAAACCTGGTGAAGTGTGATTGGCATCTTAGGCTTTGCGCCAGTGTATTTGATTAAGCCAACTTCACCTGTTTTGCATTTATGATCTATGTACTGTACACTCACTGTCTGGTTTTGAGCTCCACAGTTATTGCATCTACTCTGTGTATCTCATTGCATGCTACACACTGTTCCCACCGTGTCAATGCATTTGTGTATCTCATTGCACGCTACACGCTGTTCTAACAGAGCCATCACCTTTGTGTATCCCATTGCATGCCATGTGCTGTTCCAACAGTGTCAACATCTCCAAGTACCTTATGGGATGCAGTTAAGATGCTGGTGGTCGGGATGCTGGCGGTCAAAATCCCGGCACCGGAATCCCAACTCGTGGCTAGAATACAGGCTCCAGAATCCCGACATCATTTGAGATGCGGATGCCAGAATCCTGACAGCCAGCATCCTGAACGTAAGTATAGTGGGGTGGGTTAGGGGAGGGAGGGTTAGGTTTAGGCACCATCGGGTGGGTAGGTTTAGGCTGCGGGGGGGATGGTTAGGATTAGGCTGCGGGTGGGGGTGTAGGTTTAGGCACCACTGGGGGAGTTAGGGTTAGGCACCAATGGGGGAGGTTAAGATTTAGGCACCAAGGGGAGAGGGTTTGGTTTAGGCACTAGCGGGGAGGGTTAGGCTGCGGGCAGGTGGGGTTAAGTTTAGGCACCACCAGGGGGGGTTATGGTAGGCACCAAGGGGGGAGGGTTAGATTTAGGCACCAAGGGGAGAGGTTTGGTTTAGGCCCTAGTGGCAAGGGTTAGGGTTAGGCTGCAGAGGGTGGGAGGTTTAGGGTTACGAAGCAGTAAGGGAGGGTTAGGGTTAGGTAGTAAAGGGGGCAGGGTTAGGATACTTAATAAGCCCCTGTTGGGATGCTGAGCATCGAGATAGCTCTGCCGGTCTTCTGACTGCTGGCATCCTGACTGTCGATCTCCTGTATGTATTTCTCTTATTACATGCTATGCGCATTACAAAGAGTGCCAAACACATCTGAACCTCTCATTTCTTGCCACATGCTGTACAAACAGTGCCAATGCATCCGTGTGCCTACCAAAGTCCCACACATTGGAAACATGGCTTGTGCTTCCTGTGTTGATCACCTCATGGTATCTTGTGGCTACACCTCGCGGAGCATCGCAGCTATATCAGCTTTGGTGAGTTCTCCCATAGAAAATTCCAAAGTTTCACAATGCTAATGTTAGACGTGAGTAGTAAGCTGTTTATAGGAGACACATAAAACTCCGGTAAGCAGCATTCCTCTGATATTTCTCCCTTTTCCTCCTTGATAACCTCTATTACTCACTGATATATTTGATACATTTTTATTTGACACATTTCATCTTGTACACAGTGGTCTCCTTGTGTTCTTATTAATATTTTCAAACTGCAGTAACCTATGATAAGCAACTGATGGGGCCAGTGGTGGATTGAGCCAGGAGGGGGTCCGTACGGGCTGCCTCCTGTCTCCGTGGTACCGTGATAGAGTCTACTGTGTCTGCATCAGTCTCTGGGATATGGTGCCCGCTATCCTATTACCAGTGATTTCTGTACTGCGCATGCCCAAATCTCCAGGAAAACTGTGGCTATGCTATTTTCTTGGTGATATTTGGAGGTCCATCGTGGGACTCCGGAGAGGTACAGTAAGTATACTAAAATGGTACAGGGTGTGCACCTATTATAGACATGCCACTGGATCAGGGCTGGACTGGCCATCGGGCACTTCTGGCAAATGCCAGAAGGGCCGATGGCCACAAGGGCTGGTTTGACGTAGCACAGGCTTACCCAGGAGAACAACCTTCCGGGCATCGCCATGCTCTGAAATGCGCGGCCGCGTCATGGCGTAATGAAGTCATGACGCAGTCGCGTCATGACATGGCCGGCGCCAAGCCCCTCCTGGGCAGCGTCCACCCGGGCATGTGGATGTTAGTGAGAAAGCAGGGCTGTCAGCCCGGCAGCCCTGCTTCCTCTGTTGCTATGTGCGGCCACGTCAGGGCCGGATCATAGGCATGCCCCCTGGCTGGCTCCCACCTCCCGGCAGCAGGACCCAAATGATGATCGTGGCTCTTAGGAAGCCCCGCCCCCTTTGATTAACTAATGCCGTGATTCGTGGGTGAGTAGGGGGCGGGGCCTTGTGCCGCGAAGTGCCCGCCCCTATAGAAAGCTGGTATCTGAGGTAAGTGTGCTTCCTAGAGAGCGGGCACACACTCCTTTCCTCTCAATTCTCTCTGTTCCTCACTCCCTCCACTTCTCTCTCTGTCCACTACTCCTGTCCCCCTCCCTTCCCACACCCTCTCTCCTCCTTTATCTCACTCTGAGGAGAATTCAATTAAGAGCAAATACATTCGCCTGGTCGAATCTGTGCGGCAGCTGCAGCACTTTACGGCAGTGGGATTTTGCTCAAAAGTGTTCGCTACCCCATAGGGTAACGAGCACTTTCGGGCATTGGGTTGACCGTGCGAAGAGCGCGAGAAGAGCTGCCGTTGCCGACGTTTAAACGCCATGGCAATGGCAATTCACACCCTTCGCCTGCAATTGAATTCCCTCTCTGTCTCTCTCTCACTTTCTCCTCCCTTTCTTATGGTCCGTACACACGTAGCTATCTACCAGCGATACGATATCGCTGGCAGATCGTTCTGCACCCTCCCTGGTATGCTGGATGATCAGTATTGATCATCCAGCACACCACCAACTTACCGACTACTATAGCGATCTACCATCATCGATCGCTGGTTCCTATAGTAACTTGCTCTAAATCAAGCAAGTTGACCGCCATGAACGCCCGATGAACGATATCGCTATCGTCCATATGTGGCCGCGCATCGCTGGTTGACGGTAAGTTGGTAGGGACCATTTAAAAGAACAATTTTAAAGATTACGGTAACGATATCGTTATCGTTCAAATCGTTCATTTAAATCGCAACTTGTGTACGCACCATTACCCTGTCTCCCTCCCTGACCCTTCCTCCCTCTCTCTCTTCCCCTCCCTGTCTCTCTCTCCCTCACCCCTTTCCCTCTCTTAGAGGTCTATTTGATGTTAATTATCGGGGTCTGAATGGACCCTGATAATTAACATTCTAAAGCTACGTGAGCGTCGGAGCAACTCATCATTGCTCCAGCCGGAGACAGCTGATCCGAAAATCAGCTGTCTCCCCAAAGTGTTTCACTGTTCCTTTCAGAGGAGACAAGTGCGCATATGTGACCTACGGGTCACGCATGCGCACAAGAGTGTATGGGGACAGCGGGCCATTCTGAGAGAGGAAGGTAAACAGGAGATATCTGTGAAATCTACTGCTTTACCTTCTTGATGAATGGCCCAAAAACCTAATTTCTACAATTGCAGGTGAAAATGTTCATTTTCCTCTGCTTTTGTAAAAATTAAGTGACGATGAATAGGCCGCTATGTATCTCACTCCCTATCCATCTCTCTCTATTTCCCTGTCCCTCCTTCTCTCTCTCTCTCCTCTCCCTCACACTCTCTGTCTCTCTCCTTTCCCCCATTCTTCTCCCTGGCAATTTTATTGATGGGGCCCCCACAAGTCTTAATCCGGCCCTTGGCCACGTCATTACTTAGTGACGCGGCCGGGTATAAGATGCACAGCGGGGTCGGGCCCGAGAGTAACCTGGGAGGAATGGCTGGACGACATTTTGACAGCTCCTGTGAGCTGCCAGTAGGATTGCCCGGCGACACCATGCTGAGGACATGGTGGAGTCACTGGAGTGTCACGTGCGGCTGCAGTGGTGTCATGACATGGCTGGCCAATGGATGAAAAGCATGTCAAGGGTGGACGAGAAGCTGACTGGATGGACTGAATGCCATCTTCGGACACCTCATGATCTGCTGACAGACGCCATCTGCAGATGCCACGATATTGCTGTGAGTGGCATAATGTGTTATAAGAAGCATTATTGTGTGTGTCATAATGTATAAGGGGAATTACTGTGTAGCAAAATGTATAAGGGGCACTACCACTGCGTGGCACAATTTATAAGGGGCGCTACTACTGTGTGGCATAAAGTGAATGGGCTCTGGGTGGCATAATGTGAATGGGCTCTACTGTGTGGTGTAGTGTGAATAAGGGACACTACTGTGTGACGTAACATGAAAAAGGGACACTACTGTGTGACGTAATGTGAATAAGGGACACTACCATGTGGTGTAATGTGACTAAGGGACACCACTTTGACATAACGTGACTATTGGGCACTACTGTGTGACGTAACGTGAAAAAGGGACCCTACTGTGTGACGTAAAGTGAAAAAGGTACACTACTGTGTGACTTAATATGAATAAGGGACACTACTGTGCGGTATAATGTAATGAAGGGGCACTACTGTGTGGAGTAATTTCTTTAGATTGTAGGCTCTCACGAGCAGCGCCCTCTTCCCTCATGAGCTTCTCCTTATACTTTCTTTTACTTCTTACTCCTCAAAAGAGCTCTAACAATTGATTGCTAACTCCCTGATGCTTATTTTGAGCACTATGATCGCTAATGCAGCATATACTTGTCCTGTATTGTACTGTAAGTCACTGGTTTCTTGTTCACTTATTTGTTTATGTACTTTGTAAGGCACTGCGGAACACTAACGGCACCATAGAAATAGAGGATAATAATAATATGACTAAGAGTCACTACTGTGTGGCATAATTTTAATTGGGCATACTACTATGTGGTTACGCACCTTCCCAGCAAGACCACACCTGGATTTTTTTGCGTGTGCCTTCGGCACACCCTCTCCCTGGTTCACCTGTGGACAGGCTTGCCTACCCTCTGGATTTGGCCGGGAGCCTCCTGATTTTCGGGTGCCACTCCTGGCCCCCCGGAAAGGCTGGCAAGCCTCCCGATATTCCCCCAACCCTCCCGACCACCCCCCAGAATCAACTAGAAATCCCCACAGCGCGGGGGCCGGTGACACGATTCACGCTGATTCGCGTCATCGTGGCCCCGCCCCCTGCTTCACAGTGCCGAAAATAACGACATTGTGAAGAGGGGGCGGGGCCACGATGATGCGATTGTGTGGCCCCGCCCCCAACGTGTCACATCTGGCCGGACACGCACCCGCTGTTAGCCGACAATCAGCTCCCTCCCGGAAGGAGGGGGCTGATAGTCGGCATGTATGCCTGTGGATTGCGGCACAAACGCTCTTTTGTAGTTACAGCTCTGCTTTGGTGTGCACAGATGTGTCTTCTGCGTTCAGCAACTCTGCCCTAAACAATTCCTACAGTGAACACTATCTAATCCTGTACAACTACTAAGCTAGGTATTGGTCATTTACTAAAATGCCTACCCTTTTCTCTGTGTGTGACCTACACCAGTAACGTCTGACTATGGCACATGTTTGAATCCCCTGCCGGACGAGCTCTGTTGTAGGTATTACATTTTTAAAATAGAGAATGATGTGTACTTGTATGTTGTTCTAATATTAATTATATTTGTAAGAGCATAGACTAAGAAGTGGGAGGGGCCAGGAATAGTAAGGGGAGGAATCTATGCCAGGAGCCAGATGCTGTCGCGAGGTGGGCCTGTTTGCTCTTTAAATGCCAGGGCCTATTTTTAGTCCCAGTGTGGCCGTGCACTGGATGGTACACACTCAACAGCATTTCTTCGTGTGTTTTGGATTGCCAATAAGATAAATACAAACTTGCGTTAATTTGGGGAAAAGAATCGAGTCAAACTGAATCGCTCATCTCTAAATTATGAGTGTATTGCGGACACATTTGCAGGATTATTTTCAAAATAAATCTCTTTATTTTTTCCATTTTCATATTCACCTCCACATAAGTTGTGGATAAAACAATGTTGATGTACACATGCGACCAGTTAAATTGTGGCTGATCACACCACAAACGAGCGCATGAATCGCTCCATACGATTCCCTGCGTCTGCATATGCCACACTACGCTATGGTGTGCACTACGATTGCACCATGCATTCCTATGGAGGCACGGTCGCATAGGCAGTGTGCATATCCGCTCGTGGGCGCGCATCTCGCGATGTTGCCGATGGCATCGGCAACAATATAGCTGGGTATATCTGTGGCAATAGCAAAAAGGAAAAAGAATTGTCAAATGTGGTGTACAAATTAAGAATACATTAAAACATAACCTTTAATATTTCCAATTTAATATTTAGAAGCATATATTAAAACCAGTAATGTCAAACAAAGGAGGGAATTCAATTCAACGCGATGTTGAATAGCGACGGGAGAGAGCTCCCGAAGCTATTCAATACACCGTGCTGTTTGGGCGGGCTAAGGACTTCTTCTCGAACCCCCCTGGGGATGTGAGGAGAAATCCGACCAAAGTGCCGGGCGCGCAACTGTTTTTCTGAATAGTGCAACAGTGCTAGCAGCCGCGCGCCCGGCACTTTGGTCAGAGAATGCCGGTTACAGCTCCTTAACACCCTTGTTAAGCCGCGATAACCGATATTCTCCGTCCACACAGCGCACTAAATTGAATAGCTCTTGGAGCTCGCTCCCGGCGCTATTCAATTCGCGTTGAAATTAATTACCCCGAAAGATAGAAGAACATGTGGAAAAAGTTCAGAAATGTGATTAATATTTACTGCGCACTATGGGGCATATCCAATTGGGCGCGAGGTTTAGCGAGGAAAAAAACCTCGCTCCCCTCGCGCCCAATTTTGGAATACCGTGGGTATGCACGCTCCCAATACCCATGGTATCGAATTTTAAAAAAAGTGGTCATGTGGGTTTCAGCTCTGAAAATCCCATGCCGCATAAAAAAATGTAAAAATAAATTCTTCACTTACCTGCCCGGGGGTCTCAGGTGGTCACTGCGACTCCCAATGGCCTCCCCTCCATCTTCTTACTGGAGAGTGGGCTGCTGGGAGTCCCGGGGGCTGCAGGGAGGCACAAGGGCTGCTGGGAGTTGTAGTTTTCCCAGTGCCCATTCCGGGGGGGTGGCGTACTCACACTGGACACACACACACTGGGGGTCACACACATTCACTCATACACACTCACACACACACACACACACACTGACATACTCTGCTGCAGGAGACCAGGTCCCGACGCTGGATGCAGAAGACAGCACTTCGGAAGGTGACTATTACTGACTAATTAAGCTAATTGGAAACTTCCAATTGCTTAATTAGTCATAAGAAGGGGTGCCGCTGGGGTCCCAGAGCATTTCCCAACCTTTTTTTCTAAAACTGTGGATCTTAGAAAAAATTGGTTGTGTTCTGGAGGTGCGCAAAAAAATACCTCCCAGCGCTCACAAAAAAAAAAAAAACCCGCTCCTAATTGAATAGCAAAAATCCAGCACCTGCAGGAAAACCCTGCGGGTGCGGGATTTTTGCTATTCTCTCCCCCAATTGAATATGCCCCTATATGTCAACTTGAATGTTTCATTAATAACATTTTGCTTAAAAGAAAATGGTATTGTCCTGTGTATTTATAATGTTGGTAATTATTTTCAAAATGGCGTCTCCCAGATATATGTTATTCCAAAATGGTTTATAACCTACTAGTATGTATTAGTAAACAACTCACTCTCACTCCAGGTAATAACTTATCAAGCCCTGTTAATTAGTGTGACTATAGTTCAATATCTTAATAATTAAGGGGCCTCTTCATTAATACTTAAATATCCTTGGAGGTAATTAGGTTTAGAACTCGCATGGAGTTCTACCCAATCACCAGAGGAATTCATCATTCCTCCTCCCCATAACTATCTATTCCGAAAAGCTGTCATTTTTGCGATGACAGCTTTTCGGGATATAGATACTTTTCCCTGCCAAATCCTACCTTACCGCAGCTGTAATCAGTGCTGCTCATGCGCCGTTCTGTCCAGGAAAGTGGCGCATGCGCAGCACTGATTACAGCTGTGGTAATTGAATATAATAAAATCTTATGTCCCCACCCTCCCTCCTACCTGGCCAGCTGTCAAGCGCTGCAACCGCGGACCCCGACCTCCCAGTCTGCAGCGGTTACAAGGGGAAAGGACGGCCAGGCAGAGGGGACTGTAGATTTATTTATTTTAAACTTTACTATGTTCTCCCACACCGCAATGCTGCTGCTTCTGCCGAGAAGTGTATCCCCTCCATTCCCTGGTGGCACTTATAAGTGCAGTTAATTGAAGAAGCACTTACAAGTGTCACTGGGGAACAGAGGGGAGGCGCTACCCGACAGCAGCAGCAGAATTGCGGTGGGGAGAACATGCAGCAGATGGAGCCTGAGAAGGGACCAGTGAGCGATGGAGGGAGCCGAAGGAGGACCTGCCCAGCTGAAAGAAGGGAAATATATCACGCTGTACGCCACCTGAGAATGGCGTACAGTAACACCATCAAATTACATTATTTTCAGAATTTGATGAATATCCTAATTTCTACATCCCCATACTAATGTGTGGAAATTAACGCAGACACACTTAACCAGGATATATCAGTGATATCTCCTGTGCTAAGTGTGTTAATGATAACTAAGAAATGGTAATTAAGGAAAAATGTCCTTAAAACCTATTATTTTAGTGTTGATGAATAGGCTCCTAAATCTTTTAAACAGCTCACAAAAACATTTCTGACATAGGAGTGTTTATAGGTGATTCTAATTGATCTCCAATATAATCACAGTAAGTGTACAATTTTTTAGTGGGGGATTGATAAATTGGGGGTCTGTTATCTCAATCTACTGATAAGTAATATCCTGTTCGACTGACAACCTGATTTCTCATATCTGTAGCAAATAAGAAGTATTAACTTACTTTCTAATGTAATCCATTTTACCTAGAACACAATGCCCTGTTCTTTCTTCTTTCAAACTGCAAACACATGAGAGCAGGATAGCCAATAAGATGCCGTTTTTGAGATCCAAACATAACCGAGTAAAACTGAACCACTCATCTCTACTATATGGAAGCAGATACAAAGCCATCGCAGAGTGAGTGACGGGACGTCAGCGTTTGGGGGTGATGATGGGGGAGTGGTCAGAAAAATACAGGCGTGCCTGTCCGATTGAACGCCGTTTCCTGGGCGTGCATAAATTAGCCACTGCGACGGCATACACAGCTTGAATACTCACTGTGTGCGACAAGACTTGCAATTTCTGAGACAGGTTAGAGCTGCTGTAGTTCTGTGTGGGAGTCAGATGTTACCGATGTATACACAGGACTGCGCAGTATTATGGATGTGAGAAAGCGGTAGTGGGCGTCTCTATGCTGGCTGAGCAGTTGCAGACATTAGCATAGTTTCGCAGCAGAACTGTGTATGTAATCACAGCGTTGAGCACAATAGCGATCCGGAATGAATCGAGCCCTAAGACCACTATGGACAATTTAAAAGGGCAGACTAGATGGGTCAAGTGGTTCTTATCTGATGTCAAATTCTATGTTTCAATGTTAAGGCCATACTATTGATTATACGTATATTATGTACAAGTTGAATACATTTTGTTACCTTATTAATTGAACCACTCTTGTATATACAGCAAGTGTATGCTGTAGCAAGCTATTGAGATGGGAGGATTCCAAACTATACAGGGTGGAGGTACATTTGTTCCAGTGGAAAGTCATGCTCACCAAACACATTTTAGTTTCATGCCTTATAGATGAAATTTGATTTTCATATTGCATTAATAATTAGCTTTTGCTACTTGAAGAAAAAAAGCTGCTTACATGATAAAGTCTGTAAAACTTTGTACATTAATTTAAATTTCCTTTTATTTCTCCTGAATTTGGTAGGATATGGATTTATAAGTAAAAAGGTAACTGTAGAGATGAATCCAAAATTCCCGGCACTGAAAAAATAAACACTTTGGCTGAGGCTTAAATGTACAGTATCTCTAGATTCACTATACGTTTGAGACATTTACAAACAATAATTCCTCCTCTTTGGCATATACAGTATAAGTATATACTGTATCAGGGATACAAGCACATGCTGTGTTTTCTTAATTTACTTTATATTTATATATACAGTTATCCTTATTTTATTTTCAAGCAGTGAAAATTGTTCCCCTCACACAGGTCAGAGGAATGTTTTACTTATATACGGTTTCACAGAAATTATGAATATTATTTCAAGAGCCCAGCCAGATGGAGGTGTTATTTTCTCTCTCTGACACAGCTCTCCTCTCAACAACCCTAGAAGCTTGGAGATTAAATTTCATACATGTTTTTTAATCGAGTATTATTGAGGAGATGAAGGATTCAGATCATGAGTGCAGTTAAGTGAGCTGGCACATAAGAGGCCAATCAAGGATTGTGTTCAGTAGTGTACAAACAGATGTCCAGTGATTGGAGGAGGGGTGTCCACATACGTGCACACGCAGTTCTGTTAACATCTAGTTTCTGTAATGTAGGCTGTTAAGAGAAAGAATGCAAAGCATTCTGGGGCGCACAAAAAGCATGTGACCTCGGAAGTCAGTGACCGCCAACGTCAAAGCCTGGACTTCTCAGGAAGAGAACAGTATTTCCTCTTACAGGGCACCATAGAGCAGCAGAGCCTGCAGCCGCATAGGATGAGAATGCAACAGGGAAAACTCACCTAACTATTGTCACATCCCATGTGACGACGCCAGATGTGGTTAATATTGAATTGTGCCATGCCATTTATCTGTGTTAAACTGTAACAATGTTGATTTATGTAATAAGAATCATGTAGGTGATAAGGAACAGATGTATATAATTGAACCTGAGAGAAATTGTGGTGATCTTTCATGTGTGCAATGTTTTAAAAGATGGGAGTAGTGCTTATATAGCTGCTGACACTCCCAGTCAGGGGACTCATGTCTCAGATCTTAGTCTAAGGAGTGATTCGTTTGCTGATAGTTCAGAGGATGGCTATCTACTATTCATATCCTCCACGGCTGTCGGGACACACAGAAGGTACCACTGGGGAGCTTCCTGATGCTGGTATTGTAACTCTGCATTCGCCCATAGACACACATTCAGTCATTTCTAGACAGCACTACAAAGTGATGAGAGCCTTGTCAAGTTAAAATGTCTGGCACATGAGGACAAAATGTTTTGGAAGCGAGGACATTTGTACAGGAAACTGTTTCCATAAACTCCCAGCAAGACAGGTTAGGAGGGTGGCGTCTATTTGTACCCCGACAGTTTAGAGCACAGTTGCATAGAGTTGCCCATGAGATACCCTTTTCCGGGCATTTAAGGATATAGAAAACTAAAGCCAGGTTAGCCCAAAACTGTTATTGGAGTCACATGGGGACTGATGTGTCTAAAGCTGGGTACACATTAGACTATATTTTGAACAATTTGCCCAATTCCGACAGATTGGAACGACAAATTGTCAAGTGTGTATGCACTATGCGAGTTCCTGCGGCATTGTCCATCACATCTTCGGGGCGGCCCTACATGATGCTCAATCTGAAGACGTGATTGACGATGTCAAGCATGTGGATGCGACAGGAGAACGCCATATTGTGTGGTAGTTCACCAAATTGTGTGGTGTGTACAGATTGCACGATATGTCATTCATCGCACCTGCTGTCGGCTGGGTACACAAGTCGTCTTTTCAGCCATTCTTGTCTCGTATGCAAAGAGTGGAGAAATCCGATAATATGCGGAAAGCACCATTAATACCTTTGACCATGATTGAAGAACCCTTTCAGTGAATTGCTATGAATGTTATTGGGCTTTTGGCAAGACCCAGCAGCTTGGGGAAAAAGGAAGACTTACATACTGATGGTAGTAGATTACGCTATTCGGCACACCGAAGCCATTGCACTAACCTCCACTAAGGCTGATGAAGTGGGTTTCCGGACTGTAGATGGACAGTAATTAGATAGACACCAGATGTTAGACAGTCAATAGTTAGACATGGACAAAAGTTTGACAGGGACAAAAGTCAGACACACTAAAGATTGACATATAAGAAGGTCGACAGGGTCAAAAGTTCAACATGAAAATGGTCGATACAAAATTGGTCGACATTTTATTTTTTTAGGGTTAGGGTTAGGCACTTACTGAAGGGTTAGGGATAGGCACTTACTCAGATGGTTAGGGTTAGGCACCAGGAGGGAAGGTTAGGGTTAGGCACCAAGGGGAGGGTTAGGGTGAAGTTTAGGGCTAATAAAACAAAACAAAAAAATTGTCGACAATTTTTGTGTCTACCATTTTCATGTCGAATGTTTTACCCTGTCGACCTTTTGTACCTGTTGACCTTTTTACATGTCGAACTTTAGTGTGTCTAGCTTTGTCCCTGTCGACCTTTTTGTCCATGTCTAACTATTGACTTTCTAACATCTGGTGTCTATCTAGACATTGTCTATCTAAATACTGTCTATCTCTTATACCACACCAGATAAAGTAGCAGGCGTTCTTTTAACCATACTGCATCCTGATTTTATATATACATATAATACTGTGCAAAAATTTAGGCAGGTGTGGAAAAAATGCTGCAAAGTAAGAATGCTTTCAAAATAGAAGTGTTAATAGTTTATTTTTATCAATTGACAAAATGCAAAATTAATGAACAGAAGAGAAATCGAAAATCAAATCAATATTTGGTGTGACCACCCTTTGCCTTCAAAACCGCATCAATTCTTCTAGGTACACTTGCACACAATTTTTAAAGGACTCTGCAGGGAAGTTGTTCCAAACATCGGAGTACTAACCACAGATCTTCTGTAGATGTAAGCTTGCTCAAATCATTCTGTCTCTTCATGTAATCCCAGAAAGACTCGATGATGTTGAGATCAGGGCTATGTGGGGCCATATCATCACTTCTAGGACCGCCACCATTCCTGCCATTCTCACTTTTTCTAGAAAAGTTATTCCATGTTTTTAGGATGGATTGGCTGGAAGCTTCACTGAAAAAAATAAATAAATATTTATGGAACACTTTTTTGATACATGGGAGAGCTACATTGACACTCTGGGCCTGATTCAGACTCGGTCGCAATCGCTGAGCGCTCGCAACAGAGTCGATGATGGCCCAGGGCGCATGCGCATGATGGAGCTGTCTCCGTCATGCGCATGCGCGAGACCCGGATAGCGACGGGCAATCCGTCACTCCGGCTCTCGCACCAAAGGGGGCGTGCTGTCGATGTTGAGTGACAGCACGCCCCCTTTGGTGGGCGGGCCGGTGGGTGGCTGCCCAGACGGAGGCGTTCCCATGAGAACGCTCACCGTCTGGGGGCGGCCCCACTGACAGTGGGAGAGCTTTCGGCTCTGTTTGAGCCGAAAGCTCTCTGGGGCTTGCGGCCACGAGACCCTACCACAAGGGTCTCGTCGCCAGCCCGATGGTCGCAATGGTCTTGACCATCGCGACCATCATCATGGCTGCTCTATATAGCTGTGGGTGGTCACCCACAGCTATGCGAGCGGCCAGGAGGCCGTCCTTAAAAAAAAAAAAAAAAAGACCGGCCCTGATTCAGAGCAAGCACTCTGTCAGAGCGACCGGTTTTGAATCAGGGCCTCTATCCCTGCTACTTAGGGAACAACGCTGGAAATGTTTCCAAGGTACATTGTGGTACGAAAAATGTATGTACTCCCAAGACACCCCAATAACTATTGCTGCTGATCCCGCTCTGGGTGGCTGTGATATGCAGGTCTGAGCATAATAATTTTGTGTATTTACTAATACATAGATGTTACTTATTTTATATTGTTATTTGTCTATATGCGATATTGACACTTTTTGTACTTTGTACATTACTGCTGCCATATATGTCAAACTTGTTTTTGATATATTGTGTATTCATGCTTAAATAAAGAATAACTTTGGTTAAAACAATAAAAAAGCCGAGGTTGAATAAGATCTATGCAAACCAAAACCCTCCCTTATCATTGCTACATATTCACTTCTTGATGAAGCACTAGCATTGTGTAAACTACAAGAAAGGGGTGAGATAGAGGGCGAGATAAGCAGCTGAACACAAGCTGTAGTAGTGTAGAGGAAGAAAGTCATGCATTGGGAAGAAGGAAGGGGAGTTGGTGCTGATGGGCAAATAAGAGAATTGAAGGTGGTTAAGAGGCATCAAGAGTTTGAATATTTGAACAATAATAGAGAAGTGAAGTAGAGTTTAACTGTGCTGTGTGTATTGTTATAAAATAGGATTACTATATAGTGAAGTAACTTGCGGTTGGAATTTTTCTAGTGGTGTTCAGCAATGCATGATCTCTTTTGCAGATAGTAAGTCTTTTTGGTGTTTGGTTGAGGTTATGGCTGCAGAAGACTATATATGTTGGCTGGAGCTGCTGTGTCTAGAGCAGATGGTGAAGGTGTTGTTATTGAAAAATGGGTTTGGAGAAGGAGGATTGAAGGAAGGTGGGTTGCTGGAAAAGAAGTTGTGCTCAGAGAATAAGAAGACTGATTTAGAGAAACTAGAGATGGAGCACAAACAGGGGAAGATGAGGTCAAGAGTGTCCATCACAGTGGGTGAAAGATGTAGGCCATCGTGTCCGATACTGATACCTTGGCATGCTACGCACAGTAGTGCACTAGTGATCATAATCAGTATGACTCCACAGTAACTTTAACAGCTTAGCTAGCACTCATCCTCTTCTCCACATTATGCATCCACATGGCATCTTCATTATGTCACTACTCACAGGGCCTCCTCACTATATCGCCACTATGTGTGTCCTTGCATTGTCTTAAAATATCTCATATCATTCCACCACTGATAGTGCCCTCATATTTGTCAAACTTTAATCGTTCTTCATTATGCCACCACTAATACCCCTTTTCCACCAAACAAATAACCAAGGTCGACATTTGGTGTAAAAGATTGCTACCAGGGTCGAACCCGGGAAGGACCTGGGTAACAGTATGGTGTGAACAGCATCACCCGGGTCATGATGATCTGGGTCATGCCTCAAACAAGTGGATCGGCTGGCTTCAGTAGTGCTTGGAGATGGCATCATCTCCAAGCATCCATTGTAATGCCGGAAAATCCATATCACGGAAGACCTGGGTCCAGAGTGAACGAGAAAAACTCTGCTCCGACACGTGCTCAGTCTGTGCTCGGTGTCCTTCGTTGGAGCCGGGTTTATGGTGGTAAAGGGGTATAACTGTGCTTCTTATGTTATCACTGGACTCCCACATGTCAGCCCTTCACTGTACCTGAAGCATTACACATGGCAATCATTCTCTGTGCCAAGTGCCACCAACCAGCAATGAGTCCCCCATGTGACAACATATAGCTACCAAGTTGTCGTCAAATAATAGTGTGGTTCTAATCCAATGCATTGACACTTTTTTCTTATTATTTAAGTGTATGTTTGTATCCATGCAAGCAAAGGTGTTAAATTTAATTACCAGACTCGGTGGTCCAGGACAACTCAGAAAAGGAAACCACCTTAGTGAGACCTTAAAGAACACAGCATCCCCATTTGATAAATGGAAACATTACTGTATTAAAGTATGTTTTGTACTTTGCAAGCTAGAATGCCTTCTGCTGAACTGTACTGCTCTCTGGTGGTATAGTTTGGTTGTGCAATGAGCCAAGGTAGTTACATTTTAATGAAATGAAACTGAAACAAATTGCTTGCATAAAAAGATTGTCACTATAATAATAATAATAATAATAATAATAATAATAATAATAATAATAATAATAATAATACAGGTTGAGTCTCCCATATCCAAATATTCCGAAATACGGAATATTCCGAAATACTGATTTTTTTGGGCTTGACTGACATAATGAAACATTTGATTTTTGATGGTTCACTGTACACAAACTTTGTTTAAGGCACAAAATTATTAAAAATATTGTATTAAATCACTTTCAGGCTGTGTGTATAAGGTGTAGATGAAACATAATGAATTTCATTCCTGAACACAAACTTTGTTTGAGCCACAAAATTATTGAAAATATTGTATAAAATGACCTGCAGGCTGTGTGTATAAGGTGTATATAGAACATAAATGCTTTCTGTGTTTTATATTTGGGTCCCATTTCCAAGATATCTCATTATGGTATGCAAATATTCCAAAATATGGAATATTCTGATAGCCAAAATAACCCTGGTCCCAAGAATTTTGGATATGGGAGACTCAACTAATAATAATTCATTATTATTATTATTATACACATGTGACATATATGTATGAACTCCTGTAAATATCATCTGTATACATCTGTGATCTCTGATCAAATCACTTTTCATTAGGAAATGTGCATGTTGTCAGGAATAATACACCCTATACTTGCTGACCCTCCGTGAATTTTAATGGAGACTCTCTGAAATGGTGTTGAACTCCCTGAGTAGTTTATCAATCTCCCTGAGGCCAGGTCAGGTAGGGACAACACAGGGACGATTAATGAAACACTAGGGAGAAGGTGCTTTCCAGCACACTGATGGCTATATGAGTAACAGTGTGCCTAAGGATGTGTGATGAATACAGGAGCTGTGTGACGAATTGCATGAAATGGTTCAATGGAGAAAGTTAGGCCGGGTACACATCAGGCAATATGTTGGACAATATATCGCTCTGATGTGGATCAGAACGATATTTTGTCCATATGGCTTAGTGTGTAACCTCAATTGTGTGTTCACGTGTGTCAACAGCGACTTTGTCCCATCTGATGTGCTGCTTGTCAGTTGAGACAACGTCACTGATGACCACATGGAGGTGAATGCAGGATGGAAGTATATATCGTGCGATCATACACTGGATTGTGCAGTGTGTACGATATATCATTTCATCGGACATTGAGTTGGCTAGGATACATATCGTTCTGATGTGTACAGTAGAGAGGCCTGAGGGGATAATTTAAGCTACTATAAAATAGTACAGTACAGAATATTTTTAATGAACAATCATACCTATGGTAAAATCAACCTTGCTAATGAGACACCTTTTTATAGTCCATTTGGGACTCAACCAGCTTATATTAATTTGCACTGACAAGGGGCAGGATTGCTTTCTAATTACTGATAGATTTCAGCTGGTGTCATGGCTTTCCATGCCTTTTTGCATTCCCTTTCTTCATGTATTCTTGGTAAGAACTATTTCCATGAGCAACATCAAGTACTCAACATTAGGTCCTTCATAATGAGGACTGCTGGACACCAAACTCCTAACTGAATTCAAACCTTCCACATGTTCTATGTTAGTATAAATTCTAGTAATATCTAGTGTAACCAGTATGGATGATTCAGGAAGAGGTCCTAGTTTATCCAAATTATTAATTAAATCTGAGGTATCTTTTAAATAGTATGCTGTATTTTGTACCACAGGTTGAAGCTAAAATTCAATAAATTGAGAGAGAGGCTGACATAGGGAACCACAGGACGAAATATTGGCCTACCTGGAGGTTTTACCAGGGTTTTATGAACCTTGGGCAAAGCGTATATAATGGGGACCCTTGGATGTGATTGGGTCAAGAAAAAAGAGGTGGGTTCATCAATCCATTCATTACATAGGCCTAAATGTATTACAGCATCAATTTCCTTTTTATAAGTGTAAGTGGGGTCATAGGTAAGAGCTTTATAGCAAAGTGTATCACACAATTGCCTTTTGATCTCAGACACATAATCCTTTTTGTTTAAAAGCACTATACCCCCTCCTTTATCTGAAGGTTTTATCATAATCTCAGAATTATCTATTAATGATGTATTGGCTGTGTTTTGCATTTTAGTAAGATTAGAGTATAATATTTTCTGTTGGTCCATAAGCGGTAAAACGTTTTGTTAACCAAACGTGTAAAGGTCTCGATGGAAGAGATCATGCAAAGGGGGTCAAAAATACTCTTAGGCTTAAATTTAGGAGTTTCAGTCATGGGTAGGGGATGTTTAACAAAGTAATCCTTTAGTTTTAATATTCGTTGAAAACAATAAAGTTCTACCTCAAAGTCAAAAGACTGTTGTCTGTATGTTCTCACAAAGGAAAGACCCTTAGAAAGAACAGACAATTCAGCTATAGAGGGTGTGTAGTTGGATAAATTAAAGATTAGGACTTCCCTCTCCCCCCTCATCCCTTGGTTTCTGCTGTTTATGATGTCTCCTCCCACCCCTTCTGCACAGCCTCTTCCCCGTTGACCCTTGATTTTGGACAGAGTGGTACTGTATATAAGACTCCACAAGAAATGTTTTCCAACGTTACAATGCTCTATTGTTGTATTTTCGTCAGGGTGCAAGTAACAAATGAACAGTGATACATGCCTAAATACATGTGAGACAATCCCAGCCACCGCCCACTGCCACCCTCGGCGCCAAACAACTGATGTCAGAAGGGGGCGCTGTGCAGAGACTCGGAGAGAACCACACCACGTGACAAATAACAAACCAATGGGAAAAATGTAGTGTCCATGACAACCACCAAACAACAATCAAAAAAGTTAAAACAGCACAAGCAACACAGGTAAATATCGAACTTGGACACAATGCTTAACGCACAAGTACTGATCTTGTGGGAGTCCACTCCCACACACATGTGAAAACCACAATGGCGAATGGGCATTTAGAAGACGAGAGGGATGCTTTGACCACCAATTTTCCAATTACACCTCTATTGTATTCAATTCCAAGAGCCACAAGAATAATCCGCACCCTCCAGGTAGACCAATCATCTCGGCCAGAGGCTCACTATCAAGCCACAGCAATTTATCTTGATAATTTTCTCCAACCTTGTGTTCAATTTCAAGCGTGCTACCTGAAAGACACTAATATGCAAACAGATTCCTGCTGGCTGCCTTATATGCACCATTGACGTGAAGGATTTATACAAGTGTATTCCCCATGACAAAGGCCTAAGTGCTGTCCGCAAATTGATTACTGATAACCCCCTATATAAGTGTCCGCAAATAGATTTATTTTTGAATCTTCTGAACATTAACTCGCAATTATTTTTTCTTCAATGGCAAATGTTATTGCAGTGACGGGGCTGTGCGATGGGGTCCTGTGTGGCCCCATCCTTTGCAAATTGTTTTATGTTCAGTGTCAAACAAGATTTATTTTTCAATAGTTCCTCTATTAGTGCCAATATTCTCATCTATACGCGCTATATAGATTACCTGCCATTGTTTTGGACAGACACTTTGTTATCCTTCTCCAAATTAATTGAAGATCACAATTCCTCCACATCTCCGGCTAAAACTCCCCTTTTCTGCTGATACACAGAAAGCTCACTATTTGGATGTCTGCATCGAAATCAATAATGGACAGATTATCACTTCATTATACACCAAACCAATGGACAGAAACAATTTGTTACTTGCGTCAAGTCACCATCCGTGCCCTCTGAAATATGGACTGCCTTACTCGCAGATGCTTCCAGTACGCAGGATCACTAGTGATCCATCTAAAGTAGAGGAAGCATTATTAAACATGGTTAACAAATTCTATATGCGTGGTTATGACTGACAACATCTGTTATCCACTAAAAACAATGTGCTGGGTCTTACTAGACATGTTCTACTAAAGGGACAACCCAAACTAAAATATCCTGACAAATTTATTTGGGTAAATGCTTACAACAACAAAAGTTCCAACATTAACAAGATATCCATATCCCATTGGCCCATCATCAATTCCGATCCTTCCCTTCCATCTTTGCAAAGCAAAAAAATGATGACAGCTTACCAAAGAGGTCATAACTTAAAATACTATTTAGTCAGGAATGATGTCACCTTACCTGGATCCCACAAGAGCAAAAGCAATTTTCTGGGCTCTCAACGCCCAGGTTGCTTTAAGTGCATCAGTTGTGCTACATGTTCTTATATGGTTATATGGTTCTTTCACCCGTACTCAGGGAAACGATAAAAAATCCGGCAACGTGTAACTTGTACTACCAAGTACGTGGTGTACCTTTATTAGCTGCCCATGTGGACGCCACTATATTGGGAAGGCGGAAAGAGCATTCAAAGAGCGCATAGCTGCCAATCGGTCCTCCATCAAACTAGCCTTGTCATCTGGATTCAGCGATCAACCAGTCGCCAGACATTTTTTTGAGGCCAAACATAATTTGGCGACCTTGAGCTATCGCATCATTGAACACATCCCAGCACCGTCTAGAGGGGGTGATGGATCACTTATGCTGTTGAAAGCCGAATGCAGGTGGATTTTTCGTCTTGACACTTTGGCCCCTATGGGCCTTAATGAGAATTTAGGATTGTCATGTTTCCTCTAATGTTTTCCTTTCATGTTTATTTGTTTGTCCTGTTTATTTGATTTGTGTTTTTTTTTTTTTTTGCTTTTTTGTCAATGCATTTATAGCTTTCGTTCCAAGAGCTATGTTATTTCTCCATTAACAGAGTGTGCTTTATATGTGTTCTCTTACTTTGCCATTTCCATTTGTTTGCTTTTGCATATGTTATGGTTTCATCGGTTGCCTAGGTGACGTGTGGGTGTGGCAATGCGAGTCCGGTGCCTGTTGCCCATTCGCCATTGCGGTTTTCACGTGTGTGGGAGTGGACTCCCACAAGATCAGTACTTGTACGTTAAGCATTGTGTTCAAGTTCGATATTTACTTGTGTTACTTGTGCTGTTCTAACTTTTTTGATTGTTGTTTGGTGGTTGTCATGGCCACTACAATTTTCCCTTTGGTTTGTTATTGGTCACATGGTGTGGTTCTCTCCGAGCCTCTGCACTGTGCCCCCTTCTGACATCGGTTGTTTAGCGCCGAGGGTGCACAATAATACATAAATAATGGGGTTTTGGTTCATGGATTGATCAATGCATTTAAGCCTGCAGCCCACATCATGGGACCCCATTTATCTGCAGGTCCTGCACTATCTGTCATACTTATGGAAACCTGGTAGCTGCTATCACAGAGTTTAAACTGAAAAAATGGGAGACAATCTCCATTTAGCACCCCAGCTTTTGCCCAGATAGCTATTTGGTGCAACATGCACTTTTTTCAAGGGCTATCCCTTGAAAAAGGTGCATGTTGCACTGAAACAGCTGTCTGGGCAAAGCTGGGGTGCTAAATGGAGATTGTCTCTGATGGATATGAACATGTGTCATGCTGCTAAGTATCACCGTATTTGACTTTCATATGCTTGACTAGTATTTTTTATTTTGTGAATGATTGAGAGGGAAAACCAGCACTCCATTTTACATTCAAAAGGGTTCATTTAATCAGAGTTTTTCTATGGAGGATGGTATGAAATGTATAGTGTGTGTGTGTGTGTGTGTGTGTGTGTGTGTGTGTGTGTGTGTGTGTGTATATATATATATATATACACACACATACACACACACACACATATTTAGAGTAATAGGTGTTGTGTCACATTGTCTTTGTTGAGCTGACAAAGGTCCGATGAGTGCCACAGTGTTTGCTGTTGTTATTGAATGCTTTCTGGAGGCAATGAGCCATTATTGTATTGGAGTAACAGAGTGCCGGCTAGCTGTGTATGTATATTTATGTGTGTGTGTATGTACATATATATAATATATATTATAAGGGCACCGTCGTGCCCTTATATTAAGGCTGAATCGAAAAAAATGGAAATCTCTATACAGAATTCAGGAGGGGGAGGGCATGGTGTTTAAGGGACTACATCTCAAAAGCTATTGGCAGTACTGGGCTGAAATTTGGCATGGGCGGGTAGAACTGTGGCTTGGTGCTGCATGCCAAATTTCAGGGCAAAAAAATTAGAATTTGGGAACAATCTAAAATTTCAACTGCCAGTTTTTTCTGACTGTTCTCTATGGGGTATTTTTGGGAAGGCATAATTCAGGGTGGGGGGGGGGTGAATTTAGACTTGGGGTTTGTTTTATTAGGTATTGTTCCAGGGTAGGGACTTTTGGGGTTCAGGTAATTGAATGTTAGTTTTTAAACTATTACCTCACAATTGCGCCATTATAGAGATAGGAAGATTCAATTCCTTGCACAGCCTCAATAGGAGCCTCCAGCAGGTGTACTCACTGTGGCTTTAATTAGGTGCACCAAGATGGCTGGCCAGTGCGGGTGGTAAACACGGGGGAAGAAAGCAGTTGTTAGCTGCGGCTGGGACCCAGGGGGGGGGGGGGGGTAGCGGGCATTAGCTGCAGCAGGGATGGTAGTGGGTGTTAGCCGCGGCAGCAGTGCAGGTGGCAGCACCCGGGGAAGTAGCAGCAGACAGATGCAAACTCGGATCTGAAAGATCCATGACACCTGCATCTGTGTATGAATAAACAAACACAGAAGCAGGGACGGGATCAGTGAGACCCGCCGTATGTGCTTCTGTGTTTAAAAAAAAAAAAAAAAAAGTGTAGAAAAAAAAAAAAAAATAGCGTGCCCCCCCCCCCCCAAAACAGCCAGCACCGGGCTTTGGAAAGCCAGTACTGGTTGTGCTAAATACAGGGGACAAACAACGCACAACCAGCACTAGGATTTTCAGAACCAGTCCTGGTTGCCAAAATATGGGGGACAAACGACATAGGGGGTCCCCCGTATTTAGCGCAACCAGCACTGGGCTCTGATCCAGTCATGGAAACACAGGGGGGGGAAATTGCGGTATACAATTGGGAAGCCAGCTGCCTTAATACCGGCAGCCGGCTTCCCGACTGTCATATCCCGGCGAGGAAGAAATGCCGGGCGTCTATGTCTAGACGCCTGTCATTTCCCTGACACTGGGAGACAGGCGCCCGGCATCCCGATCGAAGGGATGCCGGGCGCCGTGAGTGGACAGCCGTGGGGGGGGTTAGGTTTAGGGCACCCGGGGGGGGGACTTAGGGTTAGGCACCCCCCCGGGAGGGTTAGGCTAGGTGTAGGGAGGGTTAGGCACCCCCGGGGGGGACTTAGGGTTAGGCACCCCCCCAGGTGAAGATGCTGTGGAAGTCCTGGGGGAAGCGGCAGCCATGAAAAAGAGCTTAGAGGCTGCTGCCCCCCAGGTGAAGGTGCAGAAAAATAACATTTTAAAACAATCGGTGTCCTTGTTTTATCTTAATATTTTAATTACAGGGGTACTATAGGTACCAGCGGGCCCTTAGTCACCCGCTTGCTAGTACTTGTGGTTCTCCAAGTACCAGCATGCGGGGGAGGCCTGCCCGGACCAGTAGTTCAACTGCAAAGGACAATATTTATACCTAAATATGCAATACACTACACTATCAACCCGGCAACCACCGGCCAGGGGTGCCGGGGTTAGCCCCGGGCTATCAGCCTAGGCTTGGAGTGCCCTGGAGAGGGGGATTCCAATAAAGGGGTCCCCAGCTCCCCAGGGATCCCCGACCTGGGCTTGCGGTCAGGGGTGATGCTTCGGCATGGGAGGCCGGGTGAAAGGGCTCCCCTGGCTGTGGCATTACCCTAGAAAGGGTCCGGTGCTGGTTCTGGTAAATACAGGGGGACCCTATGCATTTTTTACCCTGTATTTCCAGAACCAGGGCTGGATCAGAGCCCAGTGCTGGTTGCGCTGAATACGGGGAACCCCTACGTCATTGTCCCCTGTATTTTGGCAACCAAGACTGGTTCTGAAAAGCCCGGTGCTGGTTGTGCCTCATATGGGGAAGTCCTACATCTTTTGCCCCCTGTATATAGCACAACCAGTATAGTACTGTGTCTCCAGAGCCCAGGGCTGGTTGTTCCTGGGGTGGGGGGCACGCAGTTTTTTTTTTTTATATATATACTTTTAATCATTTTTTTTAACAGATGCATGGTCGGATCTCACTAATCCGTCCATGCATCTGTGTCTTATTGATTTTTTTTCAGATGCAAGCCACACGGATCGCACTGATCCGTGCCTGCATCTCGAATTATTTATTTTACAGATGCCAGCATCACGGATCTCACTGATTCGTGTATGCAATTAGCTATCTTCAGATCTTGCACGATAGTTCCCAAGTCAAAATGTGCACCATATCGTGTCTTGGAGTGCCAGGGAGTGTTCAAGGAAAATCTTTCATGATATCGCATCGTGAGCATATTGTCACAATTGGTGCTCGAGGGTTACCTGTATCAGGTGATGAACTGGAAACACTGGAGGCCGGCTGGACTGGAACCATGGGGGACATGAATAGCTCTTTTAATAAAAGAAGTGGGTAGCAGTGAGAACTGCCTTGGGTGATGAGTGACTGGAACCTTGAGAGGTTGGAATGAGACCAGAAGGAACTTGGAGGGACCGGACTGGGACCGGCAGGTAGGCAGACTGAGCTGGTCGGGGTGCCAGTAGATGAGCTTGCAGATGGATGGTAGCGTGGAAGCTACTTGTTGTGGCTTGGGAAGCCGTTGGTAGACGTGGTAGCGTGGAAGCTACTTGGAGTGGCCTGGGAGCCGTGGGCGAGAGGTGGTAGCGTGGAAGCTACTTGGTGCGGCCTGGGAGCTGTGTGGAGAAGCTGGTAGCTGGGTAGCCACTTGGAGAAGCTGATAGCGTGGAAGCTACTTGGAGCGGCCTGGGAGCCGTAGGCGAGAAGTGGTAGCGTGGAAGCTACTTGGTGCGGCCTGGGAGCCGTGTGGAGAAGCGGGTAGCGTGGATAGTCACTTGGAGAAGCTGGTAGCGTGGAAGCTACTTGGAGCGGCCAGGGAGCCGTAGGCGAGAAGTGGTAGCGTGAAAGCTACTTTGTGCGGCCTGGGAGCCGTGTGGAGAAGCGGGTAGCGTGAATAGTCACTTGGAGCGGCCTGGGAGCCGTAGGCGAGAAGTGGTAGCGTGGAAGCTACTTTGTGTGGCCTGGGAGCCGTGTGGAGAAGCGGGTAACGTGAATAGTCACTTGGAGCGGCCTGGGAGCCGTAGGCGAGAAGTGGTAGCGTGGAAGCTACTTTGTGCGGCCTGGGAGCCGTGTGGAGAAGCGGGTAGCATGGATAGTCACTTGGAGCGGCCTGGGAGCCGTGTGGATAACTGAACGTAGCAGGCTTTACAGATAGCACTGGTCTAGGAACCAGCAGGAGCCTGGGACACACTGGAACTCAGGTACAGCTACTGCACAAGTTGTACACCATGGAACGTAACGAGATGTTAGAGGAGGATCTATATACCAAGAGTCTGGCAGCGATTGGTGAATGCAGACAGGTGGTCTGGCAGTGGCATTCAGAGTGGAGCAAGACACAGCATGCAAAAGGAGTATTCACCTCTGCAGCTCTGAGAATCAGGACCACACCTGTGATTCCAATTAAGACTAGCAATGCTCACAGACAGAGGGTGATTAATCAGTTTGGCTAGGAGAGCAGTCTGCACACACAGATATCACAGCCAGCATGACTCAGCCAGAGCAGATGTCCCAGGAGAATTGCAAACACAGATCCATGGAGCAGCTGACAGAGGTAAGTCTCAAGGCAAAAAGGTGACAACTAGACAGGATCGTGACACATATCATTCAGTGTTTAGGGGTCTTAAGAAGCAGTTCAGAGCTGAGACAGCACCAGTGAGCCTTTCTGTTCACTGCTGCTGCCCCTGTGCACTTCCCCGCACACCTGCAGTCTGCCCCCTCAGCCGTCTTTCCCTCTGCACTCCCATAACGGGAAGCAGTCGGGAAGCCGACGGTCAAAATTCCGACCACCGGCTTCCCGACTGTCTAATCCCGGCAAGGTACTAATGACAGGCGTCGAAATCCCAACGCCTGTCATTAGACCAATGCCGGGAGCCCGACACCCGGCATACTGATCGTGGGGGGAGGGGGTTAGGTTAGGGGCTCCTGGGGGGGGACTTAGGCTGCAGGTAAAGGGGGTTAGGTTTAGGCACTTAGAGGGGGGTTAGGGTTAGGCACTTGGGGGGGAGGTTAGGGTTAGGGACCCCTAAAGGAGGGCTAGGGGGGGAATTAGATTAGCAATACTTACCAAAAACAACTATCAGGATTTTCACCTCTACCGGTCTGCCGTTGTCGGGATTAGAATCATACTGATTCCCCCATAACACCTCCTGAGTGCTGTCCCCTCCTCCACCACCAGCACTAGTGTACCATTTTGTTGCCCTTCTCCCCTGCAGGTGGCCCGGTTTGCTGCTCCCGTCCCTGATGGTTAATAAATTATAAAAAAGCAATGAAATTCCACATGTCCCCATTAAGATCTGAAATTTCACAAAACTTATAGAATTTCTGCCAATCAAACTTAAAAAGCAATGAAATTCCGATCATTAAGGCTGATGCCTTAATGGACGTGTTCCTTGCGCAATACAGATATGATATGACATCACACCCTGTGATTAACTGCAGATTCAGCACTCTCACAGAGTGAGATTTCTGTCACTCACAAGATGGTGGAGTTGCTAATTCACAGAATTGTGTGCTCATTGGAATACACACATGCAGTCTATGCAACTGAGGTCTTAGCAGTTATAAGGCTCCCACATGCCACTCAGTGCCCACAATCTTCCTGTTGGATCATCACAACAATCTCACTGGGTTTCAACATCCTTCTCACTCCATAAATCCATCTTATTCAAAATACACATTCAGCCCCCTAATTGCTAAAACTATCCTACTCTGTCTATGCATGTACACTATGCCTCCATGCTGCTATATCTTCCCCAATCACTACTGCTGTGTAGTCTCCCAACTGTGCTAGTCAGTGTTCCCTCATGCGCACCAATCTGTCTTTCCCCATCCGCACCACCCTGCATCCATGCCACTCTGTATGATGAATTGTTTCCAGCATGTCGAGGGAGACAAGTAGGTAGCCCGTCAAACTAGACACATCATGCTGCTTGGTTGCCTGTTGGTCATTGTTTTCTACAGAACTGCTTAGTAGGTCCTAAAGCTGGGTAGACACTGGAGTGATGGGCATTCGTTCTGACATTCGGAACAAATGCCAGGGATTGCCCATACATACTGCAAGAAGTTAATGAACAATGGAACAATCACTGTTCTGTTCTTCATTAATTTACTACAGGTTGCGAGCAACATCAAACCTAGCGACTGCGAGGGCACGCAATCGCCAGTACACACTGAGTGATGTAGGCGATTTGTCGTTACATAACTTATAAGTAGCACTGGACGTGCACAAGAAACCACGCCCTTTAACGCGTAGTTTATATCTATTGATTGAAAATCCTGCACCAAAAAAAGCAAACAATCATTACGAGCCATAAAAATTTTTTCATACAATTAGTCATGGTACGTGAAATAAATATTTCAGTATTTGCCTGACATTCTATTGACACAAGTCATATTAATGCTTCTCTTCACTAGACAGCTGATGCTTCTCACTTTAGTGCTCTTATAGATCAGGCAAAAATACAAATCTACAGGCATTTGAATGACTGTAATATAGGGCTTACTAATATGTATCAATCAACCCACAGCAAGTCTGCCATGTTGTCACGTAACATGGCAACCTGCTGCATAAAAGTGAAAAAGGCAGTGACTCACAGCGCTAGTCATGGGTTTGATATCTGTGAGGCGGGGGGGTGGGGAGAGCTCTGAGCTAATAACCTTTGTTAAATTATAGATACATATTTGTTCTCCTAAATATAAAGATTTGTTGGTACATTATGAAATCAAGGCATTATGCTTGGATTACATTTGTTGACATTTCAATTATATGACATATTGTTTCCCATAAACAAATCATTGTAGGTGCCGCAGGCTGCTCCCCATTGGAGTTTGAGCCAGTTAGTTAGGTTTTTGTTCTACTTGTGCGGTAAACCAATATGCAACTGTGCAAACACTCCCACTGGGAGTTTGCCCAGACGCCAGTGAATTTGCCATTCTCCTGGATGGCCTAACTGAGCAGGATGATGGGTAAGTAAAGAAAGCTTTCACACTGCTGTGTGATGATGCAATTCACATCCTTATTGTTAGTAGTATGACAATAATGGGCATAACAGAATGATAGTAATTGCACCATACTGGCCAGACCACCCTGATTTAATAGACCTGCCCTTTGCACCTCATACAGGGAAAACGTAAAAAGAAAATGTGGGGGGCGTGGCGGACTGGCATCCTGGACAGTCGCACTCTGCAGGAGCTCCCGGTTACCGTGCCTTGAACGGCGGATTGCCTCCGTTTTCCGCCTTTTAGACTGACTGTCCCTCCCCCCCTGGAGTGCCCACACTCTCCCAGACATGTCTCCTGGACTCTGGAGAAGATTTGCGGGACCCGGCGATTTGTGGCCTACTAAGCCTCCAGAAGCTGCGGCCTCGATTTTGGAGCTCTTCCGGTGGGCGGCGTGACGTCATCACCTCGGCCACCGCTATACTCCTAAAACACCACTGCTCTTGTTACTGGCCTGCTGGAACCCTGACCTCTTCTTCCCAGAAGTACCTCTCTCCAGGTTAAACCTGATTTTGCCTTGGGATAGACGAGGGCCGCCATTTGGGGACACAGCCTGCTCTTCACAGTGTTCCTGGGTGCTGCTTATTGAGCCTCTATCACCACCTGAAAGTTGCTATATGGCTCTCATATCTCCTGTTTACTCCTGTGCTCAGGTCGGTAACTGATTGTCTGTTTTCCATCTACAGGTTCCTGTAAGGCTGTAACTTCTTCCATCTTCATACTGTTCCAGTGATATTTCTCTACCCTCACCCATTAGACCTCTGCAGTTCATAGCTGTCTGTTGAGACCACTGCAGTTCATGCCTATTTGATATAAGAATCCAGCACTTCTAAAGCCATTTGTTTTCCTACTATTGCCTGAGCCTCCGACCGCTGGGGATCACCATGCCTGTCGGATGGGGCAAACTTTCTACCCTTGCACCTATTAAATTTATTTCACAAAAGAAAACATGACACTGGGTCTGCCGGAAAGCTCTCGGTGGTGTCCACCTCCATGACTACCTCTCCACTTGGCCTTGCAACTAGTCTGGACCCTCCTACTGATGCCCCGCTCACAGTCCGTATGCTCCACCAGATGGATATCACCGATTTCCAAGCCTCCGTTAAACAACTTTCCGCTGAGGTAACAAATGTGGGTGACAGCACTAATAATTTGGAAATTTAAAATGCAAGAATTGGTGTCCTCCCACAACGACCTCCTCACTTCCCATAACTCTGTTCTGATAGAACAGCTGTTAAGAACAAACTCGCTGACTTGGAGGATAGATCCAGGAGAAATAACGTCAAGATCAGGGGTGTTCCGGAATCCGGGTCTAATGATGATCTCCAGGACTTTGCTCTGACCCTTTTCAAAAAATTATTACCTTCTGTGGAGGTCCGAGACATGTTGATTGATCGCATTCATCGCCTTCCTAAACCCCGCTCAGCCCCTGGAAGCTCCCCCCGAGTCGTCCTACTACGCCTCCATTTCTTTCATATTAAGAATATTCTTAGAGCTGCAAGGCTGGTGGAAGATACGGAGGTTCTAAACAATCTCCAGTTATTCCCGGACCTCTCTATCCACACTATAAACAAACGCAGAACTTTCCAACCCATCACTAAAGCTCTCTGCGATAATGATATTCAATACCACTTGGGTTTCCCAGTGAAGCTTTTGTTGCGGGACGATGGCTCTACATTTGTTATATCGTCCTTAGAAGCAGGTGCCAAGCTACTGTCAGAGTGGAATATTCCTGTCTCTTTTGCCATGTCCTCTCAAAATCACCTTCTTCAATCAGAATGGTCCCAGGTAGCATGAAGATATTCCGGATCCTTTTCTAAATTTTTTGACTGGCTGAGACGAGAGCATCTTCTTGAACTGGGTCACTGTGTTACTTTATTATAGTGACATTACTTGTTGACGTATAGGCCCTTTCTTTGGGGCATTCTTCTCATCTATGTTTCTATTTGGGTGCTTCGCTCCAAGATGCTACATACTGACCTTCTCAGCCGCAAGTATTTACAGTTTATGGACCCTTGTGTCCTTACAGTTCTAACCTATTGCACTACATAGATTATGTGGGTATGCTATTTTCTACTCTTCTTGCCCTATTTGTCACTATAAATGTGGTGTTTATGTCTCCATATAGGTTTTGGGGGATAATGCAAATTCTAACACTGTGATGTTTACATTTTTTCCTTTTTCTTGATTATGCTGGAATTCTTATTCAGTATTGAATGTTAGTATTATATTTCCCTGTTTTGCAATTTATATTCTATTATACAGGAGGTTTTATGTTTGGGTAATGGAACAGTCCACCCCCACATGTTAACCATTATGCCGTATTTTTTTCTCACGGCAACTACTGTGGCTCGATCTACTGAACTTTTTGGTTTCTCACGTTTTCTTTTTTTTCTTTCCAGGTTTATTGTTTTCCTTTCTTTTGTTTTTTGTAACAGGTATATCTATGATTTTTTTTTTTTTTGCACCGTTCTCTTTTACCCAATAGTTAAGGATTTCTCCCTAAATGTCAAGAGGCTTAATGCCCCACATAAGCGGCGGTTGGCTCTTTCAACTTTTCATCAACATAAAGCTAATATTGTGGCCCTACAGGAGACACATTTCTCCTCTTCGACGCCCCTATATTTAAAAATCATAGGTACCCTATCTGCTATACCGCTAATGGCCCCTCTAAATGTAATGGTGTTGCCATTTTGTTTCATGTGAATACTCTGTTTGTATTGCATAGGAAAATTGAGGATAAAAATGGCCGATTTCTTATTCTTACTGGTATTGTTGAGAAAGTCCCGGTTATCCTGGTCTCCCTATATGCTCCCAATTACCGTCAAGTCACTTTCCTCAGAGAAACCTTTGAAGAAATCTCTAAGGTCCGTCAAGCCGCACTTATATTGATGGGTGATTTTAATTTGGTTCTTGATCCAAAATTGGATCGATCCTCCCCACATGGTCACCCTTTTTCCCCTTGTGATGAAGACCCTTCACTTGCTTTTAAGAAATTACTGGCAGAGTTTGATTTTTATGACACCTGGCGCACCCTTTTCCTGGTTGAGAGAGATTACACCTTTTTCTCCTCAGTTCATAATAGCTATTCTAGAATAGATTTTATTTTTTTAGATCCTTCAGTCCACTAAAAAAAAATTAAAATTCTCCCTATCGTCTGGTCTGATCATGCCTCTATTCTATGGACATGGGATACTGACAACCATTTCCCCTCTACACGCCCTTGGCATTTTCCTGAGTATCACCTCCATGACCCTGAGATTCTAAAGGCCCTTACTCTCTCACATTATACACACAGACTAATTCCCCGTTGGATACTTCTATTTTTACTTATTGGTGTGCCTTAAAAGTGGTACTCCGCAGCACTTCCATTCAGAAAAGTGCTCAATTTAAAGCCTGTTTACGGAACATGCAGAGTGATTTAGAGTCTACAATACGATCTTTAGAAATTCAGAATCAAGCCCATCCAACCAGAACGTTACGTAAACAGCTCCAGGAGGTTGGACAGCAGCTTCAAAAACTGTTAATGCTTCATATGCACTCAGCCCTTACTCGCCTACGCCATAGGTTTTATACCGCTGGAAATAAGGCTTCCTGCCTTTTAGCTTGTAAACTTTGTGGTCGTCAAGCCCGTAATAGAATTAAATGTCTTCTTACTCCTTTGGGTTCAAAATGTCTTAATCCCCTTGACATTGCCAATTTGTTTTCAGAATACTATGCAAAATTATATAATTTATTTGAAGACCCTTCCACTCCCCAGCCCCATAGCTTCTATTATTTCCTCATTTTTAGACAGCTTGTCTCTTCCTTCCTTAGATGCAGATAGCCTGGCGTCCTTAAACGTGCCTTGGTCTCTGGAGGAGATACAGTTAGTGATCCAGCAACTCCCTAAGGTAAGGCCCCTTGCCCTGATGGCTTTATAAATTCCTTTTATTTTATTCTGCATTCAGAGAGGTTCTTTAAAATATATGCTAAGTTGATAGCTAATCATCTGAATCCATGGAATCGGTATGATATCCCAGCAGCCACATGGCTGGGAGTTCGAATCCCGGCAGCGGCAGCCCGACAAAACAGCAGAGCCCGGCAGCGGAAGCCCGACAGCGCTGGAAATCCTGATCGTCGTAAGGTAAGTATCTACTAATCTAACCCCCCTAACCCTCCTTAGGGGTGCCTAACCCTAACCCCCCTTCCCTGCTGCCTAAACCTAAGTTTAGGGGGAGCCCTAAACCTAACCCTCCCCCCGCGGCTGTCCGCTGGCGACGCCCGGCCTCGGAAAAATGACAGACGTCTATATTTAGATGCCTGTCATTTAACCCTCGCCGGGATAATGCAGTCGGGAAGCCGGCTGTCAGGCTTACGTCAGCCGGCTTCCCGATTGCATCCCGAATCCATTGCTCCCACAGTTAATAAATCCTGACCAGGTAGGCTTCGTTTGGGGACGCCAGGCTCCTAATAATACCCATAGAGCAGTGGCTCCCAAACTGTGCGCCGTGGCACCCTGGGATGCCTCGGGTCACTTGCAGGCGTGCCTCCGGTTGGTTTTCCAGCACCAAATCAAATTATTTGTGGTCAATGTAATGTAAATATGTCCACAAAAAGAAGCACACACCTGTCCACCACCACATAACTGAACCTAAGGATGACAGCTAAGCACAATTTACCGTATATACTCGAGTATAAGTTGACCCGAATATAAGCCGAGGTACCTACTTTTACCCCAAAAAACTGGGAAAACTTACTGACTCGAGTATAAGCCTAGTGTGGGAAATGGCAGCAGCTGGTAGTGCCCTCAGTAGTAATTCCCCCTGGTTGTGCCTCCAGTAGTAATCCCCCCTTTTAGTGCCCCCTGTAGTAATCCCCCACTGGTAGTGCCCCCTGTAGTAATCCCCCACTGGTAGTGCCCCCTGTAGTAATCCTCCGCTGGTAGTTCCCCCAGTGGTCATTCCCCCCGGTAGTGCCCCCTGTAGTAATCCCCCCCTGGTAGTGCCCCCTGTAGTAATCCCCCCCTTTTAGTGCCCCCTGTAGTAATCGCCCCCTGATAATGCCCCTTGGCAGTGCCCAATGTAGTAATCACCCCCTGGTAGTGCCCCCTGATAATGCCCCCTGTAGTCATCGACCCCTGTAGTCCCCCCCCCTAGTAGAGAGAGACGTGAAAAGAAAAAAAAAATAAACACTTACCTTAAACTCCCGCTCCTGGTCCCGCCGCTGTCCGCTCCTCCGGTCGCTTTGCATGGGAGAGACGTCGTCATGACGACGTGTCTCCCATCACCCACTGCGGGAGCCGGAAGATGGCTCCCGCAGTGGGAGCAGCAGCAGCCGCTGAGAGTCTGACAGACTCTCAGCGGCTGCTGATTACACCAAACACGCAGCTGCCGGCTTCGGCGGCTGTGTGTTTGGCAGTGTGTAGCGCTGACCGAACTCCGTCCGGTCAGCGCTACACTTGACTCGAGTATAAGCCGAGGGGGTACTTTTTCAGCATTTTTTGGCTGAAAAACTCGGCTTATACTCGAGTATATACGGTACTTAACTTCACTAAATTTGTTCAGAATTTCTCAATAACAAACTCTTGGATTAGGGGTGCCGTGAAAACAATGCTGGTAGTCTAGGGCGCCGTGATTCAAAAAAGTTTGGGAACCACTGCCGTAGGATTTTAGATTTAGTCGAATGGGTGTCATATAATAAATTACAATTTCTCCTCCTATCACTTGATGCTGAAAAAGCATTTGATAGACTCCATTGGGCCAATGGGCCTGATTCAGAGCCGTACGCTCTGACCAGAGCGCTCGCTCTGAATCAGGGCCCTCCTACCTGAAAATGGAGCGGCCTCTTGGACGCTCGCATAGCTGTGGGTGACCATCCACAGCTTATGCGAGCGTCCATGATGATGGTCGCGATGGTCAAGACCATCAGGCTTGCGACGAGACCCTGTTTTTAGTAATGGCTTCTTTCCTCCTCTTTCCCGATGTCTAACGGTACCAGGCAGGGGTGCCCCCTTTCTCCACTAATATTTGTATTAGCCATAGAACCCCTTGCTCAAAAGATTCGTTTATCCCCTGAAATTCCTGGACTCTCAGTATGTAACACTTCCCACAAATTGTGTCTTTTTGCAGATGATGTTTTATTATTTGTGACTGACCCGGAGACCTCGTTGATTCCCCTCCACAATATATTAAGCAGCTACAGTGCTGCTTCCTATTATAAATTGAATACTATTAAAACCGATACTCTGCCCATCAATATCCCCCCTTTAACTCTCCAATCTCTGAAAGGGTGTTTCCTTTTTATCTGGAAAGATTCTTCTTCATCTTACCTGGGAATTTCTATTCCCTCTTCTATTCATGTCCACAATGTTAATTTTGCCCCCCTTATTGATACAATTGACAACTCTAGCTACTGCCTGGATGAATCACGAGGTCTCTTGGTTGGGCAGTCTAGCGACATTTAAGATGTTACTTCCAAAACTACTGTACCTGTTTCGTGCTGTCCCATATGCAATACCCCGTAAATTGTTACATCAGATACGGCGGCTGATGCTATCTTATGTATGGAAGTGTAAAGCTCCCAGAATGGCTTCTAGCCGTATGATTCGCTCTAAATCACAAGGAGGCCTCACTCTCCCTGATTTGTCTAGATACCATGAAGCAGCCCTACTCTTCCAATTATGTGATTGGTTTATCCCCCCCTCGCTCTAAGCCTTGGGTGGATTTGGAACGTGCCTTTTCAGGGTTTCCCTCTGCCGGACCTTCTGTTACCCCAACAGCTACATCCATAACTTTTAACACTACCCAAGACTGCCCTCGATACCCTAAAAGTATGGGATCTTAGGGCCTGATTCAGAGCCGCTTGTAAGCGGCCGCTCGTTCGCTCCGAGCGATGTTCGCACATCTGCGCATGCATATGGGTCGTAATGCGCATGCGCCAACCAGTCATTGCGGTCGGAAATCGTGTGTTCGCAAAATAGCGAGTGACTGCTAATTTGAGTGACAGGATGAGGCGTTTGTGGGTGGTAACACGGGAAGTTGCTTAAAAACGGGGAGTGGAGATCCGAACGCAGGCGTGCCAAACGGTTAAAATGGACGTTTTAAGGGTGTGCATAATTAACAAAGCAGCGTCATCGGCCACGTCACTTGGTTGTCTCTTAGCCTGAACTGTTCGCATGATTGCGGTAGGAAAATCCAACCACAAGCACTGCGAGCAGTTCAGACGCCTTTCGATGTACTCGATTAATCTAATAAATAGCGGAGATGACGTATGATGCGAACGGCCAGGGGGCATTTGTACAAAATAGCTAGCGCATATTTCGTTTGACATAGAGGCGTCAACAGACCACAAAGAGCGAGCGCTCTATTTAAATATCCGGCCCCTTTTTCTGAACGAGCGAGCGCAAATAGCGTCCGGCTCTGAATCAGGCCCTTAATCTCCATCTCAATTTTGCTCTCCCCACCTGGACCATTTCTCTTCAAGCATTAGACAAATCATTACCCAACCTCCATATGTCTTACTGGATGTGTTTGGGTATTGAGTCCTTAGCAGACTTCTTTTTCCCCGTCCTCTATTTTACCATTTACTGACCTTTGTGTTAAATTTAAGTTAGGCCCATCAGCTTATTTCTATTATCTCCTTAAACATTGGGTGACCCAAATAAATACTGGTCCCACTACGTTTCAAACGCCACCAGATCAAATTTTAAATCAATTAACTAGATCCTCTTCCCGTGATGCCATATCTTTTCGGTATTTATTATTGTCTCCCATTGATCTGACGATCAAATCTTCCGTTCAACTCCAATGAGAAACAGATCTCCAATGTTCTTTCACCCTTAAACAATGGGAGTCTATTCATCTCTCTTCCTTCTCCAAATGTACTAACCATACTGAAATGCATATTAAACTCTTAAACAGACTGTATTTGACTCCTTCTAGATTACATAAAATATGGCCTACAGTTTCTAAATTCTGCTGGCGTCTTTGCCATTCTGATGGTACTATTTTTCATATTTTTTGGGAATGCCCTTTTTTCCGTCCTTTCTGGTTGGACGTATTTTACATTATAAAGGAAGTTCTAGGCCTTACACTACCCCTAGATCCTTCCCTAGCCCTTTTACACTAGTACCCTATCACTGTTCCCAAATCTGCTCATTGTGTCCTTGGTCATATTTTAATATCCGCTAGGGCTACTATAGCCCAACACTGGAAATACCCTTCCCCTCCTTCATTGGCCAAGGTCATAACAAAAACGCAATTCCATTTTTAAATGGAGAGAAGGGACACAGTTTACTCTATGGCTACATCTTCTCCTATTGTGAAGTGGTATCCATGGCATATATATGTCACATATGGTAAGGGCACACCCTCTGCATGACCTGCCCCACAGAGTCCGCCCTCCCCTTATAGTCTGAACGAAACTCCTTTGGGAGATTCAAATTCTTAATTTATTTATCTGTTATGTATTTACAGATGTAATATTTGTTCGATGTCTATGGATGTCCTGTTACCTTACCTATATTTGTTTTTCTATCCTACCCTCTATGTTCCCTTTTCTTTTTTTCTGTATCCTTATTGTTGCATATATTCAATAAAATGTATTGATGAAAAAAAAATAAAATGTGAAGGAGTGACCACATACCTATAACACCCTTCTGACTATGCTGACAGGGCATTATTAGAGGGCACAATTTAGTGGCTGTACTAACTGTGTAGTATAGGTCAAAGGACATTATACTGTGGCAGTGATGCTCTACTGGAATCAAGCTGGAACTGAGACAAAGATTAAGTAAATCTATGAAAAAGGAATCTATACTACAACATTAGAACATTATTTAAGCACTATGTGAATGAGGTATTAATGCTAAATTGGGAAATGTAATGGAACCTGGAAAAAAAAACAACACACACACACACACACACACACACACACACACACACACGCGCGCGCCAAAGAATACTTCATGTATCATGCCATCTATGATAAATGGTTTAGATTAAATGCAAGACAGTTATTCAATATTATGTTAAAAAAATATATATCTAGTGTTACCACTTTTTAATGGTCAGACTCCTGGACAGAGGAGGTAACAATCATTTATGTCTCAGATTTCAAGTCTGCACATGACCCTTTATATGCTATCTGCTCCATAAGCACCTTATATGGTATCAGATAGCCTACATTAAAAAACACAAATACAAGGCCAGTGTTTTTTTTTTTGTCTAGGGTGCATTGTGTGTGGATAGGTCCTAAGTCAGCAATTATGCATTATCTAGCCCGGGACAGACCAAGCTGTGGTTCTCCAGCTGTTGTGAAACTACAGAAACCAGCATGCCCTGCAACAGTTTTAGCATTCCCTAATAGCAAAACTGTAGCAGGGCACGCTGGGACATTCACAACAGCTGGAGAACCACAGATGTGTTGCCCCCGTCCAGGAGCAACACAGGTTGGCCACGCCTGCTCTAGTCAATACCTCCATTGTATTATATTTGCTAAAAGAGGTGGCTGCTAATGAACAAGAAATGAAAGCAATCACTTGTTGCTTCTGACTCCCAACAGTTTATTGATTTGGGGGGGTGGGTCCTTTAATTATATATACTAATTGAACAACCTGCCCTCAGCCCCTAATATTGTTTTTTGTACACCAAGGGACAGTGACTAACACACTAAATGATTGAGCCCACTTTGATATCATTATGTTGGGCGGAGGAAACACCTGTTTGCTCATGTACAAAAACAGAGGTTGGTGTCTTGTGTGGATCGCTATGCATTATAGGGGCTGGGTATGGGATGCCGCAGGTCAGAATACCAACAGCGGCATCCCAACAGTCAGAATCCTGACACCCTTAGGTAAGTAAGCTAACACTAACCCTAACCCTCCCCAGTGCCTAACCCTAATCTTCCCGTACCCTAAACCTAACCCTCCCCCCCTTAGTGCCTAACCCTAACCCCCGATACTTACTTTCGGGATGGGATTCCGGCACCCGTATTTCGCCTGCCGTGATGCTGACTATATCCAGCATTTTAGTTTGGCTATGGCTTAATGTTATGTAGGTTACTAGTAACCATTAATGGCTACCTTATTGCTGTATCTAGAATATAGAATGCTGCAAGCAGAGGCCACAAGAGAAAAAAAACTGGGACATGTAAGAAAATATGAGATATGGTAACAACTTACCCTTGTTATCTCTATTTCTACGAAGTACATAGAGTTCCACAGGATACCTTGGGGTATAGGTGATGACGTCAGACATCGGGCACCATAGAGTTAAGTTTTCAGCCTCCCAGGATGCACCAGGGTCCCCCTCCTATACCCCGTCCCCGAGCCAAGGCATCTCAGTTACGTACCAAGCCATAGGCCGGAGGAGGAGAAGGAAGAGAGAGAAAAAATATCTGGACACACACAAGAATCACATTTTCACCAGAGGGAGACGGAAAAACCGGTGACCAGAGCAAAGCCCATCTGCAGCACAGGTGCGACAGAGTGGGAGTCCTGTGGAACCCTATGGACTTCGTAGAAATAGAGATAACAAGGGTAAGTTCTTACCATATCTCATATTTTCTACTTCAGGGTCCATAGGGATGTCCCAAAGCAGTATCCTTCAGGATGCCCGAAGGAAGCATCCTGAGAGGCAAAGGTGTCAAACGCGTAATACCTCACAAAGGTATGGACAGAGGACCACGTGGCAGCCTTGCAGATCTGGACTGCAGAGGCACCCCGTCGAGCTGCCCACGAAGGACCCACAGACCTAGTGGAATGAGCCCTCACAGAGGATGGAACCGGCAGGCCCTCATGAAGATAAGTTTCTGAAATTGCAATACGGATCCAACCTGCCAAAATCTGCTTTGAAGCAGGCCAACCCTTTTTACGGAAGCCATAGATGACAAACAAGGCGTCAAACTTCCTAAACGAAGAAGTGTGGTCAACATAAATTCTCAATGCCCGCACAACGTCCAAAGTGGCCTCACCCACTGAAAGGTCAGGTGAGTTAAAAGCCGGCACAACGATTTCCTCATTGATATGAAGCCGTGAAACAACTTTGGGAAGGAAATCAGGACGAGTGCGCAGCACCGCCCTTTTCCCATGAAAAATCAAGAAAGGGGGTCTACAAGAGAGAGCCCCTAAATCAGAAACACGTCTGGCCTAAGCGATGGCCAGAAGGAAAACAAACAGTTTTAGCTGTTAGCCATTTAAGATCCACTGAGCCCAGTGGTTCAAACGGCGGTCCCTGGAGCGCCCTCAGGATCACAGCTAAATCCCAAGGCGTCACCGGTGGAACAAATGGCAAATGGCGGCTGAATTCGAAGAACACATTGCATAAAGGTGCGCACATCAGGGATTGTAGCAATCCTACGATGGAACCAGACAGGGTAGACACCTGCACCTTTAAAGAAGCAAGGCGAAGCCCATGGTCTAGTCCCGCCTGTAGGAAGGCTAGCACTCTAGACAGACGGAACTCCCGAGGTGCATAACCGCTCGGTCGACACCACTGGAAGAACGTATGCCACACACGATGGTATATTCTTGCAGAAGACGGTTTCCGAGCTCTGAGCATAGTTCGTACTACAGAGCTGGAAAACCCCCTGGACGTTAACATGGCCGTCTCAACAGCCACGCCGTCAAAGACAGCAGAGTCAGGTCCGGGTGAAGACAAGGACCCTGTGACAGAAGGTACGGTCGTAGCGGCAACCGCAGAGGAATGTCCACCGACAGACCCTGAAGGTCTGAGAACCAGTGCCGTCTGGGCCATGCGGTAGCTATCAACAGGAGCGTCCCTCCTTCCTGTTTGAATTTCCGGATTACCCGTGGAAGAAGGGAAAACGGAGGAGAGAGATAAGCAAACCGGAACTTCCACTGGACGGACAGAGCATCCACGAGAGACGCCTTTTCATCTCTTGTGCGAGACCCGTACATCAGCAACTTGTTGTTGTGCCGTGACGCCATGAGGTCGATCTCAGGAAGACCCCACCTGTCCACCCGAAGTTGAAAGACGTCCTGGTGCAGAGACCATTCCCCTGGATGAACGTCCTGGCAACTGAGAAAGTCGGCCTCCCAGTTGAGGACTCCCGGGATGAATACTGCTGATATGGCCGCGAGATTGCGCTCTGCCCAGATCAGGATGCGGGACACCTCTACGAGTGCCGCCCGACTTCGGGTTCCTCCTTGCCGATTTATGTAGGCCACGGCGGTGGCGTTGTCCGACTGGACCTGCACGGGATGACCCTGGAGAACCCGATGGGCCTGCTGGACAGCATTGAAAACGGCGCAGAGTTCCAAGATGTTTATCGGAAGCTCCTTTTCCACCTGAGTCCACCTGCCCTGGAACAAGTGTGGACCCGTGACCGCTCCCCAGCCCCGAAGACTGGCGTCCGTTGTCAATAGGACCCAGTTCGCCACCCAAAACGGATGACCCTTGTTGAGATTGGTCATCTGCAACCACCAGGCAAGGGACAGGCGAACCTCCGGAGTGAGCACCATCGTCTGGGATTTGAGACTCTGAGGCAGTGCATTCCATTTGGACAGGATTAATTGCTGCAGAGGTCTGGAGTGAAACAGGGCATATTCCAACATGTCGAATACGGACACCATGGAGCCCAGTAACCTCATTGCCGAGTGAAGAGACACCCGGCGACTCTGCAGACAACTGCGCACCCTCAACTGCAAGGCAGAGATCTTTTCCCCCGTCACAAAGATCGGCTGCTGACTGGAGTCCAACAAGGCTCCGAGGTGCAGAATCCTCTGAGACAGGATCAGGGTGGACTTTTGCCAGTTTATCAACCAGCCGTGCCGTTGCAGTACTGCAATCGTCAGATCCAAATGGCGTAGAAGGAGCTCCGGAGATCCTGCTACCAACAGTAGGTCGTCTAGGTACGGCAACATGCGGACTCCCTGCAGCCGCAGGGAAGCCGCCATGACCGCCATAACCTTGGTGAACACACGTGGTGCTGTCGCCAGGCCAAAAGGTAATGCCCGGAACTGGAAGTGATCGTTGCGGATTGCAAACCCGAGGAACTGTTGATGGAGCGAAAGAATAGGGACATGCAGGTAAGCGTCCTGTATGTCCAACGACACCATGTAATCCCCAGGTTCCAGCGCCAGAATGATGGACCGTAGGGTCTCAATCCGAAACCTCGGCACCCGCAAGGACTTGTTGAGTGCTTTGAGGTTGAGAATCGGACGGTACGACCCATTGGGTTTCTGCACCAAAAACAGATTGGAATAGAAACCCAGGCCCCTCTGGGAGAAAGGAACAGGCACTATAACTCCAGCCTGGAACATAGTGTGCAAAACCTTCCGCAGTTCCGTGGCTTTGTTCTGGTCTGATGGAAGACCCGTGGTGAAGAATCGGGACGAGGACCTGTGCCGGAAGGAGAGGGCATACCCGTGAGAAACCACCTCGTGAACCCAACTGTCTGTCATGGTTACCGACCAACACTGGGCGAACCGTAGCAGGCGGCCTCCCACTTTGGGATCCCCCAAAGGGAGGCCCGGACAGTCAGGCCGCAGGTTTCTCATCGGACTTAGGGGCCGGACGTCTGGTACTCCAGGCCTGCTTCCGGGGCTTGGCAGATTTCTTGGGGCCATCCTGTCGGAGAAAAGACTGAGCCTTTGGTCTACCCTGGGCCCTGTAAGGCCGAGGTACCTGAACTGGAAGGAACTGCAGCAGACGGGAGACATGCCGACTTGGCTGCCGCCAGCGTGGCTACAATTTTGCCCAGATCCGAACCAAATAGGACTTCTCCATTAAAAGGCAAGGCTTCCAAGCCCTTTTTGAAATCAGCGTCCGCCTTCCAAGATGCAACCATAAGGTGCGACGAGCCGCCACCACTGCCGAAGAAATCCGAGAAGTCAGGGTACTGATATCTAAAGCCGCTTCATTAACGTAAGTGGCCGAATCCCGGAGATTGCCTATCAACTCGGTCTGTTCAGCCGAACAGTCGGAATCGAAAGACGCCTCTAAACTATCTGCCCAGCGCTCCATAGCTCTGGCTACCCAACAAATGGCCATAGCCGGCCTGACTGCTCCCCCCCCCCGCGAGGGAATAAACGGACTTTAGGCAGATTTCCACTTTACGGTCCGTGGCATCCTTTAAGGAGGACATGGAGGGCATGGGCAACGTGGCACTACGGACCAGGCGTGTCACATGGGAATCCACCTGAGGCGGGGATTCCCACTTAGCAAAATAATTGTCCGCAAATGGATAAGCCACTGCTAAACGTCTTTGAGGCTGATACCGTTTGCCAGGATGGTTCCATGCCTCTAAGTGGTCCACCAATTGACCCAAAAGAGGAAACTCTGTGGCGTCACCCTTAACGTCCTTGAAAAAGGCATATTTGGATTTTGATACCGGAGGTTCATCATCCTCAATAACTAAAGCTGTGCGGACTACACGAGTAAGGCCAGGTATATAAACCATAGACTTGGCGTTCGACTCTTTAGTACGGAAAGGTTCTTGGTCAGAAAGATCCAGAATCTCCCCATCATCGGACGTCCCCTCGTCATCCTCATAAGGAGTACACAGAGACGCCACCGGCCGCTTATGAGGCCGCAACGCAGACTCCCCTTGTAAGACATCTGACAAATGCTGCACAGAACTTGTCAGAGAATTAACCCACGCAGGCTCCTGAGAGACCTGAGGAGGGGGAAATAGGGAGACTGTGGGGTACCATCAGTTGTCTCGGGAACCCCTGCATGGGTGATGACACCACTGACTGCTGGGACAATCCCATTTGAGGGAACGCAGGTTGCGGAGCTAACTGACCCACAAGGGTTGTAAGCGCTTTAGCGAAACAAGCCCAGGGCGGTTCCTGAACCGGAGCCGTGACAGTAATCGGCCGCCACAATAAAAAACACTGCCGACTTAGCCCCTCCGCGCTACCCTCCCCTCCGCTATAGGTACCTTACATGTAGTACACAGAAGCTGGAGAGGAAAATCATTCTCAGACATGATGGCAAGTATGTGACCCCTCTCACTGATACACGTTAGTATAGTGGGAGAACCGCCCTGCAATCACCGCACCGCAATGGCTTTAGCAGAAGAGCAGGGACAGTGAAAAGGCTGATAGTAGAAAGTGAAAGTACAGGCAGCAGACGCTAGCAGCAGTCACATACCATGCAAAGAAATTAATCCCTGCACTTTCAGTGCTGATCCTCAACTACGCAGACACAGAGCCTGGTAGAACACAGCGCTGCATACACAGACCTCTTCCAATGGAGAGGTATGCCAGGGGACCCAGACCACGATGCCACCGATCAGCAGCGTCCACCATGCTTCAGCAAAGATGGCCACCGAGGAGCAGAGAGGCCGGCCTGGGGGAGGAGCGCTGCCACAGGCCCAATCGGGAAGTACAGAGAGGCTGTGTGCAGCGGGGGAGGCTCTGGCTGTGTACAGAGAAGGCGCGCTCCCCTGGCATGCAATTAACCCCTGGGACGCCGCAGCGCTACCGCTCAGCTGCGGTCCGCTGTCCCAGGGGGGTAGTGGAAGCGCAGGTCTGTAGCCTGGCTCCACGCTGCAGCCAGTCCCCAGGGAGCCCCCTGCCTGGGGACTCCGGACCATGTTCCAGCGGGGACCCAACACGGGACCCCGCTGCTTACCTGCTGTCCCCCTTATATCCGGCCATGTTCCCAAGCATCTGGGGTCACCGCTAGCTGTGACCCCAGATGCCTACCAGCATCCCCGGATCAGTACCGGCGGGGGTGTAGGCAAGACAGCATGGACATCAAGAATGACTGTCCATGCTGTACTTCCAGATGTGCAGCCACAGCTGCCTTGTAGAAAACTTCACGGGCTAATCTTAGCCCCCCTCTAAACAGGTGCATCTGACTCCGAGCCGGGCACCAACGAAACTGAGATGCCTTGGCTCGGGGGCGGGGTATAGGAGGGGGACCCTAGTGCATCCTGGGAGGCTGAAAACTTAACTCTATGGTGCCCGATGTCATCACCTATACCCCAAGGTATCCTGTGGATACCCTATGGTCCCTGAAGTAGAAACTTTTTTTTTTTTAAAGTTACCTTACTGTAAAGTCACATTCTATTTTAGGGGCATATCCAATTAGCCACACGGTTATTCTTGCTTAATTTAACATGTCTATCATGCCCAACTTTCAGTTATCGCAGATAAGCGCGTTCACAATTCCCATAACATCCAATTATAAAGAGAACCTAATTTTGACTGTCAATAGCCATGTTAATTATGAAAAAAAAAAAAAAATGGGTAAATCAAACTAGTCTATTACTGGACAAAAGCTACATTTTTGGGGCCCCATAAAAAAATTTAAATTGTCAGTTTGAAACATTTTAACAGTAAGAAATGATAGAAAGCAGGTGTTTTTCAGCAAATAAATGCTCTGGTTAAATTGGGGGTACACCTGTAGGCGGATTTGAGCAGTTTAAAGTAGGGGTGAGCGGGTTTGGATTTCTGAAATCCGAACCCCCCCGATCCGAGGCAGGCTCGACTTTTCCCGCCTGACTCGGATCTGAAATCGAGGCAAAACGTCATCATCCCGCCTTCTGAGTCTCGTGGGTTTTGGAACCTATATAAGGTACCCGCGTCGGCGCCATTTTCTCACTCGGCTGTGGACAGTGAAGAGGGAGGGTGGGAGTTAGGGCTGGCTGGGCTGTGTAGTGCAGAGTAGTGTTGTGCTGTGCTGCTGTTGTCCACTACTTCAAAGTCCATAGGGGCTGGCTGTGTTGTGCTGTGCTGCTGTTGTTAATAGGGGCTGTGTCCACTACTTCAAAGTCCATAGGGGCTGGCTGGACTGTGTTGTGCAGTCAGTTCTCCATAGGGGCTGTGTCCACTCCAAAGTCCTGTGCAGTGTCCCAGTCCTAAAGGGGTGCTGTAGTGTTGTCCAGGGGGTGCTCTGTCCATCAGGGGTGCTCCCCCCAAGTGCTAAAAAAATTATATTTTTTGTGTTTGTGAATTGTGTGCGCAGTAGCCGCACGTGCATCAACAAAGTAGTGCCAAGCGTGCGCCTGTGTCATAAGTAAAGGGCCGGCTGGCTTGACCGTTAAAGGGTGCTGTAACCCCCAAAGTACACTCCAAACAAAATGAAAAAATATTTTCTGTGTTTGTGAATTGTGTGCACTGTGGCTGCACGTGCATCAACAAAGGAGCAGCGCCAAGCGTGCGCCTGTGTCCCATAAGTAAAGAGCCGGCTGGCTCATTTCTTAAAGGGTGGTGTAACCCACAAAGTGCACTATTCTCCAGCAAAAATAAAAAAATATTTTCTGTGTTTGTGTGCGCTTTAGCCGCACGTATATATCAATATAACATAAATGGAGGACCAAACTTTCTCCGATTAAAAATAAAATAGGGAAAGATAAAGAACCACTTCCTCCTAGTGCTGTTGCTGCTGCTGGGAGTTGTTCATCATCCCAGAGAGGAAGTAGGAACATCACTACTTTTACTAAACAATTGACCCTCCAACAGTCCCTAGCGATGAGGATGAAGTACGACAGCAGTCATCCTGTAACTGAGGCCTTGACTGCTATGTTGGTGTTAGACGTGCGTCCGGTATCCGCCATTAGTGCAGTGGGATTTAGACAATTGATGGAGGTAGTGTGTCCCCGGTTCCAAATCCCGTCTAGATTCCACCTGTATCCTCAAAGCAGCAGCGACAAGCGTGCGTCTGTCTGTTAAAGGGTGGTGTAACCCTCCAAGTGCGCTCCACAAACAATAAAAATATTCTTCTTTTTTTTTCTGTCTTTGTGAAATGTGTGGGCTGTAGCCGCACCTGCATCCTCAAAGCAGCAGCGACAAGCGTGCGTCTGTCTGTGAAAGGATTATATCGGTGACAGCATCCAAGTAGGCATGTCAGACAGTCCGTACCTGTACTGGCAGGAAAAAGAAGCAATTTGGAGGTCCCTGTACAAACTGGCTCTATTTTACCTGAGTTGCCCCCCCTCCAGTGTGTACTCCGAAACAGTGATTAGTGCAGCCGGGAACCTTGTCAGCGAAAGGCGTATCAGGTTGCTTCCACAAAATGTGGAGATGATGTTCATAAAATGAATTATCAACTCTTCCAGGGAGACCAGCCTCCAGAACGTACAGAGGGACCTGTGGTTGTGGATTCCAGCGGGGACGAATTAATACTCTGTGAGGATGAGGATGTACACAACACTGAAGAGGGTGAGGAATCAGTGGATGAGGAGGATGAGGACGACATCTTGCCTCCGTAGAGCCAGTTTGTGCAGGGACACATTAATTGCCAGCTTGTTTTGTGGGGGCCCAAACGAACCAATCATTTCAGCCACAGTCGTGTGGCAGACCCTGGCGCTGAAATGTTTGGTTTGTTAAAGTGTGCATGTCCTGTTTATAAAACATAAGGGTGGATGGGAGGGCCCAAGGACAATTCCATCTTGCACCTTTTTTTTTTCTTTGCATTATGTATAGTTTGGGGCCTAGTTTTTCAAACTGCCATCCTGTCTGCCACTGCAGTGCCACTCCTAGATAGACCACGTGTTTGTGCCGCCCACTCGTATCTCTTAGCATAGTCATCCAGCTACCTCGGTGCAACCTTTTGGACATAAAAACACTATTGTGAGGTGTGAGGTGTTCAGAATAGACTGGAAATGAGTGGAAATTAAGGTTATTGAGGTTAATAATAGCATAGGAGCAGAAAAACCCACAAATTCTGTGATTTTAGCTGTTTTTATGCTTTTTTTCAAAAAATACAGATCCAAAACACAAAACCCAGAACCCAAAACACAGAAGGGTGGTTTTGGCAAAACCAATCCAGATCCAAAACCAAAACACAAAAAGTGGCCGGTGCACACCCCTAGTTTAAAGCCACTTTTAAAAACACCTGTCCCATCTATACAACACTTTCATATACCTGCCCCACATCTTTTAACCCATTATTCCACTTTTGGCAGAATATCACCCAAAACATGACAGATTATTTAGACAAATTAAGCTAATTACAAACTCAATTGCCTAAATAATCATTTTATTTTTTTAGGACAGGTATCCCAGTAGTTGGGAACAAAGTCCTGACATTATTAGCTTAAAATAGAGATTTTCAAAATGAACTTTCTTCCCAGGTTTTTGTACCTCTTCCAGGCAGTACCACCAAGACTCCTACCCCACTCCTTACAGGAGGCACACAGGTTATCTGTAACTTTGTTGGGGATGGAAGGAAACCTAGATTTAAGCACCTTAATCTCTTCAGGAGAAAAACTGAGGGTGACCAGCAACTGCCTATGATATCTGCTTATTATAAGGCCTCAGTTTTGCGCAGGTTCATAGATTGGTCTAGAGGACCGGGAGAAAAACAGTGGGTAGAACTGGTATCAGCCCCTACAAACCTTAATCTGTACAGTTTGCCCTGATGCTTTAAGATTGTGGATTCTGCTCACCCAACAGCTGGCCTCACTTTAATATTGTGGAGAATACTGTGCCCTAAACTGGGAATCTCATTGGCAATATCCCCACTCACGTTCATTATTAATAATCCCTTCTTCAGGTAGGATAGCTTCTCTTTGGAGGAGGGTAGGAGTCACTAGGTTGGGGCATCTACTTACTAATGGGGTATTTAAATCCTTTTCTGACCTCTCTTCGTCTGCTGGTATTCCTGAACGAGATTACTGGTTTTACTGGCAGGTGCGCCACTTTGCTTCCTCCCATGGGGGAATTCCTGAAATGAACAGGGCCCTTGCACCATTTGAGCAGGTGCTCCCACTCCACAGATCCTAAGCACACCATTTTTGGCCTCTATCAAATCCCGTTGCATGGCAACTTCCCTGCTAACCCCCTTTTTGTAATGCGTGGGACAACGATCTATCATACCATGGAATACATATAAACTGGGAGAAAGCTTGTAAATTGATCTCTGCCTGTTTTACTAGGAGATACTCGAGACACCGTATAATCGCTTAACGGGGTGGTACACATGTCCAGTCACGTTACATAAGTTCTTCCCTTCTGTGATCCCCCTCCCCTCCCTTCCCCTTGTGTTGGTGCTGCGGCAAAAATAGCTGTTCTCTCATTCATATATAGTGAAGCTATCCCCAAATTATCCTTTTGAAGAAAATTTTTGCATTGACGTCTGAAATTCTGGGTTATCAGGTCCCAAGTGGGCCGACTTTTGGCTACACTCATATTCAAATAGTCCTATTTTCCAATATAAAAAGTCCCTCCTTAAACATTTAGCTAATGCAGCAATAGCAGTTATCCCAGTCCACTAGCGTTTGGTGGAAGTGCTCTCAATTTGGGAGTGGTGCCAACGATAGATTTTTTTTACATGAATATGGAAGCTATCTTTCACACATCTTAAGAGAAGCACTCTAATTTTGTTACTACTTGGTTTAGCAGGACAGTATTTAAGTCATCGCCTTCATATAAAGCCCTGGTTCCTTTGCATCAGACGTAGTTATTCTTTGCCTTATTTAGCTATGTCCTCCCAAATAGTCATGCCTCTTTATTCTTCCCCTCTACCTGTGTTTCCTCTAATTTTCCCTGAATTTTCTACCTCACCTTTACCTCTTTCCTTTGTCTCATCTCCTACCCTCTGTATATGTGGTTAGCTTTGCCTTTGTTTTCTTTGTTTTGTATGCATATGTTGGTACATGCAATTATATATTTTGCTTTTAATCTGTACATACTTGCTATAAAACATATCTATTACAATTTTATTTTGTTTATACAGTGCTGCATTGTTTCCATTTGTATATGTTCTAAACCCTTTTTCAATAATTAAAACTTGTAAAAAAAAAAAAAAAAACAAACCCAAACACGATTAACCCACTTTTGCTCCAGCTCTGGAACTGTAAGGAAACAGCCACTTTATATTCTATTGAAAATAAACATAGCTGAATTTGTGTGGTTAATTGAATACCAAAACCTTGTGCACGATTTACACCTTAATGCAGCTAATTGGATATGCCCGCTTAACATAACATTACACCTTTACATTCAAGACAGAAATTTAAAACTAATTAAATGTTTCCCTCAATACAACCAAACCAGTTTCCATTGAACTATTCTCATACGGAAGAGTCATTTTCATTGTAGGATACTTTTATATTCTCTAATGCTGTGCAGGGCAACTACTTGACTAAATATTTTGTACATCTAGGATTAACAGATTAGAACATTCAGATGAGCAGATTTTAAGAAACTACAATAACAATTTACAGGAAACTCATATGCAGACCCTCATTCTTGTAGCTTGACAGTTTATACAGTAAGTTTACTTACTATGTCTCTCACCCTAGCTTAACCAGTCACACCAGAATACTCAGGAAGCAGGACAGCCGCTAGCACACTGATCGTAACGTCACTTGCAATGTGCTTCACTGTGTAATTTCTAGACAGACACCACTCATCAGGAGTAAGCAATCCTCTGCAGAGAGCTGCTGCTGTCTAGACTATCTGGAGGAACTACAGAACTGTGGTAATTAATACCATAAATGAAGCTCCACAATTATGCAATATTTCCACTACACATAACATACTTTTATAAGAACTAAGTCCTGTTATTAATTCATATTGTATAAATGTATAGCAAAATCTGTGTACGAGGGGAGAAGAAAACTGTGGACACTGAGTAAAACACTGGGGTGATGGATCAGCCATCCGAACAACCAATCCAACGATTGGTAAGGTTTATGCACAAACAATCCTATGCATACACACATTTGAATATACCCACCCACTTGTGACATTCTGCACCTGAAAGATATCTAACAACTGATCAATCTATGAACGACACCATTTTACAGATTTATTGTATGTACACACAGACTGATGGTCGGGAAGATACATGGGTCAACAGCTTGATGAATGATATGTTGGCCAGTGTGTACCCAGCATAAATCCAGGGACGGACAAACCTGATTACATCAGGTAAGCAACACATTTACTGAGTGTCCCTTCACCGCCTCCCCTCACTCTAAAGTGAGCTAAAGGCAGGGTGGGGGGGGGTGGGAGATTTATGTGCTGCTCCATGCAGGGAGCACGGTGTCCTAAATGCCAGTATACTGTAATAGTCAGGCCAGCGCTACAGAAGTCCAACACCTAGGAGATCAGTGTTATGAACAGCATAAATATACAGTACTGTGCAAAAGTTCAAGGCTGGTGTGGAAAAAAATGCTCAAAGTAAGAATGCTTTAAAAAAAAAAGAAAAAAAAAAAAAAAGTGTTAAAAATAAAATCATCAATTAAAATAATGCAAAGTGAATGAACAGAAGAGAAATCTTAATGAATATTTTGTGTGACCACCCTTTGCCTTCAAAGCAGCATAAATTCTTCTAGGTACACTTACACATAGTTTTTGAAGGTACTCTGTTGTTCTAAACATCTTCGAGAACTAACCACAGGTCTTCTGTAGCTGTAGGCCTACTCAGATCCTTCTGTCTCTTTATGTAATCCCAGACAGACAGACTCGATGATGATGAGATTAGGGTTCTGTGAAGGCCATATCACTTCCAGGACTCCTCCTTTATGCTGAAGATAGTTCTTAATGATATTGGCTGTAAGTTTGGGGTAGTTGTCCTGCTGCAGAATAAATTTGTAGCCTGACAATTGTTTTGCATGGATAAGTACCTGCCTGTATTTCTCAGCATTGAGGATACCATTAAACCTGACCAAATTCCCAAACTCCATTTGCTGAAATGCAGTCTCAAACTTGCAAGGAACCTCCACCATGCTTCACTGTTGCCTGCAGACACTCATTATTGTACTGCTCTCTAGCCCTTCAGCTAACAAACTGCCTTTTGTTACAACCATTTTTCTCATCGACTCATTAGTCCAGTTTTCTGCACCCTAGTTCTTATATTTTCGTGCACAGTTGAGTTGCTTGGCCGTGTTTCCACGTCAAAGCTATGGCTTTTTGGCCGCAATTCTTCCATGAAGACCACTTCTGGCCAGACTTCTCCGAACAGTAGATGGGTGTACCTGGGTCCCACTGGTTTCTGCCAGTTCTGTGCTGATGGCACTGCTGGACATCTTCCAATTTCAAAGTGAAGAAAACATGATGTGTTTCATCTGATGCACAAAGTTTCCTTGGCCAACCACTGCGTCAACGGGTCCTCAATGTTGCCAGTTTCTATGTGCTTCTTCAAGAGAGCTTGAACAGCACATCTTGAAACCCCAGTCTGCTTTGAAATCTTTGCCTGGGAGAGACCTTGCTGATTCAGTATAAACTACCTTATGTCTTATTGCTGTGCTCAGGCTTGCCATGGTGTACAGCTTTGTAGTAGTTTGGCTGTTCCTCATCCAGTTTTAAGCCTCCCACACAGCAGTTTCTGTTTTAGTTGATGACTGTTTTAACCTACATATGAAAAGGATTACCACCACCACCTGTTTGGTATGATTGGTTAATGACTATAATCCTGCAAAATCCTTGACTTTTAACAAGTGTACCTAGAAGAATTGATGGCGTTTTGAAAGCAAAGGGTTTGCCACACTAAATATTGATTTTAGATTTCTCTTCTGTTCATTGTATTTTGTTTATTGGTATAAGTGTTTAAATAGTTTCACTTTATTTTTGATAGCATTCTTACTTTGCGGCATTTTTTCCCACACCTGCCTAAATCTTTTGCACAATATTGTATACATTTAAAACCAATAACTCAAAGCAGAAATTAAATAGGTCTCTGTAAGATGAAAACAAACTTATAGTGCAGTACAGGTTAAGTTGCCTATAAACTAAAAATGTTGAAGATTTATATATGTAGTTTATAGCAGAGGATCCCAAACTCCACCATTACAGTCCACGTTCTCAGGATATCCATGCATGAGCAGAGGTGACTTAATTAGTACCTCAATTTGATTTAACCATCTGGACTCAAGGATTGATATCCTCAAAACCTGGACTACGATGGCAGAGTATTAGAACCTCTGACTTATAGAATTGCATCATGCAGTTTCATGCTAAGGTTGATTAAAAGTCAAGAAAAACTAATCAAACACATACTTTAAACATATGTATTTAGATGGTTATTGACGCATACATGCTGTTACTTGACAGACCGAACAAGAGATGTGATACTTGAGTGGCATACCCCTGGTCATGGACTTCTCACTGGGGTGCATTACTGAAGGAAACTAACAACTTTTACAACACCCCGATAAATATAATTATAGCTCTTCTCAAGCAGTAATTTGCACTACCGTTCAACATGCAAAGCTTGTCATGACTTGCTACCAGAAATGTACACTTGCCACTTATCAAAATCTACCTTGTGCTTAATGGGACATAATCGGCACCCAAGCAGTGTCGGAACGCCGGTGGTCAGCATACAGTTTCCGGAACACCCAGCTCCAGAATCCCGACCGCTGACATCCCAATGTTAAGTATTAAGGTGAGGGTTAGGTTTAAGGTTAGGCACTAGGGGTGGGCTAGGCTGCAGGAAAGGTGGATTAGGGGGTGGATACTTACCTAATCCTGTCAGGATTCTGACTGTCAGGATGCCATTCCAACCAGTTTAAATAAGCACGAACACATTGAATTTCTATTGTTTATTTTCCCCAAAACAGCAGGTACCAGCTAGGCATTTTAAATATACAAGAATAAAACAGCTGTATTAACATTGAACTGGGCTTGTGAAGTCAGTCAGTAAAGAAATCCAATCACAAGAGTCAAAGCATCATCTATTAGAATAAAAGTGTGTAGATCCTGATTTAGATCTGTATACAAACTGCAATCTGAGTAATTTTCATTTGTTATTAAAAATAAGTCAGACTTCCCATTAACAGTCAAATAGGATCAATTCACATATACATTTGGTTATATATATTCTTATACAGACAGGAAGGTGCTGTATTACAAGCAATAATGAAATATTACAACACATCACATAAATTAGGCTAACCCTGTCATTTGTAGATAACACAGTCAAGATAAGATTTAAGGCCAGTGAGGTTTTCCAGTTGGACATGCTCTGGTCGGTATTTCCAGTGGATACTACGACAGAATTCCAACTTTACAAGTAGTGAAAACTGGAAATAAAACAATTAAAAAAAAGGGAAAAAAAAAAAAACAAAAACAAAAAACAAAACACACAAATCTAAGCATTTGGCCTAAAGCAGGCAGTGTACACCTGGCAAATGGTGGTTGTGGGAATCAAATGCAGGAATCATCTTCCCCTGGTCAACACGAGTCCACCATGGGCAAACTGCTTGCTTCAGCGCAGAGGTCTTCCAGCTGATCAATTGTTTATTTGGGGCACAGATTTAAGAAACAGATTTGTGCCAGAGCAGGAAGCTGGCAAATGCATTTCTTGTGCGTGCTCTAGTAATAGACCTCAAGTACATTATTTATTGATGCATTAGTTGCCAATACAATGGTTATTACAATCATTACTAACAAAAAAAAAAAAAAAAAAAAAAAAAAAAAAAAGTAAAAAAAAAAAAAGCTTAAAACATAACTACTGGTACCATACTGAGAACTGCACATAATGGTTTTCCCAGAGTATACATAAAAACGTAAGTTAATTTCACAGTAGCTTGATACAATGTTATCTGAATACATTGTTAATCATAAAAATATTTTACTATTTACATATACACTGTATAAATGTTAATAGTAAGCTACCATTGCATAAAAAGCATATTGGCCCATAATCTTGTGCCACATCACTGTTTGGTCATCTTTCCAACAAAAACCAGTTCAACTGACTCTACACTTTGGTGGCTACAGAGCTACAGTAGTCCTATAGAGACAGGTTTGATCACGCTCTGCTTTACTTTAGTAGTGGTAAAACCAAGCAGCTCTGGACAGTTAACCTGTTCATTAGCTATTTGGTTACATTTTACCATTAGGTCATAATTAATTTTGTCAGTGATCACACTATCTTGCTTGTAGTCTGGATGGTTTGAAACAAATTCCCTCATCCATCGAGCAACAGTCATCAGTTCTCCTACAAAATATAACAGATTATTTAAGAGACCGTACTCCATATGGTCAATGTGCCAATTTCTCCAATAAACCATAATACAGGAGGCATATAGTTTACTGTGTCTGAGAACATCATATTTCAGTAATTGCACTCAGTGGCATGACAATCTTAAGCTAGGAACACACTGGAGCGACATTGAAACTAATGCCCGTCAGTTATTGTGAGTCCACACTGGACGACTTTGTGATCGTTCATTAGTTGCATCGATCATTAACAATGCAATGGCCACTAGCAATATCGCTAGGTTTGATGTGCAGCACATCAAACCTGGCGACAGTCGCTAGCGACCACGGGAGCGTGTAATCGCCGGTACACACTGAGTGATGAAGGAGATTTGTTACGAAACTGCATATCATCCAGACATCGCGCTCCAGTGTGTACCTAGCTTTATATTCCATACAACACATACAAACCCCTTCAACAATGACTACAGAGGTTGTTTGATAAAACTCCCAATACTGGGAACAGATTTTTAAAAAGTAGTTTACTAAAACTGGATATAAAAGTTTTTATACAACACCCCTCTATCCACTACATCAGTTTTAATTAATCAGTGTATGGTCTAAAGATTAAAGGATTACAGCTATGCCTGTTAGCGTCTTGCATTTAGGTTGATCTGTTCTGCAAAAACCACCAGCATTGACAAGTAGATGTGAAATGAGGCATTTGGGATCTGTGATGGACAGCAGAGATTAGGTTAACGTGGCATGGACAAACTGCACAGGATTATTAAAATGGGTACACACTAGACTGTTTATACACATTGACGGGACTACATATCGGGCAGTCTGTACACACTACACGATCTGGTGGACAACCGCCCGATATATATTGTTTCCCTTCCGCATCCAGAGGCATTGAGTCAGCCGACGAATCTTCGGACTGGCTTGAACCGCAGGCAGATCTGAAGATGTAATGGACGCACGGGATGGTGCTCACACACTGGACGATTTGCCATTCCGATTCGCCTTGAAATGACAAATTAGCCAATATATAGTCTAGTTTGTACCCAGCTTTAGGCTGGTTAGAGCTTGGAATTCTAAGCAACATTGTAAGACTGATAACTAAAGTAACTACAGTTTGCTAGCGGTACCATGAAGTAGTACAAAAAGTGTCCATCAACTAGCACAGAGCACAAATGCAGAAAAACGTACCAGAAGCTCTTTTTTTGATTAATTTAAGGTAGTTTAAAATGGTGCAGCGAGTGTCCACATCTACTTCCATGTTTTCAAGATAAGAATTAAGTATTGGAAGTAAACCTGGAAAAGTACCTTCCTGTAGGAGAAGAAGAAAATAAAATTTACATTTTGAACAAACTACTTAATAGTTAAGGTGCGTACACACACGATTTTCTAAATGAAAGATTTTAGTAAACGATTGCCGTAAATTTTTTCAAGGGAAAAAAAAATTAATGAAAAATAGTTTACTAAAATCGTTCATTTACAAAATGTAATGAACGATTTTTTGGAACAAATGATTTTTGTAACTTTCCCTTAATGAAATAGTGAAGTTGTACAGTCAGAATGGACGATGAACAAACTACAAACGCGAACGCGCATGAACGATAATCGAACATGGTTTAAAAAAAATATATATTTTTTTTTTTTTAAGCCTAAACGATTGAACGATAATGACGTCGTTACAGTTAAAAAAAAACAAACAAACAAAAAAAAAAAAAACACGATTGTACGCACCTTAAAGGTGTGTACACACACACACACACAACGAAGTAATGAACGATTTTCGTTCAGTTTTTCCCTTGAAAAAGTGAACAAAGATAGTTTTACAAAGTAGGTGGTTTTACTTTACATAATAAACGATTTTCTGTGTGTTGAAGGAAAAATGTTGCAACTTCTATTGAAAATCATTCAGTTGGCCAGTCTGACTGAACTACAATAGACAAACGTGAACTCGCATGAACGATAATCGTTTTACACTGAACGATTTTTTGAACGATAAAGTCGTTATAGTTAAATCATTCAAAAATAAATCTGTGTGTGTACGCACCTATAGCGTTACATTTCTGTACATTTTTTACCTTCCCATTGATTATTGTATCAATGCTCATGAGGGTGTACTCCTCAGTTTCAGATTCTGTACCATTAAGAGCAGAACAGCCATCAACTGCAGCAATGCCAGCTGCAAAATAGAAGTTGTCAGCTGTCACCATCATGTTCTAATGTGTATGATACAGATGTAACATGCTGCAAATGACAAAAAGCAAGTTGCTCAGTTTGGGGACAAAGCGAAGGTTGGACACGTGTTGTGATAGTTAGCATTACTGTGTCACAGCACTGATGTCCTCAGTGTAACTCCCTAACACGGCCCTATCGTTGTGGAGTTTGTATGTTCGCATATTGGTAGGTTAATTGCAATCGGACACAAAAATATAATCCTAGTGTCTTTGTGAGCATGTAGTAGGGAATATAGATTGTAAGATCCACTAGGGCAGGGACCGATGAGGCCAAATATGCTATGTAAAGTTCTGCAGATGATGTGTGAGCTATATAGATAACTAAATAAATATAATTGCCTCTATTTGTCTAGGCCTCCCATGAGATGTTAACTTCCTGCAAATATTGCTCTTACTGTAATATATAATGGATAAGTGACCCAATGATTAGCATTAACGGGATATAACCCTTTCATATTGTAAAGGATTGCTTCTTTACAAAGCTTGTGGCAGTTGGATTGAAAAAAATAAATACAAAAACATTATATATAGACTTTTACCAGTTGGTGAAGGGGGTTCTAATCTTACACCTACAGATGTACCCTCACTCATCTTTGCTGCAGTCATGCCAAACAGCCCCTCTTAGAGTGCCTGGTCCTGAGAGACTCTGCTAGCGTCAGGCATCTTTTGAGCAGAAAATGTGTCCAAGTTGCAATTCGATGTGACTAGGGATGTGTACACATGTATAAAAAGTGTCATACATATCAGAATACGAAATGGCAAAAGCCGCAGCTTTTTTCCACTCCAAGTTCCGTTTTGCACACAGATATACAAATGTCAAATTAATCATCACCGTGTCTTGGTGCGTCCTAGTTGCATTGCATCGCAATTTATGTGCATTTTTGGGCAAAAAATAAATAAAAACTCTAGCCGAGCTATACGGGACCTGGGGGCTTACTCACGCCAGGGTATCGCGCTGCATGGCGTATAGAGGCTTGATAAGGACACATCTGTAGCAGCACCTTTTAAACATAACCCAACCTCTTTCATAGAGAATGCATACTTAAAACACTACAAACAGCTATAACAAACCAATAGATGGCAGTAGAGCCACAATTAGCACAAAATTATGAAAGAACCTACAAGTAGTACAGTGCATTCGGAAAGTATTCACAGCGCTTCACTTTTTCCACATTTTGTTATGTTACAGTACTGGTTCCCAAACTGTGCGCCGGGGTGCCTTGGGACACTTGCAGGGGTGCCTCAGGTTGGTGGTACAGCATCAAATCAAAATTATTTATGGTCAATGTAACGTAAATATGTGGACAAATAGAAGCACAAATCTGTCCACCACCACATAACTGAACCAAAGGATGGCAGGTAAGCACAATTTTCTTCACTTAACTTCATTTTATTCTGAATTTCTCAACAACAAACATTCTGCTTAAGGGTGCCGTGAAAACAATACTGATACAGGAGGGTGCCATGATTCAAAAAGTTTGGAAACTACTATGTTACAGCCTTAATCCAAAATGGAATAAATAAATTTTTGTCCTCAAAATTCTACACACAATACCCCATAATGACAACATGTAAACAGTTTGAGATTCTTGAAAATGTAATTAAAAAAAAAAAAAAAGAAATCACATGTACATAAGTATTCACAGCCTTTAACATGAAGCTCAACATTGAGCTCAGGTGCATTCTATTTCCACTGATCATTCTTGAAATGTTCCTACAGCTTAATTGGTATCCACCTGTGATAAATTCAGTTGATTGGACATGATTTTGAAAAACATACACCTGCTGTCTATATAAGGTCCCACACTTGACAGTGCATGTCAGCACAAACCAAGCATGTCCAAGGAATGGTCTGTAGACCTCTGGGACAGGATTGGTCTTCAGGCACAAATCTGGGGAAGGCTACAGAAAAATATCTGCTGCTTTGAAGGTCCCAATGAGCACAGTGGCCTCCATCATCTGTAAATGGAAGAAGTTCGGAACCACCAGGACTCTTCCTAGAGTTGCCCGGCCGTCTAAACTGAGCGATCGGGGGAGAAGGGCCCTAGTCAGGGAGGTGACCAAGAACCCGATGGTCACTCTGTCAGAGCTACAGCATTCCTCTGTGGAGAGAGGAGAACCTTCCAGAAGGACAACCATCTCTGCAGAATTCCACTAATCAGGCCTGTATGGTAGAGTGCCCATACGGAAGCCACTCTTAATAAAAAGCACATGGCAGCCCGCCTGGAGTTTGCCAAAATGCACCTGAAGGGCTCTCAGTCCATGAGAAACAAAATTCTCTGGTCTGATGAGAAAGATTGAACTCTTTGGCGTGAATGCCAGGCGTTATGTTTGGAGGAAACCAGGCACCGCTCACCACCAGGCCAATACAATCCCTACAGTGAAGCATGGTGGTGGCAGCATCATGCTGTGGGAATGTTTTTCAGCTGCAGGAACTGGGAGACTAGTCAGGATAGTGGGAAAGATGAATGCAGCAATGTACAGACATCCTGGATGAAAACCTGCTCCAGAGCGCTCTTGACCTCAGACTGGGGCGACTGTTCATCTTTCAGCAGGACAACGACCTTAAGCACACAGCCAAGATATCAAAGGAGTGGCTTCAGGACAACTCTGTGAATATCCTTGAGTGGCCTAGCCAGAGCCCAGACTTGAATCAGATTGAACATCTCTGGAGAGATCTGAAAATGGCTGTGCACCGAAGCTTCCCATCCAACCTGATGGAGCTTGAGAGGTGCTGCAAAGAGGAAAGATATATGTGCCAAGCTTGTGGCATCATATTCAAAAAGACTTGAGGCTGTACTTGCTGTCAAAGGTGCAGCAAGAAAGTATTGAGCAAAAGTTGTGAATAGTTATGTACATGTGATTTAAGTTTTTTTTTATTTTTATTAAATTTGCAAAAATCTCAAAAAAAAAAAAATCGTCATTATGGGGTATTTTGTGTAGAATTTTGAGGTGAAAAATGAATTTATTCCATTTTGGAATAAGGCTGTAACATAACAAAATGTGGGAAAAGTGAAGCGCTGTGAATACTTCCTGGATGCACTGTAGATAAGATAAATTGAACCATCAAAATATTCTAAAAATAATATACTAAATATTTACATATTAAGTAGATATGTAAAAATGAAAGGTTTCCAACAGTAGGACCATCCAATTAACAGAAGCATCCTGAAAGTAGTGTGTGGCTTATACAAGATTTCTATACATTCAACTAAAACTTTTGCTTTAAAAACTGTTAGGAGGTTTTAGTGCCGGCTGTCTTGCTGATTGGAAAACAAATGCAGTAAGAGGATGCTGTTTTTTTGCATACAGATGTAACAAGACTATTACATTAATAAAGCAGATACCTTTACAAATATCCTTTCTGAAGTAAAACAATCCCTGACGTACAGCATCTCTATTCTGGGCAACTTTCATGTTGTCATCGACCTGTAAAAAGTCAAAGTCAATGTAAACCATTCGAAATTTAAACACGTAGTTCTAAATAACTGGGTGTCCACAAAACAGCAATAGACCTTACATACTTTCTAATTCCAAGAGCTGCAGGTTTGTGTTGTGAATATTCAGCACAAGACCAACCTAGTTTACAATCGTCAACACCCAAATAACACTGATAAAAAGTTTAAAAATCGGCTATAAAAACTTTAGACAACTAAATATTTTGCAGTGTTCTCCCCAGGCAGTTTTCTGCGGACGCATCGCCCGGCAAACAGCCTGCCGCCCGGCACTTTTACCCACCGACCCCCGCTGTGGAACGCTGGACTCTGAAGTGACTGGAGGCTAAAGCAGCTTCCGATCACTTCAGAGGCCAGCGTTCCCAATGATGCACTGCGCGGGTGACATCATGACGTCACCCGCGACGTGAGGAGCCTGCCCCAGCGCCTGCTGGATCTAGTTAGATCCAGTCAGCGCGAGGCAGCGACCAGCAAGTAAAGACAAGTGCTGGGGCCGGGACCAGCCTGGGGGCACTGCATAAAGGAGCCAGCCTGGGGGAACTGCATAAAGGGGCCAATCTGCGGGCACTACTTCAGCCAGGGGGCACTGCATAAGGGCAAAGCTTAACTACAGGGGGCAATGCATAAAGGGGAAAGCTACAGGGGCACTGTATAAAGGGCACAAATACAGGGGGCACTGCATAATGGGCACTTTTGACTGAGAGCCAGTGGGGGGAACAGCCTGAGACATGTCGGGCTGGATTGGTCTGGGAGATGCCCCTTTTCCCGGCGAGCACACAATTGTGAAGGCCCCCACCCGGCTACGTTTGGATCCCACCCGGCTGGAAAAAATTTCTGGGGAGAACACCGCTTTTGGTTCACTTTGAGGTGTGTCTGTGGGTGTCTATATACCATATTGTACATTGCACTATTATCTTTAACATTTTACTTTGTCATACAATCAGAAAGAAAAAACAAAAAACCCACACAACATTAGAAAGAGTACAAAATGTGGTTAGTTATGTGATCTACCATCAGCGTGTCTTGGCGAGAGCAAGCGAAAGTGGAGAAGTAGAACCAAGGACAAAAATAGTGACAACTAGATAGAATCAACTTATTACAAAATAAGAAAACACACACACACACACACACACACACACACACACGAAAGAAGACCAACTCATGAATAGCTGGTTTGCCATTGGAGATAGCCACCACATCAACTCATGTAATAATTCTGGTATCATGACATCTAGAAATGAGCTTTTTTTGTCATCTAACATTTACCTTTGACAAAGGAATGAGAAAATCCAGCTTGTAAGAAAGAATTACTCTAGTCAATAACACAACAAACACTACATAGGCAGAGTTTTCAAAGTCTGTTAATTGGACCTAAAAAAAAAAAAAAAAAAAAAAAAGTATACGTGATTATTAGTAGACGTTATATTTACAAAATGCAGTAACATTTTTAATCCCAATTTTAATGTGCAGGAATACATGATTACTGGGCACACAAACTGACAGGTTATGCATGCAAAACAAGGATACAATGTGTCACCCTGCAAACTGCCAAGACGCCTTCCTATTTATATCTTGGCAATAACTTGCTTATTGTAGTGCACTGATCTCGTTTCAGAATAGGACACAAACAGATAAAAAAATAAATAAATAATAAAGATACAAACCTCCATAGGTCGAAATTCTACTCTCCACCCTATATCAGAATTGGGTGGAGGAGGCTTAAACCTCATGGTTTGCCAATTTGTTGATTGAATATTCTGTTCAAGAAAAAAAAAGTAGGACGAACACTTAAGAGGGTTACTTAACAGTAAAATACCAGTATGAATAGTTCAGTTTATACATTTCTGGATTTACCAATTATAGGAGGAGAAAAAAAAAAAAAAAAAATACCCCACAACCTACAAACATGTGCATCATCCACTTGGAACCGATATGCAATGCTGGCGGACTAAATACAGATGCTGGAGGCCCGAACAGTCTGGATCCCGACTGGGGCTGTTAAGTATCCTAACCCGCCCCCACCCCCTAACCCTCCCTTAGTGGTGCCTAACGTCCCTCGGTGGTGCCCAACCCCCCCTACACCTAACCCTCTGGTGAATGGGGGGGGGGGGCGGGTTTTTTTTAAACCCCCCCAGTGGCGCCTAATCCCAAGTGCCCCCTTGGGGTAACTAAAACTTCATTTTACATAATTAAGTACATTTTATTGACTATTTAAACAATATGCCAAGTATTAGCTGTGTAAGCAACATAGAGCTTTTAGCCTATATTTTACCATAAATTAAATGTAAGAGCTTTCAATCACAAGCCAAAAAGGTACCCAGAGCTGCAGGAACCAAACCGGAGTGAACACCATTTTCTAATGCAATAGACCACTAGCCATAATACATACCTCAAAATGGTCAGATTCATTGGCATCATCCAAATGTATTTTCTCTTCAAACAATGTCAAAGGATCTCTGATAAAGAGATGTGCAATGTGCTGAGCCAAGAGATGGTCAATTCCTGTGTCCAGGGATCAAGCAGAACAATCTCAAGTATGATCAGTAGTAACAGGAGCACAGCAGAAATCAGGTGAAAAACTGCACTATTATAACCTCACATACACACTTTAAAATTATGTCTTTATAAACTTGCAACACCATTAAAAGGAAGAAAAAAAAATAAGTTTAACTGGTAAGGTCCTTCAATACACGTTTGAGCCGCTCTGCATAAAAACACTAAAAAACAAAACTGGCGTCATGAGTTTGCATTTTAAAACCAAATAATTTTATGCAGTAAAAGCCACAAAAACACTACTCAGCTTTAAATCCAAAATGTAAGAAAGTCACAAACCCCGATTACGCTACACCTCTGTTACAAGAATTATACCTCATCACCATAAATGAGTAACGTTAGTTATGCTTGCTGTGACATCAATGGCCTTAATTTGTTGCACATGCACATCAGACATTGCATAAGCAAGCATTTCTGAAAGAGCCAGAGTAAGTAATACAAAAAGAGTAGATCTATGAGCAAAGAAAGTGCTGAAAAGCAAAGCAACTCAGAATGTGCATTGGCAATAAAAATACCTTGAAACAGTTCTCTTAAAAACATACAACTGTTCCATATGTTGCGAAGACCATATTTAAACATTTGAGCAGCTTACCCTCTCCTGTTAGCTGGTTATAGATCGCTTTGTCTATAGTCAAATCAAGGTCATTGTACTTTTCCCCACACGTAGATAGATAACTATCTATAGAATCATACCGAGACTTAGTGATTCGGTACTTTTCATTCTTCAGAGGCTACAGAGCAGAACAAAAATATGTAAGTTCTATTTTAAATTGCTAAAATGCAGATTTAAAAGAATAAAAAGTGTAATGAACAGTATGTGCATTTAATCAGAAAGTACCTCCAGGCCTCTTTCTTCTTTAGTTCGATCATCTACAGAGGCAGAAATTACTCCCCATCGGCAATCAATGTCAGACACATATCCCCTGTAAAAAGGGGCAGCAGCACTCAAAGCCATCTAAAAAAGGGGAGGAAAAAGTATTGAGACAGTTTATCAAGGCAAGAAATCAGCAGGATGAAAAACAAAAAAAACCCCCCAAAACACAAAAATACTTCACGCAATCAGAAAATACGAGAGTACAATACATAAACATACCATATGGTTAAATTAGAGCCTACTTACAAATACTGACAGATTTGATGAATAATCCCCCATAAACCAGTAATACGGACAGTAGATGACCCCAGGTAAAGGATTAAATCGGAACGACAAATCATGCAGTATGTATGCACCCATGGTCACATGAGACGACGCCAGGTTTGATGTGCTGCACATCAAACTTTACTATATCGCATGAGGCACCATGCATATTCATGAAGGACGGAACGAGTGATCGTTCAGTCATTTATTAATTGTTGAAGTGTGTACCGGCAATCACGTGCTGTCCAGGGTAAAGGCAAATCACCATGAACATTTCCACGATTGCCGGTCGTCTTAGTGTGTACTCTGGTTAAGAGGATATTTAGCTCATTCAGTTTCGAGACATGTGATAGAAGAACATGGAGGAGAAATGAGTTGCCTCACAATGTTAGGCTTAGAATCCATCTTACAAACTGCAAGAGGTGTTTGGTTTAAGAGTCCTCATGACATGAATTCAGTAAGTCTCTCTCAAAAGTACAGAAATGTGTTGAGCACTATCCAGTGTATGTTATTGCTTCTATCTGCAGACCATGGGTGGTCTTTTACATCAAAGAAATACCGGCTTTTGAATAACCACCTACTGATCATACAAGAGACAGTTCAATTGACTGGCTCTGGGTATTTCCAGTACTATGCTTAAACACTGCAATGGACTGCAATGGTGGTTCTGCCAAATTAACTAGCTGCACACTGACAAAGAAAATATAGCTCTTTTGGTAGGCACAAACAATGTGTGCAGAAGCTTTCAGACTCCTGCTAGCGAGACGCTGCTGGTAATTTTCATATGCTCCTACACAACAAAGAGCCTGAACACAGCTGGTAATCTTGCAGAGCAACATACTCCTGCGAGCCCAGGACAGTCAGGAATCGTGTATCAAAAATACTGTGATCATATATCCAGACCCCAGAGTCAGGAAGTCGCCGGCAATACTGACAATTACATTGAGCGACTTATCTCTGCGAGTCTGGGACCCTAAGGTATAGTGCATGATAATTAATACAAGGCTGTAGAATTACCCCCATAATTGTGGACCACACGGGTCTGGAACAAAGCAGACAATTTACTGCATATAGACACACAAGATAAACTATTAGTCTGCCATTTGTCATATGAATTTATGAACGCAACTGACTCTTATTAGACTGAATTACACAAATTCAATATTTCACATAAAAAATTAATGGTATGAAAATTTGAAACAAGTTTTTCAGTATATTTGGAGAGATGCATATGCAGTCTTTTTGGGATGCTTTGCACTACTATCCTTACGTAACTGGTTTGATGATACAGACCTATGATTATGTGCTACTGTAGCTCTGACAATAATTCCTTATCTATATATGCCCTTTCTAGTTTACTATATTCTTAGCTTAAAATTGCAGGACTTCCATTTTTAGAAAAATGCTCAAAGAATTTCACAAGCTTCATTTTAAGACTGGCTCTCTGTATTGAAAACATGACTGGCATATCTGGAAATCTTGCTTCTAGGTGGTTAATAACAGTTTACTTACCATAGATATTTTTGTCTTAAAAGCTGTAGTATCAGAACAATTTATTTGAAGGTCTGACCATTCACCAGCAAGATGTAGATGGAAACTTAAAATAAGTAGGTGTGCGTTTCAATTCCATAATGCATAGCTTCATAGCTTTGAGTCTATTTCTGTGTAAACTAACAACTTGCCTTCGCCAAACTTTAGACTATTTAGACAAATAAGGCAGCACATCTGAAAGCATCATAAAGTGAAGCTACAAATCTTTATGTTCTCATATTTGCTTAAACCTTCAGCTGTGATGTTATGTCATTCATTTTTTAAACAGCACCCAGATATGGCTTCCATTTGCTGGCTACACAGAAGGCCCCCCAGGAACAAACTCGTGGCCTGTGAAACGCAGAGACTGGACGCAGGTGATCCGCTTTTCACTGGCAACTTCTGTAACTGTCCTTCCTTTTATAAAGTGGGATAAATCTCCTCTTCCCTCCAATCAGATGCTGCCCGACATTGTGACGCACCTGCAAGTTGTGCTGTCTCTATATGAAAGGTCAGTGCAGCGGGACTTTTGGCCGGATAACAGTGTCGCAGGGGACCGTCCAACTAATAAAGGATTGGGAGAACACTTGCCATAGTAGTGGTTTATAGTAAATTAGCAAACATACCTATGCAAACTGATTGGTATGTGTTTGTGAAAGGCTAAGTTTGATAGATGCAGAATTAAATTTGTCCAGCACTTTACTTTCATACATCTTATTTATATCCAATTCAAACCATGAGAAGAAAAAAAAAAAAAAAAAAAAAAAAAAAGAAAAACCCCACATCTTACCACAATTGGACATATTGTAGCTAGCTGGTCATAGAGATACCTGGCTTCTGAAATGCTGCAAGCCTGGAAAGTTACCTAATGCAGGAAATACAGGTAAATCAGAAAAGAAACCACTTGTGTAAAAGAAAAATACCACGTTCAGTGATTAACTACAAAGCACAGTTCACCTTTTCCCTAACAAGGTGAATATTCTTGCACAGCTGGAAAGCCAGTAGTATGTGTCAAGCGACTTACCACTCACAAGAAAAGTCAAAGTGTTGAGGGGACAAAACCACATGACACCCTATTACCAGGCAAACAACGGTTTTCATTTGGAAATTAATTCTGGATTACATTGTAAACCTTACTCAAATATTTTCTATAAAACACACCACACAATGCAGTGTTCTTTTGTGATTAACATAAATCTGAAATGACCCCCGACTGGTACAGTGATGAATTCCGCAGCCTCGTGGATATTGAAGTCCTGAGTAACTACATACCTGAAGGCAGCAGTTGCCCATGCCAAATCCCATGGCATCCATGTAAATATGGTCAGGCTTCAATGCCTTGGCTTCATTACCACTATCATTCACAATTCTTTCAATAAAAGGAGAGGGGGTATTTTGATCTTTAAAAACTGCATAAAAAAAAAAAAAATATGTTTTCATTAAGCAGCAAGTTACAGCACATATTGGCACCTACCATTATACAGTAGAAAGATACTCACTCGGAACATTAATAGCAACTTTTTCACCTCGTCTGTGTCGAATATTTCTGGTCAAAGTGCTGCATAACAATGCAAGATTTTAGAATTGAATACACAAAATATAAATCACAGTATGGATCTTCTCTTACAGGAGAAGTCAAGAAGCTTGCAGTCAAACTTGAATTAATAAAATAATATTTCTTAGAAGTCCACCTTCAGAAAAGCAAATCGTATTTTTACGGCCCTCAAAAAGAATACACATCATATACAGACACACAAGAAAACGTTAGTCGTTATATATGGGCAATGAAAACGAAAAAGCCTGCCTAGAAAATATACGAGGTTGCATCAATAAGTAAGGTAACAAGACTTCTCGCATGTGTAATGTTCTCCATTTCATTTTAACTTCCAGCAAGGCCAGAGCAGGTAGACCACTGCTTCCCCTGAGGGCCATTAGACTGCATCTACCAGTCATACTGTCCCAACATCAGTTGTAAGACAGCGGGGCTGGCGGAAACATGTTCAAACAAAGATGTGCGTAGTGTGATCAGAATTTTGCATCTCAAGGACACATCAGCAGCTGAAATTCATTGTCACGCTGGGTACTGAAGCAACTCACAGAACTTCACAAAACCAATAGGATGCACTTGACGCGGAGTGCAGTTACTGAATCGTATTACAGGCGATGAAATGTAGGTGCATCATGTGACGCCGGAGACAAACATGCATCATCCCCACCTTCAAAAGAAATTGAAATCACCAGCAGCAAAAAAGTCAGGGCGACGGTGAGGAAATAAACAAGAAGCATGTCCTTGTGATTCCAAAACACTAAGGGAGATACTGTGAATACTGTCCACTATTGGTGACACATTGCTCCACTTGGAGGACAATTCGTTGAAAACTACCTGGGTTGTTGCAATCAGGCATCGTATTGCTGCATGATAACGCCAGGTAACACTCAGTCAATGGCAAGCACAAGTTGTTACGGTGCTACCATTGGAAGGTACTGGACCATCCTCTCTACAGCCCTGGCTTGGCACAGTGTGATTTCTAGGTCTTTGGACCATTGAAATAGCAAGTGTGTGGAAGACTATCTGCAACAGATGGTGATGTTCAGCTCACTCATGAGCTCCGCCTTCTGGCTCCCACAGTAGGTGAAGGGAGAGAAGTCACGACGTCTGCCATAGTGCCGAGCAGGCCGGGAAGACGGGGGAGCAGGGATTCAGGTAAGTAATAACAAAAGTCCAGGAACGATGATGTTCGTCCATGTAAGATGACGTTTAGCCTCTTTCTGAGTTCCGTTTTTTTGGAGGGAAAAATCCGAACGCAACGTGCAAACTCGAACCTATCCGAGCCTGCACATCCCTAACTTGAATATGTACAAGTTGAATAAATTTACACGAGAGATATTGTTACCTTATTTATTGAACCACCCTCACAGTTCTGTAAAGGTGGCCTTCCTCTTTAAACCAATGTAATATTTGCTTGAAAATAACCAAAGTTTCACAACAATATTAAATACAATATACATAGGTTTTCTAACTGTTGCCTGAACGCACCTAAACCGTGGATGTTTGTTAATTGCTTCATCAGGAAAAAAGAGGGACTTTGAGGCTCCCTGCTCCACTGGAGTTGGTGGAAACTCTGGCAATGTGAATCCAAGACATCCCAGTCTATAAAAACACAAAAATGCTAGAAGGATAAGTAACACCTTATGTAATATGGAGGTCCTACATAACTGCTGTAGTATAGGAATACAAGTGTATAGTTTTCACAGTTTTCTCCACTTAAAGAATGTCTGTTTTAGGGGGTTCTCAAAGCACCCCCACAGCTCAGGTTTTACAGAGTACACTTTACTCCGCCAAGCCCACAGTGCTCAGATAATGGGTCCCTTATAGATTCCTATCTGTCAGCACCTCACAGCACATACAAGTACTAATGCCTCACAGCATTTGCTACATACATATAATTGTGGTCTTTTAAAAAATAAAAAATTAAATAAAATGAAAGAAATTGAGACAGAGGTTACATACACTGCTCCAATACTACACTGCCTTACAGCGAGTTTTTGAACTAATAACCCTATAGCTTCAGGTGCATACCATTTGCCAAGGCATGTATTACTATTATTGGCCGTTTTACCTTTATTGCCTGAGGTACATTCCAGCAGACCGGTGCCACCTTTATCCCATAAGGTGTTCAACCTGCATTACGTCTAATTACCAGCTGGGTAGGTGTCCTCCACTCATGAATTGGGGTGATTTGCCTCACAGTGTTAATTACTCAGGTGAAGGTATGCTATGACCCAAGCTCTCTGGTATCCCCGTGGACCAGGGGTGGGCAATAAGTGCCCCCCCCAGCTGCTGCTGAACTACACATCCCAGCATTCCCTGCTCCAGTATTAGCATGGCCAAATATTGAAAATGTGGCAGTGCATGCTGGGATGTGTAGTTCTACAACAGCTAGGGGGCAGCTTATTGCCTACTCCTGCTGTAGACAGAAGCTGGTTGTTCGTTACAGTACTAGTCTGTAGCATTGGGTCCTTGGTTAAGCGGAACAGTTTGGTTTACTTTTAGAGAGTTTAACATGTACAGCCTCAAGGTTGTGTGACTAAACTATGGTCTGAGCAGTTTTGAGTTACCTAAATGCTCACACTGTCCTCTACTTAGGTCAGCCAATCCAGTTACTGTCCGACCCTTCTGCTCTCGGGCATTTAGTCTGCACCGTCAGTTTGCTGTGGCACAGACTATCCCCCACCTAATGCTATGGGTCCTCCCCATGTTGGGGTTTATCACCATCTCTCCTGTATGTTGTTGAGATGTTGTGGTTTTTGTGAGGGTAGTTCTGTAAACTTACATATGCCCTTTACGCTCTCCCTCCTAGAGAGGCAATATATGGGGAAACACTACATAAAGTAATCACTACCTGACCTAATTGAGTGGACAGGTCCTGCTACAATAAGAGGACTCTGGGGTCTCTTCCGGTAAAGGTCTTGCGCCTCAGCCCCTGCTTCTGACGGTTCTCAGCTAGCTAAGCGGATTGGCCACTCGGGTGACCCCAGCTTCTCCTTGCAAGACGTGATACAGGGTCCTATTGCCAGCTGTCAGTAGGTTCCCCATTGCCTTGTTTTTACTTTGGGGCCAGGGCCCAAGCCTCACCTGAAGCTCACTGAACCAGCTTAATGAGGCGACTCATAAAATCTAGGTTTTTCCCGGAGACCAGCAGAGATCCGCCGAAGCTAGGGCTCAAAATGAATGCAAGTGAAATGGCTCTTAATACCAGAAACTAACCACACTGTTAGAAGGACAGGAGAAAGCCGGTGTTCCTTCTCGCCCTCTTCTGCCGGACGGGTATTCTCATATTACAGCAGGACTTGGTAATCCTCTGCACCAGTCTTGATTGATCTGAAATTGGGAAGCCACCAAAGGAAAACAATCTGGAAATTGTGGTGGCACCTCTGCTGCAGAATGAGCCACATTACTCGGTCCTTTCTCGCTTTGCTGTACGCGCAGATTTCCATAGGTCAGATTAATTTTTTGTTCATCCGGCTTTCTCTTGGATGCTTCCTGGGAGGAGTTCCTCTGTGGAACGCTGCTACCAGGCCTCTGTGTGGACTCCTTCGCCTGTAGACACTAGTCTTAGCGACGGGTACTCCTCACAGCACAGGTGCGTTCCCTCCCTTAGGGGGACAGCATTGGAACGCCCAAATGGTTCTAGTATCCCCCATGGACTCAGAGAAAAGTATTTTACAGGAGAAAACAAAACCCTAATTTTCTAGGAGAAACATGGGTCCAGTGCACAGACACTGTACAGAATTAGAAAAAAACCTTGAGAATACACCCTGACAAAGTACAGATAGTCTAAAAGAATGAACTAGTGAAGGCATAACGAGAAGTTTTAGAATGAATGTATAAATGTTGTAGAGAGTACATAAGATACTAACATATATAGGGAAAAAAGTAATTTCCCTGTCAGTGTGGGACACTGCGTAGTGTGTAGAGGGTGCCGATAAGAGTTGGCACAAACTAAATTTGTTTGAAGCTCAACTCTCCACATCCCGTCAGCCAGGTTACTTTGTGTGCCTTTGGAGTCAGCACCATCATTGTTTAGCTGCTGGAGCAAGAGTTTTTCTTTATTTTCAACCTATGTGGCTGTTGCGTTTGTTCATGTATATGGAGGAGCTCTTAATAGAACATCGGCTACGGCGATCTCCGGGCCCCTGGTGTGAAGGTGTCTAGGTCCTTGTGGTTTTTGGGGCCAGGCACAGAAGAAGTGGTTTGATTTATCGCCGGACCCGTGGCCGGCGGTTCAAATCCCGGCAGACCGACAAGGATGAAAATCCTGATCGTCCCCAAGTATTCACCAACCTAATTCTACCCCTAACCCTCCCTTAGGGGTGCCTAACCCTAACCTTCCCCCCCAGTGCCTAACCCTAACCTCCCCTTCCCCGCCACCTATACCCAAGTCCCCCAGGGGGGTACCTAACCCCAAAAACTCCCCCCCACGCGCAGCTATCCGCGCTCGGCATCCCTTCGATCGGGAAGCCGGGCGCCAGTCTCCCGGCGTTGGTAAAATGACAGGCGTCTGGATTTAGACACCTGTCATTTAACCCTAGCCGGAATGAAGCAGTCGGGAAGCCGGCTGTCCCGCCGGCTTCCCGACTGCATACCGACACAGCCAGATGTAAATGTGAAGGACAATTTCTTTTGACCACATAGGCAACTTTGGGCCGTGCTAGCGGTTGCCTCGGCTAACAAAGCAGCAGAGGATATTTATATCAGATTACAGTCCACATCTTCACAATCCATTCTAATTAAGGTGGTGGATCATCTCATGAATGTTCTGGCTTAGATGGGTGATGCACTCACAAATGCAGCCCTTGCAAGAGTTGGAAAATTGGTGTGTACAGATGTGTCCTCCGACACCTAAGATTTATACACCATACAGTGTAACTGAAGCTCTGAGGAGTAGTGGACTAGGTTTAATTTGAGTCTTAGTCATAACACTGCAGCGAAAGCTACACACAGTGTAGTAGTGATGTTAGGTTGCCTACAACAAAGCATGATGGAACTAGAGTTGAGAAAAAGCCATAGCCGCTCGCATTGGAGTCCTTAACAGATTCAGACTTCGTTGCACACAAATGTGTGAAGATAAATTGAGTTTGGAAGAAATGTGGACACCCGGCATGCCGAGGTGTTTTATTTGACGCAACTGAAGAGACAATATAAAAGGCTTTTGCAGATGCTGCCCTTTTTAGATTACAACTGGAATCCATCTTGACAGATTATGGCTGGGATAAGAGCCTTCCATCCAGGGAAAGCTTCCAAAGACAAAAAGTCTATTAGTTTTAGTCCTTTCAGGTCTCCAGGAAACAGAGGCCCTTTCAGAACTTTTTCAGGCGGTACCAGCTGTGATCACTAGGGTGGCAGATGAGCTGGATGATGCAGGTACATAGGGCCCAAGGCTGCTGACAAGAAGTCAACATGATTGGTTCCTTCCCCACAAGGACCGATATGATTCAAAATTCGTATCTTTTGACAATTCTGAATCTAAACTATCTTAGGTGACAAATGCAGGCACTCACGTTCCAAGTGGAGTCTCTTTAATCTATTACTGCAATTTAAAGGGACACATTTCTGTAAAAAAGATTCTTCCATATCCCAATTTGGGGTGGAAACTACAGCCTTGTCCCATTTGCGGTGATGGGAAACAATTTACAGTGCGTTCTACCTTTTGGTTTGGCCACGGCTCCCAGGGTTTTTGCCACCAGTGATGTTGGCTCAGACAGTTATAGAGTAAGACTGTCATTCCATAAATGTACCATCTGCCATTCTTTGTGCTCCCCTAGTGATAATACAACTTGAAGGATCACAGCTGGATAAATCACAAATTCCATTTGGTTGATTCACATGTGCTCATTCCTGGGTCTTATGTTCAACACCAGAGCCTTTTGTGTATTCCTGGTGGAGAAATTGTGTATTCCTTCTCCATGCATGGGCATTGCAGGCTCAGAACGGATCACAGACTAGCAACTCACTACTTCTCGTTGTCTCCATCTCCCAATCAATTCCCCCTTGGGTGGCTGAAGCAGCGTCATCACAGAAACATTAACCACGAATGCCAGTTCCTCTGGTTGGGGAGTGGTTGGGCATTTGCTTTTAGAGCCTTTGGCCTAAAGCTGAAGCACATCTTCCAATAAATGTCCTCGAGTACTGGGGTGTTCTACAAACTTATCTCGTATCTCTGGGCAAACCCTCTCCAGTTTTAAATAGACATTGTCACAGCAATGGCATACATAAATAACCGTTTAACAATAGCAGAGATGACCAAGATCTTTTGCTGGGCAGAGAATTGTTCCAGGTATATTGTCTGTCTTCATCTCCGGTGTGAAAAACTGGGAAGCAGATTACCTCAGAAAACATGCTGTTTATGCCAGGGAACGGTCTCTGTATCCTTACATGTTCTCCCAGTTAGTGGAGGGGTGAGAAATGTCAGAGGTAGACCTAATTGCATCTCAGCTCAATCACAGGGTTGGGGTGTACCAAGGGCACAGCTAGGAGGGCAGACGAGGCCACAGCCCCATTACGGGCAACCATTTCCTACTCTGAAGAACCAGCTGCTGCTCCGTCCTTGCATGAGGTCCCAAGTGTCTGCTCCTTCCTATCCTCAACTTTGTCTATGTATTCTAGACTATTCTTCTACTCCTTCCTATGCCTGCCCAAGACACCACCCCTTCCTCTCCTGCAGCCAGTCTCTATACTTCCTTATCTGTCACAGAGCAGAACAGCACAATCTGGAGCTCCATAGGGATAAGACAAGACAGACCCACCTTCTGGACAGATAACGGCCAGTGGAAGTATGAAAAGGTTTTAATGTTATCTAGGTGTTGGTATATTTATGCAAGAAGGATGGGTGTATTTATTTTATTCCGGTGGGGGGGGGGGGGGGGGGGGGGGGGGGGGGAAGGTACTGCGGTGTATTCACATTATCCGCATTCATTAGCGGTCACTGCAATGCTGATGAGTGAGGCAGTGTAGTACAGGCAGCAATACATTAAGTTTTCAGACAGTTATGTCTGCATGCTCCATTGAAAAAGTAAAAAACCCTAGAACCACAAAATAAATATAGCATACACTGGACTAAAATTTAATTTTCCCCTCTCCATACAGCCCATGGTTAGCAGCGTCCCCCAAATGGATTTAATGGTATAAAGTCTTATTACCTTGGAAAAGAGGTTATAGTGCAAATTGAATGATTTTCTGCAAGTAATGATGAAGCTTCCTGGCGTCGTTTCCTCATATTGTCTTCCACAGTGTTAAACTCTGCCATTGTTCCACCATAGGGTTGCCCAGGTGTACCTTCAATCATATAACTGCCATATTCTGGTCTCCAAAGTGTTGGGTGGCTTGATATAGGGAAAAAAAAAAAAAAAAAAAAGTTAACAAGATATTTAATCTGTTACTTGCAGAACTATAGAAGACATCTATCGACATTACAGATCACTGCAAAGCCGCCCTAAAACTAGAGCAGCCAGACATTGAATATTCTAAAAATAATTTGCATCGAACCAATAAAAGGTCAATTCACTTAGCTTTAGGCTATATGCTTGGATAAAAATGGACAATGAATTACAGATAGCCCATTTCTACAATACAGTATGGACAAATTAGAGCAAATTCACAGCTTGGTCATTTCAATTAATGTTTAGTGTTGCATGCCTTTCTGTAAATGAAATAGCCAAGTGGTACAAAATCGTATTGATGGATAACAAATGCAACTCTGTTTCCCCCCCCCCAAATAAAAACAATTTAATTGCAACATTGGGGAGCCATTAATTACCATGAAGTAAAAAACAATTGAATCACCCCTTCTATATGCAGCCAATTGTTCTTATTTTTTTATTAGTTTTTTTAACACCAGGATAATATACTTTTACAATACAGGTTGAGTCTTCCATATCTCAAATGCTTGGGACCAGAAGTATTTTGGAAATTTCACTGGAAGCTTTGAAAAATCCTTAATGAGTGCTGTGTGTGTTATTAGATAACATTGCTATTTACGTTTTTATTAATGAAGGAACCTAGGTGGTTGAGATATTTTGAACATTAGTGCCAGACATGTATGGTTTGAGACAGAGATTAATTTATATTTATACTAGCTGCAGTACCTGGCTCCACTCAGGTGGGTACTTAACTAGGGTGATGCCTTTCCCTAGGCAGTCTGCTCCCTTACCCAGAGGGCTGCACTCTGGTGATTGGTCACATGGACACCAGCTCCATTGTACTGTGGCACACCCCCTACATAGGAACCAGCTCTAGGTACTTTCACCGAGCCAGCCCCTCTGTTCTCTTCAGCGAATGCCCTCCGGTATTCTCATCACTGAGGACGGTGACGCAGCCTCCCCAGATGACAGGGACCTCCACTGATCACCTCACATAACAGGTCCCTGAACACCAGCGTGTCTTGTAATGGGTCTCTTTCAGGTGGCAGCTGCCCCCTTTACTGCAGGCTCTGGACTCCTCTCACGACTCACAGCAAAGCTAGTCTTCGGACCATAGGGTTGAAGATAATTTAGGACTTGCTGAGAGCAGTGCCCCACCCACAGCCCCCTGACAATCGATCGGGATGATCCTTCGCCTAAAACCTACCTGGGAAAATTAGCCAAAACCGCATTACAACCGGTTCAGTGGTTCCAAAATGTATAGCAATCAGACAAACCGATGTTCTCATAGATACATATATAATATATCTATCCCTCTCTCTTTCAGTAGCCCAGGAGATGTGTTTTTATGTTGGGAAAAGATGCTGTGCATTGTGAATCCTACAGCCAGCATTGCAGTCTGATGTTCCTTAGCCAATGAACTGGAACTACAGACAGTCAGCAACAGCCATGTAAATGAATTGCTAAGCGAACCAGTGGAGCAGATGCTCATGTATACTAATAGAGTGAATAGGAAGGTATTTAAATATAAGAAAAACAAAAAGCAGGACAGATTCATAAAATAATTGAAACAAACATACTTGGGGTTTATTTTTTCACCTCTGTCTTGCAGGGTATCAAGTATTTCTTCTCCTTTAAGCACTAAACGCACTTTTTGATTTTCATGATCGAAGGCCATTAATATGTACTCCACCTAATTATAGGGAGAGAATAATTGTCAATTTAAAAAAAAAAAAAAATTAAATCTGTAAGATGAGAGAATATTTACATGCACAAATTTCAACTCCATGGACCAGCAGCTCACTGTACCTACAAATACATACATATTATGGAACAGTAACAGAACATATTTCAATTCAGAGTTATAGGCAAATTATAATAAACAACTTGCTACCAACAAAATAGGATCTAGCCTAGCACTAATTGGAGGCGTGCAGGCAAATCTGAGTAGAGGTGGGTACACACCTTACAGATCTGCAGATTATGGTCGTTCATACACACTCGACAGCAATCATCTGCTTGTACCCTAGGGTCCCGGCAGCTGGGGGGGGCGGGATCCCTTCCTCGCGGCTACCGCTGTATGAACGGGGGGTCTGCAGACCGCCCATACACACCTGCCGATGGACAGATATGTCTGCAGACATATCTGTCCATCGGCTGTGCAGCACGACCAATGCATATGTCGGTGAACGGTGACGTTCCCAGACATATCGCGGGTACACACTGGCCGACGGGCAGTAGATATATTGGCCGATCAATCGATCGCCCAATGTATCGGTCAGTGTGTACCCAGCATAATGTGCGCATCCAGACATAGCTTAGAGTGGGACAATTCAAGTCTAGTGAACAGCTTGGTATTTAATATACAGGGGGGCAATGAACAGACCCCCAGCTGGTTTAGAACTACACATCCCAGCATTCCCTGCCAGTTTTGATATTTGGCCATGCTATAACTGTAGCAATGCATGCTGGGATGTGTAGTTCAATAGTGCCCTACCCCTGATTTAATATCAGTGTTGTAGCAAACATGCATTTGGCTACTTATGATGCATATATGAAAAGCATTTCAGAACTCAACACTGCTCACGTGTGATGGGTATCTACTTTAACCACAAGTAAAGCTGGACATGGTTGGGTGTGGGGGGGGGGGGGGGGGAGAAACAGGCCACAAGCATTAAAAGTAAATCTTTGCAATAACAGACTTCATTTAAGGAATGGCTTTAAATGACCTTTCAAACACCACAACGCAAACAAGCTTCCTTTAACCTTCATCTTACCTTTTTTTTTTTTTTTTTAATTTAAACTAATTTATTTGCTTAAGCATGAAATTACAAATAAAGAGTACATTGTAAACAAATGGTCTATCACATAGTATAAATACAGAACGAACATGAATATCTGCATTATGTTCTTCGTTCTGTATTTATATAGCTGCTGCAGATATCTGCAGTAGCTAAAACAGTTGTAAGAGAATATAGGTTGGATCCAAAACTAAAAAAAAGATATAAACCACAGCCCTCTGCACCACTGCCAAATAGAAAAATGCCTCCGACAATCTGAGGTACGAGTTGTGAGAAAGTAAATCAGGGAGTTTTGAGCACATAGAGGTCTCATACCAAAGCATACCAGACATTTCCATAATGGCTCACTAAAAGGAGTGATTCAATGATTCAGAATTGTGTGAGAAGTCGGCAGTACTTTAGATGGGTTTATCCGCTTTGCGTGGCTAAACCCAGTACTGTAGGGGGCACTCACATGGCACAGAGAACGGAGCAACAACTGAATTTGCTCAGTCGGACACCTTAGCCCAGTAAAACTATTGAATCGCCCCGAGTGAGTGAAAGTATCAATATAGCTTTACTACGTCTCAAAGAAACGTTCAGTGAATTTCTCTTTTTGCAGGGAGGCCTTCAACCAATCCATTCAACAGACCTGAAAGCTTTTCTAAAAATAGCGAGAATGGTACAGGATACAGCAGATAGAACTAATAATTTCCCTGTACAACCCATGTAAGTTTACCTTCAGATATGATGCCAAAAACTGCCCACTAAGTGCCTAAAATTGACATATCACAGGACATGCCCAAAGACAATGTACCAAGTCCACTTTTAAAGATCCACATATAGGATAGGAGTGATCCTCCACCAACCCTATCAAATATCTGCAATGGGGGAAAAAAAAAATAAAAAAAAAAATACACCCTGTGAAATATATTAAAGAAAAGTTCTACCTAGAATGCCAGATAATGTCCATAATAATGTGTTTGGGGGTCAGAGCCAAAAAGTGATCCCTCCATTCGGTGTGAAGGAAAGTAGGGCACAGATATTGCTTTGTGGGAAGGGTTCTCAGTCAATAACATTCAATCTAATGGATTGTTACGATCAGCGGGGACAGCTTCCTAGGGGAAACAGTCGGGAAGCTGATGGACGGAATCCCGACCGCCGGCTTCCCGACTGTATAATCGCGACAACTGTTAAATGACAGGCATTGAAATCCCGACGCCTGTCATTTTCCCTAAGCCGGGAGCCCGTCACCCAGCTTACCGGTCGAAGGTAAGCCGGGTGAGGAAAGTTACGGGGGGTGGGAGGTAGGGTTAGGTTCCCGGGGTGGGGGGGGGGGGGGGGTCTTAGGCACCCCTAAGGGAGGGTTAGGGTTAAGGGGGGGAAATTAGGTTAGTTTATACATACCGGACGACGAACAGGATTTCCTCCTCTGCTGGGATGCCGCTGTCAGGATTACAATCATACTGAACCCCTTCCTAGATACAAAAGCAGCATAATGCTGAGCCAGTAGTTAAGGGAAAAGGTCGCACCACAGTATGTTCTCAGCAGCTTGTGAGAACAGCAAAGGTTCCCTGTTGAGTTTTCAAATTGCCTAATAGTGGTAAGGCCCATTGTAGACTACTGAGAGAAAGGGTGACCTGCTTCCCCATGCTGGAAGCTTGGGTTGCGTGTAAAGGGAAGGAAAAGGGATACACAAGCATTTAATTTGCATTTATAGCAGAGAATGTGCCATGTTTAGAGAATAGACAACGGCTTGAGCCGTTACAGGCATGCACTGTCATGTAGATTGAAAAACAAGGTCAAATTAACTCCTGCAAGGAAGGCAGTCTCTAGTGATGTGGTTGTGTACATACAGTATAATGGCCATGTAGTCAATCTCAAATAATAAAGATGGGCAGCATGACTAAGCTGAACATTAGGTAAATACCACAATTCGATCTGCTTTACTGTAATTTCAAGAGGCCCTAATTCAAGCCTTCTTACCATTCCAAAGGAATGTGCGAACCATCTTTTCTCTCTAGAGCAGAGGTTCCCAAACGCATTCCTCAAGGCATCCTAACAGTTCAGTTTTGGAGATATCCATGTTTGAGCACAGGTGGTTAAATCAAATTGACTGAGGTACTAATTAAGTCACCTGTGGTAAAGCATGGATAACCTTAAAACCTGGACTGTTAGGGTGCCTTGAGGACCGCATTTTGGAACCTCTGCTCTAGAGTGTCAAGTCGGGATAGCATGATGTGGAGGGTTTGAAGGTGGTAAAGTATTCTGGGAAAGAATCATTTTAATCATAAATAAAATAAATTATAAGTTTTCACCACCTCTCAGTGTCTCTCTTAATACTATGCAGAATAAAGATCAGATTATATGCATATAAATTACTAAAGGTTCACTTTACCCTTTTAAAGTTTCAGCCATGCTTTAGTGAAGGGTATGGTCTTCAATGTATTTTCCTGGCTCAGGAACTAAATAAGACTGTCAAAATATTTTTTTTTTCCTTTCAATCATTTACATAAGGATAAAGTATTACATTGAGACTGTTTAAACAGACTTCTCAACCCATCCTCAGTTTTATTTACAAACCATCAGATTAAAGGTTTAAACACATTTTGTAAGCATAGAAAAGTTTCCAAAACCTAGTCCTCATGACCCATTCGCAGTCTACAAATAAGGGATAATTCTCCTTCAACACAGGTGGCTTAATTACATCAATCATTGAGTTGGATTCCATGAGCAACAGAGTGGGGTCACCATGTGTGTCTGTACACATCACTGCTTAATATGGTACCCCAACATTACAGATTTTACTGTGCACCTCTATGGGTTGCAGGGACAAATGGGTAATGTTGGTTACGAGGAGCTGATGAAACGGTCAGAACATTGACACTTCATGGTTAATTGAATACACTTTGAGTCTACTAAAAACTACTCTTTAATTCACTATTATAGAAGAAAATGTGAGGCCATCTGTCAGATATTAGAAATGTGGATGAAATGATTACACAACAAAACATTGATACTAGACACACCAATATATCAACAAGTGAATGCCTGAAAGAGTCCATTATTTTGGATGGCCAAGTCAAAGTCTAGATTTCAACCCCACAGAGATGTGGTGGGATTCAATTCTCACCATGGGGTTAAGTGCCAGGCATGATGCAGTTACTACACCTGGTAACAAACTAGCCCCAAGGCACTAGCTAAATTCACTAGTCGCAGGTTTATAGCATGAGCAATTAAATGGCTCCGGGCACAACCCAGGATCTACATCTCCACGATGAAAAATGAATTACCCCCCAAAAGCTATGTATAACTGACAATAGGAATAAGGGTCACTTCCAGTGTATGGGGGTGGTGAAGCCATCTTGTAGACATGTTTAATTTTGTGCACCCCACATTTTTAACTCCTCATATGTTGATCAAAATTCCAAAACAAAAATGTACTGTGATAATAAACCCTGGTTTAAGACATTCTAAAATACAAAATCAAACTAACATACTGGGGACTAAACACCTTGGAATCTCCAAAATACTTCCAGATTAGAAAAACTGTCCTTTGAATAACTACAATGTTTTATAAATAAAGTGTATCACGTAGCTTCCATGCTCTCCTGCATATTACAATGAACATTGGCCACTGTCTGAATCCTAGATTAACTCTAAAAACAACATTCCAGTAGGCTTCACATACTATGCAAACAAATTGGTCCAGTACTGTGAGAAATTATGCCTAAAACTTTGTTTTGTAACGCACTGTGGAATCACAAACTTTTTAGTTAAGCAGACTCTTCAATGCTCCTGAATACTATGTACAGCTTTATGGAATAAGTCAGGAACATCTTACCTTACTACATTCATAAAGGATAATGACGCAAAATCTGTTTTATAGTCACCGTCTACTATATGCAACACCAAGAGCCAGTGTTCTGTTTATTATAAAAACAGAAAAAATGCAGCTATAATCTTGACCAAACAATAATATCATCACCACATACTGCAAATTACTGGCCATCACATTTTGCCCCAAGTGTGTAAATTCAACATACTGTTCAGGTATCTCAATTGCAGAAATATTATGGTAGACACACCACAGTGTTTTTAGGTTGGGGGGCCTAGATATTTCATTTTGGCACCCCTAAACTGCTGAAAAGGTCACCCTGCTGAATGTCAAGGGTAGGAGGAGTAACCAGCCACACCACCTACCTGATGACAGATCAGTAAGCCTGAGGGGCTTTTGCCGATTTGGGCTCTGTATGCGAACATCACTGCTCTCTCCCTGCCTCCTCATTCACAGGCACGAAAAACTACCATAAAACTCCAGGAACACATACAGTCAAAAAAAAAAAAAAAAAGTGTGTCCCTGTACAGACAATTTATCTATCCAGCAGTAGGCTCAGGAACTTATTGCTACAGTGCACTGAACCTCACTCTAGAACTACAAAGACCAACATGCAACGCGAGTTCGCCCTGCAAATGTCTCGCAGGACCCTAGTTGCACCTAATAGGCTTGAGTTCAGTGTATGCACTCTGCCATTCCCTGTACTATATATACACACACACACACTGTAGGTATAAATAAAAAAACACCACACACACGAACACATGTACAGTGACTACAATGTCAGTCTTCACCCAAATACAGACATAGGGACTTCCCAATCCCTCCAATCTAGCAATTAATGCAACAACTAATAATTCAAAAACTTTAGCACAATAGGTGTAGTGTACATTGCATTCATGTCACACATGGGAATCATCATCAGACACACACACTATAATATATATCTCATGAAAAAGTCCTGCACTCACATCTCGAGTGTGACAACTTCGGGGGGCTTACCAAGATCAATGATCCTTAATATCATATCAGTGTATCCAAAGTCTATGGAAGGAAGCACTCACCACTTACTGTAGGTTTAAACAACCAATATTTAAAAAAAAAAAAAAAAAAAAAAAAAAAAATGCATATTAATACTTTGTTGATGCTTATATTTGGTGGATTACAAATGATGCCACTTGTAGCAAAGTATTACACACACACAAACACACGAGGAAGATCTGCTCTTACTACACCTTATAATGACCAAAAAACCATCAGCAAGAAGTTCTAATACTATAGAAGGTGTCAACAGTATGTATTCACAATACATACTATTGGCAAATATGGTAAAAAAAAAATAAACAAATAGGAAAACTCAGTTTCTGTAAGCTTTACACTAAAATAAGTCAGACATGTTACATACATGTGTTTGTGTATCCAACATTGTACCCAGTCAATTGTAGACATTAAACGACCTCATTGCTTCTGTTCATTACGGGGGGATTCAGCAAACACATGCCCAGCAGGAACTGCTTCCTGGCTCCGAAGAGGCTGCTGATCTCCTCCACAGGTCAGAGAAGCATGTGATGATTTCCACCTACCAGAGCTCAACACAAGCATCTCTGACCATTTGTGGCGTCTCGTGGGACTCTCAGCTTCCAGTAATGCACTGAACTTGTGCACTCAGTGTGCCCCTGGCGCATAGCTCAAAAGGCTGGGGGGGGGACGCAAAGGCGTCCCCGTTGCCCCCCCCGCTCCAGCGTCTATGTAGACACAAAGCATTTGCAACAACTTAGCAAAAGGTACATGCAACCTGAATAAATATATGTCTTCAACATATGATAGTTACCTATATCATTTATACTTCTTAAAATAAAGTAAAAATCAGTATCAAGGTCATTCACTACACATTAAGCTGTGAGCAGCCAAAGTACATCTCATTTTATATACTTTGCTCTCCCTGATGCCACCACCATTCCGGACTCTCACACATAAACTTGAACTCTTACGCAAGCAGGTCCAATCGTTCCATTCTGCTTTCAATACAGGTTGGCAGCTATAGATTGTGCCAAACTAAAAAAAGGACATTACAGAAGTTCACTCACTTAAAGACTTGGGATACAGATATACGATAACGATCTTTCAGATTACAATTTATATCATAGCAAGTTCGTGACAGTTCTTTTTAGTGCAGGATACAAGCTACAAATCTCAAAAGTACACCGCTTATAGAAAGTGCCTCAATAAATAGTCTACTCAACCCTCTTGTATAAAGGCTAAATTAGATAACCTTTCAACTACAAATCAACTTGCCATAAATAAAAAAAAAAAAAAAGAAAGTGGTCAGTTTGGCAAACCTTCATAATAAAGATCTGGTTAGAAAAATGCCCCAAGCCAAATGTGTGAGTGTGTGTAATACGGAAGGGTCAGCTACATGAACATATAGGAGTTAGTGTTCCCGCTAGTCTGTTTTAGCAGGGCGCTGTGCCCTGCCAGATTTTAAAAGGGAAAAATGTGTGCCGCCCCACTAAAAACAGCCTGCCCTGAGCCTTCCCCACCCATGGGCTGCAGTGCCCTGCAGATGGAAAAAATTGCAGTGAATGTTCACCCCCGTGCGCATGGCATCTGTTCACCGTGAGGGGAGAGCTTGGGGGAAGTCCAGCACCTCCGTAAGTATTGGACACGCCCCAAAGTGTGACAAATTGGAGGCGTGTCACAAGGTCATACCCCCTCCACGGCAGACCATGCCCCCTTTTCCGTAGGGCACGCTGTAGGCTCCCCCAGCGCTCCCTGCCCAGCCTGCAGTCTTGTGGGAACGCTAAGTACAGAGAGATTGCAGAAGTGAGCAGTTTGGCTACTGGTACAAAAGCAACAGGAAAAAATAAAGTGAGTGCTCTCCCCAGAAAATGTTGCCAGCTGGGTGGCATCAAGTAGCTGCCTTATAAAACAATTTTATATTTAAGGATAAATACAAAATCAGAGACACCAACTTAGGGCTGTATTGAATTAGCCGCGATAAGTCAGTTTCTGTGGAAAAGTATCGCCGGTGACATAATTTCGCAATGCGAAAAGTTTCCTCCGTATTCAATTCCAAAGACTTTTCGCTGGTGTGAAAACTCAACGCAATGGGACCTGCGATAAATTTTCGCCTATGAATAGGTGTCGAAAAAAAGTACATATTTGGGGTGCAAAGCTGCGGGAACTCCCTGCACCCTTGTGACAGTACCCAAAAGGTAAACTACGTTTAAGGAAAAAAAAAAAAAGTCCTTCGGTCACCCCAAAAAAGTCCTTTCGTTTTGGGGCAAAAAAGCACAAAGTTTGGGGGACAAACTTAAAAACTAGCGAAATAGACTCCAGGGGGTTCCCCAAGTATACCCCAGGTGTTTTTAAGTTTGCAGGTGCTAGCGGCAAATGGATTTTTTTACAATTTTTAAAACTTCACTTTAGCAACTCAAATATGCTAGCACTCATTTTTGGGTACCCCAATTTTCAGGGACTACTTATTTTCTTCATAAAAATCTGCTAAATGCTATTCTTCACCACTTCTGCAAAGGCGCTGTATAGCAGCTATTGAGCCCATTTAAGTACCCCAAATACCTTCAGCAGGCCTATTCGAGGGTAACTAGTGAACCCCAATGTCAGTGCATCTTTTTGGGGGGTGTCAGGATAATTTCCCCAAATATGACAGCACTTTTCGCATATTACAGTTTCGCCGGGTCCTGTTTTCGACGATTACTAATTGAATAAGGGGATAAGTGGGGAGGCACGCAATACTTTGTCGCATTAAAAAACCAGCGATGTCAGCGAAAAAGTACACCATGCGAAAAGTACAGGACTTTTCGCGGAAAATTGAATATGCCCATAGTTGTAGAATATTCTTAATCAAGTTTTGGTATACACACATCTTTTATTTTGCTGTATTTTAATCTCACGAGCGTCAGTAATTTTAAATGAATAGGATGTTGCATTTAAAAAGTATCAGTTTTAAGCGCACAAAGGACTTTCCACTTGTGTATATCAGGGCTAGAAAAAGTACTCGTCTCCAAGTAGAAATCAACAGCAGCAATACAACATAAAGGGGAAGCTGGAGAGAAAATGTAATAGACGCAGGCTGGTGTAATGCAGATCAGGGGGCACAAAGCTAATGTGTAACCTGCTGCAATCCAAAAACCATGTTGCTTGCAAATGGTTACAAAATCTTGGCACTTAACTCCAGGTATGGATTAGTCAGTCATAGTCTGTACTGGAATAGCTGTGCACAAAATGGTGGGAAGAAAGGAATAAGTAACAATAATAAGGTTACAGCCAAAAACTACAATCCCTGTTTTTTCTTAGGATAGTAAGAGGCTTCCCTAGCCATGGGTACAGCTTTTACAAGAGAGCTGCGGTAGTGTATACACAAGTTTTTGAATTTCCTTAAAGAAAACTTCCACGGGTACCGGAAGTCCACGATATGAGATCACAAAGACCGTCTCGCGGGATACTTAGCATCTGGGACACCTTTTAAAACACAGCGACTCACTTCTGGTCCACGATCTCACAGAACCGGAAGTACCCGGCTTAAGTACTATAAATACATAGTATCCACACACTACAATCAGGCCTTGAAGAGACACTGTCTCGAAACAGGTTGGTTGTGCAATAACTTACACCACTGGGACCAGATAGACCCCCTTTTTTTTTTTCTCAAACACAGTCTTTCTATCCGTACTAGAGGAAGCCTGTGGTACTGGGTAAAGCTAAGGTTTTTACATCATCCCAGAAACTGTAAAGAGATATAGATATATATCTATATTATACATACACATTTGTTGTGCAAAAAAGAAAATATATCTCCCTAAACCTATTGGATACTTTTTACTGTATACCTGGCGTATGAAGATTTTTCGGCCAAACTTCTAACCGGCAGAAAGTAACCTTTATGGGAGTCCAGTCCCACATCACACAGTGAGTACTGGTACACTGTAGGCATTTTTTTTTATTATTAGGAACGTTTAAGACACCTTTATACATCTACAGCTATTGATGAATGTATGTTTGGGGGTATACACCATCCTCTGGCAACATTGTATCTGTGATCAAAGTTTAAAGATATCGCTAAATGTTGGAAAAGTGTTACTACATTGTGAGTTTTGGATCGCACTATATGATTCATTTACTAAAAAGATAGATATATGCATCTACAGCTAGTTTCCCCAAGTTTGGGTACGCCCGACTTCTATGCTATTCCAGAATGGACACCTGATTCTTGATGTTATTCAACAGAATCAAGCCAATATTAATTTAAATTATCAATTTTTTTCACGGTACCTTCACAACCATAAGTCTGATGACAGGAGAAAAACAGATCCAGATACAAGAAAGGACATCATTTTAACAATCAGGGACATATTTCTCTTTTTTCATTATTGTATTAAATTTTCTTTTGATCTGGGGTACATGAACCCACCTTCTAGTCACTGACACCATCCCACTCTACACCGGTGAGGAGCGCTGAGTGTTCACACCTTTATCCTTCCTACATATTTTGCTGAGGGATGCGGACATTCCAATCAGTGATTGTACAGAAGAAAAAAAAAAATTGTGTCGGGAACCCCTCGCTTTAAAAAAAAATTGGGGTCCTACTCCACTGTTTCTGGGTTCCATTACATATTATGTATTATGAGTAGGGGTGTGCACCGGCCACTTTTCGTGTTTTGGTTTTGGATCTGGATCTTTCTTCGTGTTTTGGATCTGGATTGGTTTTGCCAAAACCACCCTTCCGTGTTTTGGGTTCTGGGTTTTGTGTTTTGGATCTGTATTTTTTTGAAAAAAAGCATAAAAACAGCTAAAATCACAGAATTTGTAGGTTTTTCTGCTCCTATGCTATTATTAACCTCAATAACCTTAATTTCCACTCATTTCCAGTCTATTCTGAATACCTCACAATAGTGTTTTTATGTCCAAAAGGTTGCACCGAGGTAGCTGGATGACTATGCCAAGCGACACGAGTGGGCGGCACAAACACGTGACCCATCTAGGCGTGAAACTGCAGTGGCAGACAGGATGGCATTGAAAAACTAGGCCCCAAACTGTACATAATGCAAAGAAAAAAAAGAGGTGCAAGATGGAATTGTCCTTGGGCCCTCCCACCCACCCTTATGTTGTATAAACAGGACATGCACACTTTAACAAACCAATCATTTCAGCGCCAGGGTCTGCCACACAACTGTGGCTGAAATGATTGGTTCGTTTGGGCCCCCACAAAACAAGCTGGCAATTTATCTGTCCCTGCACAAACTGGCTCTACGGAGGCAAGATGTCATCCTCATCCACCGATTCCTCACCCTCTTCAGTGTGTACATCCTCATCCTCACAGAGTATTAATTAGTCTCTGCTGGAACCACAGGTCCCTCTGTACGTTCTGGAGGCTGGTCTCCCTGGAAGAGTTGATAATTCATTTTATGATCATCATCTTCTCCACATTTTGTGGAAGCAACCTCCTACGCCTTTCGCTGACAAGGTTCCCGGCTGCACTAAACACTCTTTCGGAGTACACACTGGAGGGGGGGCAACTCAGGTAAAATAGAGCCAGTTTGTACAGGGACCTCCAAATTGCTTCTTTTTCCTGCCAGTACAGGTACGGACTGTCTGACATGCCTACTTGGATGCTGTCACCGATGTAATCCTTTAACAGACAGACGCACGCTTGTCGCTGCTGCTTTGAGGATGCAAGTGCGGCTACAGCCCACACAATTCACAAAGACAGAAAAAAGAAGAATATTTTTATTGTTTGTGTAGAACACTTTGAGGGTGTCACCACCCTTTAACAGACAGACGCACGCTTGTCGCTGCTGCTTTGAGGATGCAGGTGGAATCTAGACGGGATTTGGAACCGAGGACACACTACCTCCATCAATTGTCTAAATCCCACTGCACTAATGTCGGACCGGACGCACGTCTAACACCAACATAGCAGTCAAGGCCTCAGTTACACGTTTTGCTTCAGGATGACTGCTGTCGTACTTCATCCTCATCGCTAGGGACTGTTGGAGGGTCAATTGTTTAGTAAAAGTAGTGATGTTCCTACTTCCTCTCTGGGATGATGAACAACTCCCAGCAGCAGCAACAGCACTAGGAGGAAGTGGTTCTTGATCTTTCCCTATTTTATTTTTATCGGAGAAAGTTTGGTCCTCCATTTATGTTATATTGATATATATACGTGCGGCTAAAGCGCACACAAACACAGAAAATATTTTTTTATTTTTGCTGGAGAGTAGTGCACTTTGTGGGTTACACCACCCTTTAAGAAATGAGCCAGCCGGCTCTTTACTTATGGGACACAGGCGCACGTTGATGCATGTGCAGCCACAGTGCACACAAGTCACAAACACAGAAAATATATATTTTTTTGGACTGGAGTGTACTTTGGGGGTTACAGCACCCTTTAACGGTCAAGCCAGCCGGCCCTTTACTTATGACACAGGCGCACGCTTGGCACTACTTTGTTGATGCACGTGCGGCTACTGCGCACACAATTCACAAACACAGAAAATATATTATTTTTTTAGCACTTGGGGGGAGCACCCCTGATGGACAGAGCACCCCCTGGACAACACTACAGCACCCCTTTAGGACTGGGACACTGCACAGGACTTTGGAGTGGACACAGCCCCTATGGAGAACTGACTGCACAACACAGTCCAGCCAGCCCCTATGGACTTTGAAGTAGTGGACACAGCCCCTATTAACAACAGCAGCACAGCACAACACAGCCAGCCCCTATGGACTTTGAAGTAGTGGACAACAGCAGCACTACACTACACAGCCCTAACTCCCACCCTCCCTCTTCACTGTCCACAGCCGAGTGAGAAAATGGCGCAGACGCGGGTACCTTATATAGGATCCAAAACCCGCGAGACTCGGAAGGCGGGATGATGACGTTTTGCCTCGATTTCAGATCCGAGTCAGGCGGGAAAAGTCGAGCCTGATTCGGATCGGACTCGGATCGGGGGGGCTCGGATTTCAGAAATCCGAACCCGCTCACCCCTAATTATGAGGGGTGAGGGCAGGCAGCAGTTGGGACAGTGCTGGGGGCAGGTAGCAGTTGGGGTAGAGCTTGGGGATAAAGCAGAGCTTGACAAATCCCAGGGGCCAGGACGCCATGGCTACCAGATTTTGCAGTGAGGGAGGAAGCAGATCCTCATCAGCTCCCGTGGAGATTTGTGCCTATAGTATTGCGGCATTCATTTTATGCAGAAGTGCATGCGCTGAGTGTCGTCTGAGGTGACTCCTGTGTCTACGTCAGTCCCGGCCTGCGCCGACGACTCCTCCTCTCCATTCCGGCCCGCTCTGACCCCTGCTGTCTGTCTCAGTCAATGGTGATCCTCCTGTATGTCCCAGCTGTCTACGGTGTCCTATCTCTAGCTGCATAGAGCTCCCCGGTAATAGGGTCTATGCATGGGCAAAGTTTGCGGAGCAGCTTCAGAGGGATAGTGGTGTGACCACGAGGGGAGGGGGGGGGGGGGCTCTATTGTACTTTCTGGCACCATTGTTTTATATGAAATGTGGTACATTACTACTGGACGGTGGGGGTTGGAGCAGAGGAGCTGTGCAGAGCAGTGAGAGGGCCTCCATCTTAGTATATACATTCAACTGCGACCATTTTGTGGACTAGTATAGAGTGTATAACAGTTGAATAATACAGAGCTGTGCTACTCAATCACTCCTGAAATTTTTGTTTTTGGAGGCGGGGGGGGGGGGGGGGTTGGGGAGACAGTGATCTGGCTCCTACAGTTTCATCCTGGCTCCTAGATTTTAGAAATACTTGTCAAGCCCTGGGGTAAGGGCAGGGAGAAGCTGGGGTAAAGGGGGTAAGGGTGAATAGCAGCTGGGGCAGTACTAGGGCAAGATTAGGGGCAGGCAGTGCTGGGGGGTAGGGAGCAGGCAAGGGTAGATGACAGCTGGGGTAGTACTGAAGGACAAGGAGGTGGATAGGAGAAGGTAGTGCTGGGGATAGGAAGGAGGTAAGGGTAGATTGAAGAGAAGCTTAAAAGTAGTAGTAGCCCTCCCCCACCCATATTATTACGATTACTGCTGTTATACATTAGATGCAATTGCTACACTGTTATTACATGTAAATACAATTTTTTTTTTTATTAAGACTTTGGAGTCTTGAGGCAGATATCTATCTGGAATACAAGCCCTGGGCACTATTTAATTTTTTGTACATTTAATAAAGGCACCAGGTGGCATGAACTCTAATTACTTTGGTGCTATCCATCCTGGCTTTACACTCCCTCCTGCCACTCTTCACTTAGCAACTGCAGCGCCAGCAGCAAGTTATCATCTGCCCCACCACAACACCTGTCATATGTGCCAGGGCCTGCCTAGCTCCCTTCCTGGTGCCAGGTCCCTACCTCCTGCCAAGTGCAGGGGACATCCTGCTGCCTGTCCCTGTATTTCCAGGTGCTGCAGCATCTAAGGAAAGATACTGCGGCTGAACTTGGGCCGGCTGGCTCCACCTCCACTTGTTATAGTCCTCCCTGGCCCGGCCAAGGAGACATCAATCATTAGATTTGGAGCCAGGGAATTGGCCACAGCATAGTGAAATTGAAGTGTCCTTATCCAGACTGACTTGTGCTAGTGTAAAATAAAACATGGGAGAAATGTTAGTGGCTTAAAGCACAGGACAGAGATGGGTGAGGAGTACTAAACTAAATGTGCCCATACACGGTGCGATGCACCATGTAGGGCGACTGCCGATCTGTCGGCAGATGGACCGTGAAGTCACAGCTGGCAATCGTGCGGTTCCCGCTGACCGCACGATATGCTGGCTCCCCCCTCCTCCATCTGAATGAGATCATACATCACATCCCAGATCAGATGAGCCTGCGGGAGGATCTGGGGATGCTATACACGATCCCACGGGAGCGCGCAGTACGATATGGTGTCCTCATACTGCACGATATAGCACCTATATCGTGATGATCCGTCAGATCGGCACATATATCGTGCAGTGTATGGCCAGCTTTATGCTGGTACAGCAGGGAAGAGTATTAGCAGCATTGTTACTGGCGAAAACTACAAAACATAATTTCTGTCATGTAATTTAGTTACCCTACTGTCACTTTACAGTAGTGATTCTCAACCTCACCCATCTGGTTTTAACAAATCATTTTGAGGACCTCTGTCTGGAAGCAGGTGGGATAATTACAGCATTACAGTTAATTGCAAACTCAGCAAAAGATTAACTCACCTCTGCATGATTAAAGAAATACACAACACATGGCCTGTTGGTGGTACTTGAGTACTGGAGTCGAGAACCAAGGATGGAAATCAAATATTGTTTCATCAGAACCATTGGTTTGGTTCCGATTGCTAAACCTGCCATGGTGAGGACCCAATGTTAACTCACAACCATAAGTTTTCATGCTTGTTTGATAGGCTCCTTGGCATAAGCCTGTATGCACAATTTGTGGCTGCATGTAGTGCATTGTTATTGCCTCATTGCAATAGTTTCAACTGACCATTAGAACTAGCTTCATATACAGGTTGAGTCTCCCATATCCAAATATTCCGAAAAATGGAATATTCCGAAATAGAGTTTTTTGGCATGACAGATAATTAAACCTTTGATTTTTGATGGTTCAATGTACACAAACTTTGTCTAAGGCACAACTTATTAAAAATATTGTATAAAATTACCTTCAGGCTGTGTGTATAAGGTGTATATGAAACAAATGAATTTCATTTCTGTGCACAACCTTTGTTTGAACAACAAAATTATTGAATATAGTGTATAAAATTACCTGCAGGGTGTGTTTATATAACACAAATGCATGCTGTGTGCATATTTGGGTCCCATTCCCAAGATATTTCATTATGGTATGCAATTATTCCAAAACACGGAATATTCCGTTATCCAAAATACTCCTGGTCACAAGCATTTTGGATATGGGAGACTCAACCTGTACTTAGAATTAACAGGCTTACACCGGTCAGCCATAACATTAAAACCACTTTAACGAGATAATCAATGTAATTCACTTTACCTGTCAATGGCAACTGTCAGAGTGGGATATATTAGGCAGCAAGTGAACACTCCGTTCTTGAAGCTGATGTATGGCAGCAGTAAAAATGGACAAGCTTAAGGATATGAGAGCTTTGACAAGAGCCAAATTGTGATGACTAGATGACTGGGTCAGAGGATCTAAAAAAAATGGTGGTTTTGTGGGATGTTTCCAATATGCAGCGTATATTATCTACCAGAAATGGTGCAAGGAAGGACAACCGGTGAACAGGCAACACCATCATAGGTGTGGGGAGCGAAGGCTAACACATCTGGTCTTAACCCACATAAGCGCTATTCTCGCACAAAAGCAGTGTTCTCCCCAGGCAGTTTTTTGCGGGTGCACCACCCGGCACTTTGGGAGCCTGCAAGTGGGGACAGTATCTGGGAGCTACACACTTTGCAGCTTTTTCATAATCAGACACTGGGCCTCTGATAAGAGAAATAGAGATAGATATATATATATATATATATATATATATATCTATCTATCTCAAGTTTAAATCATAATAAGGTCAGGGTTTAAAACATTTTATTATTGTGAAGGCCCCCCCACCTGGCTACTTCTTGATGCCACCCGGCTGGAAAACTTTTCTGCGGAGAACACTGAAACGGCTGAAAAAGTTAACGCTGGCAATTAGAGAGAGATATCAACACAGTGCATCGCAGATTGCTGCGTAGCCACAGACAAACAAAGTGCCCATGCTGAAGCCTGTAACTCAATGACAATGTGCACATAAATCACTCAATAACTGATAGCTCACACAAAAGCTGGGTGCACATTAGCCGATGTGTACCCAGCGACGGAACCCAGCATACAGCAAGTGCACACTTGCCGATGCCAGGTCTAATGGGAAGGGTGGGACCAGTCATACTGCATTCTGCAGCATGACATAGCTAGCGACATCGGCCCTCAACATTGGACTATTTCCATCCAAAGAGTATAGAAAAATATTATGCAATTATAATTAACTTTTGATGCCGCCATCGCCACCCACTAGACTGCAATTACAACTCCACTGCACCATCACCCACTACAATGCAATAAATACCAGTTACCACATGTGGCTCTCACATTACACTACTTTCTAATTAACCCATCCTGCGGTCATAACTTTCATGCACTCTTACTATCCAATGACCTATAATGTTATTTGAACCCGAAATCATGTACTGCACAGAATTACCATGAGTATCAAACTGTAGTCTACAACAAAGACGGGAATTCAATGCAGTGCGCTGTTGATTGCGCCGGGAATGAAGTTCCAGAGCTATTCAATTCGGCGCGCTGTTTAGTTCAACTAATGATTTCTTCTCACACCCTCCTGAGGGTGTGTGGAGAAATGTGACTAAATTGCTGGCCCCAAGGCAGTTTTCCAGCTTAGTGTGGTGCCAACAGCTCGCAGCAGGCACTTTAGTTGGAGAATTCCGGTTGTTGCGACTCAACACCCAGGTCAATTTGCGAAGACCGGCATTCTCCAACTTAATGTCTGACTGTCAGACTAAACAGCGCGCTATACTGAAAAGCTCTGGGAGCTCCCTCCCAGCACCATCAACAGTGCACTGAATTGAATTCCCCTCCCAAATGGTTCTTCAACCATGCACAGGTGAGTTAAATTTGCTGGGTGAGCAATTGTCCAATCTACTTCCACAGACAGAAATTATCAAAACATGACCTGTTGGAAAAACTTGAGGTTGAGAACTATATGGTCAAGATATAATGCATACAAAATATACATTTGTTATTTATGAATGTGTCAGACTGTGGTAGAATAGTGGAGTCCTAATCAAAGGTTTGGTGTACCATGGTTATTAGAGGAACAAAAATACCTAGATAAGACAAACATTAAAAGCAAGGACTTGAACACAGGTATAACTCACTTTATTTAAGCAACTAACATCCCAACATGGTCATACATAAAATACTGGCGTGACCTGATTTCCATTTCGATGGCTACAATAGTTGTGATTGCAATGCACAACCCACGGGCACTCATCAGATCGGACATACAAACTATGCGATCCACACGATATATTGTTCCAATCCAGGAGAACTCAGTGTGAACCCAGCTTTAAACAATGCCATTGTGAATAAAGGTCATACATGGTGGCCTAACACCCTTTTTAGTGACTTTGTATTGTCATTTTCATTGTTTTTTACCCACCATTGGCATGGCATCCAGCTAGAGTTCAAGACAGCACTAATGGATTATGAGTACATAAATAACTTACCTACTGGCTACTCAAAATTATATTCCTTGACCGCTGTGCTACATTTTATAAAGTTGATAATGAAGCTTTAGAAGATAATAGTGTTACTTAGATGATACTATACTGGTTTAAAAGTCATTTCACTTGAGAACACAAGTTTAGACTGATAATACATTCTATGAGAATATTTCTGGAGTATTCATTCAGTGTTCTCATTGGATTCACCTTACATATGAAAGATTACAGAACCAATGCATCATTAACACTGAAATGTATCAAGGGACAAAATATTTTGGGACAGTTTACCAGGGAGACTATACTGCTGTCTAGTCAATAGGAATCCTCAATTCAGGTAAGCTGTTATTCAGTCATGGGAATAATTAGCTCCATATTAAACCACAATTCAAAAGAATTCCAGAAAAGTAAACTAAATAATTCCAAAATCTGACACGTAGGTCACGGTTGAAACGTTAGACGCCCCCTTGCCGGGCGTCTATACTAATAGGCAACCGATGGAGCAAATCAATTATTTCTCCTTTCAGACACCCATTAGTAGTTATCACGGCTACAAGCACCGGTTTAGCCGCACGCTGCAGCTAAACCAGTCTAAAGTAGATGTTGTTGGGACCCGCCCGCCCCCCCCCCCCCCCCCCCAAAAAAAAAACACAGGCTTTGGATACATTGCTTCTCGGGACGCAGGAGGCTGCAAGAAGAAATGTGTCTCCCCGGTTTAGCAGTGTCCGAACGGAGCAACAATTGAATTGTTCCGCCTGGCACCTATTTACATAAAAGCCCACCAGGGGACATCTGACAATTTAATCACCCCCGTAAACTTCAAATATTAACAGCATGTGCTCTATGCACTTAGGGCCTGATTCAGGGATGGACAGAAAACCGATATTTCTGCAGATTGAGCGATTGTTTTCCATTACACATGCATGTAAGCTGCATTTGGTACATGCAACAATTGAATTGTTAATACACACACACACACACAAAGCATTAACTCGCAAAATGAGTGTAAGGTAGTCAGCATTTGGGGGGGTAACATGGGGTGGTTACAAAGATGCAGGTACGTTGGAGCATTTAAACACTTTTCTGGGCGTCCTTAAAGCTTGCAGCAAGAGAGCCCTCTATGTGTCTGGAGACACGCTATTTCTGTGACACCTTAAACTTCTTCAGAAGGCTGATGGCCACCTGATCTGCATTCAATGTTTCCAGTTTTGTGAGTGAGGGATGGTGATTCTTTCAGTGGCAGTCTATGCACTGGATGGCAAATGTGTCATTAGCATATTTCTGCAATTGCGATCTGTGAGACCGCAGCTGTGATGGCATTTGCATCCATATCTGAATCAGGCCCTTAGGGGCCTATTCGTTATCGTAGGCCGTATGGCCTCCGATGATGGATTGAACTCGCTGCAGGGGATACTTAAGTATCCAACTCGCAGCAGGGGGAAACGTGACACCGGAGCTATTCATCATTGCTCCAGTGAAGGGACAACTGCTCCGAAAAACAGTTGTCCCTGTGAAAAGTATCGCAGCTACTTCTGTAGCTGCGTTACTTACCTGCTCCCTGTCGACCCAGCTACGCATGCGTGACCTCAGGACACGCATGCGTAAAGCTGCCGTTAGGGAGTGAGGAGGCAGCAGAGGGTTCCGCTCAGATCCCTCTTCACATCCCCGGAACTCCTTCCCATAGGAAGGAGCGGTTATCCAAGAACAAGCGGCATCTGAAGATGGAGCTTGTTCTCAGCAGCAAACTCTTAAAACTTCCAGTTGCTGCTGAATACGAGGGGGGGTCCTATCGGACCATTAACGATGAATAGCCCGGTAACCTAAATATACGGAAACAAGAGCTTCCGCATGGTTACCGGGCCATTTATCGTATGACGACTAGGCCCATTAGTTATTATAATTAGCAGATGCTAATCCTCAAAACACACCACCACATGGGCCAGAGACAACACAACTAAATGTATCTACAGACCACTTAAAAATACTTTGGAACTTGAACCTGCTGCCACTGCCTTATACTGTATACTAGCAGAAGTACTCTGACAGGCAACATGACACAGCGAGCTTACACCACACCTTTGTACACAGCAATCCCATCACGGGGCATATTAGGACAAGGCTGGTGAGCCCCATGCCATGAAACTTCTGCACAAGTTGTATATAACGATGCTGCCCTGTGATGTGCCCTGCAGAGCCGTCGGTCAGCGCTAAATGAAGGCTCTCGCGTGTCTCCCCGGGGCTATCAGAGCCAGGTAACTGGCAGTCAGGGCACAACGTCCCTCCCATACACATACAGCAGAGGCGGGGAGGCCGTGTACCGGAGAAGGGGTGTTCCCCACCATCAGAGCCCACTATCTGAGAGCTCTAGCAGGAGAGAGCGGTGCTAGTGGAGCATGGAGCCGGCCAGAAGCCGCCACCAGCCTGTGAAGCAGAGCCGGGAGCTAGTGACATCTAGCTCCATAATCCGTCAGAGGTAAAGGGGGGATCGGCCCCGCAGCTGTCGGTGTGTACGAGCGGATCTCACCTCATCGCCCCACTTCAGCACGTCCTTCTGGCGGTCTTTCACCTTGTTATAGATGTGCAGGAACTGCAGGATGCCGTGCTGCCGGACGTGGTCCGCGTACTTCTTCGTCTCTTCCCAGCTGAGGGGTGAGCCATGAGACAGTAGACCCATTTCCGCGGCTTCGGTCCCGGCAGAGCTGTGGACGCAGCTGGCGGCCTCCGGTGCAGCGGGATTGCGACTCTAGCAGAGGCGCGAGGCAGTGCCGGTCTATTTCTATCACGCGACGCCTCCCCTCCGCCAGCAGTATGTTATGAGGCGGCGAGTGGCTCACGTGACCCGCACTGTCACTGTCACATGCCCCGCCCACAATCGTAAGCGCAGCAGCCGCACACTCTATCACGGGGGCGGGACACTGTCTCCCCCCCGTGACTCGGCATTTTTTACTCCTGATAGGGCTTGCGGTAACATCTTAGTTAACTCTGGTGCTGCCGGTTGTATCTTCTTCCCGTGCTATGACATCATTTTTAGTAATCTGAGGTGATGGCATTAGCTGCTGGGGCTAATATCAGGAACGCTTTGCATTCTCGATATTGATACATTTGGCAGCATCGCATCCCCGATAGAAACCTATGGGGGAGGGGGCTGCCGGCGGCAATGGAGGGATCGCAGCAGATACCTGCTGCGGTCCCTACTTCAGACATCCGGGGGATACTTAGTATTTGAGGTAAACCCCCGAAAACAGGTGTTTTCGGGGAATTTACCTCAAATTCACTTTGATAAATGAGCCCCTTATACTCTATTGCTACGGTCCTGCAGACAGCAGAGATTGCTTGTTCTGTCCCGCTAGGCGTGCATTTCTAACCATGGCTCACCTGGTATTTGCATGGGTTACTATATCCGTGGTTCAGGTCTCCTCTTGTCTAGGTGTTCTGCGGTGCTTCCACCCAAGCCTTAGATATTAGTCATCAAATTATCGGGCTGACTTGGGAGAACCCCAAATTTTTGTTAAAAGTGTGTGAAAAGGGCTAAGGTGTTACCAGCTCCAATATGGATAACATACAGAGAAGGTGTATCAGAACAACAGACAGTGCCAGATTAATGTCCACATGGGCCTGGAGCTGAAATTTATGAAGGGCCTATAGCGTGCCGCTGCAGGGGGTGTGACAGTCGCTGCAGTGGTGTAACTAGTGATGTGGGTGTATGACCTGTGCGGTGTGGGTGTGGTCTGCACAGGGGTGGTGCCTGTGTCATGGGTGTGGCTATAGTGGAGCAATTACAAGAAAAAGTTGCTTTCTGTGTGAAATGGTATGAACTCTGGGCCTGATTCAGAGCTGGACGCTCTGACCAGAGCGCTCGCTCTGAATCAGGGCCCTCCTACCTAAACTTGGAGCGGCCTCTTGGACGCTCGCATAGCTGTGGGTTACCACCCACAGCTTATGCGAGTGTCCATGATGATGGTCGCGATGGTAGTCTTAAGTAGTCTTACACCCACCACGTGAACGCAGCACGAGCCGGAAGCGGGACCGAACACCCGTCCAGCCGGCGCATATGATGACGTCATCGAAAGAGGCATCATCAAAGTGAGACCCATCACCATGGAAACTTAACAGCGCTAAACAAATAGAAATCACCAGCACATTAGTATGTCTGTATGCAATACATACAGACAATAAACAACATACACAAAGTTTACACAATACTATCATGATATCTACTTATAGACACATATTAACATATAATCGAATCCACTATATAGAACAAATAGGAAAAAAAACAACACATTATAATCATAATATAGCTCACCTACTACATTCAAAGTTAACAGCCATGAATATTGAACATGGTCAACATTTGAAAAAAGAGAGAAATAACACATATGTATAATCAGGATCTTCAAACAAAATTACATAGACCCAATTGGTCATTCAGCCCCTTGGGAACAAGGGTACCTAGACGATGTATCCACCGGGTCTCACATTGAAGTAATTTTAAAGATCTATCCCCCCCTCGAACCAACGGGGCTACCTGATCAATCAATCAATCACTACTGCCACTCAACAAATCTGCTCTAATAGCTGACCTGTGGACTGCCATACGTTCCTATGTTTAAGGAACGTATGGCAGTCCACAGGTTAGCTATTAGAGCAGCTTTGTTGAGTGGCAGTAGTGATCAATCTGTGGCTCGTCACTTCTGTCTGGCTCATCATCCGCTAACCTCATTGAAGTATCGTATGATTGATCAGGTAGCCCCGTTGGCTATATGTTAATATGTGTCTATAAGTAGATATCATGATAGTATTGTGTAAACTTCGTGTATGTTGTTTATTGTCTGTATGTATTGCATACAGACATACTAATGTGCTGGTGATTTCTATTTGTTTAGCGCTGTTAAGTTTCCATGGTGATGGGTCTCACTTTGATGATGCCTCTTTCGATGACGTCATCATATGCGCCGGCTGGACGGGTGTTCGGTCCCGCTTCCGGCTCGTGCTGCGTTCACGTGGTGGGTGTAAGACTACTTAAGGTAGGAGCATTGTTATATATGGTTATAAGTCTGACGAAAGTGCTGAATAAAATAGCACTGAAACGTTGCTGATTGACACATGCCGTGATTTAGTGTGTTTCTTACAAGTCGTCTGGAGTGCAGCATCTTTGTATGTATCTATATATATATATATATATATATATATTAGGGGTGAGCGGGTTCGGATTTCTGAAATCTGAACCCCCCCGATCCGGGTCAGGCTCGACTTTTCCCGCCTGACTCGGATCTGAAATCGAGGCAAAACGTCATCATCCCGCCTTCCGGGTCTCGCGGGTTTTGGATTCTATATAAGGTACCCGCGTCAGCGCCATTTCCTCACTCGGCTGTGGACAGTGAAGAGGGAGGGTGGGAGTTAGGGTTGGCTGGGCTGTGTAGTGTAGTGTTGTGCTGTCCTGTGCTGTGCTGCTGTTGTCCATAGGGGCTGTGTCCACTCCTCCAAAGTCCATAGGGGCTGGCTGGACTGTGTTGTGCAGTCAGTTGTCCATAGGTGCTTTGTCCACTCCAAAGTCCTGTGCAGTATCCCAGTCCTAAAGGGGTGCTGTAGTGTTGTCCAGGGGGTGCTCTGTCCATCAGGGGTGCTCCCCCCAAGTGCAGAAAAAATTAATATTTTTTCTGTGTTTGTGAATTGTGTGCGCAGCAGCCGCACTTGCATCAACAAAGTAGTGCCAAGCGTGCGCCTGTGTCATAAGTAAAGGGCCGGCTGGCATGACCGTTAAAGGGTGCTGTAACCCCCAAAGGGCACTCCAAACAAAATAAAAAAATATATTTGTTTGTGTTTGTGAATTGTGTGCACAGTAGCAGCACGTGCGTCAACAAAGTAGTGCCAAGCGTACGCCTGTGTCATAAGTAAAGGGCCAGCTGGCTTAACCGTTAAAGAGTGCTGTAACCCCCTAAGTGCACTCCAAACAAAATAAAAAATATTTTCTGTGTTTGTGAATTGTGTGCACTGTGGCTGCACGTGCATCAACAAAGGAGCAGCGCCAAGCGTGCGCCTGTGTCCCATAAGTCAAGGGCCGGCTGGCTTGTCCGTTAAAGGGTGCTGTAACCCCCAAAGGGCACTCCAAACAAAATGAAAAAATATTTTCTGTGTTTGTGAATTGTGTGCACTGTGGCTGCACGTGCATCAACAAAGGAGCAGCGCCAAGTGTGCGCCTGTGTCCCATTAGTAAAGGGCCGGCTGTCTTGTCCGTTAAAGGGTGCTGTAACCCCCAAAGGGCACTCCAAACACAATGAAAAAATATTTTCTGTGTTTGTGAATTGTGTGCACTGTGGCTGCACATGCATCAACAAAGGAGCAGCGCCAAGCGTGCGCCTGTGTCCCATTAGTAAAGGGCTGGCTGGCTTGTCCATTAAAGGGTTCTGTAACCCCCAAAGGGCACTCCAAACAAAATAAAAAAATATTTTCTGTGTTTGTGAATTGTGTGCACTGTGGCTGCACGTGCATCAACAAAGGAGCAGCGCCTAGCGTGCGCCTGTGTCTCATAAGTAAAGGGCCGGCTGACTCATTTCTTAAAGGGTGGTGTAACCTACAAAGTGCACTAGTGTCCAACAAAAATAAAAAATTATTTTCTGTGTTTGTGTGCGCTTTAGCCGCACGTATATATCAATATAACATATATGGAGGACCAAACTTTCTCCGATAAAAATAAAATAGGGAAAGATCAAGAACCACTTCCTCCTAGTGCTGTTGCTGCTGCTGGGAGTTGTTCATCATCCCAGAGAGGAAGTAGGAACACCACTACTTTTACTAAACAATTGACCCTCCAACAGTCCTTAGCGAGGAGGATGAAGTACGTCAGTAGTCATCCTGAAGCAAAACGTATAACTGAGGCCTTGACTGCTATGTTGGTGTTAGATGTGCATCCGGTATCCGCCATTAGTGCAGTGGGATTTAGACAATTGATGGAGGTATTGTGTCCCCGGTTCCAAATCCCGTCTAGATTCCACCTGCATCCTCAAAGCAGCAGCGACAAGTGTGCGTCTGTCTGTTAAAGGGTGGTGTAACCCTCAAAGTGTGCGCCACAAACAATTTAAAAAAATCTTTTTTTTTCTGTCTTTGTGAATTGTGTGGGCTGTAGCTGCACCTGCATCCTCAAAGCAGCAGCGACAAGCGTGCGTCTGTCTGTTAAAGGGTGGTGTAACCCTCAAAGTGCGCTCCACAAACAATAAAAAAATTCTTCTTTTTTTTTCTGTCTTTGTGAATTGTGCGGGCTGTAGCCGCACCTGCATCCTCAAAGCAGCAGCGACAAGCGTGCATCTGTCTGTTAAAGGGTGGTGTAACCCTCGAAGTGCGCTCCACAAACAATAAAAAAATTCTTTTTTTTTCTGTCTTTGTGAATTGTGTGGGCTGTAGCTGCACCTGCATCCTCAAAGTAGCAGCGACAAGTGTGCATCTTTCTGTTAAAGGGTGGTGTAACACCCAAAATCCGCTCCGACCAAAATAAAATAATCTTTTTTTGTGTGTTTGTGTGTGAAATGTATGCGCAGTAGCCGCACCTGCATCCCCAAAGCAGCAGCGACAAGCGTGCGTCTGTCTGTTAAAGGGTGGTGTAACCCTCAAAGTGCGCTCCACAAACAATAAAAAAATTCTTTTTTTTTTTCTGTCTTTGTGAATTGTGTGGGCTGTAGCCGCACCTGCATCCTCAAAGCAGCAGAGACAAGCGTGTATCTGTCTGTTAAAGGGTGGTGTAACCCTCAAAGAGCGCTCCACAAAAAATAAAAAATTCTTTTTTTTCTGTCTTTGTGAATTGTGTGGGCTGTAGCCGCACCTGCATCCTCAAAGCAGCAGGGACAAGCGTGCGTCTGTCTGTTAAAGGATTACATCAGTGACAGTATCCAAGTAGGCATGTCAAACAGTCCGTACATGTACTGGCAGGAAAAAGAGGCAATTTGGAGGCCCCTGTACAAACTGGCTCTATTTTACTTGAGTTGCCCCCCCTCCAGTGTGTACTCCGAAAGAGTGTTTAGTGCAGCCGGGAACCTTGTCAGCAAAAGGCGTAGGAGGTTGCTTCCAGAAAATGTGGAGAAGATGATGTTCATAAAAATGAATTATCAACTCTTCCAGGGAGACCAGCCTCCAGAACGTACAGAGGGACCTGTGGTGGTGGATTCCAGCGGGGACGATTTAATAGTCTGTGAGGATGAGGATGTACACAACACTGAAGAGGGTGAGGAATCGGTGGATGAGGAGGATGAGGACGACATCTTGCCTCCGTAGAGCCCGTTTGTGAAGGGACAGATTAATTGCCAGCTTGTTTTGTGGGGTCCCAAACGAACCAATCATTTCAGCCACAGTCGTGTGGCAGACCCTGGTGCTGAAATGATTGGTTTGTTAAAGTGTGCATGTCCTGTTTATACAACATAAGGGTGGGAGGGCTCAAGGACAATTCCATCTTGCACCTCTTTTTTTTCTTTGCATTATGTACTGTTTGGGGCCTAGTTTTTCAAACTACCATCCTGTCTGCCACTGCAGTGCCACTCCTAGATGGGCCACGTGTTTGTGCCGCCCACTCGTGTCGCTTAGCATAGCCTTTTGGACATAAAAACATTATTGTGAGGTGTTCAGAATAGACTGGAAATGAGTGGAAATTAAGGTTATTGAGGTTAATAATAGCATAGGAGCAGAAAAACCAACACATTCTGTGATTTTAGCTGTTTTTATTATTTTTAAAAAAAAAATACAGATCCAGAACCCAAAACACGGAAGGGTGGTTTTGGCAAAACCAATCCAGATCCAAAACATGAAGAAAGATCCAGATCCAAAACCAAAACACAAAACACGAAAAGTGGCCGGTGCACACCCCTAATATATATGTACACACATACATATTTACATACATGTATGTTATATACACATAATATATAGATAGAGACAGATATGAGATAGATAGATATGAGATAGATAGATAGAGATATACAAACACAGACATTACACCCACCTCTGGTTATATATACTTTCATGAGTTTTCTGACTGCTAGTGTCTGGCTGCAGTGTCCCAGCTCATTTGCCATGGAGGGGTAAGGGGTCAATGGGCGGGGCTTTATAAGACACAGGAGCAGGAAGAGCTTGGGCATCCCAGAGTATACAGCATAAGGAGGCAGGGCTTAACGCGATTCATGGGCTGAGCTTAGTGCACCTCAGAATAGACTGCCAGCCAGCCTGGGGGCGGAGTTTCAGATTATCCAGGGGCAGAGCTACGAGCAGGCCCGATCTTATGCGAGGCTTCAGGGTGGAATCGGAACGCTGAGGTGGTGACAGGTAAAAACTTTTTTTTTTCCTGTCAGCGCAGCCTGTACTGCAGTAGGTCTTGTGGGCCTATTTTCATGGGGTGGCCTGGAGCTGCAGCTCCACCCGCCCCATTGTTAATCCGGCCCTGACAACGGAATATATGCTTTATTATACTGGATTACTTTAGCATGTAAATCCTATGAAATAAAAGGCATTTAGGGAATATAATGCATATATTACACATAAAAGCAAGAACAGTAACTACAATATTCAGCATTAAACTATTATATTTTGCATCCACTGGACAATTGCATACAGTCCAAAACCAAATTTAGGCCCTCATTCAGAGCCGTACGCTCTGAGCAGAGCGCACGCTCTGAATGAGGGCCGGGCTCCATTTTCATGGAGCGTCCTCCTGGACGCTCGTATAGCTGTGGGTCACCACCCACAGGCTATACGAGCGTGCATTTTGATGGCCGCGATGGTCGAGACCATCGCGACCATCGAAATTGCGAGCCGGAGCCTGCGGTTGAGGTTTTCAACCGCAAGCTCCGGAGTGATTTTGGCTCTATCAGAGCCAAAATCACTCCCACTGACATCACTAGTGATGTCAGTGGGCCGGCTTCTGACGGGAGGCGTTCCCATGGGAACGCCCCCGTCAGGGAGGCACGCCCCCGGCACGCCCACCAAAGGGGGCGTGCAGTCAATCAACATTGACAGCATGCCCCCTTTGATCGGACACAACGAGCGAAGGACTTTCCTTCGCTCGTCGCGTCTAGCGCATGCGCACGACGGAGCTCCCTCCGTCGTGCGCATGCTCAGTGCATAACATCGACCCACTTGCGAGCGGACAGCCGCTCGCGAGTGGGTCTGAATCAGGCCCTTAGATTCTAAATTATACAAGCTAGTTACTGTTTGTTGGTTTTAATAAGAGTTTAACCTAACATCCACACTATAATACTTGTTTAGCTAATTGGATAGGTAATACCCCTCAATATTTTAAATGATGAATAAAAAATACTTTAAAGCTTCAAAGTTATGAACCAATTACAGGTAACAGTCTAAATAGCTGATGAAAGGAGAATGATGGGGGGTGATTTTGCTCCTTTATTCCGGATGGGTGGTACTTAAATTGATAGTCTTGAGCCAATCTAATGTCACTTCTCCGTGGGCTGAGTTCCCTTATATTTAGCTCCAAAATCTAGTTTAGTTAGTTAAGCAGCAGAATATTTGATCTTTAACAAAATGCTTTGCTACTAAAGATTAAATGCTGAAGCTACTAGAGATAGTCAATATCATTGGAATGATGAATGTGGGTTTTGTCTCTAGTCTATCCTTGCTCTCTCTGATCCTAGCTGTAGAAGAACACTATCTCAGCATCAGACCTCATAGGATTAGGGATACATTATGTCCCTTGAGGATATATGATGTTTGCAGTCCCTGGATTAGATTATGTTATAGCCACTCAATTTAATTGACTCTTTTGTTGGTAATTGTTACTTCAAGTTATTGCTGCATTGAATATTACTACATCTCCGTTAGTGATGCTCCCAGATAGTTCAACAGATGTTTGTTTGATGTCTGCTTATAAAAGCTAGTGCACTTATACGTAAGTCTCTGGTGTCTGAGGGATAGGGTCACTTCTGATTTGCTCTGTATAAATTTGTATGAATAGTATAATCTGCGCGGCAATACTAAGGTGTTGCAGAATGGGGTTATTCTATCTTTTATTTACTTTGTGTCAGAATTCAAGACTGCTGCAGCTATGAATGTATTTTGCACTTTAAGTGACCTGGAGCTCCGATTTATAATATGATGTTGCTCTCTCCCTCACAGATACCTCTGAAAGGCACTTCCTCAGTCTCCTCCCCCGACCTCAGTGCCGCCTATGGGGTCAGAATTAGGCTCTGACAGTCCTCCTCTTACTGGTACTGGCTCCTGCACTGAGCCGCTCCCTGTACCTGACGCGGTGGCCAAATAGCAGCAGCACCGCCACACAGACCGGTCACACAGACTAGTCTCTCTTCATCAGATGCCTGACACTCCTCTCTAATGGTGCGTACACACTCGGTGATAAAGTGGACGACTGAACGATAACGATATCGTTATCGTTCAGTCGTCCACTTTATCGTCCATTTTTAACCCCAAAAAGATGAACGATGAACGATAACTCAGTCGCCAGGAGTAAAATCTTAGTCGCCATGGCGACCTGTTAACTGGGATTTGTCGAGCCCTGATATAATGGACACTCCCACATTAACCCCCTCACTGCCACATAAGTCCCAGCACATGGGGCTACTGTAAATCTGTAAAAGGCTGACAGCTGCTGTCAGTTACATGTATAGTGCTCCTATTAGTAATTAATACTACATTAACAGTAAAAATAAATGTTTACATAAATTATTTACAGCACTAAATCCACTTATTTTACATACAACAAAGGTAAACACCATTAAAAGGATGTTACACAATGGTAGCAACAGAAATCCTTAACTGAAGCATGACATGATCGTTTTTTCTATTGTAACTATGTTACCGTGTTAGAAATTATTATGCTGTTTTTGTTAGGTAGCACCAGGACAGTCTGCAATACTTTACAAAAGGGAACACACATGGAAATAAAACACGTGGTTGGGTACTAACAAACAGGCACATAGGCAAAGGTTGAAGTCGTCATATGACCCCTTTAATGCTTACTTGCCACTCCCTGCCTAGTGATGGCCATCACAGGTCAATGGAGCAAGGTGTCATGATTGTGTCATCGCGGCCCTGCCCTGCTACACAAGACTGAGATTACCAGCATTGTGCAGCAAGAGGAGGGGCCATGATGACATGATTCAGTGCGAATCGCATCATTGGCTAACCCCTGGACCATCCTCTTATATTGTATAAGTGTAATAAAGATGAGACAAGACCCTTTACTCTTAAGATTTAAGACAAATGAGGTTTACCCTTCATATGTCCTCAGATCTTGACTATCCTGACAAAATTGTTGAGATGTATGTCCTTCAAATATAGAAGGACATTTATCAAACTCTGGAGATAGATACACTGGAGAGAGATAAAATACTGACCAATAGGCTTCTGTCATTTTACAGGCTGTGTTTAAAAAATGGCAGAAGCTGATGGTTAGTACTTTATCTCTCTCCACGGTTTGATATATATCGCCCACATAGTACTAAGGTATGATAACAGAAACAAGTTGCTTGTGTAATGTTGTAGACCACTCAGATTGAGTCATATAACACCAATAGACATGACCTGTATAGTGTGGACAGGTAGATGGAATAGGTAAGAACAATAGACATTATTATAGTTCAGCAAAACAAACTAACACTCACAAATGTCTGTTTTTACAGGAGGACACCGCAGCTGCTGGACAACGTGACAATGCAGCACATTGTCCACAAGCGCTGCCTACTTCTCTGCATCCCGTTCATATTTCTGTGGAGTGCAGCTAGGTTCTTGTTGCTACCACTGTCTTATAGCACCTGAGATTAGGGCAAACATCTGCCAATATGCCAACCCCTTGGACAAGATGGAGGTATTGAATGCCTGGAAAAAATTGGAAAAAGCTTTAAACCTTTGAACGACCTCCTTATACGTAGGTTATCTCTTCCATTTCTCCTAGCACTGAGAGATATATATATATATATATATATATATATATACACACACAGTACGCCTGTGTGATACTAAACAAAGACAATGACTTCATAGCTGATACCTTTTATTTTCTGAGCGGTAATAAAAAGAGCAAATACATCTAAGTTACATAACTGTAAGTAGAAACAGAAGGGTTGGGACCAGCACTAGAAAAAAAACAAATCTAAGTTGGCCAATCCCAAAAAGTGGTTGGCACTACATACTCAATATGAAAAATATTACAGTAGAGTATATTATATTATTATGTGTAAAAGACCAACTTAATAAGATGTGACAACAGCAGAAGTGCATTTCCAACTATCTTTCACCCAAGGCAGGGCCTCTTCACTCTCTCATCTATCACCCTCTACTATATGTATGGTGATCAGACAGCAGAAGTGAAAGGGTATTCACCTGCCTGGATTCTGTCAACCTACTAAAGGTTTAAATGGTACGTTCCTTGCAGTGAGTCAAATCTCTATTAACCCAAATCTGTGTCAATTGTTCTTGATGTGTATTCTCTACAACACATTTATTAAGGGTAAAAAATATTGACCCTTTTGCTCACTAAGCAAGGTGAAGCTCCGCCGTGAGCAATTAGTACATACCTAATAAATGTGGTTACTACAATGCACTATGCATTACCAGTTTTTGAGACTAAAATATATCTCTACTGCTGATTAATTTCATGCAATATATTTTTTTTAAGCAGGACTGTGTTCTATCCACTGAGTGAAAAAAACTGTTTTTTTTGTTTTTTTGCTACATGAATAACAATTGTCTCTCTGCCAGCTCTTGAGCTGCTGCATTGCAACATATTGATACTTAGGGGTAAATTTACTAAAGTGAGAGTTTTTAGAAGTGAGTTTTAGAAGAGATGTTGCCCATAGCAACCAATCAGATTCTACTTAACATTTAACTAGCACCTTCTAGAAGATAATAGCTACAATCTGATTGGTAGCTATGTGCAACATCTCTTCTAAAACTCACTTCTAAAAACTCTCACTTTAGTAAATTTACCCCTAATTGTCTCTCTGCTAGCAACTACACTGCAAAATGTTGCAACATATTGGTACTTAATGGATACAATGATATCTCCTATAACAGTATATACAGTCAGGTGCATAAATATTGGGAAATTGACAGAATTTTCATATTTTGGCATCTATTCACCACCACAATGGCTTTGAAATGAAGCAAACAAGATATGCTTTAACTGCAGACTTTCAGATTTAATTTGAGGGTAATTACATCCAAATCAGGTGAACGGTGTAGGAATTACAACGTAAAAAGTAATGGGACTATCAACTCAAAAGCTATTTCATGGACAGGTGTGGGCTATGCCCTCGTTATTTCATTATCAATTAAGCAGGTAAAAGGACTCGGTGTTGATTCTAGGTGTGACATTTGCATTTGGAATCAGTTGCTGTCGACTCTCACTATGAGATCCAAAGAGCTGTCACTATCAGTGAAGCAAGCCATCATTAGGCTGAAAAATCAAAACAAACCCATCAGAGAGATAGCAAAAACATTAGGTGTGGCCAAATCAAGTGTTTGGAACATTCTTAAAAAGAAAGAATGCATCAGAAGACCTGGAAGACCATGGAAAACAACTGTGGTGGATGACAGAAGAATTATTTCCCTGGTGAAGAAAAACCCCTTCACAACAGTTGGCCAAATCAAGAACACTCTCCAGGAGGTAGGTGTATATGTGTCAAAGTCAACAATCAAGAGAAGACTTCACAAGAGTGAATATAGAGGGTTCACCACAAGATGTAAACCATTGGTGAGCCTCAAAAACAGGAAGACCAGATTAGAGTTTGCCAAACAACATCTAAAAAAGCCATTACAGTTCTGGAACAACATCCTATGGACAGATGAGACAAAGATCAACTTGTACCAGAGTGATGGGAAGAGAAGAGTATGGAGAAGGAAAGGAACTGCTCATGATCCAAAACATACCACCTCATCAGTGAAGCATGGTGGTGGTAGTGTCATGGTGTGGGCATGTATGGCTGCCAATGGAACTGGTTCCCTTGTATTTATTGATGATGTGACTGCTGACAAAAGCAGCAGAATTAATTCTGAAGTGTTTTGGGCAATATTATATGCTCATATTCAGTCAAATGCTTCAGAACTCATTGGACGGCGCTTCACAGTGCAGATGGACAATGACCCGAAGCATTCTGCAAAAGCAACCAAAGAGTTTTTTAAGGCTAAAAAGTGGAATGTTATGCAATGGCCAAGTCAATCCCCTGACCTGAATCCGATTGAGCATGCATTGATGAAGACAAAACTGAAGGGAAAATGCCCCAAGAACGAGCAGGAACTGTAGACATTTGCAGTAGAGGCCTGGCAGAGCATCACCAGGGATGAAAACCAGCGTCTGGTGATGTCTATGCGTTCCAGACTTTAGGCTGTAATTGCCTGCAAAGGATTTGCAACAAAGTATTAAAAAGTGAAAGTCAGATTTAGGATTGTTTAGTTTGTCCCATTACTTTTGGCCCCTTAAAAAGTGGGAGGCACATATAAAAACCATTGTAATTCCTACATCGTTCACTTGATTTGGATGTAATTACCCTGAAATTAAACCTGAAAGTCTGCAATTAAAGCACATCTTGTTTGTTTCATTTCAAAGCCATTGTGGTGGTGAATAGAGGCCAAAATATGAAAATTCTGTCAATGTCCCAATATTTATGCACCTGACTGTATGCAGGATAAACCATCTGACAAAATACTCCTTCAAGTATACTAGAATCTATGTAGATATGTTTATCTGATATTTTTTCAAAATTAGAAGGAAGGTTTCTTTGATATATTTTTTTCAATAACAAGGGATCTTTTTTGAATGATCAATAATAGATAAATATAATGTGTTGAATCTAACCACTTAAAATAATCGCCTTTTGCCTGTATTAACAAAAATTGACAGTGAACTATATTGATTTCTATGTTTGTTTGTAATTATTGGCTGTATTTAAATATTATTGGAGGTTGAAAAATAACCTCTTCCCGTTTATATTCTAAAATCTTCTAAAATAAAAGTTAAGTTTTAATTTATTCATACTACTTTAAGAGTGCCTCCAACAAAGAGTCTTCTTTTCTCTTCCTTCTCCTAAGTTACATAACTGGTAAGAAAGTTTGTCAATAATCCTCTTCCAAATTAAATGTGCAGATAAAATCTATAAAATTTACCGCTATTTTGATATATGGCAATAAGCACATTGCAGTGAGAGAATGGATTTGCTGCAATAAAATTATCTAGCTTCTCCTTATATTTCACAAAAATAGTATTTGTCATAGATTTCAACAATGTGTTTTAAGAACCCAATCCAGAGCGTGCTGGTCTCCATGGGGGATCCATTAAAGACTTAGGGCCCCATTTATCAACAATACATCAAAAAAACATAAAAACACTTTGGCACACGCTAAAGGGGTTATGTCATGCTTTCAATATTTAACAAACAGCGGCAATCTAAGATTACTGCTGTTGTCACTGCATCACTCTCGCCATCTTTATATGGCATGAGCGATGCGGTCCCCATTACCAGCAATGGAGACCCAGCAGCAGCCTTTCATGCTTTACTGAAGCATCCATGCACTGCCACGTCCCCACCAGGTGATGCGCACAGAAACCAGTCGCTGGCAGCAATAGGCTGCCAGCAACAGAAGTGAAGACGCTGCTGAGGAGGGAGATCGTTGCTGGATGGGTAAGTAATAATGAATACCAGTGGCATATTCATTAGTATCACTGTGCTACTAAACAAAATATGCCACTGGTAATAAGTTCCACAGACAGATTTAAGATAAATACACACGGTCAGATTTGTCAGATGAACGATTGAACAATTTGAACTACGAACGATTTTTGCCTGTATTAAAATTAATGGAATCGTCCAAATCTGACTGCAAACACATCAGATCGTTCATCGTTCAACTGACAAACATGTCACATATGTCAGATTTTCCTTCAGATGTGAACGATTGAACGATTTTTTTAAATCGTTATCGTTCAGATCTGAAGAAAAATCTGACCGCGTGTATGCACCATTACTCAAGCTTCTAAAAGAGACAAGTTTTGGTGTTGCCCATAGCAACCAAGCAGATACTATCATTTTCTAGAATGCAATAGAGAAATCATAGACAGTATCTGATTGGTTGCTATATGTGTAACACCACCTCTTGTCTGCTTTAGAAGCTTTAGTAAATCAGATTCATAATTACAATATCATTGCCCATATCATATACTGTCACAGCTAGCAACTTTGGATATACAGTAATCTTTTAAACCTATTGTATTTCAAATTGGGGCTACGTACAGTATAATGGTCTCAGTTGCCTTTCCATTGAGCCCTTTCTGATTGCATGGAGGAAACATTGTCTTCTTACAAAATGATCTACCTGCTTTTCAGTGACCCGGAGTGTGGCAGGAGACACCTCCGAGCGAGAGGAGATCTGTGACGCGGTCCTGCACACAGATATCAGTGCTGAGCCAGAGCAGGTGACACGGAAACACGTCAGTGTGGAAGATCTTATTAAAAATAAGATCCTAACGAGTGTCCCGACCTGCGTCATCATCACAGAACAGCAGTGATCGCACTGATTTCATGATCCTCACTATATTGGTGATGTAAGTATTAGGAGCATGTTACATGCCATACAGCGGGACAAAGCAGGTCAACTAACAGGGTTTCGATTTTAAATATAGTAGAACATTGGATACTAAGCAGACCAATAAAACTTCAAATATGATTGGTTTATTAGTTTTTTACCCTCAGAGTTGGGTTCTCAGAATGCAGTGAAACACCATATAGTAGAGAGTGCAAACTACAATACGCAAGTTATCAAATGAAGATTTAAGGGAATATAGAATTGGAACAGTGCCACAGCCATCTAATCATGTTGGTCTGTACTCAGGACGGACACTCAGGATGACCCTGCGGCTTGGCCCAAGCACACTGTGGCAGGGTAATTTCTGCAATTTGGTCACAGATGTGGATGTCCAAATTGGACATTTATGGCTGTTCAGAGGGCTCTTCAGTGTAATGATTAGATGACAGCACATACAGGCTAACCGCAATTATCTAGCAATGGAAATTAAATATCCATGTGACTGAATAGCACTCTGCACGCTGTTGTTTAATAGTTCCCTGCAGCAGCAGCACCTAGTGGGTTACTATGCAGCGGCATCAGAGTAATGAAAATAGTTCTGTATCCTTTACCCATGCTAAGAGGAAGTCTTTCTATAGGTGCAGTGCCAGCTTAGGGTCCTAGAAAACGTACTAGTATGAACCACCTTTCCACCACATTTTTAAAAAAATAAAAAAATAAAAATGGGCATCGGTAACCTGGGCCCCTCAAAAAGTCAGACTGGCTGACTGGTGTATTGGTGGGATCCATTGTCAGACCATATTAGAGGTGCCCACTCTTACCACCTGTTCCCACGGGATGCAATCGGGAAACCGGCTGACATGATCCCAACAGCCAGCTTCCCGACTGCTTTAGCCCGGCATGGGTTAAATGACAGGCGTCTATATGTAGACTCCTGTCATTTTCCCGACGCCGGGAGACAGGCGCCCGGCATTCCGATCGAAGGGATGCCGGGCGCCGCGAGCGCACAGCCTCGGGGGGGAGGGTTAGGTTTAGCGCACCTGGGGGGGACTTCGGGTTAGGCACCCCTTTGGGAGGGTTAGGGTTAGGCTAGGGGGAAGGAGGGTCAGGGTTAGGCACCCCCCTGGGGGTCAGGTTTAGGCAGCGGGGAAGGGGGGGCTTAGGGTTAGGCACTTACAGGGGGGATTAGGGTTAGGCACTTGGTGGGAGGTTGGGTTAGGCACCCCTAAGAAGGGTTAGGGGGGTTAGGTTAGGTTAGTGATTACTTACCTTAGGATGATCTGGATTTCCAGGGCTGTCGGGCTGCTGCATGGCCGGCGGTATTTCATACCGATTCCGTTCCCGAACATACAATTATCATCGCTGATGGCACAATCAGTCAGCGTTGCCGATTGTAGCTGTGACTGCAGAAAATGGGATGCCTCTAAACACTGTCCTCAAATACATGATCTGGCAGCGAATCCCACCAAAACCCCAGCGAGCCAGTCCAATTCTGCTCCTGAGCGTCCATTAGGACCTAGATGAGAGCTTATGTTGCCTAACGGATGAATCAGCAATATGTGTATAATTATATAACTTGTAACTAGTGCCTGTGACTTTAGAACCAATGATTAGCTTATTAGGTATAATGCTAAATATTTGGTCATAAGCATGTAAGGAAGTCATAAGATTTATGTATTGCAGAACTGGATTCGCTATGCAACTGATTATGAATAAAGAACAACTACAGTATGACAGCAATGCTAATCATCAATTTATTATCAATTAGAAAAAATACATAGCTAAAGTGGTGCCCCCTCAACTTTGCACGCAATAACAACAAGGTGGGACCAGACCCTGCCCACCTATAGCCATTCCCCCTAGTAATGAGGAATTAAATTTGTCAAAGGTGAAGCAAAAACAAACATTTTAAAGCATCCAAGCATTCATCTACTACATTAAATCTCATATTTACATCAAACTAAAGCAAAGATTCCGTCATTTTTCTAGATTTAGAAATACTCGTAAATCAGAACACAAACCGGTGGACGTCAACAGCTTCATCCTGTCAACAAAGTACATCTTCCAAGGCATACTTGCCGACATTTTAATTCTCCTCTACGGGAGTAGCCTGCAGCTGGCCATTTACAACGATTTACCCACGTCCCCTCCTCACAGACCCACAATTCCCGGTAATTATCTCCCCATCCTGCCCACTTCATTAGGAAGTGGATGGGATGTGGGAGATCCACCGACTTCTCCAGGGGTGCAGGGGACTACCCGAAAATCTGCAACTTCTGGGAGAGTACGTATGTTCCAGCTACAAAACGTCGCTAAAAGCCAATTCACAATAATTAGATGGAACTGCACCCCTTGCACCTATGGTAGTTATGCCCATGCGCCACGCTTTGTCGGTATGCATGATGGAAAATGCAAAGGACAGCTCTCTCGGTAAGAGCTATCCTATGCGAGTGACTGACTTCTGGTTTTATATGCCAGAAGTCCCTCTGGTGTCCTTCTGTGCATGCACCAATGTGATCCCTCCCAGGGGGGACGTTGCGAATAGAAGCTCATAGGCTTCTATTGGGCGATGCCATCTGAAGAATGCCCCAAAGTGCCATCTGAAGAATGCCCCAAAATCAAAGCCCCAGAATATATTGCATTTCAAGGCTTGATGCATATGAGAAATGTGGTCAGTCCCCCAAAAACGGCATTTTCAAGGATTTGACCGCATTTCTTGCTTTGCTGCATCCCGCCTCCATTCATTTTTACTACTAATGTTTGGTAACAATCAGAAAGTGCTGCCGAGTTTACTGACGCTATGTAAATAAATGCTAATAATAATAAATGCATACAAACTATAAAACAAAGCAGCATTTCTGAACATAGAGGCTGATTCAGAAGTGGATGCTAAAGGCACAGCTGCTGCATCTGTGTACTTATAATTATGTAATTATGCAAAAGTCGCAAGAGGAGTCTTAAATAAAAATATGGCCACTGCCGGCTTCTGTGATCCCATGGCTGCATCTGAAGATGCATCACTAGATCAACTGCGTGAACATTGGACATCTGTGTAACCATTAGGTTACTGAGGATGTCCGGTGAAATTACACTGCTGGAGCCAGTGAAGCTGCATCCAAGGACTTCGGCACGTGCAGAAACAGGGCCAACACCCCCATGTTTTCTGAAAAGCTGCCCGTAGCCACCCCAAACACCGGCAGAATGTCAATCATGCTGTGGTTTTTGGGGCACTGCGAGCGACATTGCAGGACCAGATCTGCACATAGTGTGGCTCCTGCGTAAGCGCAGATCTGCAACATCGGCAGATTGTGTGAAAATCAATTTAGCATCCAGCTCCATAATTATATATTACAGCAGCAATACTATGTAGGAGGTTTTTGAGTCATTTTTCTTAACTATCTTCTTGCAAATCATAATGTCCTTTACAGTACCTCTCTGGAGGACAACCAAATATGACCAACACTGGATGACAGCTCTCCGCATGTCAAGTGAAGAGTGGGAAGAAGGTGGGGAAGGATTTCACAGTGAAAACAGAGCTCAAAGGGGCTTTCAAAGACTTCTCTGCTCACTACATAATATGACTGTGGTTGCCATGGTATACATATAGCACAGGAAAATCTGAGGAATTGTCAATCATTAGTACTAGTCTGTAGAAACAAACCAATGACAAATGGTAAATATCAAGATTCTTCTTATAGCCTCGAACACTGATTTATTTGGAAAACACACCTCATTTTATTATGGGACTTCCGCTGTATTGAAATTCAGTAACCTTCCCATATGGCCATCATACAGAAGGTATAGATAATAGGTGCTCCTACATTCATTTCTGATGTATAAGTAGACTTTGTTTAAAGGGCCTGATTCAGAAATGTATGCAAACCCGTTGGTTAACATCCATCTAGGATGGCGGGTGGACTGCGCATGCACAAGACCCATACTGCGCATGTACAGAACAGGTCCTTCAAGATCGCTCGCAGTGTCCCCAAAGTTGTATCATAACTGACATGCTGCGGTTGTTTAGGGGTGGTGAAAGGGAGCATTTTGTAGGCATGCTGGGGCCAGGGTCTGCGTCTTCCAAAGCAGATGAAGCATGGCCTCGGCTGAGCAGTTACATTGCCCATTCTGAGTATGTTGCAATGACTGCGGCCATGGCAACTGATGGTAATCTGATACTGCGTCTTCGGATGCAGCACTCGGATCTGTGATGCTCGCTGTAGGCATCTTTTGTCATCAGATGCCTCCTGCTGCATTAGCATATGTAAGCATCGCTGCTGGGTCCAAAGACACAGCAGAAATGCTAACAGCATCAATCTCTGAATCAGGTCCATAGACCTAGGCTGCACCATAAGTAGCATGTAAGCTAGTAGTTTGTAATGTGCGTTTTCTCCTTCATCCACCAGGGGACACTGGAGATCTAGGCACTGGGGTATAGACGGGTAGATGAGAGGAGCTGGCACTTTAAATCTTTAAGTGTGAATGACTCCTGCCCCTCTATCCCCCAGAAGCCCCAGCTTTTAGAAAGGGGGGAAAGAATTACCGCGCACACTCTTGATGTATTGTGTGCGTTTAGTGCGTATATGTTTAGCACTGTCTCTATGAGAATAATCAATGATATAGATATATAGAGAGGAGGATCTACAGAGAAGAGGAAAAGGTGGTGCTTAAAATATTTTACTATGCCGTCATAAATAAATAAACTGATTGAAGCAAATCAAAGAATCTAAATGGTCATCAGTATCCCCTACTGCATCATAAAAACACAATATAAACAATTTAAATAATGTAGGCAATGGATACAGTTAGTGGCCACTATTCATTGGTTGGTCCTGTTCACGATTGGACCAACGTTGTCAGGTGACTAAATGTCTTTTTGTCCTTCGTTAATTCAAAGTATCCGTAATATCAAACAATGGTAGTGCTGATATTATTGCAAAGTCTGTTGGTCTGTACTAGTTGCAGCAGCGTCCCGCTGATAGTGATATGCAGTTAGTCCATGTGATGATCAGTGTGGTGCAGGTACAAATATCATGCTGGTAGGTATGAGTGGACCTGCACAGTACTTGATCAGGAGCTCCGGACTGTGTTACCTCTCCGGACTAACAGGCACTCGAGTCGGTCTTGTTGGGAGATGTCCCCGAAGCCAGGTGGTCACGGGGGTGCTTAGCTCCAGCCCACTCTTAGAATTTTTAGGGCCATATGTGTTTATATAGATATAGGACCTCATTCAGAGTCGGTCGAAGCAGCCGCACAGTCGTACCCCACCGATGTTCGCTATACTGCGCATGCGTAAAGTTCGCAATGCACGTGCTCAAACTAGCCGCTACGATCTGAAATTTCTCTCTCCTTGATCACAGCCAGGTCGGTAGTTTGAGTGACAGAATGAGGCATTTGTGGGTGGTAACAGGGGAAGGTGCTTGATAACGGGGGAGTGGAGCTCCGAATGCAGGTGTGCCTAATTATGCAAACGGCGTTTTATGGGAGTGCATACGGTTTATGGGAGTGCATAATTAACAAAGTAGCGTCATGGCACATGTGACATGGGAGGTTTTTACACTGACATGATCGTAGAGCTTAAGAGAGGGTATGGTCAACCTTAGGACCTCATTCAGAGTCGGTCGAATGCGTACAAGAAGGGGGCGTATTTTTTTAAATTCTGGCCGCTTCCTCCCCTTGGTCGGCCAGCTACCGATCCGAACTTAGGTACACAACTTGCGAGGGAATCATTTGCATATCCGGCCCCTTTTCCCGTACGACCGTGCGGCCGCTCCGACCGACTCTGAATGAGGTCCATAGTCCCTTAGACTAGGGGGTATATTTACTAAAGTGTGAGTTTGTAGAAATGGAGATGTTGCCCATAGCAACCAATCACATTCTTTAACTAGCACCTTCTAGAAGATAATAGCTAGAGTCTGAAAGGTTGCTATGGGCAACATCTCCGATTCTAAAAACTCTCACTTTGGTGAATATACCCCTAAGAGTCTTGTTTCTCCTCCTATATGAGGAATTCTAGTTTTGCCTGTTATCATTCTGTGAGTCATAGACTGCAGTTTCTTGGTACAACCACAAATGTCTCCACTTACAACTCTGCTAATTCTTTTACACAGGGCATGGCTTTTACTGATGCAACTCCAGTCTAAGGACCACGCTTTAGAGTGTAAGGTCTCAGGATGACCTACGGAAACTATTGATGCTCTACCTGCATGACGATATTGGCAATGTTGAACAAGGGTCAATAAGAGTGTACATAAAGACCAGGTGTCCCTGGTCGCTCACAGGTAAGAGTTTGCTCTACTTTTCTAGGCAGGCACTCTGTCACGGCCAGGGTTTCTCAGCATGGTGGTCGGCGGGTATTACCTGTGAGGTCACTATGGCGGGGTGTGTCTGGCGGTGGCGCTGGTGTTTGGCGAGGGGCATTGGCTGCGCATGGTTCTGTGTGGGCACATTGTCACTCAGGGTTGGTGAGGCCATCTTGCCTTCTGACCATGTGATTTAAATGCCCAATCCTGGTGAGTCATGTGCTCCTTCCAGCCGAAATAAATTACACCATAGGCGAACAAGAACTCCTGGCAGTGAAGTTGACACTAAAAGAATGGAGATACCTCCTGGAAGGGGCAAAGTTCCCCTTCACCGTGTTTACTGACTATAGGAATCTCCTTTTCCTCAAAAATCTTCAATGTGTGAGTCCTCGCCTGGCTCGATGGGCAATATTTTTTGCCAGGTTTCAGTTCACCTTGATGTTCCGGTCTGGGGCACTCAATCAAAAGGCAGATGCTCTATCCAGATCTCTCCTCTGTGATGACAAACTGAAGAATCAACACAATACCCCTGTTTTGGAGTCAAGAGTGTTCGCCACCTGACAGGTACAGCCTCCTACTACGAAATCTTTCGTGGCCCTGGGGTTAAGGAAGCAGCTCTGGCACCCGGATGACCTTGGAGTTTTTAAAGAGAAACTACTGGTGGCCATCCATGAAAGCAGACATGTTAGAATTCATTTCTTCATGCTCCTCCTGTGCCCAGCATAAATCTTCCCGACAGGCCCCGGGTGGTGAATTGTTGCCATTACCCACTCCATCACGTCCATGGACACATCTCTTCATGGACTTCATCACAGATCTGCCAAACTCTCAAGGGTTTACCAATATCTGGGTCATAGTAGACCGATCCTCAAAGATGGTCCATTTCATACCCCTAAAGAAGCTGCCTACTGCTCCTGACCTGGCTCACCTGTTCGTTCAACACGTATTCCGTCTCCATGGTCTTCCTGTTGAGATAGTCTCTGACCGTGGTGTTCAATTTACTGCAAAGTTTTGGAGGGCCTTATGTTCTGTACTGTAGGTGAAATTAAATTTTTCCACGGCATACCACCCACAACGCAATGGCTCCACTGAAAGGGTTAATCAAGACCTTGAGACCTTCCTGAGGATTTTCATGACATCGTCTCAAGATAATTGGGCCGCATTGCTACCATGGGCCGAGTTCGCACATAATGCCTCCTACCACTCTTCAACAAACCAAACTCCATTCCAGATCATTTACGATCTTCATCCCCGGGTTCCTGAATTCCAAAGCCTGCCTGTCTTTGATGTCCCAGCCGTAGAAGACATGGTGCGGGATTTTGCTGCCATCTGGACTCAAGTGCATGCTGACTATATGAAGGCATCCTCCTGTTACAAAACCCAGGCCAATAAAAAGCATAGGAAGGTACCACACATGCAAGTTGGAGACCAAGTCTGGTTGTCCACCCGGAACCTACGTCTCAGAGTACCATCTATGAAATTTGCCCCACGCTTCATCGGGCCCTTCACCGTAATAGAGGTCATAAACCCCGTGGCTTATCGCCTTCAGTTACCCTTATATCTAAAAATTCCCAATTCCTTTCATGTGTCCTTACTCAAACCCCTGCCTGCTTCTCCCCAAGTCCGGACTGAAAGAGGAGTTGAGATTGAGGTCTCCCAGGTCCTGGATTCCCGTCTTTCCAGAGGCCATTTGCAATACCTGCTGGATTGGAATGGTTACGGTCCGGAGGAGCGCTGTTGGACCGATGTCCGAGATGTCCATGCTACTGCACTCATCAGGAAATTCCATTCCGCCCATCCGGAGAAGCCTGGTGAGTGTCCTGAGGCCACCCAAAAAGGGGGAGTACTGTCATGGCCAGGGTTTATCGGCATGGTGGTCGGCGGGTATTACCTGTGAGGTCACTATGGCGGGGGGTGTCTGGTGGTGTCTCTGGTGTTTGGCGAGGGGCATTGGCTGTGCGTGGTTCTGTGCGGGCACATTGTCACTCAGGGTTGGTGAGGCCTGGTGGTGTTTCCGTTCCGTTTGGCATGGGCGCCGCAATCTTGCCTTCTGACCATGTGATTTAACTGCCCAATCCTGGTGACTCATGTGCTCCTTCCAGCCAGTCATAGCGTGGCACGGGGTATTTAGGAAGGTCCAGAGCCTTCCTTCATTGCCAGTGCAACGTGTATCCTAGCCTAGCTGAGAGGGAGTTCTCTGAGCTCACCTTTGGTTACCTGTGTAAACGCTACCTGGCAGCCTGCTTGTCAGCTCCAGAAAAACCTGCTGGACTACCCTGCATCATCCACTACCTTTTGTCCTGCCTGAGTGCCTGAGCCTGCTGACACCCTGCACCTTGTCTTCATTTCACTCCCAGCTGGACTCATCACCTCTGCCTGTGTTTTTTCCATTTCACTCCCAGCTGGACTCATCACCTCTGCCTGTGTTTTTTCAGCTCACCAACCTGCATATTGGACTTTTCTCACCTGCCACCATCTGGACATTCTCCCATTACCCTCACTACAGTTTACAAGTGCACTTTAGTGCTAAACCTGTACTTTTGCTTTTGCCAATCCCATGTCTGCCAAATCACACATTAAAGAATCTACCTTTTTATTTCAATCCGCTTCTGTGTCAGCTCCTGTCACCATCCCGGGTCCACAACTAAACCAGAACATTACACACTCTTGTCTCAGAGCCATTTAGAAGAGTGACAGGCGCATTGCATGCATCTCATATCAGTTAGGCTCTACACACTACAAGCCTTCCTATCTTCAATCACATTGGTCTGACCTAGTGTACATAAACTACTACATTTGTTAGTTTTTTTTTGTCTCCTGCTGACTGTCTATCCTTCTAGGTCAGATAGACCTGGTCTGCCAGTCCTGTATTGCGTGGATATCTAATTAAGGGGTTATATCAACATTGTCTTCTGAGGTACAGAAGTGACTATGGTTTTAACTTAACAGTCTTCACTCCTTGCTAAAGGAATACGCCTTGTCTGACATACTGTAGGTATTTATCAGTGTTCAGCACCACCATTGCTAGGGTTGAGGGTCGCTTATCCAGTCGACCCTACAGATCAATATGCTGAAACTCCGTACAATCTTCAACGCTCTTCTGGAATTAACCTCTTGTCTTGATGGTCGGCCTCTTTTAGTACAGTCGGACAATGGTGCTGCAGTCATGTACTTCTACCTCCTAGACGGGATGCTCAGCTGTATGGCCCTGCGAAAGGCGAGTCGCATTCTACGGAGAGAGTTCCATGTGATGGCGATCTCGATGGCACTTTTCCAAGAGTGTAATACTGGGAGGCCGTCTTGACCTTCTTCCCAGAAGCCTGGGCTCTTCACCTGTTGGTTTCCCTAAAGCTAGTCAGATGGTGGAGCAGACCAATCATGGATCTCATAGCCTCCTGGCAGTATCATCCGATTTCTCGGTACTGCTTCAGGACTCGGGATCAGAGTGCAGAGGCGGTAGACGCTCTGACTGTTTCTTGGAGGTACAATATTATGCTTCCTCCTGTTTTCCTTTCTTCTGTGAGTCCTCTGGTATTTCTAGTGAGCGGTGGCCATGGTCATCCTGGTGGCTCTGAACTGGCCCTGTTGAAACTGGTTCTTAGCTTTACTACTGCTCCTTGTCGTGGATCCCTAGCTACTACCTCTTCGCCGGACCTCCTGTTTTAGGTATTTTGTTTACCCAGTCTTACAGCGGGTACATTTATTAGCATGGTTGTTGAGTACTCTCTCTTTAGTCATAGCAGGCTTCATGACTCTGTGGTTCCCACCGTGCTCTAGACTCGCACGCCATTCCGTCAGCTCATCGTCATTGCATCTGGTAGTCTTATGTGACCTGGTGTGCTGAGCAGGGTTTTTTCCCTGCATTGCTTCAATTTTGTCCTGTCTCCTTCTCTTCTTCTTTGGGGCATGGACGCTGGGTTACGCCTCAATTCTCTCAAGGTTCAGGTCTCAGCATTGTCAATCTTTTTCAGCGCCACCTAGCCTTATTCCATCAAATTTTGACTTTTCTTCAGGGCAGTTATCCGAATACAGCCTTTGTTTGTCCTGCCTATATTTCTGTTGGTTCTGATGTTCTACCAGTCTTCTCTGTGCGAGCCTTTCTAGGATGTGGAACCGAAACTCCTCTCTCAACAGTTGGTCCTCCTATTGGTTTTGGTTTCGCCCAGGCGCATTGGAAGTTCTCTCTTGTCGCCCTCCTTATCTCTTTTTTTCATGATGTCGGTGCAGAACTCCGTGCATTGCCATCTTCCTGCCTATGGTGATTTCAGCCTTCCACATCACCCAACAGATTGTGTTCTGGTGTGGTCGGATGGCTCTCTGTTGTCCCTTTCCTTGGAGGTGGTGCGGATTCTTCAAATTTATGGCCAGTACAGCAGCATTGTGAACGTCAGTTTCCTGGTTGTCTTTTGATTGCTGCTTCCATGATTGGCCTGCTTCTATATAGAAGGCGTGCCAGATGGCTCTGTTTGGCCATCCGACAGGCGCATGTTGTTAGGTTCCTGGCTTCCACTGTTTTCTTCTGTTCATGCGCATTCCACTTGTGCGGCGGTGTTTCTTTGGCTGCCTGTCGTGGCGCCTCAGAAACTCACTTTTGCTGTGCGGCCACTTGGTCCACGGGCCACGCCTTTGTTGCTTCTCTTGTTTTTATACCTTCGCGGCCTCAGAACCTACTTTTGGTTGCAGGGTTTTTGGTTGGCAGGTTACTCAGGGCTTTCCCACCCGAGTGAGGATAACTTTGGGACATTCTCAGTGTCTAGATCTCCAGAGTCCTCTGGTGGATGAAGGAGAAAATAGGATTTTCATACTTACCAGTAAAATCCCTTTCTCTGATTCCACAGGGGACACTGGTTGTCCTCCCAGCTCTGCTTTACCTGCTATTGTGTTCTGTTTTACATTCGTTGTATGCACTATGTTGTTCTGTGTGTTTTCTATATTGCTTCTCGGTCTTTTGGCTAAGATCAGTGTAGTATCTGTTCTTATCAGTTTTATATCTGATACGCCCCTATTTGGGGGACATGTTTTTTCTCGGCTTTTGCTGTGCTCCCCTTCCCCCATTGTGCTGTACTCACATCTTATATCTCTCCAGCCCCAGTCCAGAATTCTCTCCTCACAGCACAACACCCCAGGCTCTCTCCTCACTACACAGCACTCATCACAGCACAGCACCTCTCATCCAGCACAAATCTCCCAGCACAGCATGTCAGCACACCTCACCCAGCATCTCTCTCCCAGCAGTCCCACAACTAGCACCCCTCGCCCAAAACAGCATGTCAGCACCCCATACCCAGCACCCATCCCCCAGCACAGCATGTTAGCATTCCTCTCCAAGCACAGCATGTCAGCACCCTTCTCCCAGCATGCCATGTCACCCCTTACCCAGCACAGCATGTCAGCACCCCATACCCAGCACCCATCCAACAGCACAGCATGTTAGCACCCCTCTCCCAGCACAGCATGTCAGCATTCCTCTCCAAGCACAGCATGTCAGCACCCATCTCCCAGCATGCCATGTCACCCCTCACCCAGCACAGCATGTCAGCACCCCATATCCTGCACCCATCTCCCAAAACAGCATGTCAGCACCCCTCTCCCAGCACAGCATGTCAGCACCCAGCACTCTTCTACCAGCACAGCATGCATACCTCCAAACTTTTCAAGAAGGGGAAGAGGGACATGTGCACACGCCACAGGCACGTTCGGAAATGGGTTAGGTAACCTATCAACAGCCCCCAGCCTCATCCAGCCCCAGCAGAGTGTATATGGATGGCGCGCCATCCATTCACCGCTGCTCAGCTATGCACAGCAGCGGTGTGAGAGTGTCCTCCCCAACTTCCCTCTGCCCATGGGACATTGTGGCCTGCAGAATGGACAGTGCCTGTAAAACGGGACTGTCCTGCTGAAATCAGGACAGTTGGGAGGTATGCAGCATGTCAGCACCCCTCAGTAGTAGCCCCTCCTATACAGTGCCCCCAGTAGTAATCCCCCTATGCTGCATTGCCCCCAGTAGTAGTCCTCCGTATACATAGCCCCCAGTAGTAGCCCCCCTATACAGTGCCTCCAGTAGTAATCCCCCCTATGCTGCATTGCCCCCAGTAGTAGTCCCCCCTATACAGTGCCCCCAGTAATAGTAATAGTACCCAGTAGTAGTCCCCCTATACAGTGCCCCCAGTAATAGTACCCAGTAGTAGTCCCCCCTATACAGTGCCCCCAGTAATAGTACCCAGTAGTAGCCCCCCTTATACATTGCCCCCAGTAGTAGTCCCTCCCTATACATTGCCCCCAGTAGTAGCCCCCTATACAGTGCCCCAGTAGTAGTCCCCTATACAGTGTCCCCAGTTGTAGACCCCCCTATACAGTGCCCCCAGTAGTGGCCACCCCTCCTAAATTGCCCCCAGTAGTGGCCACCCCTATACAGTGCTCCCAATAGTGGCCACCCCCATAAATTGCCCCCAGTAGTGGCCACCCCAATACAGTAGCGGGTACCCCCCCATAAAGTGCCCCCAGTAGCGGACACCCCCTATTTCAGTGCCCCCCCGTGCCAGGCTTACACACAAACACACACACATAGAACAAAAAAAAAATTAAACTTACCTGGTCCCCGCTCCTGATGCGACCGCCGCTGTAGGAGTCCTGGCCCGCTGTTCTCCTGCATGGAAGAGATGTCATGACGTATGACGTCTCTCCCATCACATGCTGCGGGGGGAGCCGAAACACGGAGCTCATGAGTGAACTCCAGCCGGCTCCCTCCGTGGACGACACAGCAGCTAATGAGTCAGGCAGACTCTCATTAGCTGGCTGCTATTACAAACACACAGCCGCTGCTGTCTGTTTGTAAACTGTGTAGGGCAGACCATTTTCACTGCGGTCTGCCCTACACTTGTGGTGCCCGGGGGACTTGTCCACCCCTTGGCTACTGGTGGCACTGCCGGGCAGCGCCCCCCCTATGGTCGGCGCCCCTGGTGAGTGCCATCCTGGCCAATGGGTAGATACGCCCCTGCCCCTGAAGTTCTTTAAATCAGCGTTGCTGCAACAAGAGCTGTACAGCATAGACAGTCAGTACTGACGTCTATGCTGTCGCTCCTCCGCCCCGCCGGACCAGAACGCCAGTACTGATCTGGGGATGCTGGTGGGTGTCTGGGGTCACAGCTAGCGGTGACCCCGGATTACCCGGACTGTTGCCGGATTCAAGGGGGTCAGGTAAGCGGCGGGGTCCCGCGGAGAGTACCTGCCGATACACAGTCCTAGGTCCTCAGGTAGGGGGCTCCCTGGGGACAGGCTGCGTGTGGAGTCAGGTATTAACCTGCGCTTCCACTAGACCACATGGGACAGCAGGCTGCAGCTGAGCTGTAAAAGCTCCAGCGTCCCAGGGGTTAATTGCATGCCAGGGGAACGTGCCTTCCCTGTCTCACAGCCAGTGCCTCCCCCGCTGCACAGTGCCTCTCCATAGCAGTCTGGCGGGCTGTGTCCGTGCTCCTCCCCCGGGCCCGCCTCCCCTCAGCGGCCATTTTCTGAATGTGCAAATGCTGCTGGACGCTAGATACAAGTTGCATCTTGGTGCAGGTCCCCCCGCATACCTCTCCTCCGATAAGGTCAGAGTATGCAGCACTGTTTGCTGCCAGGCTCTGTGTCTGTGTAGTTGATCATACCGCTGGTAGTGCAGGGATTCATTTCTGCATTATATGTGACTTATTGCTAGTGCTGTCTGCCTGTACTTTCAGTGACTGTCAGACATTTTACTATCCCTGTTCTTCCTCTGCTAAAGCCCTTGCGGTGCAGTGTTGCAGGGTGTTTATTACCTCACAGTGAAAGTATTTTCTGTGAGGGGAGTCACATACACTCCGATTACACTCATCATGTCTGAGAGTGAACGTGACTTTCCTCTTCTGCTAATGTGTACCACATGTAATGTACCATTAGCGGAGGGTGATGGAAACTCTGAGGGGTTATGTAGGGCGTGTTATCTTATATCACGCCTGATTTCTGTCACTGTGCCTCTGCAGGAACTGCCCTGGGCTTGTTTTGCTAAGGCACTTACAACCCTTGTGGGACAGCTGGCGATGCCCCCTGCGGTCCCCCAGATGGGTTTATCGCAGCAGTCGGTAGTTTCATCACCCATGTAGGGGTTCCCCATGAAGTTGATGGTACCCCAGTGTCTCCCGCTTTCACCTCCCCAGGTCTCACAAGAGCCTGCGTGGATGAATTCATTGTCCAATACGGTACAGCACCTGCCGGGTGTTTTACAGGGGGAGTCCTCATTACGGCCTCCTAAGCGGCCTTTAGTGTCTCAGACAGTTCAGTTTGATGAGGATGAAGTCTCGTCTGATGATGGTGAGATTTATTACTTTTCGGACCAAGAGCCCCTTCATACTAAGGAGGCGGAGTCAAAGTCTAAAGTATATACCTGGCAGTCCATGCGGCTTTGGTTATTGAGGATGAGATTTCCCTAGTGGCCAAATCCAAATATGCCTTCTCTAAGGATATTACGGGTGATGCCACTGTATTTCCTCTATCTGGTCAGTTGGTGGATCATTTAGAGGAGGCGTGGAAAAATCCGGGTTAACGGTTCCAGCCTCAAAAACGCTTGGCCTTTGCATACCCTTTTGCGGATAATTACTTTTCTAAGTGGGAAATCCCTCCTCAGGTGGATTCTCATGTCACATGCCTAGTGAGGAGTGCTACATTGCCCATGCCCTCCATGTCCTCCTTAAAGGATGCTATGGATCGCAAGGTGGAAATATGCCTAAAATCCATTTATTCCCTTGCTGGACGGGTGTCCAGACTGGCTATGGCCATGTGCTGGGTGGCCAGAGCCATGGAGCACTGGGCTGATAGCTTGGAGGTGTCTCTGGACCCTGACTCTTCTGCTGAGCAGGCGGAGTTAGTGGGCAATCTCAGAGACTCACGTACATTAGTGAAGCAGCCTTGGATATAGGTCTCCTCACTTTCAGAATCTCCTAGGCAGCAGTGGCTGCTCGCCGCACCTTTTGGTTGCACTCTTGGAAAGCGGATGCAGATTCCAAAAAGGGATTGGAATGCTTGCCTTTTAATGGACAGGTCCTATTTGGCCCTGATCTGGACAAAATTGTGGCCACTCTGGCAGCAGCTAAGTCTGCGTGTCTGCCATCGGCTACAGTCCCATCAGGGTCTGATACTTCGTCCTTTCGGCCCTATAGGGCCCAGGGTAAGTCCAAAGTACAGTCCTTTCCGAGACAGTCAGGGGCCAAGAAATCTGCCAAGCCAAAGAAACAGGCTTGGAGTACAAAACGTCCTGCCCCCAAGTCGGACAATAAGCCTTCTGCCAGACGGGACAGGCCTCCCTTTTGGGGATCCCAGAGTGGGAGGCCATCTGCTTCGGTTCGCCAAGTGCTGGTACCTGACTACCAAGGACACTTGGGTACACAAGGTGGTCTCTTGGGGGTATGCCCTCTCCTTCCGGCGCAGGCCCCCGGCAGGTTTTTCACCACAGGTCTTCCATCAGATCAGAACAAAGCCCTGGAACTACAGAAAGTGTTGCACTCTATGCTCCAGGCTGGAGTTATAGTGCATGTTCCATTCTCCCAGTGGGGCATGGGTTTCTGTTCCAATCTTTTTTTGGTGCAGAAACCCAGTGGGTCTTACCGACCCATCCTCAAACTCAAATCCCTCAACAAGTCCTTGAGGGTTCCTCGGTTCAGGATGCAGACGCTGCGTTCCATTATTCTGGTGATGGAGCCTGGGGATTTCATAGTGTCATTGGACATTCAGGATGCCTACCTGCTTGTCCCCATTATCTTAACACACCAGCAATTCCTCAGGTTTGCAGTTCTCGACCAACATTTTCAGTTCCAGGCACTGCCCTTTGGTCTGGCAAAAGTGCCTCGAGTCTTTACCAAAGTTATGGTGATAATGACAGCCCACCTGCGGATGCAGGGGGTCTGCTTGTTGCCTTATCTAGATTACTTTCTGTTGTTAGCAGGATCTCCAGAGGTACTCCAGCTCCATCTACAACTGACAACCTCTGTGTTGCAGAACTACGGCTGGTTAATAAACTGGAAGAAATCCACCCTGGTTCCCTCACAGAGGATGCTCCATCTCAGGGTCCTGTTGGACTCTCAACAACAGAGGATTTTTGTGACGGAGGAAAAGATCTCTGCATTACAGGCCAGGGTATGCAGTTGCGTACCCTGGCCTGTACGCAACTGCGTACCCAGGCCTGTAATGTAGAGATCTTTTCCTCCGTCACGCAGTTGTGTTCATCCCGGGAGTCCTCAATTGGGAAGCAGACTTTCTCAGCCGTCAAGACGTGCATCCAGAAGAAATGGTCTCTTCACCAGGAGGTGTTTCAACTCCTGGTGGACAAGTGGGGCCTTCCAGAGATAGACCTCATGGCCTCCCGACACAACAACAAGCTGCCTGTGTACAGGTCAAAAACAAGAGACACAGAGGCTCTTCTGGTGGACGCTCTGTCGGTCCGATGGACCTTCCGTTTTGCGTACCCTTCCCTCCGTTCTCCCTTCTACCTTGAGTGGTTCGAAAATTCAAACAAGAAGGCGGCACACTCCTGTCGATAGCTCCGGCATGGCCTAGACTTTACTGGTACTCAGATCTTCGGATTCTCTCCGTAGACACTCCGATGCTGTTGCCTCTACGTCCGGACCTGTTGTCACAGGGTCCTTGTCATTACCTGGACCTGAGTCATCTGTCTTTGACAGCGTGGATGTTGAGACATCCCTCTTAAGGTCCAGTGGTTTTTCTAGCTCTGTAGTTAACACCATGCTCAGAGCTTGGAAGCCTGCATCTGCAAGAATTTACCATCGAGTATGGCATACTTTCTTTGAATGGTGTCGTCCTAGAGGCTATGATCCTCAGGTGTTCTGGATATCCAGGGTGTTGGCTTTCCTACAGGTGGGCTTAGATCACGGTCTTCACCTTGCTTCTCTGAAGGTGCAGGTTTCTGCCCATCAGTGTGGTTTCAGCATAGGATTGCTAATCTTCCTGATGTCGCACCTTTCTGCAAGGTGTACTTCGTATTCAGCCTCCCTTTGTTCCACCAGTGGCTCCTTGGGATCTGGCTGTGGTCCTGAGGGCTCTCCAAGGACCACCATTTGAACCACTTGGCTCAGTGGATTTGAAATGGCTTACAGCTAAGACTGTATTTCTTCTGGCCTATATATCGGCCAGAAGGGTCTCAGAATTGGGTGCTCTCTCATGTCGGCCTCCCTTTCTCATTTTTCAAACTTTGCACTTGCCCTAGTTTCCTCCTTAAGGTGGTATCAAGTTTCCACATTAACGAGGAAATCATAGTGCCGGCCTTTAATTCTCCAGATCTCTCGGTTGGTGAGGCCACCTTGGATGTGGTACAGGCTCTAAGGATTTATGTTGACCATACCAATTCCATTAGGAAGTCCTCTATGGCTTCCGGAAGAAGGGTTGGCCTGCCACTAAGCAAACTTTGGCAGTATGGATTCGCATAGCAATTTCTGAGGCTTATATTCATGAAGGCCTTCCTGTTCCATCCTCTGTTAGGGCTCATTCCACTAGGTCTGTTGGTCCTTTGTGGGCAGCTCGATATGGTGCCTCTGCTGTTCAGCTGTGCAAGGCTGCCATGTGGTCTTCTGTCCATACTTTTGTGAGGTATTATGCATTTGACACCTTCGCCTCTCAGGATGCTTCCTTCGGGTGGCGGATTCTTTCAGCACAGGAGCATCCCCACCCTTAAAGGATACTGCTTTGGGACATCCCCAAGGTATCCTGTGGATACCCTATGAACCCTGAAGTAGAAAATATGAGATATGGTAAGAACTTACCCTTGTTATCTCTATTTCTACGAAGTCCATAGAGTTCCACAGGACTCCCGCCCTGTCGCTCCTGTACTGCAGATGGGCTTTGCTCTGGTCACCGTTTTTTTAATCTCCTTCTGGTGAGAATCTAATTCTTGTGTGTTCAAGAACTTTCTTCTCTCTCTTTTTTCTCCTCCTCCGGCCTATGGCTTGGTACGTAACTGATTTGCCTCGGCTCGGGAGTGGGGTATAGGAGGGGGACCCAGTGCATCCTGGGAGGCTGAAAACTTTAACTCTGAGGTGCCCGATGACTGCCGCCATTGCCTATACCCCAAGGTATCCTGTGGAACCCTATGGACTTCGTAGATATAGAGATAACAAGGGTAAGTTCTTACCATGTCTCATATTTTTACAAAACTCACCCTGCCAGGATGACAGATGAAGTGGAAGATGAGAATGCAGCTTCGTTCACAGTCCACCCCTGCAGTTGTCAGGGCATGCGCAGCAGCCTTCCAGCTGCCATTTTATTTGCTGCCTGCTGCCCACTCTCTGCTTCTGCTAACACTGCCAGGTGCCCTCCCGCTGCATGATGAGCTCCAATCGCATCAGCCAGAGCAGCGCCGCCATCGACCAAGTGCCTCAACACCCTTGGAATGCCCTTAGGCATTTGCCTAGTTTACCTATGCCTAGGGCCAACTCTGACCTAGATGCAATGCTACGGTTTGCATCATCATGCACTACCCATTTCACTAGGAAGTGGGTACAATATGGAAGGGTCCCCTACTATTTCTATTCTCTGTTGGAAAGGAACACGTGGAACCTGCTGTTAAACTGTATGCTAAATCGTACTTACACCATGTCACCCCATACCACTCACATTCTGTTGATAGGACTAAGGCCCTGATTCAGAGCCGGACGCTCTGACAGAGCGCTCGCTCTGAATCAGGGACGTCCCTGCTCCTTTTTGGAGCGGCCTCCTGGCCGCTCGTCTAGCTGTGGGTGACCACCCACAGCTATAGCGAGCGGCCAAAATGATGGTCGCGATGGTCAAGACCATCGCGACCATCGGTCTTGCGACGAGACCCTTGCAGTAGGGTCTCGCTGCCGCAAGCCCTGGAGTGCTTTTGGCTCTATCAGAGCCAAAAGCACTCCCGCTGACATCACTAGTGATGTCAGTGGGGCCAGCCCCAGACGGTAGGCATTCCCATGGGAACGCCTCCGTCTGGGCAGCCACGCCCCTGGCACACCCACCAAAGGGGGCATGCTGTCAATCACCATCAACAGCACGCCCCCTTTGGTGCGAGACCCATCGTCGTTATTTGGGTCTCGCGCATGCGCACGACGGTGCAGCCTCCGTCGTGTGCATGCACACTTGGGCAACATTGACCCGCTTGCGAGCGCTCAGCGCTCGCGAGCGGGTCTGAATCAGGCTCTAATTGTCCTTCATCTCCATGCCTATGACCATAGCATTTTAATTACAGCTTTCACCTATGTATCACCTATTAACACATAGTGGGCTTCATTCAAAGGCGGCCGTATGGTCTATGACCGCACGGCCGCCTCGATGTTTGTCCAGTGTGCATGCGCACGAGGGAGCCGGCTCCTTCGTGCTCATGCGTGAGACCCGCTATGACCGACAGTGCCGGTCGTAGCGGGTCTCTTTCCAAAGGGGGCGAGCTGTCGATGTTGATTGACAGCTCACCCCATTTGGAAGGCGGGCCGGGGGGGTGGCAGCCCAAACGGAGGCGTTCCCATGGGAACGCCTGCCATTTGGGGGAGGCCCCACCGACATCACTAGTGATGTCAGTGGAGAGCTTCCGGCTCTGACAGAGCCAGAAGCTCTCCGGGGCTTACGACAAGTGAGACCCTACCCTAGGGTCTTGTCGTAAGCCCCGATGGTCGCGATGGTCTATGACCATCGCGGCCATCACCCTAGCGGTCGTTAGAGCTGTGGGTGTAAAACCACAGCCTAACGACCGAAACAGAGGCGGCCGGTCAGGATGCAAGCGGCCGCCCAGTTTCTGAGCGACCGCTTGCATCCTCCGACCGCCTCTGAATGAGGGCCAGTATGTGTTAATAAGAATAAAGCAAAAACTAACACTTTAGTCTTTTACTGGTGTGCTTCCCTGGGCTGGCTGGCCTTCGGCAGCTTTTTTGGGGTTCTGCACCCCAGAATCTGACCAAGTGATAGGGACCTCCAGTATCGGAGAAGCCGTGACGAGGCCTGGAGGCTTAGCCATATTTTTGCAGATATATGCAACTGAGATCTCTGAACTATCTACCACCATGTAGTTTTTCAAATCTTATTGCTGATTTAATTATGAGTGCAGGGGGATTCATTTTTGTTGTTTCTTGTATTTATATTCTCTGTTGGAAAGGAACACATGGAACCTGCTGTTAAACTGTATGCTAAATCGTACTTACGCCATGTCACCCCATGCCACTCATATTCTGTTGATAGTACTAAATGTCCTTCATCTCCATGCCTATGACCACTCCCTGAGAGCTCATCTATTCAAAAATTTAAATGAAGGAGTCTTGTAAAATAAAGTTTCATTTACCAGACCAATCCAACATTGTGCAGAGTCATGGTTCACCTAGGCATCTGTTTCACATACATTTACCATTCATTTAATTCTAGTATTTGTAACTTCCACATGTATCGCCCTATCCTTTATCTATACAAGACTTGTTTCACAGTAATTTATGTTTAAAGCAACGAGACATAAGGGAGCATATTCAATTGGGTGCAGGATTTTGGCTGCAATGCTAAATTTAGAATTTTCGCTGGTATGTGCGCTCCCATGTTATTCAATTAAAAAAAAGGTAGCAAACTTTTTGTGGGCATAATTCAGCAAAAAAAGATACAGCCATAAAACAGTGGGCACTCACTGATGTGTTCCGGCATCTCCTGTGCCCGGCTGCCGCATGCTGCCGACTGGGACACACACACCTGACAGCTCACCCACACACTGACTGATGGCATCTCTCACACAGCGGGTCACACATATTGACGGGGTCACAACATACCTACCTACTTTGGAAATGTCCTCTCTGGGGTAAGACCGGAGAGCAGATGCAGGTGGGCAGTAATGGGGTGGAGCTGGATTTGCATCATTAGGCCCCACCCCTTATGACAAAATGCTGTAAATCACACATATTTGAATAGGGGCGTGGCCAGGGATGTATCTACCCTTGGCCAGAATGACCATTGCAAGGGTCGCCGGCCAAGGGAGGTACCACCCATGGCCAGGGGGTAGAATCACATAGTAGGACACTCAGACATTTCCCACTGGACCGGCTGATGTCCTGAATGCTCCAGTCCTACCACCTCAGTGACAGCTCCATGGGCCGGCCAATAGCAGCTCCACCCACTCTTCCTCTCAGCTGGCCTGAGTGACGGTAGTGACAGCCAATCAGCCACATCCAAATCCAGCCCACTCACTTTTTGATGACTGACGGCAGTGCAAGCCAATCAGTAGTTGGCACCACTGACAGAGGCTCTGTCAGCAGTGCCAGCAGATCATTGGTTTGTGCCGCTGTCAGTCATCACTGGGTCCCCCAGTTTAACAGGTAGTGATGACCACCTCCTAGTATTACCATCAGTATAAGGAGCAGATTCACTGACCTCCACCTTCAGTTCACCGCCCCCCAGCAGGTGGTAACGGTGGGGCAGCCAACGCACATTCTGCAAGCAGCTTAGAGAACTGCTTCCCCCCCTTGGCCCCTGGGATGTTGAATGGCTGTTGGAACAGGGCAGGAGTCTGTGGGCTGTACCTGTGACAGGAAAGCACTGCCCCACCCTCTGCCAGCAGGTGCCGACCCATCCTGGGCTCCATGCATGGCAGACAGGGGAGGAAATGGCAGCCATGGGCAGGAGGATGAGACCCGGGGGTGCTGTGCGCTCTGCGTATGTATGTCCCCCACTCCACTCATTGAACCTGCATCTGCAGAGCATCACACCATAGGGGGACTGCACCTGATATGAGATTTGCAGAGCATCACATCATAGGGGGGCTGCACCTGATATGGGGTCTGCAGAGCATATGCATGTGTATATACTGTGTGATGTTACATGTATTGTATAAGGGGTACTACTGTATAGCAGAATGTGTATAAGAGGTACTACTGTGTGGCATAATGTGATTAAGAGGACTACTGACTGGTGTAATGTGAATAACTGACACTACTGTGTGGTGTAATGTGAACAAGGGTCACTACTATGTGACGTAATTTGAAATGGCACTGTGTGGCCATGCCCCTTTCCCATGATGCCACACCCCTTTTTTTTGTGGGGGCGCCAGTCGATTACTTTGCCAGGGGAGCAGAGCCGTAACTAGACTTTTTGGTGCCCTGTAGTAGAGAGAGCATTGGTGCCCCACCCGCCATTTTTTGAAAAGGGACATAAGATAGTGCACCTGAAAATGGGCCATGGCCTCATGGGGAAGGGCCAGGGAAGAGATAGGGGGGACCAGGAGATGCTGGGGATAAAAAAAGAGAATGCTACAAGTAAGAATGATAATAAACAGGAAAATTGACAGACCCAAAAAGCGCCCCCTGCCCTGTGTCATGGCACTGGTCGCACCACTCTAGTTACGGCCCTGCAGGAGAGCTTGGACCCCTAGATACACCTCTAAGAGGGACGATATGACATGATTATCATAGTCGCATCATTAAGCCTTGCTCCCCCTGGATGGACCGCCGATTCCTGCTAAATTGATCCCCATTCTGCCCACTTCACTAGGAAGTGGGTAGGATGCGGGAGAAGTGCCTAATCTTCCAGAGGTTCGGGGGCTACCTGAAAAATCGGGAGCTCCCTGCAGTTTCCGGGAGAGTAGGCAAGTTTGGGTCATACACCAGCAGCACTTCTCATACAGACGCAAGCATGGCACTGGAAAGACGGAGGAAGACTTCCAACATGTCGGGGAAGCAGAGGAGGAGGACAGCACTGCCAGAAGGTATGTGATTATGAACTAATTAAGCTAAGTGGAAACTTCCAATTTCTTAATTAGTCATTAGTGGGGCTATCCAAAGAGTTCAGAAGCAAGTCCAGACATTTTATCCTATATAATGTTTTTAGGAAAAATTCTATTTGCTCTGAAGGTTTTCAAAAACAAAAGTGAGCATCCTGCCCCCCCCCCCCCAAAAAATCTCTCATCCAACTGAATATCCAAAATCTCACACCTGCCTGAAAAACTCAGAGGTGCAAGATTTCTGCTAAATGTATATGCCCCAAGGACTGCCTTTATTCTAACTGATATTTTTCTTTTTTTATTAAATAGTGATCCAATAAATGAAGTAATTCACTTGAAGCGCCACCACGATAATGCAGTTTTGGAATCATAATCAGATTTATAATTTCACCATCTTGTCACACTACTCAGCCTACCCATTCCAGTGCTTAGATTAGACACAGAATAAATGTATAAAGACCAGCGCTGTGTAAATTGTTCAAAATATGATGGACAGTTTAAAGTAAATAAATGTAAATAGTGCGCATAAAATTAACATTCAGTATCCAGATCTGTAGTAATAAGCATGTATGTATAAAACACATTTAAAATTCAAAACTCTGCACAGAATGAATAGTGCAATGAAACTCCCAAAATGACTCCAACTGGAGAAAGGACCTCCCTCCTATGTGTCCAAGGATAATATTAGCAGCAAAGAGATTTACCAGTCAGTGGTCATACAGTGTGTTCTCAAGATTTCCTCTAGCATCCACTGTGCTGTATCAAAGGTAAATGAGAAAGGTCCTTTGATACAGCACAGTGGATGCTAGAGGAAAACCTTGAGAACACACTGTCATTGCACTATTCATTCTGTGCAGAGTTTTGAATTTTACATGTGTTTTATACATACATGCTTATTACTACAGATCTGGATACTGAATGTTAATTTTATGTGCACTATTTACTGATTACATTTTTATATTTATTTACTTTAAACTAGGGGTGAGCGGGTTCGGATTTCTGAAATCCGAACCCCCCCGAGCCCCCCCGATCCGAGTCCGATCCGAGTCAGGCTCGACTTTTCCCGCCTGACTCGGATCTGAAATCGAGGCAAAACGTCATCATCCCGCCTTCCGAGTCTCGCGGGTTTTGGATCCTATATAAGGTACCCGCGTCGGCGCCATTTTCTCACTCGGCTGTGGACAGTGAAGAGGGAGGGTGGGAGTTAGGGCTGTGTAGTGTAGTGTAGTGTAGTGCTGCTGTTGTCCACTACTTCAAAGTCCATAGGGGCTGGCTGTGTTGTGCTGTGCTGCTGTTGTTAATAGGGGCTGTGTCCACTACTTCAAAGCCCCTGGCTGGACTGTGTTGTGCAGTCAGTTCTCCATAGGGGCTGTGTCCACTCCAAAGTCCTGTGCAGTGTCCCAGTCCTAAAGGAGTGCTGTAGTGTTGTCCAGGGGGTGCTCTGTCCATCAGGGGTGCTCCCCCCAAGTGCTAAAAAAATTATATATTTTCTGTGTTAGTGAATTGTGTGCGCAGTAGCCGCACGTGCATCAACAAAGTAGTGCCAAGCGTGCGCCTGTGTCATAAGTAAAGGGCCGGCTGGCTTGACCGTTAAAGGGTGCTGTAACCCCCGAAAGTACACTCCAGTCCAAACCAAAAAAAAATTATTTTCTGTGTTTGTGAATTGTGTGCGCAGTAGCCGCACGTGCATCAACAAAGTAGTGCCAAGCGTGCGCCTGTGTCATAAGTAAAGGGCCGGCTGGCTTGACCGTTAAGGGTGCTGTAACCCCCGAGAGTACACTCCAGTCCAAACCAAAAAAAAAATTATTTTCTGTGTTTGTGAATTGTGTGCGCAGTAGCCGCACGTGCATCAACAAAGTAGTGCCAAGCGTGCGCCTGTGTCATAAGTAAAGGGCCGGCTGGCTTGACAATTAAAGGGTGCTGTAACCCCCAAAGTACACTCCAGTCCAAACCAAAAAAAAAATTATTTTCTGTGTTTGTGAATTGTGTGCGCAGTAGCCGCACGTGCATCAACAAAGTAGTGCCAAGAGTGCGCCTGTGTCATAAGGGCCGGCTGGCTTGACCGTTAAAGGGTGCTGTAACCCCCAAAGTACACTCCAGTCCAAACCAAAAAAAAAATTATTTTCTGTGTTTAGCCGCACGTATATATCAAATCGATATAACATAAATGGAGGACCAAACTTTCTCCGATAAAAATAAAATAGAGAAAGATCAAGAACCACTTCCTCCTAGTGCTGAAGCTGCTGCCACTAGTCATGACATAGACGATAACATGCCATCAACGTCGTCTGCCAAGGCCGATGCCCAATGTCATAGTAGAGGGCACATACAATCCCAAATGGCAAAGTTCAGGAAAATGACCTTGAAAAAGACATTTAAATCAGCTGAAGAGAAACGTAAACTTGCCAATATGCCATTTACGACACGGAGTGGCAAGGAACGGCTAAGGTCGATCCCTAGTATGTTCATGACTAGTGGTTCAGCTTCACATGACGATGGAAGCCCTCCTCCCACTAAAAAAATCAAAAGAGTTAAGCTGGCAAAAGCACAGCGAAGAACTGTGCTTTCTAAGAAGATATCACAAATCCCCAAGGAGAGTCCAAGTGTGGTGGTGGTTGCGATGCCTGACCTTCCCAGCACTGGACGGGAAGAGGTGGCTCTTTCCACCATTTGCACGCCCCCTGCAAGTGCTGAAAGGAGCACCCACAGTCCACTTGCTGATATGCAAATTGAAGATGTCACTGTTGAAGTACAACAGGATGAGGATACTGGTGTAGCTGGCGCTGAGGAGGAAGTTGGCGAGGAGGATTCTGATAGTGATGTGGTTTGTTTAAATCAGGCTCCGGGGGAGACAGTTGTTGTCCGTGGGATGAAAAAGCCCATCACGGTCATGCCTGGGCAGAAGACCAAACATTCCACCTCTTTGGTCTGGCAATATTTCTATCCAAATCCGGACAACAACTGTCTTGCCATATGTACCATATGTAAAGGTGAAATAAGTAGGGGTAGGGACGTCAACCACCTAGGAACATCCTCCCTTATACGGCACCTGCAGCGCGTTCATAAAAAGTTACTGTCAAGTTCAGAAACTTTGGCTAAGACCGTAAGCAGTCCAGGGACACCTAAATCCCGTTGTCCTGTTGTATCCAAGCGCCTGCAAACCACACCGTCAACTCCCTCCTCGTCAATTTCCTCCTTAGTCAGGATCGGAAGTAGTCCTGCAGGCCATGTCACTGGCATGACTGACTCTCCTATCCGGGATTCCTCTGGAGGATCCTGCATTGCTACGCCTACTGCTGCCGCTGCTGCTGTTGCTGCTGCTGGGAGTCGTTCATCATCCCAGAGAGGAAGTAGGAACACCATTACTTTTACTAAACAATTGACCCTCCAACAGTCCTTAGCGAGGAGGATGAAGTACGACAGCAGTCATCCTGAAGCAAAACGTATAACTGAGGCCTTGACTGCTATGTTGGTGTTAGACGTGCGTCCGGTATCCGCCATTAGTGCAGTGGGATTTAGACAATTGATGGAGGTAGTGTGTCCCCGGTTCCAAATCCCGTCTAGATTCCACTTCACTAGGCAGGCGATACCGAGACTGTACAGAAACGTCAGAAAAAGTGTCCTCAGTGTCCTGAAAAATGCCGTTGTACACAATGTCCACTTAACCACGGACATGTGGACAAGTGGAACAGGGCAGACTAAGGACTATATGACTGTGACAGCCCACTGGGTAGATGTATCACCTTACGCAGCAACAGCAGCAGCGTCACCAGTAGCAGCATCTCAGAAACGCCAGCTCGTTACAAGGCAGGCTACGCTGTGTATCACCGGTTTCAGTAAGAGGCACACCGTCGACAACCTCTTAGAGAAACTGAGGGAAATCATCGCCCAGTGGCTTACCCCACTTAGACTCTCCTGGGGATTTGTGATATCTGACAACGCCACCAATATTGTGCGGGCATTACATCTGGGCAAATTCCAGCACGTCCCATGTTTTGCTCACACAATAAACTTGGTGGTGCAGAATTTTCTGAAAAGCGACAGGGGCGTGCAGGAGACGCTTTGGGTGGCCCGAAAAATTTCTGGCCACTTTCGCCATTCAGCGACTGCGTGCCGAAGACTGGAGCGCCAGCAAACACTCTTGAACCTGCCCCGCCATCACCTGAAGCAAGAGGTTGTGACGCGGTGGAACTCAACCCTCTATATGCTTCAGAGGATGGAGGAGCAGCAAAAGGCCATACAAGCCTATACATCCACCTATGACATAGGCAAAGGAGGGGGTATGCACCTGACTCAAGCGCAGTGGAGAATGATTTCCGTGTTGTGCAAGGTTCTCCAGCCCTTCGAACTTGCCACACGTGAAGTCAGTTCAGACACAGCCAGCTTGAGTCAGGTCATTCCCCTCATCAGGCTTTTGCAGAAGCAGCTGGAGAAAGTGAAGGAGGAGCTAAGACGGAGCGATTCCGCTCGGCATGTGGGACTTGTGGATGAAGCCCTTCATTCGCTTTGCCAGGATTCCAGGGTGGTCAATCTGTTGAAATCAGACCACTACATTTTGGCCACCGTGCTTGATCCTAGGTTTAAAGCCTATGTGGTGTCTCTCTTTCCGGCTGACACAAGCCTGCAGAGGTGCAAAGACCTGCTGGTGAACACACTGTCAGCTGAAGCGGAACGTGACACGTCAACGGCTCCTTCTTCATTTTCTCCCGCAACTGGGGCTGCCAGGAAAAAACTTAGGTATCCTAAGCAACCCGCTGGCGGTGATGCAGGGCAGGCAGGACCAAGTTTGGACATCTGGTCCGGACTGAAGGACCTGGCAACAATTTCTGACATGTCTACTGTCACTGCATATGATACTGTCACCATTGACAGAATGGTGGAGGATTACATCGGTGACAGCATCCAAGTAGGCATGTCAGACAGTCCATACCTGTACTGGCAGGAAAAAGAGGCAATTTGGAGGCCCCTGTACAAGCTGGCTCTATTTTACCTGAGTTGCCCCCCCTCCAGTGTGTACTCCGAAAGAGTGTTTAGTGCAGCCGGGAACCTTGTCAGCGAAAGGTGTAGGAGGTTGCTTCCACAGAATGTGGAGAAGATGATGTTCATCAAAATGAATTATCAGCTCTTCCAGGGAGACCAGCCTCCAGAAGGTACAGAGGGACCTGTGGTGGTGGATTCAAGTGGGGACGAGTTAATACTTTGTGAGGATGAGGATGTACACACTGAAGAGGGTGAGGAATCGGTGGATGAGGAGGATGAGGATGACATCTTGCCTCCGTAGAGCCAGTTTGTGCAGGGACACATTAATTGCCAGCTTGTTTTGTGGGGGCCCAAACGAACCAATCATTTCAGCCACAGTTGTGTGGCAGACCCTGGCGCTGAAATGATTGATTTGTTAAAGTGTGCATGTCCTGTTTATACAACATAAGGGTGGGTGGGAGGGCCCAAGGACAATTCCATCTTGCACTTCTTTTTTTTCTTTGCATTATGTACAGTTTGGGGCCTAGTTTTTCTAACTGCCATCCTGTCTGCCACTGCAGTGTCACTCCTAGATGGGTCACGTGTTTGTGCCGCCCACTCGTGTCGCTTAGCATAGTCATCCAGCTACCTCGGTGCAACCTTTTGGACATGAAAACACTATTGTGAGGTGTGAGGTGTTCAGAATAGACTGGAAATGAGTGGAAATTAAGGTTATTGAGGTTAATAATAGCATAGGAGCAGAGAAACCAACAAATTCTGTGATTTTAGCTGTTTTTATGCTTTTTTAAAAAAAAATACAGATCCAAAACACAAAACCCAGAACCCAAAACACGGAAGGGTGGTTTTGGCAAAACCAATCCAGATCCAAAACACGAAGAAAGATCCAGATCCAAAACCAAAACACAAAACACGAAAAGTGGCCGGTGCACACCCCTACTTTAAACTGTCCATCATATTTTAAACAATTTACACAGTGCTGGTATTTATACATTTATTCTGTGACTATACCAAGAGACTGACTATCCCTTTTTCCAGCAGCTTGATTAACAGCGCGTCATTACCATTCTATTATTGCTTAGATTAGACACACCAGACAGCTAAACATTTTTTTCTGCAAGTACTAATGAACCTTTAAAGTGTGGCCCGTTTCCGCTCTAGAGCTTGTAACCTATAGACAAAACAGCCTAGTGCTGTAATAACCCAAAGCCTCCTTCCTACATCAATATCTCAGCAAATTATTAACCTCCCTTATCTCTCACTTCCTTCAGGCTTCAGTTGCAGACATTGTAAAATTTCAGAAAAAAAAAACAAATTGAGGCCCTTCAATCTACCTGTTGTAGATTTTTTGCTACTCAATACTGATATGTACTAAGACTGCCAGATCCTCCCCAGCCAACAGTTTATCTTTTGGATCCACTATTTGCCTAAGACAGTAACCTGTTACAAAAACTATGGGCCTTATTCAGAGATGGACGCGATGGCGATTACAGACACAGATCGAGCAATTGTTTGCCATGATGCATGCATATAAGTCGCACTGCGCATGTGCAGCAAATGCATTCCAACTACGGATGCACCGAGGAATCCATTGCACAGTGAGTGACAGGCTGTTGGCGTTTGGGGTGGTGCGGGCGTGCCTGTCTGAACATCGTTTCATGGATGTGCATAAATTAGCCCTCGCGATCTCCTATGCAGCATGGGAGCGCTCTGCATATCAGGAGAGCTGCTGCGTCTACGGCTGGTTAGACGTGCTGCAGGGGCAAGATGGCCACTCGATGTGCATTGAAGTTACTGATATTTATGCAGGTCAGCAATGTACACATATGAGAAGGCACCGGTGGGTGTCTTTATTCTCGGGTAAGCTTTGAAATCATTAGCATATTTTCGCAGCTGTGTTGCATATGAAATTACTGCTGCAATCGCAGTAGCGTCCATCTCTGAATCAGGCCCTATGGACTATGGGGGTGATTCAGCTTTGGACAGCATTGCAAAGCTACACGCAGGCAGCTTTTCAATTCCGTCCTTGCTAATATGCAAATGCAGCAGGAGTTGTATGACACCCCCTGCTTCATTTTTAATCCCAGCACTGCGACTGAGGTCACAGGCTGAATCACCATGGTGACCATTGGTCACGATGGTGTATGGCACCGGGCCACGGCCAGCTGAGTAAGCTGAGGCTTACTAGTGGCTAGTGAGGCTTACTGCCGGCTAGCGAGGCCAGTAAACTGCATCTGTCAGAGCCGAAACTAGACTTTTTGGTGCCCTGTGCCAGGAAGAGCATACCACTCCCCCCCTATTTTTCAAATAGGTACATAAAATGCACACCCAGAAAAGGGCCATGGCTTCATGGGGAAGGGCCAGGATAGAGATAGAGAATGCCAGGAGATGCTGGGGATAAAAGAAGAGGAAGCTACAAGTGAGAAGGATAATAAGCAGAAAATTACAGGCCCGAACAGCGCCCCCTGCCCTGCGGTGCCCTGGTTACGGCCCTGGTGTCTATAGACGCAGTACCTAGCCTTGCCACTCCCGGTAAATGGGGCTGACGCCCCCGTTTCCGGGAACACCTGCTATCCCCACCCCCGCACTGCCCCTTAAATGTTTATGCCTGTCAATCAGGCAAAGGCATATAAGGGTCTGCATGTGATCATACAGGACCTGCTCTGCACATTTGCATAATTGGGAATCTGCGTCCAGCATTGCACATACGGGCAATGCTGAATCAGGCCTTGTATTCAGAATTGAGAGCAAATATAATTACAAAATGTGGCTGGAGGAAAAAAGTCACATACACGAAGTGCAACCAACTCTGTATAGGTACAGAAGGAAATTTTCTAATATAAAAAATATAAAAATTGTAGTACACAATGCATTCACATTACAGTAATGGGCCAGAGAGTGCAGATAATAAATAACCAATTTGATTGGTGCATACGTGAGGTAAATCTAACAACGCAATTGTAACATTTTTTTTTACAAGCACTAATAAATATATGGTCAGCTTTCCCCATCAAAAACTGAGTAGTATTCATTACAATGCAATCTTGCTTTTAAATCAGAGTTGCAGCACTTTTACTTCATTTGCATTAATGGGTGTGACTTAGAGGCATTTGAAGAATCATCATCATCAGCTCCAACTTGCACCACGGTTTGCGTATTTATAAGTCATGTCTCTTTAAACAGCATATATGTATCTTTTTGCCAGTCATCTTTGCTCACACTGCATCACGAGATTGGTTGAACACGCGTTCAACCCTTCTCGTGACCAGGGTTGAAATGCTTATTTTAACCTGGCTCTTTCACACTTTAACCCTGGTTGCTGAGCGTTCACGTGCAATAACACGGGTTATTGCTGCAAGTGTGAAAGGGGTATTAGATTGCATCACAAGTGCCACAGCCTGCTGCATCCTTCCATATAGTTTACTGTCCCCAGGAAAAATATTTAGCGCCTTTAAAGCGGTTCATATGGCAGATATGTGCATTTTATAATAGTAGTGAAAAAATGATAGCATTTTTTTGTTCAAATAAATGCTCTAGTTGAAATTGGGGTGCATAACAATGCATGTAAGTTGATGCTTTAGTCATTTGAAGCCACTTTAAACATTAAAAAGTCCTTTAACTCCCAATTCCAATGTTTAAAACACATCCCATCCATACAGCACCCCAATATACCTGCCCCACATTGTTTAACCCATTACTCTGCACTTCTGCAGAATTTCACCCCAATCATGACATGTAGTTATTAGGGGTGAGCGGGTTCGGATTTCTGAAACCCGAACCCCCCCGAGCCCCCCCGATCCGAGGCCGATCCGAGTCAGGCTCAACTTTTCCTGCCTGACTCGGATCTGAAATCGAGGCAAAACGTCATCATCCCGCCTTCTGGGTCTCGCGGGTTTTGGATCCTATATAAGGTATCCGCGTCAGCGCCATTTTCTCCCTCGGCTGTGGACAGTGAAGAGGGAGGTTGGGAGTTAGGGCTGGCTGGGCTGTGTAGTGTAGTGTAGTGCAGTGTAGTGTTGTGCTGTGCTGTGCTGTGCTGCTGTTGTCCATAGGGGCTGTGTCCACTCCTTCAAAGTCCATAGGGGCTGGCTGGACTGTGTTGTGCAGTCAGTTGTCCATAGGTGCTGTGCCCACTCCAAAGTCCTGTGCAGTGTCCCATAAAGGCTGTGTTGTGCAGTGTCCCATAAAGGCTGTAGTCCTAAAGGGGTGCTGTAGTGTTGTCCAGGGGGTGCTCTGTCCATCAGGGGTGCTCCCCCCAACTGCAAAAAAAATAAAAAAAATTTCTGTGTTTGTGAATTGTGTGCACTGTGGCTGCACGTGCATCAACAAAGTAGTGCCAAGCGTGCGCCTGTGTCATAAGTAAAGGGCCGGCTGGCTTGACCATTAAAGGGTGCTGTAACCCCCAAAGGGCACTCCAAACAAAATAAAAATATATATTTTTTTGTGTTTGTGAATTGTGTGCGCAGTAGCCGCACGTGCATCAACAAAGGAGCAGCGCCAAGCGTGCGCCTGTGTCCCATAAATAAAGGGCCGGCTGGATTGACTGCTAAAGGGTGCTGTAACCCCCAAAGAGCACTCCAAACAAAATAAAAAAATTTTTTCCAAACAAAATAAAAAATTTTGTGAATTGTGTACACTGTGGCTGCACGTGCATCAACAAAGGAGCAGCGCCAAGCGTGCGCCTGTGTCCCATAAGTAAAAGGCCGGCTGGCTTGTACATTAAAGGGTGCTGTAACCCCAAAGGGCATTCCAAACAAAATAAAAAAATATATTTTTTTGTGTTTGTGAATTGTGTGCGCAGTAGCCGCACGTGCATCAACAAAGTAGTGCCAAGTGTGCGCCTGTGTCCCATAAATAAAGGGCCGGCTGGATTGACCGCTAAAGGGTGCTGTAACCCCCAAAGGGCACTCCAAACAAACTAATTTTTTTTCCTGTGTTTGTGAATTGTGTGCACTGTGGCTGCACGTGCATCAACAAAGGAGCAGCGCCAAGCGTGCGCCTGTGTCCCATAAGTAAAAGGCCGGCTGGCTTGTCCGTTAAAGGGTGCTGTAACCCCCAAAGGGCACTCCAAACAAAATATTTTTTTTTTTTTGTGTTTGTGAATTGTGTGCGCAGTAGCCGCACGTGCATCAACAAAGTAGTGCCAAGCATGCGCCTGTGTCCCATAAATAAAGGGCCAGCTGAATTGACCGCTAAAGGGTGCTGTAACCCCCAAAGGGCACTCCAAACAAAATAATTTTTTTTTTCTGTGTTTGTGAATTGTGTGCACTGTGGCTGCACGTGCATCAACAAAGGAGCAGCGCCAAGCGTGTTCCTGTATCCCATAAGTAAAAGGCCGGCTTGCTTGTCCGTTAAAGGGTGCTGTAACCCCCAAAGGGCACTCCAAACAAAATAAAAAAATATTTTCTGTGTTTGTGAATAGTGTGGGCTGTAGCTGCACGTGCATCAACAAAGGAGCAGCGCCAAGCGTGCGCCTGTGTCCCATAAGTAAAGGGCCGGCTGGCTCATTTCTTAAAGGGTGGTGTAACCCACAAAGTGCACTAGTCTCAACAAAAATAAAAAATTATTTTCTGTGTTTGTGTGCGCCTTAGCCGCACGTATATATCAATATAACATAAATGGAGGACCAAACTTTCTCCGATAAAAATAAAATAGGGAAAGATCAAGAACCACTTCCTCCTAGTGCTGAAGCTGCTGCCACTAGTCATGACATAGACGATAACATGCCATCAACGTCATCTGCCAAGGCCGATGCCCAATGCCATAGTAGAGGGCACATACAATTCCAAATGGCAAAGTTCAGGAAAATGACCTTGAAAAAACATTTAAATCATCTGAAGAGAAACGTAAACTTGCCAATATGCCATTTACGACACGGAGTGTCGTAAATGGCATGACTAGTGGTTCAGCTTCACATGACAATGGAAGCCCTCCTCCGACTAAAAAAATCAAATGAGTTAAGCTGGCAAAAGCACAGCGAAGAACTGTGCATTCTAAGAAGATATCACAAATCCCCAAGGAGAGTCCAAGTGTGGTGGTGGTTGCGATGCCTGACCTTCCCAGCACTGGACGGGAAGAGGTGGCTCTTTCCACCATTTGCACGCCCCCTGCAAGTGCTGAAAGGAGCACCCACAGTCCACTTGCTGATATGCAAATTGAAGATGTCACTGTTGAAGTGCAACAGGATGAGGATACTGGTGTAGCTGGCGTTGAGGAGGAAGTTGGCGAGGAGGATTCTGATGGTGATGTGATTTGTTTAAATCAGGCTCCGGGGGAGACAGTTGTTGTCCATGGGATGAAAAAGCCCATCACGGTCATGCCTGGGCAGAAGACCAAACATTCCACCTCTTTGGTCTGGCAATATTTCTATCCAAATCTGAACAACAACTGTCTTGCCATATGTACCATATGTAAAGGTGAAATAAGTAGGGGTAGGGACGTTAACCACCTAGGAACATCCTCCCTTATACGGCACCTGCAGCGCGTTCATAAAAAGTTACTATCAAGTTCAGAAACTTTGGCTAAGACCGTAAGCAGTCCAGGGACACCTAAATCCCGTTGTCCAGTTGTATCCAAGCGCCTGCAAACCACACCGTCAACTCCCTCCTCGTCAATTTCCTCCTTAGTCAGGATCGGAAGTAGTCCTGCAGGCCATGTCACTGGCATGACTGACTCTCCTATCCGGGATTCCTCCGGAGGATCCTGCATTGCTACGCCTCCTGCTGCCGCTGCTGCTTTTACTAAACAATTGACCCTCCAACAGTCCTTAGCGAGGAGGATGAAGTACGACAGCAGTCATCCTGAAGCAAAATGTATAACTGAGGCCTTGACTGCTATGTTGGTGTTAGACGTGCATCCGGTATCCACCATTAGTGCAGTGGGATTTAGACAATTGATGGAGGTAATGTGTCCCCGGTTCCAAATCCCATCTAGATTCCACTTCACTAGGCAGGCGATACCGAGACTGTACATAAACGTCAGAAAAAGTGTCCTCAGTGTCCTGAAAAATGCCATTGTAGCCAATGTCCACTTAACCACGGACATGTGGACAAGTGGAACAGGGCAGACTAAGGACTATATGACTGTGACAGCCCACTGGGTAGATGTATTACCTTACGCAGCAACAGCAGCAGCATCACCAGTAGCAGGATCTCTGAAACGCCAGCTCATTCCAAGGCAGGCTACGCTGTGTATCACCGGTTTCAGTAAGAGGCACACTGCCGACAACCTCTTAGAGAAACTGAGGGAAATCATCGCCCAGTGGCTTACCCCACTTAGACTCTCCTGGGGATTTGTGATATCTGACAACGCCACCAATATTGTGCGGGCATTACATCTGGGCAAATTCCAGCACGTCCCATGTTTTGCTCACACAATAAACTTGGTGGTGCAGAATTTTCTGAAAAGCGACAGGGGCGTGCAGGAGATGCTTTGGGTGGCCCGAAAAATTTCTGGCCACTTTCGCCATTCAGCGACTGCGTGCCGAAGACTGGAGCGCCTGCAAACACTCTTGAACCTGCCCCACCATCACCTGAAGCAAGAGGTTGTGATGCAGTGGAACTCAACCCTCTATATGCTTCAGAGGATGGAGGAGCAGCAAAAGGCCATTCAAGCCTATACATCCACCTATGACATAGGCAAAGGAGGGGGTATGCACCTGACTCAAGCACAGTGGAGAATGATTTCCGTGTTGTGCAAGGTTCTCCAGCCCTTCGAACTTGCCACAGGTGAAGTCAGTTCAGACACTGCCAGCTTGAGTCAGGTCATTCCCCTCATCAGGCTTTTGCAGAAGCAGCTGGAGAAAGTGAAGGACGAGCTAAGACGGAGCGATTCCGCTCGGCATGTGGGACCTGTGGATGAAGCCCTTCATTCGCTTTGCCAGGATTCCAGGGTGGTCAATCTGTTGAAATCAGACCACTACATTTTGTCCACCGTGCTCGATCCTAGGTTTAAAGCCTATGTGGTGTCTCTCTTTCCGGCCGACACAAGCCTGCAGAGGTGCAAAGACCTGCTGGTGAAAACACTGTCAGCTGAAGCGGAACGTGACACGTCAACAGCTCCTTCTTCATTTTCTCCCGCAACTGGGGCTGCCAGGAAAAAACTTAGGTATCCTAAGCAACCCGCTGGCGGTGATGCAGGGCAGGCAGGACCAAGTTTGGACATCTGGTCCGGACTGAAGGACCTGGCAACAATTTCTGACATGTCTACTGTCACTGCATATGATACTGTCACCATTGACAGAATGGTGGAGGATTACATCGGTGACAGCATCCAAGTAGGCATGTCAGACAGTCCGTACCTGTACTGGCAGGAAAAAGAGGCAATTTGGAGGCCCCTGTACAAACTGGCTCTATTTTACCTGAGTTGCCCCCCTCCAGTGTGTACTCCGAAAGAGTGTTTAGTGCAGCCGGGAACCTTGTCAGCGAAAGGTGTAGGAGGTTGCTTCCACAAAATGTGGAGAAGATGATGTTCATAAAAATGAACTATCAACTCTTTCAGGGAGACCAGCCTCCAGAACGTACAGAGAGACCTGTGGTGGTGGATTCCAGCGGGGACGAATTAATACTCTGTGAGGATGAGGATGTACACAACACTGAAGAGGGTGAGGAATCGGTGGATGAGGAGGATGAAGACGACATCTTGCCTCCTTAGAGCCAGTTTGTGCAGGGACAGATTAATTGCCAGCTTGTTTTGTGGGGGCCCAAACGAACCAATCATTTCAGCCACAGTCGTGTGGCAGACCCTGGCGCTGAAATGATTGCTTTGTTAAAGTGTGCATGTCCTGTTTATACAACATAAGGGTGGGTGGGAGGGCCCAAGGACAATTCCATCTTGCACCTCTTTTTTTTTTTGCATTTGCATTATGTACAGTTTGGGGCCTAGTTTTTCAAACTGCCATCCTGTCTGCCACTGCAGTGCCACTCCTAGATGGGCCACGTGTTTGTGCCGCCCACTCGTATCGCTTAGCATAGTCATCCAGCTACCTCGGTGCAACCTTTTGGACATAAAAACACTATTGTGAGGTGTGAGATGTTCAGAATAGACTGGAAATGAGTGGAAATTAATGTTATTGAGGTTAATAATAGCATAGGAGCAGAAAAACCCACAAATTCTGTGATTTTAGCTGTTTTTATGCTTTTTTAAATAAAAATACAGATCCAAAACACAAAACCCAGAACCCAAAACACGGAAGGGTGGTTTTGGCAAAACCAATCCAGATCCAAAACACGAAGAAAGATCCAGATCCAAAACCAAAACACGAAAAGTGGCCGGTGCACACCCCTAGTTCAAACACATGGTGGTCGCAGATCCTTCAATAATCGACCATCTGAGTAAGCCTATGGGCGTTCAGAATGCCCGAGGGAACTGAGACACTGGCGCCATATTTTCTGCGAATGGGATTGCAATGTAAGCTGAGACACCTCCCCAAAAGTGACATGCCTGCATTTATACTGCTCTTCTGTGAAACCACCCCAAATGGTCCCTAAATCATCACTGAAAGCGGCATCGCTAAGGTACCTTGGCACGTGCGCAGTGCGACTGTGACATACCCAGTCGGCCGATAACACTGGGGAACAAAAATATATATTTTTTTCTTGCCAAGGAGTTAAGATCGGTTTGAGAGTACTCGCAGATCTTATTTTCGCAATAGATCTTCGCTATAGCTGAATTGACTCCAGTTTTCAAATTAATAAAAAATTATAAAATTCTATTATTTTCCCCATTTGAAGTACCTTACTAGTCTAGGCCTGCTTTACTTAACAGAAACGACTTAGTTTAGCTTTTTTAACAACTACCCTCTTTCAACAATAACAAGAATTTGTTTTATATGTGATAAAGTAGCTGGTAGTCACGTTTGAGACACATAACACATTCATATCTCCTCACTAACGCTGGGAGGAGGCGTGGCAGTGCACTGCTGAGCCTGCTGGGACATCCTCAGACCACAGCCACGCCTCCTCCCAGCATACAGAGAGGATAACACATAACACATTCATATCTCCTCACTAACGCTGGGAGGAGGTGTGGCAGTGCACTGCTGAGCCTGCTGGGACATCCTCAGACCACAGCCACGCCTCCTCCCAGCATACAGAAAGGAGCAATGGAGGGGATCGAGTGATGCAGTTAGCACACCTCCTGTTCCTTTGTTTGGCCCTATCTCTGTCCCACCACAACCAATTTCCCGCCGTTTGGGCTTGTTTTGTTCCGTACGTCCTCGGCTTTTGTTGGGAGTTAGCTCTGAATGTGTGAAACAAAACGTTTTTTTGCCGTAAAAATTAGTTCTTCTCGAAGACAGTGTACTAATAACCCTGATGTTTTTTGTTATATTTGTGGCAAATATAGTGTTGCAAAAGAAAGAAAAAATATACTGTATTCGTAAAACAAGCGTATCAGGCTTATTTTGGACATCACATAAGCCAGCAAGACAAGATCTGGGTGCCTCACAAAGTTTGTAACACCTGCGTGGAATCACTCCGCAATTGGACTAAAGGTGATCGAAAAGCATTTAATTTCGGCATACCAATGATGTGGAGTGAGCCAAAAGATAACTTGAGTGACTGCTATTTTTATGCTGTAAATGTGAAGGGTATGAGCCGATTTAAGAAACACAAATGGGAATACCCAAGTATGAATTCTACAAAGCAACCGATACCACATAGCGAAGATTTACCTGTACCATCATTCAGTTCTTTGTGCAAAGTTGAATGTGATGATGTGGAAATGTTCATTTCATCCAGTGCAAGTGACAACACAGATGAAAGTGAGTTTGAAGAAAGTTCCTCTACTCCAAATTTTCTGAAAAAGAACTAAACGATTTAATTTGTGAATTGAATTTATCAAAAAAAGGAGCTGAGCTTTTAGCATCCAGACTTCAAGGAAAGCACGGTCTTGAGCCGGATGTTACTATACTGCTGGAGTCTGCAAAGGGACTGCCCGCAACAAGAATACAAAGCAAATCCTACAAAAAACGGTTCTCATAGCTTCCTAACACTTATGTATGTAATTGTCCTGTCTTTTTTATAACATTTTGCAAATCAAATTCAATCAGAATAATTTTTTTTATTTTTAACTATTTTTAACATTGTTTAATTACATTTTTCAGAAATATTAAAGACATAAGCATATCTCAAAAACTAGAGCTAATTGAAATATAAGCATGGCATATTCATGATCAGGAGCACAAAATTAATTGAAATCGACTCTTAAATCCCTAGCAACAGATTATTCCCCAGTGTAATCACACAACTACATAAATGTCAGAATTGTGTACATCTCTGGTTCAGGCCCTTTATGCTTTGTAATTATTAATGTCCTGTAGAAATTACTTTTTCTGTCCAACACTAAAACAGATATTAGCACTCTTCAAATCATTATTATTATTATTATTATTATTATTATTATTATTATTATTATTATTATTATTATTATTGTAACCCATACAGTACATACTGAAGGCATATTTGGGTAATGTTAAGGTAGGGAAGATATTACTGTAATCATGACTACAGTGGAAAAAAAATGCAGATTGAAAATGACACAGCAAAATTAAATCCATAGCTTACAACTCTTTTGTGATAATTGTTTGCAGTCTCCACACTGAACATTTGTTGGCTATTTGTGTGTCAAGTTTTTCAGTGTCCCTTTCTATCTGGCATCACCACCTTGCTTTGATCAATTGAAGTTTTATTTTACTTTGGCAGGTATAACCTATGTTTCCTATGTGTGCAAATTCATAATAGATAGATAGTGAGTTTATTGATTGGTTTACAAGTGTATGTACTATACACTATTGATCTTAACACATACCAAGGCATACTGAGCTAAATAACTGCAGTGTTTATAATTAACTATGTTCTCCTGCTAAGCTAATTCGCCTGTCTTTCTTTAAAGCTTAAGAGGTAGCCTGCCTTTAGGGAGTGATCTATCTTTGCAATTGTATTACATTGGAATGCAGGAGGGACACAAGTGCTCAAAACCTAAAATGATTGGCTTACATTATAGTAACAGAAACCCTGTATTTTGATTGGAAAATTCAAACACAGGAAATACACCATATTGTTGCTTCAACTTTTTTACATAGCAATTTCTTCCGGAAGGACTCAAAGCTTCAACATGACATTTAAGTGCAGCTTTGTGCTAAACCATGGCAATCAGGCAGATATTTGCCTTTAATAATGGTAACTTAGAAATGTGTAAAATTGCAATGCAAATGTTTTGTCACTCCACATGCCTGGTTTGATACAAATACACACCATTTTTACAGGTAAGTGTATTTGCAGGACTAGGCCAAATAATCTGAAGAGGTGGAAACCGGCATCATTCAGTGGGAGAAATTTGACCAATCAGGTGTGTCTTAACATATGCAGATTATGTAAAGCAGTATGCTACCTTTGCATTGAAGTGGGAAAACAATCATTTATTTAGCAAGAAGGGATTATTTATACATGTTGGTGCACAGCTAGAGACAGGTGAAGTTGCAGCAACATTTTGTTCAAATCAAGTTTGAGAAACAGTGTAATTTCTGGAAATACAATCTAATACCCCTTTCACATCGCAAACCCGAGTTGGACCCGGGTTTTGAACCTGGGTCCAACCCGGGTCAGACCCGGGTCAGGGCCTTTCACATCGCCATAATAACCCGGGTTAGGTTATTGCTGGATTATTGCAGATTTGGTGCCTTTTAACTCAACCCGGGTTGCCCATGTTAAAACAGTGTGATGTAATGTTTAAAGGATTTTATTGGCTCACAATTATGACGTTTTCAGTAAAGAAAAAGGAGGGGCTGGGGAATGCTTGCAGTGCAGCAATCATGGCCGACAGACCACATGTCACAGATGCAAAGTGTGCAAAGGGCCTGATTCAGAGATGGACGCTCTGAACGCGCTCTCGCTCTGAATCAGGGCATTTTTTTGATTGTCGCGATGGTCAAGACCATCGTGACCAACGGGCTTGCGACAAGACCCTTGCGGTAGGGTACTCGGCCCAAGCCCCAATGATTCCGGCTCTAAATAGTGATGTCAGTAGGGCCGCCCAAAAACGGCAGGCGTTCCTTCGGGAATGCCTCCATTTGGCCAGCCACCCCCCCTGCCCGCCTACCAAATGGGGCGAGCTGTCAATCACCATCGACAGCTCGCCCCCTTTGGTGCGAGACCCGGAGCGACGGAGCGCCCGTCGCTAGCCGGGTCTCGCGCATGCGCACGACGGAGCCGGCTCCATCGTGCACATGCCCAGTGGGCAAACATCAAACCGGTTGTGAGTGCTCAGTGCTTGCGACCATGTCTGAATCAGGCCCAAAGTGTGCAGTGCAGGACAGTAATGTAAATACAGAGACATGTGCTCTATGTGCAGGCTGGTCAGAATTTCCCGGGTCTGTACCATTTAAGAGCCAAATAACCCGGGTCTGACCCATGTTTAACCCTTCTTTTAACCCGGGTTGAAATACTGGGTCGGTCGACCCGGGTTATTCATTTTGGTGCATTTTAAAATCATGTCGACCCGGCAACAACCCGGGAATAACCCAGGTTATTTTGGCAATGTGAAAGGGGTATAAAGGGGCCTATCCATTAAAATATTTTTTTTTGTGAAAGACCAAAGACTTTTCCTGCCAACAAATAATCTTTCACAAGCGTGAAAGACTTTGTGAACGATATCTTTAAAGACCAAGAACCAAGGATTGTCGCTGAAGAGACAAGGGAGTGGAAATTTTTAATGAATGCAGTGAATATTCATTAAAGAAGGTGTATCCTTGATGGGTTACAAAAGATACATTGGTGGGTCAGTGGGTCCCCCCCGCATGGCAGCTGACCACCGCCGCCGATCCCCCCCATAGTGTATATACATTGGTCAGTGGGTCCCCATCCCCGTAGCCTCCCGTACCCCTCCCCCCACCCCAGTACTTACCTTAAAAACATGAAATACAGCGTGGTCCCTCGGCATCAGCTTGCTGCTACTTCAGGGCACAGGAGATGACTGGCGGCTGTTGGGAGTGTCCAGGGAGCGGCTTTGCGGCAAAAAGTTGTTCGCCGTTGGTTGTTCAAAGCATACCCACTGAACGACTTTTCTAAAGTCGTTCAGCAATATGCAGAAACTGACCAGCGTGTTCGAATGGCAAAATACTTCTTTTGTCGTTCGCAGGAGTGCATGGCGCAGGACGTTTGCAGCCTATCCATTAGACGACTCTTTGAACGATCCGTCCGAAACCTCCAGGTTTTGGTCGGATCGTTCAAAAAATCGTGTAATGGACAGGCCCCTTTAGATTTTCTTTTTCGCTCCACCAATCTGTACTGTATTTGTAAATACTGATTTCACTGATATTATAGGCCCAAATGTAATAGGCTTCCATTTGCTGCATTTTACAGTGGCCATTAGTTTTAAAGGCCAGCGCAAACCTTGTTTTACCTTACAAATAATTGCCAGTTTAAACTATTTTGCCAGAATCACACTGGGACCAGCAAATCAGAACCTATTACATGTGGGCCATAGTCTATTAATATACAGTAGGTATGACTGTGGTTCTCAACGTGTTCATCTGTACCCATCTATGTTTACATACGGTCAAACATGGGCAAAAAATTAATCTTAGTAAATTTACCCCCTGGATTGGTTTCACACTGCATTGGTGTTTGCACTGATGGCGCCAACTCATTGACAGGTGCAGGTGTGATATGTATTCCCGACAGCGGCTGCTCAACCAAGGAGGAAATCCCGATCGTCCTAAAGGTAAGTATCAACTAACCTAACCTAACCCCCCTAACCCTCCTTAGGGGTGCCTAACCCTAACCTCACCCCTTGTGCCTAACCCTAACCTCCTGTCATGATCCAGTGCAAGAATTCCTCTGGAGGACGGTGAGCCAAGGGGTTCGGGTGACTAGGGGAGTGACTAGACTAGGTCTCCTAGTTGCGGCCAAACCCAGGTTTGGCTAGACCTGCCCAGAGGCGCGGAGTCTAACTCACTTGGTGGTTTTCTCCAGTGACCCCTCCAATTGGGATTTGGTTTTCAGCTGCACCAAGTGAGCAGGTCGCGGCCCTCTGGACAGGTACCTGGGAATGGCAGAAGACCGGAAACTATAATGAATGCAATAGCACTGGAGGTGAATGGAATGAATGAACTCTGGAAAAGGAACTGAATGCTATAACACAGGCATGGACTGGAAACAGTTAAATATGCAGAAAAACACAAACATACTGGGGATTGCAAAGGCAAGAGCAGAGTGGACTCAGGGAATATATGGGAATGCTAGAAATGATTGGAGCTGATTACCAGAGACAAGACACTGGGCAAAGAACACAGACATATACTGGAGATTGCACAGACAAGAGCAGAGTGGACTCAGGGAATATATGGGAATACTGGAAATGATTGGAGCTGATTACCAGAGACAAGACACTGGGCAAAGAACACAGACATATACTGGAGATTGCACAGACAAGAGCAGAGTGGACTCAGGGAATATATGGGAATGCTGGAAATGATTGGAGCTGATTACCAGAGACAAGACACTGAGCAAAGAACACAGACATATACTGGGGTACTATAAATGTAGGTGCTGGCTGCACAGACAAGACACAAAGAGAAGTCAGGCATACACTAGGAGAGTGATAAATGCAAGTGCAGATTTGCACTGACAAGACACAGGGCAGATTGACACAGACATGTGCTGGGGGGTCCAGCTGTGAGCTAATTAATACCAGCAGGTAATCTGACGCCTCAGTGACACAAGGAAGCTGCAATACTAGCAGCACATATACAAAGACACACAGACATAGAAAACAAAACAGTCTGGATACTGGGAGAGAACTACTCTCAGACTATGAATAGCTTGGAAGCTAATACTGGAAACTGGAGAACTGTGAACAGGCTGAAGTAACTCTCTGGAAGATTAGCACAGAGCAACGCTGGTATCACTGGAACAGAGAAGAAGAAGTTGAACAGCAACTTCCTGGAGTTCTGGAGGCGGATTTATACCCAGGGGTAGCAGATTACTGGAGCATAGCATCAGCTGACTGAAATCATGCTACCATAGGTTAGAAGTACTGTCACATGAGAGGAACTGTCATGGCGGCACCCATGATGGGAACTCCGATCCCCAGCACACACAGCCGACCATGGAAGCTCGCAAAAAGCACCTAAGGCAGAATACTCAGCCCCACATCCATCACTGCACCAGACGTCTGACCGCAAGGAAGTCAGGGGAAGCCGGCAAGGAGGTGAGAGAGGCCGAACCTAGGCTGAACCCTGACACCCCCTTTCTAAGTGCATAAACCTAACCCCCCCTTCCCCGCTGCCTAAACCTAACCTCCCCCCCGGGGGTGCCTAACCATAACCCTCCCTCCCCCTAGCCTAACCCTAACCTCCCGAGGGGGTGCCTAACCCTAAGTCCCCCCCCGGGAGCCCTAAACCTAAACCACGGCTGTCCGCTGCGGCGCCCGGCATCACTTCGATCGGGATGCTGGGCGCCGGTCTTCCGGCGTCGGTAAAATGACAGGTGTCTAGATTTTGACGCCTGTCATTCAACCCTCACCGGGATTAAGTAGTCTGGAAGCCGGCGGTTGGCATTTAGACCGTCGGCTTCCAGACTACATCCCAAAGGAGCATATGCTGGGCTTGATGCTCATATCCAGAAATTGGCAATGAATGTATTTGGGCTCACTGCAGTATTTACTGACAAGCTCTTGCAGCAAACGCATACCTGAGGAATTTGCTGGACAATGTAGTCAAAACTGTCTATATGTGCAGCTACTCAACTGCAGTGTAATGAATTGCAAGGGGCCGGTCTCTGTTTTGAGGTTCTGATTGGCTCCCTGAATAGTTAATGCACAAGTCAGGGTCTTTGTGCATTGCTGGTTATAGCATCTATCCTGCCAGAAGTCATCTGCCCTGTTGCAGTATTGTAGTAGTTATCTGCTAGTTTTTGCCAGCCATTTGTGCATTTATTTTTAAAATATATACGGGAATTTACTATGCTACCGTATTTTCCAAATGCGTGTTTTCCAATGGTGCATGTATCCGTATTAGTTTACCGTATTTTGCTGGTGAAATTAGTAATACGTCGTTTTGGTACACGTCCGTCTTTGTAATTTGCGGCTGCATTCATGTAAATACGGGAGTGCACGTAATCAGGCATTTCTGATTGGTGGAAAGTGTGTGGGAGTCTCATGCCAGAGCCTTATAAATACCATCCGTACCTCGTGGGTTTAGTAAGAGGTAGTTGGAGCTTGGTGAGTAGTTTGTGGATTGGTTTTTTTTTGTGATTTCTTAGTGTAATATTGTGTGTATAAATTGTCTTGTACTTTTTGGTGTCTTGTTATTTATTATTGTGTCTCATATTATGGGCAGCACAGATGGTGTAATGGTTAGCATTACTGCCTCACAGCACTGAGGTCGTGGTTTAGATTCCCACCACGGCCCTATCTGTGTGGAGTTTGTATATTCTCCTGTGCTTGCGTGGGTTTCCTCCGGTTTGCTCCCACACTCCAAAAATATACTGGTAGGTTAATTGGCTCCCAATACAAATTAACCCTAGTGTGTATGTGTGTGAGCATGTGGTAGGGAATATAGATTGTAAGCTCCACTGGGGCAGGGACTGATATGAATGGCCAAATATTCTCTGTAAAGCGCTACAAAATATGTGCGGGCTATATAAATAACTGATAATAATAATATTATGGTCTTTGTTTATTTAATTTAAAATCTTTTGTCATTCCTAGTGTGTCTGTGTGTGTGTTTTGCAGGGCCGGATTAAGGGGGGGGCGACAGGGGCGGTCGTCCCTGGACCCCCGCACATGGAGGGGCCCCCACTAGCAGCGGTGCAGCCTGCACCCGCCGCTAGTGTCCCCGCCGCTAGTGTAGTGTAGACCGCAGTGAGTGCGGCCATACTACACAGTGGAAAACACACAGCCGCCGGTGGCAGCTGTGTGTTTGTTGGAGCAGCCGATGAGAGTCAGACAGACTCTCATTGGCTGCTGCATCAACGGAGGGAGCCGCCTGGAGCTCAATCATGAGCTCCACCCTCCGGCTCCTCCCGCAGCGTGTGATGATGGGAGAGATGTCATGACGCTGACATCTCTCCCATAGTGCAGTGGAAGAGCCGGGACTCGGAGCGGGCAGCGGTGGTCGCGTCAGGAGCAGGGATTCAGGTAAGTTGTGCATAGGGGTTGGCCGCTACAGGGAGCACTGCATAGGGGGGCCGCTACAGGGGGCACTGCATAGGGGGGCCGCTACAGGGGGCATTGCATAGGGGGGGCCGCTACAGGGGGCACTGCACAAGGGGACACTGCATAGGGGGGGCCGCTATAGGGGGACTGCTACAGGGGTCACTGTATAGGGGGGCCTCTTCATGGGGGCACTGGGGGGTGCTACTAGGGTCAATGCATAGGGGGGACAACTACTGGCCCCACTGTATAGGGGGGGACTACTACTGGGGGCAATGCATAGGGGGGGAATACTACTGGGGGCACTATATAAGCGGCACTGCATGGGGGGACCACTACTGGGGCCGGGTGGCACTATATAAGGGGCACTACTGGGGGCACTGTATAGGGGGACCACTACTGGGGGGCATTATATAAGAACTGCATAGGGGGACCGCTACTGGGGGCACTGCATAAGGGGCATTACTACAGAGGGCACTGCATAGGGGGGACCATTACTGGGGGCACTGCATAAGGAGCACTGCTACTGGGGACATTGCATAAGTGGCCCCCACAAGATTGTTGCCCAGGGGCCCCCACAGACCTTAATCCAGCCCTGATGTTTTCTGTGTGTTTGTAGTGTAGTGGGAGTTTTGGAGTGTGTTTGTTTATCTTTAATTTTGTGTTATTTGTAAATTTGTCTGTGTTAATATGTCAGGGTCAGAGGTTAGTGAGGTGGAGGGGGTTGTAGGCCAGGATCCTCAGTCCTCTGATGAGGAGAGTGCTGCTGCACCCAGGAGATGCACCAGGACCAAGTCTGGTCGCTTGGTCAAATATTCTTTTGGTGAAAACATGTCCTTGGTGACCAAGGTCATTATGTATCACCGTCAGCTTTTTGGGCGCAGAGCAGCATGGGTATCTACCCATAAAAACAATGCCATATGGCAGAAGGTGTTGGTGGCGGATATGCTGAGGGTCCTGTGCGCAGGACCATAGATATCTACAAAAAGCACCTATCACAGATATCAAGCACTGTGTCAAAAAGAAGATGGTGAAGGAGGCAAAGTCTACAGGGGGGACAGGTGGTGGATCTCCCTATGTTGCTGAATATCTGGACTACGAGGAGCCCCTGAAGGTGCGGATTCCTACCGTGGTAGTGGAGTGCACACATGTGCGTGACACAGATGCATCCAAGCAGTCTGGTAATTATACATTTATTGTAATTATTGTCTAAATGTTTGAACCATGTTGTTTTGACAGTGGTTCTGTTTGAGGCTATGGCGGTATATTTACTAGTGTGGGTTTTTAGAAGTGGATAAGTTGCCCATAGTCACCAATCAGATTCTAGCTATTATCTTCTAGATATATGTTAAGCTGCACTTTAGTAAATATACACCTGTGTGTGCCTCCAAGCCATCTTTTATCATATTGTATTTGCTGGGTTTTATAGTGATGTCTAATGTATTGAGTGTATTGTAGCCATCATGTGGATTGGTTTCCATAGGTGGAAAGTGCAGGGTTATGTTCTTTTAACCAACATCTAAGTGTGTGTACTTATATTGTTTTGGCAGGCCACTACCATTACAAAGTAATGCTTGTATTGTCTAATGTAATGTTGTAGACACCCCAACACATGCGTTGTGCTTAAAATCAAAAACACATCCTCAATGTGATCTTGTTTAGTTGTTATGAATGATATGAACATAATTCTCTCTAAAGTGTTAAATATGTTATTTTGTATTGGTGGTTTCAATCCAATAATACCTGTTGCCACATGTGGTGTGACAACACCTATATACCCAGTGCTTATGTTTTTGATTTTGGAGTCACAAATTGTAATGTACAATTATAAGGTGTATAGCAGGTCCAAAACAGTTTTTGCCTTAATACATTTAGTTCCCTTCATCATGTAACTGAAATGTGTGTTGATTGATTTGAAAGTTGCTGTCATTTGAATTAAATTTCTAACATTTAAAAAAAACCTGTAACCATCATATCTATTGAGTAACAGTACTTTAATTCACAGTAACCTTTATATGAAAAGCAAAAAATACTACTACAGCATTTTTCACAAAAACTGAATTTAATTTGTTCATGCATTTTTACCGTGTTAAATGCTTTTTGCCAGGGGGAGATTGCTATAAATGTTTAATGTTAATGTGTACTATTCTGTTTAGAATAAAAACTTTTTTTTACATTCATAACTTTATTTATTTTTTTCACACAGCATAGCAAGAAAAACTGCAGCACCAAGGCGTACAGTGAGCCTGATTCAGACCCATTCGTAAGCGTCCGCACGCTCGCTCTAAGCGATGGTCGCACAACTGTGCATGCGTATGGTTCGCAATGCGCTTGCGCAAACCAGTCATTGCGGTCGGAAATCGTGCGCTCGTAAAACACAGGGGCTGCTATTTTGAGTGACAGAATGTGCCGTTTGTGGGTGGTAACAGGGGAAGGTGCTTGAAAACAGATTATTACAGAGCATCCAAAAATAAAATAAATTACTATAAAAGGTCTGTATGTATGTTGACATTTTAGTCAACCACATTGTTTTTTTTTAAATACCTAAACAATTAAGACATAACATTACGAAAGCAGTTGAGAAGCTGTGGGCGCAGCAACTGTGGTTGATTAACCCTATACCAAAAACAAACCAAAACCTTTACAAACTGTACATTAAAATATATAAATAAAAAGGAAGGCGTCAATGTGCACACCACCACTGTCACATTACTGTGTTGTGCATTAACACAACGTATAGTGTAGTATGATAGAAATGTTCAATGAGTTTTAACGTTTCAGTGATGTAATTTGTCAAATGAGGTTTTTAAAAAAAATGACTTTACTACTCTCTACAATAGCAAAATAAAGACAGTGGTTTTAAAATATTAATATTACGTCCAAAGTTCAGGCAAATAATTACTTACACACTATTTTTATATTGACAAATATCTGGCCACAGTATTTGGGATTTACTGTCTCAGTCTTAGGAATGTAAAACTTAACAACAAATACTTTTAAAAGTACTATACATTTTTCATCTGCAGTCTCACAGCCAGGACAACAGCCAAGATCAGCAGGCAGAAAGGTCTCCACCTAATGTTGACGAAGAGACAATTACATTACAAGTAAGCCCGCCACACCACCAATGCTGTGTGAATTCAGCAAGTATTTTCACCAACACCCCAAACACACCACACACCACCACCATCCATAAGAACACGACATGAAATAGCTAAGGAAAGGTTTTGGAACACCTGGGGCCAACACCAAAACCAACAGCTGGAAAATCTCCATAAACAAGTTACAGAAATAAGCACACAGACCAGACATATACATCGTATGTCGAGAAATGTCAGCATTTTAACGACCGAGGTAACGAGAGTAGGTAACATACTTGCACAAATGTGCACTGACAACATAACTTTCCATGATACATTTGTGCACTTAATGGAGGACAACCAAAATTTCCATCAGGCTTACCTCATACTTGCCGACAATCAGTTCCCTCCTTCCGGGAGGGAGCTGATTGTCGGCTAACAGCAGGGGGTGTACACGGCCATGACATCACATTTGGGGGCGGAGCCGCTTGTTTGCGTCATTGTGGCCCCGCCCCCTCTTCACAACGCCATTATTTTCGGCACTGTGAAGCAGGGGGTGGAGCCACGATGACGCGATTCAGCGCGAATCGCGTCACCGGGCCCCCCCAGTGCCGGGTTTTTAATATTAAGTCTGCGGGGGGTAGGGAGGGATGCCGGCTTCCGGGAGCAGCACCCGAAAATTGGAAGGCTCCCGGCCAAATCGGGAGGGTAGGCAAGCCTGGCTTACCTACACATGCTGGAGGCTAACAACACATCAGCAAACAGTGATTAAAATAATGGAATCACATAATAGTGCTACTAGAGACTTAAATACTAGCCTAAACAATTTAGGTAGACAACTAATTAATTGCTTACGAGATGATGATGCCAGAACTTCAGGGGGTACCACCCCATATACAACACCAATGGGTTCTCCTGTATGGTGTACTTTGTGGAGTATCAGCCAATTCTCTACTGCGCAAAGAGGACACTCCTCCGGTAGGAGTCATGACTATAAGAACAAATAAGATATACAGTATATTGTTTGAATCATGCGTTTGTATATTTTGGCAGAGATGTTGAAAATTTTACGTGTAAATAATGTTTAGTGATGTTTTTTTTGTTTGTATTTTTATTCAAAAACATGTTGACTTGCCTTAAAAAATACTTTTGCAACTCACTGCAAAAAACACAGTCATGGACTGTCTCATCTATGGGGTGGCTGTGTTGCTAAAAAATGTTAATAAGTTTGGAAACATTATTTGTCTTTGTGTTTCTTGTCTATTTAAATTTGAACTTACAAAATATTGACAAAAAATATAGGTAACATCTATACATTTCACAAAGTACAGTGGGCATATAGTTTTGAAAAAAGGCAAAAATAAAATGTTCTAAGTATAAAAAATAAACATTTGAAATACATCTTCAGACTTCTTCTTTTGAGGTTAATTATATGTATGTTGTGGATAAATCATGTACATTATGTGGTCTTTCATCACTATTTCTACACAAACACAATACTTAAGATTAATATACAGGCAAGAAAATAATTAGTTGGACATATATCTTTAAACTATGAGCGGTATCCAAATAGCCCCGAACATTGTTCCGGCTCTAATTGATCCCCGCGATCGGCGAAAAACTGTGATTTTTTGCAGATTATCCCCGATTTTCGCCTCTGTTTTTTTTCACCCTATCCTATTATTTTGATCAAAATAATAGGATAGATCTCCTGAAAATACATAGGAGCCGCGATAAGCTTGCAGACCTATGTGTTTTCACCTTTTTTTTTTGGTGAAAAAACGGCACTTATCATGAAGTATTTTTCACGACACATCAGGTCCCCAAACCCCCCTCCCAATAAGTGCCAGCATCGGGCCGAATTCGGGGCTAATTGGATAGCCCCAGGTGAGGTAATTAGCCACAGCTAATTGGATACCCCTGATATATTTCTAAGAGTCACTGTGAATCTTTTATGTTGTGTTTATTGTTAAGTAAATAGAAAAATACAATTTAAAATTTAATTGAAAAGCTGTTCTCAAAGCAGTTGCATATCCAATTCGCTGGCCAAAAGCTGGTGCATTTGAAACTTCTATTTCCACACCGTGTTTCACGCATTTACGGCCGATATTTTAAAATATGATTGATGATAAATTTCTGTGTTTCTCATATGTGTATGGAAAGCACTGCTGTATTGAGTTGATGGGGTATTCATTTCTTTTAGCGTTTAGAGACGCATTTTAAGTACAAAAACTTCCGTGTTCACCTCCGTGAAGATGGAAAATACTCCAATTTTTGCCATAGTAAATTCCTGTGTTTAAAAAAATGCCTAAATACTTCTGTAAATGCAAAAATGGACCAACACAGTGCTTAGTAAATTCCCCCCCAGGTGTTTTTCATCAAAATAAAGTTTAATCTGGTTAAAAATGTCTTCACCTGTTGTACGTCCAATCTAAAGTCAACAGAATAATATATCCTCTTCTACATCATATCTATCTATATATCTAGCTATCTATCTTGTACAAATATCACACCAGCATTGCTAGGTTAGCAAGTTCTGTGGACTCATCTACCTGTAATGTGTAATATGGGCAACTTTTAGTTCCCTATAAAACTGTGCACTCAACATTATCAGACATGTCATGATTCTTTTGATTGAGTAATATTTTACTTACCATTTTAAAACATGTAACATACTGTATAAAAACTACATAAAATAAAACATAGTGACGCTTGACAGGCATAACACAACAACATATCTAAAATTCAATACCAATTCCAACATTCGGTGAATAGAACCAAAGCCTAAGATATAGCACCTAGAGGCAAATTTAAATACACTTCCACATCGAACCACCATAGCTATAGCAATATAAATGTTCTAAATATAATGACCTAAAATGTAACAACTATAACAATTAAATGTAACAATTATAACAATTCCAACTACCTTAACCAAAATAAATATTAACCATGGTGAAAATCTATAAAGTTATAATGGGTATCAAAAACACTAACACATCAACTACGATTGGGACTATAAATATAGTGATGGTAAGTATGAAAGTGTACTTTGCTGATTATAAGTGCATTGATTATAAATGTGTTTACTACAATTATAGTAAGTATAACTATAGGTGTGATATCTGTCATTTTACTAACTAATTATATAGTGACAATAATAGTGACTATGAATAACTTAATTACCAGTATTAAACCATATATATTGTGTCTGTAAATATAACTACATATATACTAACTATAAATACAACCTTACATGCTTACCCAATTATAACCAAAATATATAATTCATGAAAACACATATACTTGCAGACATTTTAAAAAATGTCTATGCCCATATAAAATGTACTAGCTATCTCATTTTACAATATACATTTTATGCTTATACATAGCATCACATATATATGCAAAAAGAAGGAAAGAGAAAGGAAGAGAGAAATAGCAAAAAATAAATATTTTTGTTTTAAATAACTTAAAAGCTTCACTGGTTCTCTTATCATAACTTAAATACACAAGAAAGTCATACACTCACGGTAAGGGATTGTTCGCCAAGGGATAAACTACTATGAAATCTTCCTTATTTCTTTAGGATGATGCAAATCTGGACTCCAGCTATCTACCCCTAATCTGATTAAATGTCACTTCTGCCTTACGTGTAATATAAACGTGCCTTTCATGCTGAACAGTAAGGCAAATCAAAGACAACCAGGCTTCAACTACCGATCACTCAGAAGCCATAAACGAGCAATAGACACTTTAGGTATGGCACACATTTATTTTAAACTGTTTACTATTTTTATTAACAAAATTTTCCATCGATCGTCTACCCGACAAAGAGGAAGAGAGACTAATGCGGTTACTGAGCAACTACCTCTAAGTGGCATAATATGACTTACTCCAGTTCATTTTTAGGCCAGAGTACACTCCAAATAAATCTACGACTTGAAGAGCTGCTGGTAGCCCAATTACATACATTAGATAAACACAATAATAAGTAGTCAGCATATAAAGCCACCCTATCTTCCCTTCCAGCCACTCTCAACTCTATGTCTGAATGAGACCATATGATACATGCCAGTGGCTCTGTCGCCAAAGCAAATCGTATGAAGGACCCTCGAAGAAAAGCCTTAAAGGCATCTCATACAACTGACATCGGGGCACTACCAGCATTTACTTCAAAATATCCTTCCCACATCTCTTCCAGCTCTAACCCCGTCCCCATTTGTTTTAACCATGAGGGATGTAATTTCCTTTATTATCAACAGTGAATGGTCTTATAGGCCTCTTGCTTTGTATTCCATATGCAATATCTTGGACAACAATGTACAAAAAACCAAGGTCTATATGTGAAAAAGTGTGATGGGTGGAAGAGAAACAGGAAAATTGGCTAACATCAGGATGTCTCCACACAACCACCCACCCCAATTCTTTTACAAAATTTGAATAACCAGAAGCACCCTGAATAAAGGAGCTCATAGAGGCCCTCCACCAATCTAAAACTCGGTCGATAATGGTATTGAAATCTCCCAGGCATACCACAGGTGTATCAGGGAATTTTGCAAAAAAGTCGGCAGCTCGCCTTAAAACATCAAATGAAAAAGGAGGAGAAAAAAAAAATGCCAAAATAAAATTAGGAATAGAAGAAATAATACAGTCAAGAAAAACATAACGACCATAAGTGTCAATTTGTAATGACTAACACAAATGGAACGTTTTTATTAATCAAAATGGAGACCCCTCTAGATGATGAAGTATACATAGAGTGGCAAGCCCAACTTACCCAAGGGCGTTTAAGTGTCAATGATTTACTCCAGACTAAATGTGTCTCCGTTAAACACAAAATATCAGAATTATATTGTTTAAGTAGCTTAAAAACTAATGACTTTTTCAGGTGATCATTTACACCTCTAACAATCCAAGTTAGAAAATGTAACATTAAAAATAACAAAAACTAATACAGGTTGAGTCTCCCATATCCAAAATGCTTGGCACCATGGATATTTTGGATATCGGAATATACCGTATTTTGGAATATTTGCATACCATTATCAAATATCTTGGGAAAGGGACCCAAATCTAAACACATAATTCATTTTTGTTGCATATACACCTTATACACATAGCCTGCAGGTATTTTATACAATATTTTCAATAATTTTGTGCCTTAAATAAAGTTTGTGTGCAAGAGAGCCATCAAAAAGCAAAGGTTTTACTATCTCAGTCATGCTAAAAAAAATTCTGCATTTCGGAATATTCCGTATTTCGGAATATTTGGATATGGGAGATTCAAACTGTATTACAAAGAGAAAGGAGAGACCAGTGCAGCAAAAAAAGAAAAAGGAAGAAAAAGAACATAAAAAACAGACAGAGGGCCTGATTCAGACCCGCTCGCGAGTGCACAGCGCTCGCAAGCGGTTCGATGGTGGCCCAGTGCGCACGCGCGGCGCGAGCCCGGGAGTGAATAGACCTTCACTCGCTCCGGAGCTCGCAGCAAAACGGGGCGGCTCTCGATGTTGATCGACAGCTCGCCCCATTTTGTAGGCGGGTAGGGGGGGTGGCTGAACAAACAGAGGCATTCCCGAAGGAACACCTGCCGTTTGTGGGTGGCCATACTGACATCACTTGTGATGTCAGTAGTGGACTTCCGGCTCTATTAGAGCTGGAAGTCCACTTGGCATTGCGAGTGCTGAGACCCTACCACAAGGGTCTCCTTGCAATACTGATGGTCGTGATAATCGCGACCATCGCCAGGTTGCTCGCACAAGCTGTGGGTGGTCAACCACAGCTGTGCAAGTGGCCTGGAGGCCAGAAATTAAAAAAAAAATAGGGACGCCCTGATTCAGAGCGAGCGCACACAAATAGCGTGTGCCTCTGAATCAGGCACACAATCTCTACAATTCAATCCCAACCAACCTTCCCCTATCCTGTACACCCCCCATTCCTGAAGTATACTTATCCCCTTACTTTAAATGACACAAGAATAACAAAACTAGAGAAGAGAAAAAAAAGAACATTTGCTAAAACAGCCACCAATGCAAGGGAGCTCTCCATATATCCTTAATGTCCATAGATCTAACACTATATAAAATGACATATTAATTGAAATTATATGCCTGAAGCAACATCCCCTCCACAACAACATTCTGCCTAATCTTAAATAAATGAGATGAATCAGAAGCTAGCTGTCTACTGCCAGGTTTTCGAAGATCCAACCATGCCTGAAAATAATGAATTCACCAGTCTCCAACTGAAATATCTTAGTGAGTGTAAGTACTCTCAGGTCCAAGAGTAATAACTTGTATGAGATCCATGAGTAATGGCTCAGGTGCTCCAAAGCCATAAATGTATTATTGAATTTACTAGCCTCCTAATGATAAATCTTATAGAAGTAAGTACTCACAAATCCAGTGTTTGTTTTAGTGCTATAGAGAAAGGAATTGCTGCATGCACAGTAAATACTCCAAAGCCAATCACTGCTATTTATAGATTTATAAATACGTATTCTCAAATCAGAGAGTAGCAACATAAATACTTTAGCTAATGAAGGTGCTGCAAATGCAAACTTTTAAGTATAAAACACAGGATCTTGCTGCAGAATAATACTTCCAAAGGAGCACAAATAATGAATTCACCAGTGATAAAGGCAAATTGTCAGGTAATCAGGCTATCTGGAAAAGAAAGGGTTACAGCCGGAGTGCAAGCAGACACACACAGCAATGGTGTCAAACAATACTCTAAACTTTATTAGGCATCAAGCATTTATATAGCTTCTTCATAGTTATCTTATCATTTCTAGGCATGCATACTAACAATTTGATTAAGTCACGTATACACTGGGAGCTATTACCTGTGTCAGCAGGAGGGGCCAGCATTGTATTATTAAGAACACTAACACTACATATTTCTTGACACATAATTAAGAGATTCTGCTCATTATTTCTGAGAAACCAGATACGACCTTGCATTTCAAAATTGTTGATACATCTCCACCACTTCTCACAACAGATGCAAAGAACTTCTTATCAACAGGTGCACATTCCTGTCTCAGCATAAATTTGTACAAACCAATATCCAGAGTTTAACTCTATAAATCCTGGCTTTTTGTTCAAATTACTATATTCTAAATAACCTACCTTTCCCAATATTGATTGACCTCCATAGTGACCCATATTTCACAGCTTAGGAAACCTACTGATTCCATGCAGTAGGTTTAGAGATCAATTAGTGTCACTATCCCAGTTGCCAAGCCTATCTACTACTATCGACTGTTATTTATCTAATAAAGACACCATCTATTATGGGAACTATTCATGAGGGGTAAGATTATATGTAATGCACTCAGCAAGGACTGTTACTTATTGATAGGAATTTGGATCAAATCAATAGATAATGGGTGTAAAGTCTTACATTTTGAGGAGTCAGATATGCTTGAACCACATGTGAGGCAATTGCGTAGTCCATCAGGATGTTGGAGGTCACAATGGTTGCAGTAAGGACTGATTGGAGTATACCAAGGTGCCCCTTGAACAGCCAGACCAAGGGATAATGTTAGCTCTTTTATCCTTAGAAGGAAAACACTACAATGTTAGCGACTTCTTAATAAGCCATTTGCATTTTCTACAGTAGGCTAAGGTCGAATAGTTCTACTGTAACTGTTAACATGATAACTGGGGGTGGTTTCAGGGCAGCCTCCTTTGCTGCCCTATCTGCTAATGCATTCCCTCTTACCTCCATAGTATTGTGTCTGGTGTGTGCTTTTACCTTTATAACAGCCACTTGCCTAGACAACTGCAGAGCAGCAAACAAGAATATCATGCAATCTGCATGTTTAATAGGCTTACCAGATGACCCCATAAAATTTCTACTCGGCCATATTGGTCCATAATCATGAGCGGTCCCATAGGCATACAGTGAATCAGTATATATTAGGGGTGTGCACCGGCCACTTTTCGTGTTTTGTGTTTTGGATCTGGATCTTTCTTCGTGTTTTGGATCTAGATTGGTTTTGCCAAAACCACCCTTCCGTGTTTTGGGTTCTGGGTTTTGTGTTTTGGATCTGTATTTTTTTTAAAAAAAGCATAAAAACAGCTAAAATCACAGAATGTGTTGGTTTTTCTGCTCCTATGCTATTATTAACCTCAATAACCTTAATTTCCACTAATTTCCAGTCTATTCTGAACACCTCACACCTCACAATAGTGTTTTTATGTCCAAAAGGTTGCACCGAGGTAGCTGGATGACTATGCTAAGCGACACGAGTGGGCGGCACAAACACGTGACCCATCTAGGAGTGATACTGCAGTGGCAGACAGGATGGCAGTTTGAAAAACTAGGCCCCAAACTGTACATAATGCAAAGAAAAAAAAGAGGTGCAAGATGGAATTGTCCTTGGGCCCTCCCACCCACCCTTATGTTGTATAAACAGGACATGCACACTTTAACAAAGCAATCATTTCAGCGCCAGGGTCTGCACACAACTGTGGCTGAAATGATTGGTTCGTTTGGGGCCCCACAAAACAAGCTGGCAATTAATCTGTCCCTGCACAAACTGGCTCTAAGGCGGCAAGATGTCGTCCTCATCCTCCTCATCCACCGATTCCTCACCCTCTTCAGTGTTGTGTACATCCTCATCCTCACAGAGTATTAACTCGTCCCCGCTGGAATCCACCACCACAGGTCCCTCTGTACGTTCTGGAGGCTGGTCTCCCTGGAAGAGTTGATAATTCATTTTTATGAACATCATCTTCTCCACATTTTGTGGAAGCAATCTCCTACGCCTTTCGCTGACAAGGTTCCCGGCTGCACTAAACACTCTTTCGGAGTACACACTGGAGGGGGGGTCAACTCATTTAAAATAGAGCCAGTTTGTACAGGGGCCTCCAAATTGCCTCTTTTTACTGCCAGTACAGGTATGGACTGTCTGACTTGCCTACTTGGATGCTGTCACCGATGTAATCCTCCACCATTCTGTCAATGGTGACAGTATCATATGTAGTGACAGTAGACATGTCAGAAATTGTTGCCAGGTCCTTCAGTCCGGACCAGATGTCCAAACTTGGTCCTGCCTGCCCTGCATCACCGCCAGCGGGTTGCTTAGGATACCTAAGTTTTTTCCTGGCAGCCCCAGTTGCGGGAGAAAATGAAGAAGGAGCTGTTGACGTGTCACGTTCCGCTTCAGCTGACAGTGTGTTCACCAGCAGGTCTTTGCACCTCTGCAGGCTTGTGTCGGCCGGAAAGAGAGACACCACATAGGCTTTAAACCTAGGATCGAGCACGGTGGACAAAATGTAGTGGTCTGATTTCAACAGATTGACCACCCTGGAATCCTGGCAAAGCGAATGAAGGGCTTCATCCACAAGTCCCACATGCCGAGCAGAATCGCTCCGTCTTAGCTCCTCCTTCACTTTCTCCAGCTGCTTCTGCAAAAGCCTGATGAGGGGAATGACCTGACTCAAGCTGGCAGTGTCTGAACTGACTTCACGTGTGGCAAGTTCGAAGGGCTGGAGAACCTTGCACAACACGGAAATCATTCTCCACTGCGCTTGAGTCAGGTGCATACCCCCTCCTTTGCCTATGTCATAGGTGAATGTATAGGCTTGAATGGCCTTTTGCTGCTCCTCCATCCTCTGAAGCATATAGAGGGTTGAGTTCCACCGCGTCTCAACCTCTTGCTTCAGGTGATGGCGGGGCAGGTTCAAGAGTGTTTGCTGGCGCTCCAGTCTTTGGCACGCAGTCGCTGAATGGCGAAAGTGGCCAGAAATTGTTCGGGCCGCCCAAAGCGTCTCCTGCACGCCCCTGTCGCTTTTCAGAAAATTCTGCACCACCAAGTTTATTGTGTGAGCAAAACATGGGACATGCTGGAATTTGCCCAGATGTGATGCCCGCACAATATTGGTGGCATTGTCAGATATCACAAATCCCCAGGAGAGTCTAAGTGGGGTAAGCCACTGGGTGATGATTTCCCTCAGTTTCTCTAAGAGGTTGTCGGCGGTGTGCCTCTTTCTGAAACCGGTGATACACAGCGTAGCCTGCCTTGGAACGAGCTGGCGTTTCTGAGATGCTGCTACTGGTGACGCTGCTGCTGTTGCTGCGTAAGGTGATACATCTACCCAGTGGGCTGTCACAGTCATATAGTCCTTAGTCTGCCCTGTTCCACTTGTCCACATGTCCGTGGTTAAGAGGACATTGGGTACAACGGCATTTTTCAGGACCCTGAGGACACTTTTTCTGACATTTCTGTACAGTCTCGGTATCGCCTGCCTAGTGAAGTGGAATCTAGACGGGATTTGGAACCGGGGACACACTACCTCCATCAATTGTCTAAATCCCACTGCACTAATGGCGGATACCGGACGCACGTCTAACACCAACATAGCAGTCAAGGCCTCAGTTATATGTTTTGCTTCAGGATGACTGCTGTCGTACTTCATCCTCCTCGCTAAGGACTGTTGGAGGGTCAATTGTTTAGTAAAAGTAGTGGTGTTCCTACTTCCTCTCTGGGATGATGAACGACTCCCAGCAGCATCAACAGCAGTAGCGGCAGCAGGAGGTGTAGCAATGCAGGATCCTCCGGAGGAATCCCGGATAGGAGAGTCAGTCATGCCAGTGACATGGCCTGCAGGACTACTTCCGATCCTGACTAAGGAGGAAATTGACGAGGAGGGAGTTGACGGTGTGGTTTACAGGCGCTTGGATACAACAGGACAACGGGATTTAGGTGTCCCTGGACTGCTTACGGTCTTAGCCAAAGTTTCTGAACTTGACAGTAACTTATTATGAACACTCTGCAGGTGCCGTATAAGGGAGGATGTTCCTAGGTGGTTAACGTCCCTACCCCTACTTATTCCACCTTTACATATGGTACATATGGCAAGACAGTTGTTGTCCGGATTTGGATAGAAATATTGCCAGACCAAAGAGGTGGAATGTTTGGTCTTCTGCCCAGGCATGACCGTGATGGGCTTTTTCATCCCACGGACAACAACTGTCTCCCCCGGAGCCTGATTTAAACAAACCACATCACCATCAGAATCCTCCTCGCCAACTTCCTCCTCAGCGCCAGCTACACCAGTATCCTCATCCTGTTGTACTTCAACAGTGACATCTTCAATTTGCATATCAGCAAGTGGACTGTGGGTGCCCCTTTCAGCACTTGCAGGGGGCATGCAAATGGTGGAAAGAGCCACCTCTTCCCGTCCAGTGCTGGGAAGGTCAGGCATCGCAACCACCACCACACTTGGACTCTCCTTGGGGATTTGTGATATCTTCTTAGAACGCACAGTTCTTCGCTGTGCTTTTGCCAGCTTAACTCATTTGATTTTTTTAGTGGGAGGAGGGCTTCCATCGTCATGTGAAGCTGAACCACTAGTCATGAACATAGGGAAAGACCTTACCCATTCCTTGCCAGTCCGTGTCTTAAATGGCATATTGGCAAGTTTACGTTTCTCTTCAGATGATTTAAATGTTTTTTTCAAGGTCATTTTCCTGAACTTTGCCATTTGGGATTGTATGTGCCCTCTACTATGACATTGGGCATCGGCCTTGGCAGACGACGTTGATGGCATGTTATCGTCTATGTCATGACTAGTGGCAGCAGCTTCAGCACTAGGAGGAAGTGGTTCTTGATCTTTCCCTATTTTATTTTGATCGGAGAAAGTTTGGTCCTCCATTTATGTTATATTGATATATACGTGCGGCTAAGGCGCACACAAACACAAAAAATAATTTGTTATTTTTGTTGGAGACTAGTGCACTTTGTGGGTTACACCACCCTTTAAGAAATGAGCCAGCCGGTCCTTTACTTATGGGACACAGGCGCACGCTTGGCACTACTTTGTTGATGCACGTGCGGCTACTGCGCACACAATTCACAAACACAAAAAAATATTTTTTTTATTTTGTTTGGAGTGCCCTTTGGGGGTTACAGCACCCTTTAGTGGTCAATCCAGCCGGCCCTTTATTTATGGGACACAGGCGCACGCTTGGCACTTTTTTGTTGATGCACGTGCGGGTACTGCGCACACAATTCACAAACACAGAAAATATTTTTTTATTTTGTTTGGAGTGTACTTTGGGGGTTACAGCACCCTTTAACGGACAAGCCAGCCGGCCCTTTACTTATGACACAGGTGCACGCTTGGCACTACTTTGTTGATGCACGTGCGGCTACTGCGCACACAATTCACAAACAAAAAAATATTTTTTTTAATTTTGTTTGTAGTGCCCTTTGGGGGTTACAGCACCCTTTAACGGACAAGCCAGCCGGCCTTTTACTTATGGGACACAGGCGCACGCTTGGCACTACTTTGTTGATGCACTGCGGCTACTGCGCACACAATTCACAAACACAAAAAAATATATTTTTTTATTTTGTTTGGAATGCCCTTTGGGGGTTACAGCACCCTTTAGCGGTCAATCCAGCCGGCCCTTTATTTATGGGACACAGGCGCATGCTTGGCACTACTTTGTTGATGCACGTGCCGCTACTGCGCACACAATTCACAAACAAAAAAATATTTTTTTTAATTTTGTTTGTAGTGCCCTTTGGGGGTTACAGCACCCTTTAATGGACAAGCCAGCCGGCCTTTTACTTATGGGACACAGGCGCACGCTTGGCACTACTTTGTTGATGCACGTGCGGCTACTGCGCACACAATTCACAAACACAAAAAAATATATTTTTTAATTTTGTTTGGAATGCCCTTTGGGGGTTACAGCACCCTTTAGCGGGCAATCCAGCCGGCCCTTTATTTATGGGACACAGGCGCATGCTTGGCACTACTTTGTTGATGCACGTGCCGCTACTGCGCACACAATTCACAAACAAATAAAAATATATTTTTATTTTGTTTGGAGTGTACTTTGGGGGTTACAGCACCCTTTAATGGACAAGCCAGATGGCCCTTTACTTATGACACAGGCGCACGCTTGGCACTACTTTGTGGATGCACGTGCGGCTACTGCGCACACAATTCACAAACAAAAAAATATATTTTTTTATTTTGTTTGGAGTGTACTTTGCGGGTTACAGCACCCTTTAACGGACAAGCCAGCCGGCCCTTTACTTATGACACAGGTGCACGCTTGGCACTACTTTGTTGATACACGTGCGGCTACTGCGCACACAATTCACAAACACAGAAAATATTTTTTTATTTGGTTTGGAATGGAGTGTACTTTGGGGGTTACAGCACCCTTTAACGGTCAAGCCAGCCGGCCCTTTACTTATGGACACAGGCGCACGCTTGGCACTACTTTGTTGATGCACGTGCGGCTACAGCGCACACAATACACAAACACAGAAAATATTTTTTTATTTGGTTTGGACTGGAGTGTATTTTGGGGGTTACAGCACCCTTTAACGGTCAAGCCAGCCGGCCCTTTACTTATGACACAGGCGCATGCTTGGCACTACTTTGTTGATGCACGTGCGGCTACTGCGCACACAATTCACAAACACAGAAAATATTTTTTATTTGGTTTAGACTGGAGTGTACTTTGGGGGTTACAGCACCCTTTAACGGTCAAGCCAGCCGGCCCTTTACTTATGACACAGGCGCACGTTTGGCACTACTTTGTTGATGCACGTGCGGCTACTGCGCACACAATTCACAAACACAGAAAATATTTTTTTATTTGGTTTGGACTGGAGTGTACTTTGGGGGTTACAGCCCCTTTAACGGTCAAGCCAGCCGGCCCTTTACTTATGACACAGGCACACGCTTGGCACTACTTTGTTGATGCGCGTGTGGCTACTGCGCACACAATTCACAAACACAGAAAATATTTTTTTATTTGGTTTGGACTGGAGTGTACTTTGGGGGTTACAGCACCCTTTAACGGTCAAGCCAGCCGGCCCTTTACTTATGACACAGGCGCACGCTTGGCACTACTTTCTTGATGCACGTGCGGCTACTGCGCACACAATTCACAAACACAGAAAATATTTTTTTATTTGGTTTGGACTGGAGTGTACTTTGGGGGTTACAGCACCCTTTAACGGTCAAAACAGCCGGCCCTTTACTTATGACACAGGCTCACGCTTGGCACTACTTTGTTGATGCACGTGCGGCTACTGCGCACACAATTCACAAACACAGAAAATATTTTTTTATTTGGTTTGGACTGGAGTGTACTTTGGGGGTTACAGCACCCTTTAACGGTCAAGCCAGCCGGCCCTTTACTTATGACACAGGCGCACGCTTGGCACTACTTTGATGATGCATGTACGGCTACTGCGCACACAATTCACAAACACAGAAAATATTTTTTTATTTGGTTTGGCTGGAGTGTACTTTGGGGGTTACAGCACCCTTTAACGGTCAAGCCAGCCGGCCCTTTACTTATGATACAGGCGCACGCTTGGCACTACTTTGTTGATGCACGTGCGGCTACTGCGCACACAATTCACAAACACAGAAAAAATATTTTTTTTTATAGCACTTGGGGAGAGCACCCCTGACGGACAGAGCACCCCCTGGACAACACTACAGCACCCCTTTAGGACTGGGACACTGCACAGGACTTTGGAGTGGACACAGCCCCTATGGACAACTGACTGCACAACACAGTCCAGACAGCCCCTATGGACTTTGAAGTAGTGGACACAGCCCCTATTAACAACAGCAGCACAGCACAACACAGCCAGCCCCTATAGACTTTGAAGTAGTGGACACAGCCCCTATGGACAACAGCAGCATAGCGCAGCACAGCACAGCACAACACTACTCTACTCTGCACTACACTGCACTACACTACACAGCCCAGCCAGCCCTAACTCCCACCCTCCCTCTTCACTGTCCACAGCCGAGTGAGAAAATGGCACCGACGTGGGTACCTTATATAGGATCCGAAACCCGCGAGACCCGGAAGGCGGGATGATGAAGTTTTGCCTCGATTTCAGATCCGAGTCAGGCGGGAAAAGTCGAGCCTGACTCGGATCGGCCTCAGATCGGGGGGGCTCGGGGGGGTTCAGATTTCAGAAATCCGAACCCGCTCACCCCTAATAATAATTACAGAATGATAATTCAATAAACATGAGAGTAATTGCAAATCTCAGTAATTTCTTTAGGTAAACAGCAAACTTCAGGATAATACATTTCAAAACGGGATGTAGTCAGTTTCCCAGCAGACGGGATGCCAGCTGTTAAAATCCCGGCGTCGGAAGCTCTACCCAGGACTTAAAATAGGTGTCAAAATCCCAATGCGAGTTTAGATCCGGACGCTGGGATCCCAGCAGCCATATGTAAACCGGGGCTTCTTAGTTGTTAGCCTCGTGAGGGGGGGAAAGTTAGGTTTAGGCATCACAAGCGGGTTAGGGTTAGGCTTTGGGGGGCAAGGTTAGGGTTAGGCACCACTGGGGAGGTGTTAGGATTAGGCACCACTGGGGGGGTTAGTGTTAGGCACTAAGGGGGGATGGTTAGGGTTTGGGAACCAAGGGAGGAGGGTTAGGTATGAAGTTGTATTTTCACTACATTAATAATATATACATTCTTAAGCAATAATAATAATTACAGAATTATAATTCAATAAACATGAGAGTAATTGCAAATCTCAGTAATTTCTTTACATATACAGCAAACTGCAGGATAATACATTTCAAAACACATGGACTATCCAGCTTAATTAATTAGCCAGGTGTATATCTGCTAGCAATAATATGTAATAGAATGTATCCAGGATAAATAGCAGATGAAGAAACCAGCAATCTTTCTTAGACAGCTAACAAACAGCTAGAACCAGGGACCAGGCAAGACATGGAATCCTGTGGGAGACTCAGCCAGAACAGAACAACCCACACAGGCCCAAGAGCCAGCACCTGATTAAAACTGCTGGCAAACCAATCACAGTCGACCAGGCCAATGCCCAGGCTGACATCATCATAACAGGTGAACAAGTCAGCAACCATTTCAATGATTCAGTCCAGACTCGACCAGTCGAGTACAGATATAACATTACCCCACCTTTAAGGAGGGGTCAAGGGACTCCAATAACAGGGTTTACCAAGAAACTTTCTATGAAAGCTTCTCATCAAAACCTCAGCATGAAGATCTCTACCAGCCACCCAGGAATGCTCCTAAGGCCATACCCCTTCCAGTGTACCAGGTAATCAAGAACCCTCTCAACTACAAATTCCTGATGACCATCCACCACCACTAGTGTTGGTTTTATGGCACTACACTGCACTACACTACACAGCCCAGCCAGCCCTAACTCCCACCCTCCCTCTTCACTGTCCACAGCCGAGTGAGAAAATGGCACCGACGCGGGTACCTTATATAGGATCCAAAACCCGCGAGACCCGGAAGGCGGGATGATGACGTTTTGCCTCGATTTCAGATCCGAGTCAGGCGGGAAAAGTCGAGCCTGACTCGGATCGGCCTCAGATCGGGGGGGCTCGGGGGGGTTCGGATTTCAGAAATCCGAACCCGCTCACCCCTAATAATAATTACAGAATGATAATTCAATAAACATGAGAGTAATTGCAAATCTCAGTAATTTCTTTAGGTAAACAGCAAACTTCAGGATAATACATTTCAAAACGGGATGTAGTCAGTTTCCCAGCAGACGGGATGCCAACTGTTAAAATCCCGGCGTTGGAAGCTCTACCCAGGACTTAAAATAGGTGTCAAAATCCCAATGCGAGTTTAGATCCGGACGCTGGGATCCCAGCAGTCATATGTAAACCGGGGCTTCTTAGTTGTTAGCCTCGTGAGGGGGGGAAAGTTAGGTTTAGGCATCACAAGCGGGTTAGTGTTAGGCTTTGGGGGGCAAGGTTAGGGTTAGGCACCACTGGGGAGGTGTTAGGATTAGGCACCACTGGGGGGGTTAGTGTTAGGCACTAAGGGGGGATGGTTAGGGTTTGGGAATCAAGGGAGGAGGGTTAGGTATGAAGTTGTATTTTCACTACATTAATAATATATACATTCTTAAGCAATAATAATAATTACAGAATTATAATTCAATAAACATGAGAGTAATTGCAAATCTCAGTAATTTCTTTACATATACAGCAAACTGCAGGATAATACATTTCAAAACACATGGACTATCCAGCTTAATTTATTAGCCAGGTGTATATCTGCTAGCAATAATATGTAATAGAATGTATCCAGGATAAATAGCAGATGAAGAAACCAGCAATCTTTCTTAGACAGCTAACAAACAGCTAGAACCAGGGACCAGGCAAGACATGGAATCCTGTGGGAGACTCAGCCAGAACAGAACAACCCACACAGGCCCAAGAGCCAGCACCTGATTAAAACTGCTGGCAAACCAATCACAGTCGACCAGGCCAATGCCCAGGCTGACATCATCATAACAGGTGAACAAGTCAGCAACCATTTCAATGATTCAGTCCAGACTCGACCAGTCGAGTACAGATATAACATTACCCCACCTTTAAGGAGGGGTCAAGGGACTCCAATAACAGGGTTTACCAAGAAACTTTCTATGAAAGCTTCTCATCAAAACCTCAGCATGAAGATCTCTACCAGCCACCCAGGAATGCTCCTAAGGCCATACCCCTTCCAGTGTACCAGGTAATCAAGAACCCTCTCAACTACAAATTCCTGATGACCATCCACCTCCACTAGTGTTGGTTTTATGGTATGCCTAACTGGAAAAGTTCTTGATCTGAAAGCAGGTTTAAGCAAAGACAATGAAATGAGCTAGACATTTTCAAAGAAGGTGGTAACTTCACATGAAAACATACAGCATTAATTTTTCAGCAAATTCTAAATGGTCCACTATATCTAGGACCTAATTTATGAGAATGTTGCTTTAATCTTAAATTCAGAGTAGAGAGCCAAACCATGTCTCCAACTAGAAAACTGCATGACCTCCTATGTTTCTTATCTCTGTCCAAGGCCACAAGAGTAGTCCTCTAGGTCTTTTTAAAATGTGCAGCCAAACCACCACCATTAGGTATCTCATCCTGAGGTATAGTTAATGAAAACGTTTGGTCAATTAATTAAGAAAATGTAGTTACCAACCAATATGGAGGCCTCAAGCTTCTAGGAATACTCAGGTACGGTTCCTAGAAGCTTGAGGCATCCATATTGGTTGGTACTACATTTTCTTAATTAATTGACCAAGCACCGTGGCGCCCGACGGGGTGATACACAGTTACATCCAGACACGTTGGCTTGTGTCAGTTTATTACATAAGCTTCATGCTACTCACTATATTTGGATAACCCAGACTGATACAATCACTAAAGTATGGTGGACACACTGTTGCCATTCTACGGGTACCATTCATAAACCTGTGATAAGTGTTTGCAACTGTTGCACTTGACTGCTCACAAATGTACAGACTGTCAACTTATTATCCGGGATACAGCACAGCTTGATATACTTTTTATTATACAGCATCATTATCTATATATTAATCTGTTTTTTATCATTGCTACTTATGTTTTTTTATTTTCCTTATTTCTTTATTATTCATTTGTCTTTATATCCATTTGTTTATGTGCATCCAAGATATTTTAATACCTTCTTTTCTTGAATATTAAATTTATACATTTATATTTATTCCTGTTTATCTTATTCAAGCCTCTGTAAACCATACAAGGCCTCAACCCCCATCTTTTTTAGAAACAAAAAAGACCAGCCCCCAAAGGTGACCTGGATGGTCTTATAAAACCCTTCTCCAAGTTTTCCTTAACAAAGTCCTCAACAGCCATTCTTTTAGGAACTGTTAAATTAAACAACGGCCCCTTGGGTAATCGACTACCAGGAATAAATTCAATACTGCAATCATAGGGGCGATGTGGGGGTAAAACCTCAGCAGCATTTTTATTGAACACATCCACAAAATCATGATAAGTACAGATCTGGAGGAGACAATTCAGCACTTTCTGCATTTCTCACTCCATTGAGTAATCTGACCAATCTTTCAATCAATAACTGGGTTATGCTGACGTAACCAGGGAAACCCCAAAACCACAAGAAATAAAGGGGACTCAATAACCAAAAAACTAATAGATTCCCTATGTAAACCCCCAGTAACATTTCTCCTGGTATGGTAACAAAAGAAAAAGTTTTACCAGACAAAAGTTGCCCATCCAATCCCATTACAGAAAGAGAAACTTGAAATCTCTCTACAGGAATTTTAAGGTTTTGAACCTCTTGCTGACCAATAAAATTTAGGGAGGTGCTCTAGACTGCACACCCTAATAGTAATGAAAGGTGCCATTATACTGAGATTTTAAAGTAACATATACAAAAAACAGAGTTGCAGATGCACTATGCAATCATTACTGTTCATATTTAAATTTATTAAATAGAATTTCAGAGGTAGTTAGCATATCAATGGCCAGTGATACGGGCCTGCCCACCAGCATCAATAGTGAATTTAATAAGAGAGTCCAAGGATATCTCCTGTGGATATTGAAGAAGAGCATCCTTGATAGTCTCAGTTAAACCCCAACAAAATTGACTTCGTAAAACGGCTTCTTTCCAAGTGGAATCAATGGCACACCTACAAAATTTAGTAACGTGATTCTCAACTGACCCAGAGTCCTGCCTCAATGACTGCAGCTGCCATTCCATTGAAGCGACCCTATCAGAATCATCATATAAAATGCCTAAAGCACTTAAACTTCATTTTAGGCTCAGGAGATAAAGGGCGAGATGTAATAGGGTGTGAGTTTTGCAAAGTGCGAGTATATAGCTATACTCCCACATTTTCAGAACTCACCCTATGTAATAGGGTGTGAGAACATGCAAACTTGCATAATTCTCACACCTCTGCAGATCGCAATGACAAAACATGCATCCAGATGTTTTGCCATTGTAAGCATGGAACTCGTGCAAGTGTTTGACATTACTTTGTGAAATCTCATAAAAAACAGACCTGCTTCAGGATAGTGAGTCTAGCCTGAGCAGGTCTGAGTAACACAGAAAGATGCACAGTTCTGTGAGATAAGTGCATCTTTCTATGTAAAAATATAAAAGTAAACAGTATCAATAATTTTCTTTTAAAAAATGACGTACATTCCCCCCTCAAAAGCATAACCAGCCCCGGTCTCTGAAGAGCCTATCCTAGTTCTTGAAATACAGGGTAAAAAATGCATAGGGGTCCCCTGTATTTTAAGAACCAGCACAGGCCTCAGCTGAGCCAGTCTTGGCTGTGGAAATACAGGGCACAATATGAGTAGGGGTCCCCTGTATTTTCCACAACCAGCACAGGACTCTTTCTAGCAGGGGTGTAAATGATACAGCCAGGGGAACCCTTTTACCAGGTCCCCTAGCCAAAGCATTACACCTGGCCACTAATCAGCCCAGGCCAGAGATCCCTGGGGATGTGGGGACCCCCCAATAAAGGGGTCCCCTCTTAAGGGTACCCCAGGCCTGGGCTGATAGCCCGCAGCTATCCCCAGCACCCCTGGCCAGTGGGTGCCGGGTTGGTTATGTATAGTGTGTGTAAACAAAAGATGAAGTAATATTGTCTTTCGCTGGTGGACTACAGGTCCCAGGAAGCCTCTCCCACATGCTGGTACTTGGAGAACCACAGGTACCAGCATACAGGACATTATGGACCTGCTGGTACCTGTGGTTCACCTGCAGGGGAATAGTTGAATGTTCTTTACTGCTCTATAATTAGGAATATCATCCATTATTTATTATCATTGTGATATGGGTGAGTTCCTTGATTTATTGTTATCACTGTCTTGAAAACATCTGGATTGGATCTCTGAAAATATTATCCTTAATATTTTTCCACACCTAATACTGCTACTATGAGGGATATTCAATATGAAACGTTAACTTCACTGTCGAAGTTAAAGTTGCATATCGGAGTTTTTACCTGCTTTAAAGTATCGGGCACGGTCCCGCTTATACCCGTATTCAATATAAATTTAACGAAAACGGGAAACTCCGAAGTTGGAATTGCGTAAAGTTACGAATTTTTCCTTAAAAAAATTGTAAGACCCCCCTAAAGTAGTAAAAACATGGAGGAACACTATGGGTACCCCCATTTTAGCCTTTAATTGAAGGTCGGGGATTTAAATAGCCGCAGCAGGTGTTTTTTTCCCGACATTGAAGAAGTGATGCAGAAGAGCACTTAGGTTATTTTTTTCGTTTTTTTAAGTGGTCCCATCAAATTTGGGGTACATGAAAATGGGTACTAGCATATTTTTATGTCCCTAAAGTAAGTTTTTAAAAATTCTGCATTTGTGCACCTGCCGCTATAATTCTATTCTAGAAAACACCTGCCGCATACTTGCAGAATAGCCCTGAACCTATTTCCCTATTGTTAAACAATTTTTTCCCATTTTTTTTTCACCCCAATTTTTAAATAAATTTTTTGGGTTGTCCCTATTTTTTTTAAACTTTTTTTGACACAGTTCATTTTTAAATGTCATTCCCAGGGGTGCAGGCTATTTTTTTTAAGCCTGCACCCCTAAACCCCAATTCTGCACTTTTTTTCGACACCTATTCAATGGTGAAAACTTATCCCCGTTTTTTATCAAAGACTTTTCAAAACTGCGATAAGTCTTTGAAACTGAATACGGTGTAAAACTAAAACCTGCGATAATGACATCATACCTCCGATATTAAAGCAAAAACGATGTTATCGCACCCATATTGAATACCCCTGTATATCTGCAGACTATTTAAAGGAGTGTGGTTATTTGCAACATTGATTCCAATATAACACTGCGGGATATAATTGTTGCAAGTTTATTGGGCACAATTTTTCTCTTTGAATTTGATACTATAGGAAAATATCTGTGAAGATGCTTATCTTTTAATGAAAGTATATTTCATAAAATCGCCATATTGCTAGCGTTATCATTTATGCATTGTTCGCTATTAGATGGGTATAATACCCATTTTATTGTGTGTAAATGGATGTAATTTTCTTGTGATTACCTAGAAACAAATGTGATTTATTTTATTTTATAATAAATCTGCTGAATTCTTACCGGTGCTCCACTCTTCTTTTTAATCATATACATTTTTGTGGGGAGCAGAACCCACTGTGGGAGCTGCCGCTCTGAATTTAGGGTGCACAGTACTTAGCTACACATCAGCGCACCTTTTCCTATTGAAACATAATGAAGCTGGCTGGGGAGACCGAAGGGGATCTATATACAACCTAGACAGGAAGGTGGCTGGCTGGTGGGAGATAGGGGTGGAGGGCTGGCTGGTGAGAGGGAAAGGGGTCTAGCTGGTGAGAGAATAGGGGTGGGGGGCTGGCTGGTGAGAGAGAAGGGAGTGCTGGTTGAATAAACAGAATGTGGTGCTGGCTGGAGACAGAAGGGTGTGTTTTCTGGAGAGACAGAAGGGCTGGGGCTGGGGAGACAGAAGGAGGTGTTTTCTGGAGAGACCGAAGGGCTGGCTGGGGAGACAGAAGGAAGTGTTTACTGGATAGACAGAAGGGCTGGCTGGGGAGACAGAAGGAGGTGTTGGCTGATGGAGACAACGGGAGGTTTTGGCTCATTATATCCATCATAATTTTTTTTTAAATTAAATGAATCTTTATTTTAAGTTTTTTCTTAACAGTATAAGTACAGAGTGTAATTGTTTAGAAAATATGGGGGAGCACCAGTTTATTATTTTGCCAAGGACACTCGGACCCCTAGATACACCCCTGATAACAACCCCCTTTCCCGGAACAAACACTTGTTCGTAGGTACTTGGCTGCCGCTGGACTTTGCACTTAAAGTAATAACAGAGCAGGAAGCACAGGTATCAAAATATAGACAAAGGAATGTAACACTCTAAGAACTTATATAGGAAACTACAACTTGATTCTCAGGAGATCCCCCATCTAGGAATAAACCCAAGCCCTTACTGCTTAGCTTCCCAAACTAGACAGAAGTCTGTCTAAAGTTAATTCATGAAGTAATACACTTATCACTCCTAATCAGTGATTATCAGAATACTCACCTGCAGTTAACATCACTGCAAGCTAGTAACAAACAAGGGTTCAATTTAGCTACTTATAATTAAGCAACTAGCAAAAGGGTATGTAGTTATATTTTCACAACATTAATAATATATATTCTTAAGCAATAATAATAATTCCAGACTGATAATTCAATAAACATGAGAGTAATTGCAAATCTCTGTAATTTCTTTACATATACAGCAAACTGCAGGATAAGACATTTCAAAACACATGGACTGTCCAGAGTAATATATTAGCCAGGTGTATGTCTGCTAGTAATAATATGTAATAGAATGTATCCAGGATAAATAGCAGATGAAGAAACCAGCAATCTTTCTTATACCCCTTTTCCACCTAAATTCCGGGTCTGACCCGGAGTTGGAACAAAGGCCCTCATTCAGAGCCACTCGCTAGCGGCAGTACGCTCGTTCCGAGCGATGTTCGCACATCTGCGCATGCGTACGGTCTTTAGTACGCATGCGCGAACCAGTCAGTGCGGCCGAAAATCGTTGGTACGCAATATAGCGAGGGCCTGCTATTTTGAGTGACAGAATGAGGCGTATGTGGGTGGTAACAGGGGAAGGTGCTTGAAAACGGGGAGTGGAGATCCGAACGCAGGCGTGCTTAAAGGTCAAAACAGGCGTTTTAAGGGAGTGCATAATTAATACAGCAGCGTCATTGACCACGTCACTTGGTTTTTTTTAACTCAGAACTGCTCGCAAAATAGCGGTTGAAAACACCAACCACAAAAATAGCGAGCAGTTCATACGCTGTACGATGTACTCGATTAATCTAATAAATAGCGGACATGACGTATGGTGCGTGCGGCCAGGGGGCGTTTTTAACAAATAAACGAGCGTATGTTTTGCTCACTCGTTCAGACTTAGAGGTGGGAACAGACTGCAATTTGCGAACGGATCATTTGAATAGCCACCCCTTGTTTTTGAACGAACGACCACAAATAGCGAACGGCTCTGAATCAGGCCCAAAGTTCCTATCCGGATCAGACCCGGAATTTTGTCAGCGCCGACTCGGGATATTACACCGCAGTCGGGTCTGCATAGACCCGGCTTTTATGGAGTGAAAGTGGTCGCTTGGAGATGACGTCATCTCCAAGCGCCACTGAAGTCGGACCAATCAGCCGGCTAGCAGCGCACTCCAGGTCATCGTGACCCGGAGTGCGCTGTTCTCACAGCAGGGTTTCACGGGCTACGCCCGTGTTAAACCCTGCTAGTTGCCTGGGTTGGATTGCCGGGTCACTCGACCCGGCGATCCAACTCTCTCCCCTTTTACACCAGGGAGCTGCCCGGGTTAACTGTTCAAAAACCCGGGTTTTAGCTCCAGTGTAAAAGGGGTATTAGAGAGCTTACAAACAGCTAGAACCAGGGACCAGGCAAGACATGGAATCCTGTGGGAGACTCAGCCAGAACATAACAACCCACACAGGCCCAAGAGCCAGCACCTCATAAAAACTGCTAGCAAACCAATCACAGCTAGGCTAAGGCCCAGGCTGACATCATCATAATAGGTGATCAAGTCAGCAACCATTCCAATGATTCAGTCCATACTCGAACAGATAGACCAATGACATCACGCAAAGGTGTGCCCAGCAGCTCTGGGAAGTGCAGCGCTGACCAAGCAAAATTGGGCTGCATATAGGATGCTCTGAAGGTTCTGCAGCAGCAATCCTGGCTGCAGGGTGCTGCTCTGGGCACCCTGCTAACTAGGAGCAATGGCCATTGGGCGGCAATGGTGCCACCTACAGAGCCTCTGCACTCTATGTGATGGTACAGGTTGCTATAGATAGATACGGCCCTGACTACAAGTATTTTACTAGCTACAGAAAATATGTGGCAACCTGATAAAGAGGTAGGGGTTGGAAAGTGTGCTCTCCCTGTGAGTGCAGTGTTGGTGTGGGTGTCTGGGACTATTGTCTAGTAGCTAGTGTGCTGGGTGTGGTTGAGTGGGGGTGGGGTGTGGAACATGGAATAAATGAGAGGCAGACACAGATGAGGAGGCCAAATGTTTTAATGGAGTAGTGACAATGCTTCTCCTATGTGGTCCCGGGCAGTGGAAGGTGTGGCGGTGGGTGGGGGAGAGAGACTGGGGAGGTGGGTCGACCCTTTCAGGGGGCTCCTTGCCGTGTGGTTCAATAGACCGGCACATTACCCCTGCTGGACCTTTGGTCAACAGTCTTGTGGAGTCTCAGGTAGTGGGAGGGTGGAGAAAGAGGGGGAGGTGGCAGCAGGTGTGTGGGGGTGTAAGCACCCTTGCGGCGTCCCGCGGGTTGGTCAGAGTCTCAAAATCTGATACCTACTGGTAGGATTTGGCCTGAGGTGGATGCAGCCATGGAGGTTATCGTTTCTGCAGATCTGTGCTGTATTGATGGACTGCTGCTGTTGCAGAGTTGGGGTGCTGCTGTTCAGGGGAGGAAATCACCTAGTCTGTGGAGATCAGCGACCGAATTGTGTTGGTGGGTGGTTAATGCGGCTGTAGATTCTGCTGCTGCTGCCGGGCCACTATAGCGGGGTTTGGGTGCCACTGTGGGAGGCGGAGGTGGGTGAGGAGATTGGCTGAGTGATGACCACCCTTGTGGTGGGGGGTGGTCTGCCCGAGATGGGCTGGATGAGGTAGCCCTTGGGTGTGCTGAGCTAGATAAGGAGCTAGTCAGAAAGTTGAAGCAGCGCTCACACCAGCAAGTGCAAGGGCAGGGAAGATGGAACGGCCTGGACCACCGGAGGTCCCCATGGAGATGAGGAGTGTCGGTGGGGGTAGGCCGTGGTTCTGGATTGTGGGGGTGTAGGGGTCTCCAACGCATTTCGGCAGGGGTTCTGCCTTCTTCAAGGAGGTAAGGAGAATGGCAGTGTAGGAGTGAGGTTTATGTACTGTGGCAACCTGCAGATGGTGACAGGCCGTTCTGACAATTTTAACTCTTCCCTTCCTGGCTCCCTGGTTGGATATGTCAACGGACACACACACACACCTTACCTGATGCCTCTCACATAAACAGACATTCTCAAAATGCCAAATGCATCTACTGGACACTTGCCACGGCCACAATGCCAAACACCTGAGCGACTGTTCTTTGCTCGGGGCACGCCTTGCAACTTGGACTTGCCTCAGGCAGGGATACCTTGCAGCATCACCGCTTACTACTTGCCTACACCTCCTAGAGGCATGTGGCAGCACTGATCATGACAGCGGACAGTCAGTGTGGGTCTCAAGCTGAGAAAAAGCAAGCACACGAATAGGGATAGTCTGAGCACAGATGTATACGACAGTGCGTACGGTCAAATATACACATTTTTGTCTGGATCACATAGGGCCTGTTTCAGAGATGTACCCAGATTGCACAGCATCTGCGTAGCTGTGCGTTAATATGATAATGCTGCAAGAGGCATCTTGTACAGTGTATGTAGACACCTTCTGACTGCTTATATGATCTGTTACTGTATCTCGTTATGTCATAGAAGAGACAGGTTGAATCCACACTCCGTTGTCAATATGATTAGCATTACCGATAGTAACAATGTGATTAATAATTTCCAAAATATTAAGTTGGTGGTGCACCCAATACTAAGTATATAATCATGGAAGACATGGAGAAAGCACAGAAGACTCTTTTTTAAAACATTACTTGTATTAGGTCAATAAACTATACAAACAAACATCTAAATTATATTTTTTGTAACTGTATTGCAGCTCTTTTGTGAGTAATCTACAAAATCATGGCTGATAATGAGCAACTAAAAGTATAATCAGCCAAAAAAAAGCATAATTGGGTGATATATGTATCTCATAATAAGCATAGGTGTCACTTAAAGCCTTCGGGTATAGTAACCAGCTGACTGTGTGTATTGTGCTTAAGGACTGTTTAGCCTCTATAACGAGCAGTAAAACAGACAAGTTTCATAAGCGAAAATATACACATTTATAGTTGACAGCCTCGAATAATATAATTATTTTGTGCTAAATTGCTATTCCTAAAAGAGGTGCAGTCACAAATACAGAGCTAATTCCATTATAGCTTAGGGAGGCCGAAGGCTCAGAGGAATCAAAGAAAAATACAATTACACTGTTGGCACTCATCTGAGTCTGTACCAGAGCATGAAATTTATGAGCTGAATCTATATCCCAAAACCAGGTTGAATTTACCTATTACATGACTGCTACTTTAAAACATCGGGCAGTCTCCCAAGGAACTTGGCAACAAGACCGGTTCTTAAGTTTGTGGAGCTCAGAGCGAAAGTATACTTTAGTGCTCTGAGCTCAGGGGGCATGGCCATGGAGGGGTGCTGGAAAGCCCTTTGGAGAGGCCGCTTGCCATAGGGTGCCATTTGCCTAATTTATATCTTCTAAAGGCAGGCGGATTCCCCCCTCTTACTGCTGCTGCTTCACTTTTCAAGTCCGTCCACTTTTCAACGCGGCCGCTCCCAGAATGCCATGCATAATGACGTCACACGGTGTAATGTCATCACACCCGGCATCGGCATTCTAGGAGAGTTGGAGGGGACAATGGGCCTGATTCAGAGCTGGACGCTCTGACCAGAGCGCTCGCTCTGAATCAGGGCCCTCCTACATGAAAATGGAGCGGCCTCTTGGACGCTCGCAAAGCTGTGGGTGACCACCCACAGCATATGCGAGCGTCCATGATGATGGTCGCGATGGTCAAGACCATCGCGACCATCGGACTTGCGACGGAGACCCTGCGGTAGAGTCTCGCTGCCGCAAGCCCTGGAGTGATTTTGGCTCTATCAGAGCCAAAATCACTCCCACTGACATCACTACTGATGTCAGTGGGGCCGGCTTCAGACGGTAGGCGTTCCCATGGGAATGCCTCCGTCTGGCAGCAACGCCCCCGGCACGCCAACCAAAGGGGGTGTGCTGTCAATCAACATCGACAGCACGCTCCCTTTGGTGCGAGACCCGGAGCGACGGCTACCCCGTCGCTAGTCGGGTCTCGTGCATGCGCACAACGGAGCTCCCTCCATCGTGCGCATGCGCAGTAGGGCACCATCGACCCGCTTGCGAGCGTCCTGCGCTCGCGAGCGGGTCTGAATCAGGCCCTATGAACAGCCACGGACTGCACAGTTTGGAAATATGGCGCCGCCTCAGTTAACTATATTGGCAACATCGGCAAGAGCAGATGGGCACTGGGGGTCATTCAGACCCGTTCGCGAGCAAAGGACGCTTGCAAACGGGTCGATGTTCCCCCACTGCGCATGCTCACGACGGAGGGAGCTCCGTCGTGCGCATGCGCGAGACCCGGACTGCGACAGCCAAGCTGTCGCTCCGGGTCTCGCACCAAAGGGGGCGTGCTGTCGATGTTGATTGACAGCACGTCCCCTTTGGTGAGCATGCCAGGGGGCGTGCCTGCCAGACGGAGGCGTTCCCATGGGAACGCCTACCGTCTGGAGCCGGCCCCACTGACATCACTAGTGATGTCAGTGGGAGTGATTTTGGCTCGGATAGAGCCAAAATCACTCCTGGGCTTGCGGCAGTGAGCCCCTACCGCAGGATCTCCGTCGCAAGCCCGATGGTCATGATGGTCAAGACCATCGCGACCATCATCATGGACGCTCGCATATGCTGTGGGTGGTCACCCACAGCTATGCGAGCGTCCAAGAGGATGCTCCATTTTCAGGGAGGAGGGCCCTGATTCAGAGCGAGCGCTCTGGTCAGAGCATTCAGCTCTGAATCAGGCCCACTGTCAGATTAGATAGTGGGGCCATGGTGACTGTGCTTGCGCCCTCAGGCTGCTGCACCCTGGGAGATAGCCCTGCTTGCCCGTCCCTAGAACCGCCACTGTTTGCCGATGCCTGCAATCCACAGACTATTACATTTGTCCAAAAGTATTAGCATGTACCAGCTGATCCAGCATTCCACATTTATGCATGAAAATATCCTGCAACCCTGTGTATGACAGCAGGTACCACAATATATTGACAAGTTTTAGAAAGTTATTTGCAGTTTTCTATTCACATACAGTATATAACTATTTGTTTGAGCCAGTATACATCATATGATCTCTGCATGTGTGATAGATGTTTGTATTCAAGAGTACAGGGTTACATAAGGCTGCGATACCTCTGCTTTCTTTTAAATATGGAATAGCAATTTAGCACAAAATCATTCTTATATTCCAGGCTGTCACCTACTGTATATATGTATATTTTTGCTTATGTTTTACTGCTCACTATTGAAGCTAAATAGTCCTAAAATACAATACACACAGTCAGCTGGTTACTACACTCAAGGAATTAAGTTGCACCTATCCCGATTATTAGTAAAGGCTCCCATGCATCTGCGATGGACTGGGGCAATTTCCTGATCCTCAGACGCTGGGGTCGGTGCACTGATGAAATCCAATATATTGGATTTCCCTTATTTTCCGATCCCAACCAAAATATGATCAGCCAATTGGGGATTTTTAAGATAAAGAATTTCACCAATTCCACAATGGATCAGCGATCATTGATGGGTGCCAATCAGCATTTCCAACCACCGCATTGGCGGTTTTGACTTATCAGGGAATTGGGGAAATGCCCAGCAGTTGTATGGGGGCCTATACATGTATCTCCCAATTCTGGTTATTATGGGCTAATTATACTTTTAGTTGTTCATCATCTATTACTAATATATGTTCAGCCAATGTGACGCGTAGCCACAATATTGTAGGTTGCTCACAAAAGAGCTGCAATACAGGTACAAAAATATTTTTTTACATATGTTCACGTTTGTTTGTATAGACATATTTTATTGTCATAAAAGAGATATGCTTTAAATTTTGAATTCAAATAATGGTGCCACAAAAAGAGTCTTCTGTGTTCTCTTCCAGTTTTGGAACTGAGTGGTCGCACTCGGCGATCTTTCCACTCGGGGGCCCAGCATTTCTGATAAACTGGGCCCCGAGGTCACCTAGAGTCGCCTGACTGCCCACTCCCTCATCCACCACTGATGCCTTGCTCCATGGCCACCTCTCCACATGCGGTCACCGGCAGCAATGTGGAGCTGAGGACGCACCATCTCCCAGGAGGACCCAGCCATGCCTAGTACCGCACCAGGGTGAAAAAGCTGTTCATCGGCAGCCTTAAAGAATCATCAGCTAGAGTGCCTCTCATGGTTCAGCCCAGTGGAGAAGGTGGAGATCATCATCAACAAGGGGTCCGGCAGTAGGTGCAGCTTTGTCTACCTCTCCAGCCACGATGACGCGGACAAGGCAGCCATGGTCAAATGGCACCCCATCCACTGCCACTGGGTGGAGGTGAAGGAGGACATCCCTTCCCATTTGGGGGTGGGGTGGCAGCAGAGACAGCTGCGGAGGCTACAAGAGCTGTGGAGGCCCTAGCTACAGCATCACACTGTGGCTACAGTGAGCAGGGCTCCTGTGGGGATGACTACAACAGTCTCGGTCACTGCAGCCAGCACCTATTTCTTCTATGGGCCCATAGTGGCCACCGGCAACAGCAGCTGGTACATCACTAGGGATGGGCAGAACGATTCACTACACTGAGTTGAGCCTCATGGGTCAGTGTCTTGAGTCAGTGTCTCGAGACATGACTCTTTAGGCAGTGCAGTGCTGTAGCCAACAGGGGAGCCAGCGACTCAGAGTGAGTCATTGACAGCTCCGCCCCCCAGCAGCCCAGCACTACAGCTCACGGTTCTCACTGACTCTCCTGAGTCAGTGCACTCCCCGAGCCCTGGCAGTTGCTGCGCGACTCAGAGTGAGTCACTGACAGCTCCGCCCCCTACACTGCTGATCTGACACAGTGCAGAAGTATAAGCAGGTCGCATCAGCAGTGTAGGCGGCGGAGCTGCCACTCACTCTGACAAAGAGGCTAGTGAGGTGGGTGTCTCGACACACCAAACACTGAGTGACTCGAATCATTCATTCATCTGAATGATTCGAGTCAGTGTGTTGAGACACTCACTCACTAGCCATCTCTATACATCACGTCTCCTTTATAATGGAGGGCCACGGCTGCATGGACTCACGGTTGGTCTAGGAAGAGTGGACTGAGCCATGACAAGCTTCATAGACCCTGAGGATCCTGTTCAAGGGCCAGTGATTTATTGGATGAGTTTCATATCCTGAACTGTTTTATTTTCAACATGTTTTTGTTTGTTCTCCATGGTTTTACTTGCTGTCTAAAAGGGGGCTTCTAGTTTGCATTTTTTTTTCTTTGCCGTCTTTGTTATCTGCTGACTTCATCCATTTCAATCCTGACACCACAACATGATCCCTTTCATATGTTGATTTCTTTAATTTTTCTCCAGGTAATTCCACACTGTATGTTATATCCCCACTAATTCTGCATGTTAAACTTCCATGGATCTCCTGTTCTGCCCACTGTAACCTATGGAATGTACCCTAGATGGTTTCCGCAGGGCTGTAGCTAGGGTAGTGCAGCCGATGCCATTGCACAGGGCACCACAGGGACGGGGGGCGCTGTTTGGGCCTGTCAAATTTTTGTTTATTATCATTCTCACTTGTAGCTTCCTCTTATTTCATCCCCAGAATCTCCTGGCCTCCCCTATCTCTTCCCTGGCCCTTCCCCATGAGGCCATTCCCCTTTTTTGGGTGTATTATGTCCTTTTGAAAAATGAGGGGGGTGCCAATGTTCTTTCTGGCACAGGGCACCAAAAAATCTAGTTACGGCTCTGGGCTGCCATTCCTGGTAAAGTCAAAGGCAGGTTGAGCGACCCATGGAATTATTATCCTGTTAGTCCATCCTTGTGTGTCCTATTTTCCATGCAATGCTTATTCACACATTGTAACCAATTTAATGCACCCAACATGGCTGCCTCATCTGAGTTCTGCATAGAATGAAGAAAAATGCATGGTTCTGAAGTACGTACATGGATTTCCACAAGTATTTTTATCTCTCTCATTATGTGTCATCAGTTCTGAGCAATTCTACATACTGCATCTAAAATGGCTGCCTCACCAGGACTCTGCATGGATAGAATTAATAATTCTGCAACTGATGACCCAAAATGGCTGCCAAACCCATTGAAGTATCTCCATGCTTTCTGGATTTCATGAAAAGCTTTTTTGTATTTCATTGTTCTTGTACCATATTATGTTTCAGTACTTTATTATGTCTTATTCTTTCTGTTAAGAGCCTATTGGAGATAAATAAAATTATTATTATTTTTTCCATGTATTCCATGACCCTCACATTACTCCAGATGGCTGGAAAAATCACACTGCTGAAGCCAATGAAGCTAGATCCAAGGATGCAATTACTGGCTTCCGCACACCCAGAAAACAGGGCTGATACGCCCTGATTTTCTGGTACACTGCCCACTGCTGCCCCCAAACACCAGGAGCATTTCAAGCATGCTGTGGCTGTTGGGGCACTGTGAGCGAAATCGCAGCCCCAGATTTGCTGTGTATGCAGTGCGACTTCTATGCACGCACAGATATAAACACGGAGATATGCGTAAACATTGGGGTTTACATATATCTTTGAATAAGGCCCACAGTGTGGGAGCAACTATGGCCAACAATCAGGCCCTGTCTGTCTGTGGAGTAATAGATTACCACTATAAAAAAATTCAGACGATCAAATTCATAAACACTTATTTCATCTAAAGAAAAAAAATCTGATTCAAACGTGTATTTCAATCCAAATCAAAGTATACTACGTTGCCTGGGTTTTTGATCAACATTGCCATGTGTGTGATGGGATTGTTTGTTTTGCGGTGAATTAGTATAGCTAAAAAAGTTTCTATGTTTCTAAATGGTTCAGGGATCTAGTTGCCAAGCTAGAAAATTATTTGCTTGGAAGAAAAATTTTAATGCATGTGTTGCCAGAGTTTGGTTTTCTTAGTGAAACAAGCTTTTATAGTCAAGATTGTTTATATAAAGGTTAAATGAGCACTCTCATAGCAGTAGAAAGAAAAACAAACATTTTCAGTATTTCTTCAATGGAATTTTATTTGCTTCATAGCAATAATGTTTAAAAGATGAATGAAGACATTCATGGCAACCTTGCCTTCAGTAATGGTACTCTAACCTTATTATTACATTTGTTTTTTGTCATTTTAGTTTTGCATTTATGAAAACCTCCAGCCTATAGAGTTGCTGCAGAACTGCCTCTGGGCACTGCTCTTTATCTCGGCAGGACATCTTGAAATCACTTGTTCAGGGGGCAGGGCCTGAGCAGGGTGAAAAATGATTCTACTATGGCACTGCCAAACATTGACCCTGTCCTCATCTAATATCTTATCCCATTGTCTCTATAAACCTCTACCATATACATGTTTGCAGCTGAACGTGAGCATTTTTTAGGAGACAGACCAACATAGTGTGGAGGTGATAGGAGGAGGAATAGAGGTACTATCAGGTGTCTTAACATTATGAAGTAGATTTATTTAACCATGAGGGGGGTGACTTGCTATTGCAACAGCATGGAATTGCCCCCTTTATGGGCCAATTTTGCCCCAAATTTGCATATTTTTGTATACAGTCCTATAGGGCTCTAAACAAAAATCTGTGAGTTCAGAGTTTGCGTAAGTGCGGCATGTAGCCAGCCATTAGGTAGATGTGGTCATCAACTGGATGAGTGTGGCTAGTATTGAAATGGGGCATGGTGCGCCCACTGGGGAATGAATGCTAGGGATCCATGACAAAACATGTGTCACACTAAGCAGCAGCTCTCTGATAAAGGAGATGTGGTCATCTTGTGGAGGGGGCAAGATCAGCCCATACATGCAAAATTAGTGTTTAACAACTGTGCACAGGGAGTGGCTACACAGCAGGCCTGAAGACATTTCTTGAACAACTAGGAGCCATGGCCAAATGTCAGGAGCCAGAAATTTTGGAAGTTAATATTTCTGAAGTGCACAGTATGCAAACAGAAAAAGTATTAGGGTAACCTGCCAGCGACATTATCACCTATACAATTTATAATGGTTTTGTCATAGTATACTAGCACCAGTGACTTTACTTACCAGCCTGTGCCCTAACAGTATTACTAATAGTGCCCACACACATCACACAGTGCCCCTACATACTTGTCATTGGGCTCTAAAAGCAGCCATTAAATTACAAATAAAATTGTCAAAATTATATGGTGGCGATGTTATTAAAAAGTATAATGTGTAAATACTCCCATCACTAAAAATTTGTTGAACACACTGTAATGCTCCCATTTCCCATAATGCTATAGTGCCCCTTGCTCACATGTTGCCAAAGTGGCCCCAGTTCGGAATCGGTATAATTTCACAGTGTACGGGATGCCAGCGGTCAGAAGACCGACAGCAGCATCCCGATGGTGAAGATCCCGTCTGCACATTCAGTGTAGGCACATCACAGACTGACAAATGACTGCACGATTACAATGTCGTAATCGTGCAGTCATTTTAAGGTGTTCTAGTGGATGTGTGCCTTAACCCTAACTTTAGCCTAAAGGCACACATCCACTAGAAGATATGCAAATGACTGCACGATTAGGAAATTGTAATCGTGCAGCCATTTGTCAGTCTGTGATGTGCCTTTACTGAACGAGCAGTCGCTCAGTGTAGGCACATCAATCATCTGCAAACATGCTGAACCTGACGATATCGTCAGGTTGTAAAGCATGTTTGCATGATGATAGATGTCTAAATGACCAGCAGGAGCGTGCATCGCTGGTCGTTTAAGACATTTTTGCAAACGTTTTGCAAAAGATTTATGAACGATTGAACGATAACGTTATCGTTATCGTTCAATCGCTCAATAAAATCGCTTAGTGGATGTGTGCCTTTATACTAATTGCATTGTCGACATTTTGAACACGTTGACATTATGTCAGTGCTGACACTGTGGGTGTCGACATGTTATTTTTTGACTGTCTGAATATGTTGACATTCAGAACAATATTATAGTATTGACATATTGATTTTCGGTATTCTAAATGTCGACATCCTGACTGAAACCCATTGGGTGTTGTATTGAAAGGGTTTTTCTTTCCAATTTTTTGCAAACTAAATGTATACCAAACTACGCTAAACACTTTTATTTGCTGAATTACACTGACTATAATTTTTAAGCATTTCAAGTTGCAAAAGTCAACCATTTGACACAATATAACTGCCTCCATTACTTTGCTTATGGCCGATAACAGCCTTCTACACTGGCCTACAATCCTATTTGTCACTTTGAGTGTTGATGATGATTTCCCCATATTTTGTCTATTGTACATTGGTTGCACAGTGCAGAAATAACATTCGACATCCTCAACTACGGTTTCTAATTGAATTGCAAGGGAATCGGGATTGAGATTTATGAAAATATCCGGCAAATGCATAATGTTGACCCGAGAGCACAGGACACAAAACTCACTGTTAATTGAATTGGCCCGTTAGTGGCCTATTTATCAATTATATTTCTTTAAGAGAAGAAAAATCACCTCAACTATTTCATGTATTTAACGAATAGTCATGTTTCGGATTTGTATGCAAAACCGATGGTTTACATACAAATCCAATAGTTCACAGGACCCGTTCTGCACGTGTCCTCCCGCAGTCCCCCATGCATGCTTGTGGTGTTTAGGGGAGTGGTGTTAGCGTCCAGGACCGTGTCACCTGGGGCGTGTCACCCATGTTGTGTAGGTGTGCTGAGCCCAGAGTCTGCGTCAGTGGACGCAGATCTCCTGGTCCCAACAGAGTGGTTCCAACGGCCAGGCTGAGTAAACTTCGGCTTATGTAGACTGGCCCATGGCTGCGACCATAGCGATGGTGATCCAAAGCAGCATCTACGGTCCCTGCACTCACTAAGCAGATGCATGCAGGAGGTCTATTTCCTAAAGACACCTTCTGCTGCATTTACATTTTAGTTGGACGGTAATGCATTGCCATTTACCTGTGCCTGTGCAATACCGTTCACATCAGAATCAGGCCCAATATAAGAAAAAGACATATCTCCCTCAAATACACACTCTTTTGCCAGCAGTTGGGAAGTTTACACCTTCATAAATATACTGCATAAAGAAACTGACAATGTTTGAAAATCCTGTGTACTGAGTTGTCCCTGCATTGTCAGCAGTTTAAGGACCCTTGTTCATTGTTTCCCAAACTCATTCCTCAGAGTGCATGGTTTCCATGTTTCCTAGTTGGTGCACAGGTGTATTCGTTACTGGTTGACATATTTTAAAAGATCCATAGGTGGAGCTAATTCTATCACTTGTGATTCTGTGAGGAGACCTGGAAAACATGCACTGTTAGTGGAGGAATGAGCTTGGGAAACACTGCCCTAATTCATTGGGAGAGTAAACAAATTGATTACAGCTGAACTTAAATGTTCCTGAAGCAAGTCCCTATTACAGAAATATCTGCTGGGATGGAAGTACCTAGATGGAGCAAGCGGCATCAAGGGCACTAAAATGTCTAGTTAGAACCGTAATAGTAATTTGTTTTGTGTGGGTTATTGGGTTATAAATAAAAAATGCGTATGACAGAGGTTCCCAAACTTGTTCCTCAAGGCACCCTAACGGTCCAGGTCTTAAGTATAACCATGCTTGGTCACAGGTGACTTAATTAGTGACTCTAGGCCTGATTCAGCATGGATCGCTATAATGCTAATGCGCACGCAATGCAGTTGCTAATATCAGCGGTGATATGTAAATGTTTGCATTCACATTGCGATCGCAGCCTAACATAAGGAAGCCCACTTCCCCTTACTGACATCCGTGCACTTTAGCAATATAGCGAAACCATTGGTACAATCGAGTAACATCGGACCCATACGCACACTTGCACAAGCCCTGACCTCACTCAGAAATTGCTAACAGCCACGCCCGCTATGAGACCTTAGGCTATGTAGGCTGTTGCAGTGGGTAATATACTGTATGCATGCCCCTGCAATGCCGTTGAAACGCACTGGCACACCTGCGTTCACCTGACCCCACCCCGTCACCACCCACAAACAGCACTTTCTGTCAATCACTCTGCGATGGGTCTGCGTAGTAGTCTCGATCACAGTGGCTTGTTCACGCACTGCAATGCGTACGCATGCGCAGAAAGCAACAATCGGCCAATTGCGTGCGTATTAGCAACTGCGATCCTTGCTGAATCAGGCCCTCAGTCTTTTAATTTAACCATCTGTGCTTAAACATGGATGTCTTTAAAACCTGAACCATTATGGTGCCTTGAGGACCGAGGGCCTGATTCAGCTTCAGACGCAAGCAGCTTTGCAATTCCGTGCTGAAATGGTAATGCTGCAGGAGGCATCACGTCTCCTGCTGCATTACATATCCGAGCTGCGTTGTCCAATGCAGCATCAGATACTTTGCGGGACAACGGGCGGCTAAGGTGACCCATGGGGTCATGCAACCAGCCACCACAGTTGATATAAGGAAGCCAGGAAATCTCTGTCAGCAAATGGAGATCCTGGCTTCTTCCCTCCCCCGCAACTGCGATGACACACCTCCGTGTCGGGAAACGGAGGGCATCGCCACCCCCTCCCACCCACAACCGGCAGCAGACTGTCAATCACTGACAGTCTGCTGCTAGTCTACGAGCGTGTTAGCATGACCCATTCTGCACACTCGCAGAATGGGTCCTGTGCCAATTCCCGAACATCGGGAATCTGCGTTCAACAATGCACTAGCGTGCACTGCTGAATTAGTTTGGGAACCTCTAAGGCATACTTGCCTACCCTTCCGATTCGGCCGGGAGCCTCCTGAAAATCGGGTGCCCCCTGGAAAGGCAGGCAATCCTCCTGGCTGCCTCTGAGCCCTCCGGCCCCCCACCCCGCGGTTGCAAGAGAATCCCCCACAGCGGAGGGCGGTGACATGATTCACGTTGAATTGCGTCATTTTGGCATTGCCCCCTGCTTCAGTGCTGGTAATCTTGGCATTGTGTATCGGAGGGCCAAAATGACACGATTGTGTGGCCACGCCCCCCTCCACCCACAAATGCCGGGTGAGATGCTCAGCCGTGCCCCCCAATGCCGGCCATGCCGCCCTGCTATGCCAATCTGTCTGGCTGCTCCCTCCCAGAAGGGGCAGCCAGAATGTCGGCAACCCCGCTCTGAGGATTGACATAATTCAGGACAGAAAGAAATATCACTTGAAGTGTGACCAAGGTCTTGAAGACAAACATATGACAGAGAGATTGCAAAAAGGTAGGAGACTTAGGGACATATTCAATTAGGTGCAAAAAGTCCCGTACTTTTCGCATGCCAGACTTTTCGCCAACATCACTGGTTTTCCGTGGGAAAAAGTATTGCGCTCGTCCCTGCTTATCCCTGTGTTTAATTAGAAATTGGCGAATATGGGACCTGGCGAATTCGGACCTGGCGAAAAATGCTGTCAGATGTGGAGAAATCCGTCTGACACCCCCAAAAGATGCACTGACATTGGGGATCACTATAGATACCCCCGAATGGGCCTGCTGAAGGTATTTGGGGTACTTAAATACTCTCAATAGCTGTTAATTAGCGTCTTTGCAAAAGTGGTGAAGAATAGCATTTTGCAGTTTTTTTGTGTGAAAATAGGTAGTCCTAGCAAATTTGGGGTAAATGAAAATTGGTGCTAGCATATTTTAAAGTTGCTAAAGTGAAGTTTAAAAAAACTTTAAAAATTCACCTGCCGCAAGCACATGCAAACTTAAAAACACCTGGGGCATCCTTGGGGACCCCCCTGGAGTCTATTTCGCTAGTTTTTAAGTTTGTCCCTCAACTTTGTACTTTTTCGCCCCCTTTTTCAAAGTAATTTTTTTGTGGTGTTCTTAAGTATTTTTTAATCTTTTTTTGACACAGTTTACCTTTGGGGGGCTGTCCCAAGGGTGCAGGGTGTTTCTGCAAGTTTGCACTCCAAAACCCCAATTCTGCACTTTTTTTTGACAGCTTTCATAGGCAAATCTTTTTCGCCTATTCCAATGCACTGACTTTCCTCACCGGCGAAAAGTCTTTGGAATTGAATATGGGAATAAGTATTTGCCTGGTGAAACGTCACCAGCGATACTTTTCCGCAGAAACGGGCTTTTCGCACCTAATTGAATACGGCCCTAAGGAGCTATTGCAGAGTTACACACAAGTTATCCATAAATGCATCTGCATGGGCATAGCTATAGTGGGTATAATATAAATTGGAGAGCACTATAATGTTACAAAATAGGAACTGGGGCACTGTAATGTGGCACAATATTAAGTGAAGGCACTATACTGTGGCATAATATGAACATAGGGCACTGTAATGTGGTATAATTTGAAATGGAGGGCACTGTAATATGGCACAATATGAAGTGGAGGCACTATAGTGTGGCATAATATGTACAGGGAGCACTGTAATGTGGCATAATATGAATTATGTGATTTAGGGGTATTGTGTACCACAATGTGTACTGGAATCCCAATAATGTGAAATTATGTGACCTAGGGGACTACTATGGTTCAGAAAATGAACTAGGGCACTAACATACTTGCCGACATTCAGCTCCCTTCTTCCAGGAGGGAGGTGAATGCCTGCATACAGCGGGAGGCGTGGCCGGGCAATGACTCCGTATTGGGGCGGGACCAGGGGTGTGACCGCACGATTGTGTCATTGTGGCCCCACCCCCTCTTCACAGTGCAACTATTAAAGGCATTGTGAAGCAGAGGGCGGGGTCATGATGATGTGATTGAGCGCGAATCACGTCATGGCCCCCCCGCTGCGTGGGTTTCTATTAGTAGTACGGGGGGGGGGCAGCAGCCATGAGGCTTGCCTGCCTTTCCGGGGGGTCAGGAGCGCACCCGATATTCGGGAGGCTCCCAGCCAAATCGGGAGGGTAGGCAAGCCTGGCACTAATATAGGGCATGACATTAACAATTGCTGAGAAGTGTCTCTCTAGAAGCATTGGGAAGGGGCCCTTTCAAAATGTTGCTATGGGGCCTACAAAGTTCTGGCTACGCCCCTATGAGTCCATGAAAATAAATGCAGATACTTGTTTGGGTACCCGTCACCGCATATTTGCATGAACCCTATACCTGGTACAAGAGATCGTCCAAAATCAGATAGATCTTTTCGTACTCTCAAAACAGCATAGCCCCCAATTTCACCCGACATGCCCTCAGAACACATAGCTTACATGTGATTGCATGGTAAAAATTATGGGAAAAGGTTTTTTTTTTTTTCCTATTGTGATAGTTTATCCCCATTTAATGTCCATAAACTTAAATGATATTTAGTCCAGTGTGCTACAAAAGTGAAACCCTATATCATGAAATAAAATAAAATTCAGCTGTGTAGACTAAACATTTAAGTTGTTCCAGGGGCGTTTCTAGAGATGAGGGGGCCCATGTGCCGTCTCTGTCACGGGCCCCCTCTTCTCTGTCCGGCGGCAGGCAGTGCACTGAGAGATCGGCGGCCAGCGCCACACTTATAGACCCTGGGCACCAGGGCCGGACTGGCCATCGGGCACTTCAGGAAAATGCCAGAGGGACCGATGACCAGATGGGCTGGTTTCGCTGAGCGCAGCCTTACTCGGCAGCACAACCTCCCAGGCGGCGCCATGCTCATAGTCAGCAAGAGGTTTTCACTAATGGGTGGCCGCGTCATTGCGTAATGACGTCATGACGCGTCTGACGGCCAAGCCCCGCAGACAGCTCCTGTGAGCTGGCAACTCCTCTGTTACTGCTATGTGCGACAGTGCAGCCACATCGTTAGGTAGTGTCATCATTACGCAGCCACGTAATGACGCATGACCACTGGCAAAACTAGGGGTGGTCCTTGTGTACACTACTGGACCCACCATTAGACAGATCTCCTAATATAAAAAACTTTGAAATGACCTTCGCCTCTGCCGCGGGCCACTGGTCAGGACAGGGAGGACTGAAACTAGTAGCGGCGCCTGTTCTAAGCTGCATGTCGCCTGCCTGCTATTTTTTTTTATCCCCCAATTACGCATGCAACGTGATGGCATCATGCTGTGCGCTAGATCTCTCAGTATGTGTAGCGTGCCCACGCCCCACGAAGGAAGAAGAGCTGAGTGAGGAGCACCAGGAGGACTCCGAATTGCCGTTTCACAGGTAGCCCCAGTTATGTGTGTAGAGACCTCAGACCCAGTGTGACAGCCGCTTGTCCCTTGAGTTCAGGAGAGGGGACACCGCACAAAGCTATTATCAGGTAAGTGACAGTAAATATTGGCTGCTACAGAAAGAGAATTAAGTATATTTGTTTTATATATATATATATATATATATATGTACCCACAGCAGAGCGGCACTCACGGGTCATTCAGTCACAAATACAGGATACCAGATTCACGATGTTTCAACGTTTCGGTTTATTCAACCTTTCTCAAGAATACAAAAAACATACAAAATACACACCTTAAATCGCCCAGAACCCTCGTGTATCACTGCGTCCATGTTGGCGTGCAGAGATGACGTCACACGCCTGCGGCGCCCGCACGTCACGTGACCAAGACACGTGTATCCAATGCAGAGGCCCGGCTAGTGCCCGCCCCTCTCCCGCTCCATTGGTTGATCATAATCACCATGGTAACAAACATAATACAAACAGTGAATATACATCAGTCTGAACGCCAGTACAGTCAGGTAGGTTGAGAGAAACATCTTCAAACATACCAATATGAACTACCAGTGTAGTAATCCTGTCTCCCATATAAAGGCAATCAATATATATGCGCCCCATGATTCTCCCAAATATTCAAGTGTCACATCAAATAACGGATGAATGACTGCAGAATGTCACTCACCAATTACCAAAAATAGATCTAAATATCTGACACCCGGATGATATAACTTAACTGAGACAGACCCTACAAAGGCAATATATTAACACGCTCCATCCTGCCATTAAATTCACATATTTGTGTGATCATAAAGTAGTTCACTACCTGGATGTGGAAATTAGTTTCATCAACAATGAATTATCAACTTGTGTTTATCATAAACCGACAGACTATAATACTATCCTACATGCCCGCAGCCACCATTCTCCGGCCCTGATACGTGGGTTACCTTACTCCCAATTTTTGCGCATTCGACGTATCACCAAGGATGACAATACAGCTAGATTGGAAATTGACAAGATGCTCTTAAAATTTCTACAACGAGGCTACAAAAGGAACAATCTAATAATGGCCAAGAATAAAGTTCTGAGCTTGGATCGGAAGGATTTAGTACAATCCTCTGACCATAATATCAGTCGTAATGATGAGACTCAGAAAATGTTCTTTGTTAGTGAATTTAATACAGCCAGTACCTGTGTACAACGTACGGCTAAAAAATTGTGGCCGATTATAAACACTGACATCGCTTTGAAACCTGTTGTGAACTCCAAGTTGATGATGTGTCACAAGAGAGGGAGAAATTTGCGAGACTGGTTAATTAAAAGCGACATAGGCAGAAGTACAGTTTTGAATACCACTCACTTTTTAACCAAACATCCAGGATGTTATAGATGCATTGGTTGCACCACGTGCAGATATTTAGAAACTGGGAGCTATATCTCCCATCCTCGGTCTGGTAAACAGATACCGATTAAGCATGTTGTCACATGTACTAGCAAGTACGTGGTGTACTGCATCAAATGTCCCTGCAGTTTGATGTACATTGGCAAGACGAGTTGTATGTTTCGTGAAAGAATGGCACAACACCGTTCTGCCATTCGTCTTGCATTAAGTGGTAGAGACATAGACCAGCCTGTAGCGAAACATTTCAAAGCGAAACAACACTCCTTGGCATCGCTCACATATAAGATAGTGGATCATATTCCCACCTTGAAAAGAGGTGGAGATCGTGACCGCAAGTTGCTGCAATGTGAGGCCACATGGATATATAATATGGACACGGTTGCACCCAATGGGTTAAATGAATCGTTGTCTTTGGCTTGTTTTATATAATGTATACATGTATTGTTTCTTCTATGCTGGTGTTATGTCCTATACAGCAGTTATTATATTGCCTTTGTAGGGTCTGTCTCAGTTAAGTTATATCATCCGGGTGTCAGATATTTAGATCTATTTTTGGTAATTGGTGAGTGACATTCTGCAGTCATCCATCCGTTATTTGATGTGACACTTGTATATTTGGGAGAATCATGGGGCGCATATATATTGATTGCATTTATATGGGAGACAGGATTACTACACTGGTAGTTCATATTGGTATGTTTGAAGATGTTTCTCTCAACCTACCTGACTGTACTGGCGTTCAGACTGATGTATATTCACTGTTTGTATTATGTTTGTTACCATGGTGATTATGATCCACCAATGGAGCGGGAGAGGGGCGGGCACTCGCCGGGCCTCTGTATTGGATACACGTGTCTTGGTCACGTGACGTGCGGGCGCCGCAGGCGTGTGACGTCATCTCTGCGCGCCAACATGGACGCGGTGATACACGAGGGTTCTGGGCTATTTAAGGTGTGTATTTTGTATGTTTTTTGTATTCTTGAGAAAGGTTGAATAAACCGAAACGTTGAAACATCGTGGATCTGGTATCCTGTATTTGTGACTGAATGACCCGTGAGTGCCGCTCTGCTGTGGGTACATATTTGGGCTTGGAACTTGGTCCTGAGAAGGCACCTGGGCAAGTACATGTTTAGTTTTTGGAGTGCCGGCCTGTCGCTTTGTTATATATATATATATATATATATATATATACAGTCAGGTCCATAAATATTGGGACATTGACATAATTTTCATATTTTGGCCTCTATTCACCATCACAATGGCTTTACAATGAAACAAACAAGATGTGCTTTAACTGCAGACTTTCAGATTTAATTTGAGGGTAATTACATCCAAATCAGGTGAACGGTGTAGGAATTACAACGGTTTCTATATGTGCCTCCCACTTTTTAAGGGGCCAAAAGTAATGGGACTATCAACTCAAAAGCTATTTCATGGACAGGTGTGGGCTATTCCCTCGTTATTTCATTATCAATTAAGCAGGTAAAAGGTCTGGAGTTGATTCTAGTTGTGACATTTGCATTTGGAATCAGCTGCTGTCGACTCTCAATATGAGATCTAAAGAACTGTCACTATCAGTGAAGCAAGCCATCATTAGGCTGAAAAATCAAAACAAACCCATCAGAGAGATAGCATTAGGTGTGGCCAAATCAACTGTTTGGAACATTCTTAAAAAGAAAGAACGCACCGGAGAGCTCAGCAACACCAAAAGACCCGGAAGACCATGGAAAACAACTGTGGTGGATGACAGAAGAATTATTTCCCTGGTGAAGAAAAACCCCTTCACAACAGTTGGCCAAATCAAGAACACTCTCCAGGAGGTAGGTGTATATGTGTCAAAGTCAACAATCAAGAGAAGACTTCACAAGAGTAAATATAGAGGGTTCACCACAAGATGTAAACCATTGGTGAGCCACAAAAACAGGAAGACGAGATTAGAGTTTGCCAAACAACATCTAAAGAAGCCATTACAGTTCTGGAACAACATCCTATGGACAGATGAGACAAAGATCAACTTGTACCAGAGTGATGGGAAGAGAAGAGTATGGAGAAGGAAAGGAACTGCTCATGATCCAAAACATACCACCTCATCAGTGAAGCATGGTGGTGGTAGTGTCATGGTGTGGGCATGTATGGCTGCCAATGGAACTGGTTCCCTTGTATTTATTGATGATGTGACTACTGACAAAAGCAGCAGAATGAATTCTGAAGTGTTTCAGGCAATATTATATGCTCATATTCAGTCAAATGCTTCAGAACTCATTGGACGGTGCTTCACAGTGCAGATGGACAATGACCCGAAGCATACTGCAAAAGCAAACAAAGAGTTTTTTAAGGCTAAAAAGTGGAATGTTATGCAATGGCCGAGTCAATCCCCTGACCTGAATCCGATTGAGCATGCATTTCACTTGCTGAAGACAAAACTGAAGGGAAAATGCCCAAAGAACAAGCAGGAACTGAAGACATTTGCAGTAGAGGCCTGGCAGAGCATCACCAGGGATGAAACCCAGCCTCTGGTGATGTCTATGCGTTCCAGACTTCAGGCTGTAAATGCCTGCAAAGGTTTTGCAACAAAGTATTAAAAAGTGAAAGTTAGATTTAGGAATGTTTAGTTTGTCCCATTACTTTTGGCCCCTTAAAAAGTGGGAGGCACATATAGAAACCATTGTAATTCCTACACCGTTCACCTGATTTGGATGTAATTACCCTCAAATTAAATCTGAAAGTCTGCAGTTAAAGCACATCTTGTTTATTTCATTTCAAAGCCATTGTGGTGGTGAATAGAGGCCAAAATATGAAAATTCTGTCACTGTCCCAATATTTATGGACCTGACTGTATATATATATATATATATATATATATATATATATATATATATTTACCAATAACCTGGTACTCCATAATCTTAGTATTTTGCAACAGTTGAATGTTGATCATGCACACTCAGTGTCCCTGCCCTCAGTCTCCCTGTAATTCACCCTCAGTGTCCCTGTAACTCACCCTAAAGGGTCCCTGCCTTCAGCCTCCCTGTAACTCATCCTCAGTGTCCCTGCCCTCAGCCTCCTTGTAATGCCCCTCAGTGTCCCTGTAACTCACCCTCAGTGTCCCTGCCCTCAGCCTCCCTGTAATGCCCCCTCAGTGTCCCTGTAACTCACCCTCAGTGTCTCAGCCTCCCTGTAATTCCCCCTCAGTGTACCTGTAACTCACCCTCAGTGTCCTTGCCCTCAGCCTCTCTGTAATGCCCCCTCAGTGTCCCTGTAACTCACCCTCAGGGTCCCTGCCTTCAGCCTCCCTGTAATGCCCCTCAGTGTCCCTGCCCTCAGCTTCCCTGTAATTCCCCCTCAGTGTCCCTGTAACTCACCCTCAGGGTACCTGCCTTCAGCCTCCCTGTAATTCCCCTCTCAGTGTCCCTGTAACTCACCCTCAGGGTCCCTGCCTTCAGCCTCCCTGTAATGCCCCCTCAGTGTCCCTGTAACTCACCCTCAGTGCCATATTAAATTGTTATATTACCACTGAGCTGTGATAATTTTTATCTGTGTGGTGCAATGTGAATAAGGAACACTACTGTGTTACGTAACGTAAGAAAGGGACACTGCTGTAACGTGAAAAAAGGACACTACTGTGTGACGTAACGTTAATAAGGTACACTACCGTGTGGTGTAGTGTGACTAAGGGACACTACTGTGTGACCTAACATGAAAAAGGGACACTACTGTGCTGTGTAATGTGATGAAGGGGCACTACTGTTCGGTGTATTTTCTTTAGATTGTAAGTTCTCACGAGCAGGGTCATCTTCCCTCATGTGCTTCTCCTAATACTTTCTTCTACTCCTTAATCCTTTATAAGAGCATCTAACACTTGATTGCTGACTTTCTACTGCTAATTTTGAGAGTTATGATCGCTAATACAGCATATTTTTATCCTGTATTGTATTGTACTGTAAGTCACTGGTTTCTTGTTCACTTATTTGTTTATGTACTTTGTAAGGCGCTGCGGAACACTTATGGTGCCATATAAAGAGAGGATAATAATGTCACTAAGAGGCGCTACTGTGTTTCATAATTTGCATTGGGAGTACTATTATGTGGTTACGCCCCTTCCCAGCGAGACCACACCTGTATTCACCCAGCTTCACCTGTGGATGGCGGCACAAACAATCTTTTGTCAACATGTGTAGTTACAGCGCTGCTTTGGTGTGCACAGATGTTTACTCGGCGTTCAGCACCTCTACCCTAAATAGTTCCAACAGTGACCACTATCTAATCCTGTACAACTGCTAAGCTAGGGATTGGTCTTTTGGGAAAATGACTTCCCCTTTCTTTATGTGTGACCTACACCAGTGAAGTGCTAGCTTTACCTAAGGCTGTGTACACACCTATAGGTATCTGTCCAATCTGTCTGGTGGGAAGGAAAGTCTGGTCCATTTTCTAGCATCTGGGAGCAAATTTCTATTGTTATTTGCTCCCATACATTCCCAGATTTTTCGTCCCACTACACGGACTGGACAGACAGGGCTGCCATCAGAAATTTTGGGGCCCGGTACTGACAAAATAGACAGGGCCCCCCGGGGTATAGGGCAGACTTGGGTGGAGTTGTGGATAATGTGGGTGGAGCTACTTCGGGGGTGGTGCATTAATTGGTATGTAAATCAGGGATGGCTAGACATGGTGGATGGGGGGGCACAGGGTAGAGAAGGCTGGATATTAATTGGGGCACAGGGCAGGGAAGGCTAAAACTTCGGGGGCACTTGGCTGGGAAGAGTGGATTGGGGTGGCAAAGGGCAGGAAAGGGTGGCTCGGTCTGAGGGGGGCAAAGGGCAGGGAAGGCCGGCTGGACATATGGGTGCCACAGGGAAGACTGGCTGGACTAGGACAGGGAAGACAGGCTGGCTGGACTAGAAGGGGAAGGGAGTGCAGGGAAATCTGGCTGAACTGGTGGGGTAGGCAGGGAAGGATGGCTTGCTAGACTAGGGGGGTGGACAGGGAAGGAATTCTTGCTGCACTGGGGGAGGGTGGGCAGGGAATGAAGGCTGGCTGCACGGGGGGGAGGGTGGGCAGGGAAGGATGCTGGCTGCACTGGTGGGGGGGTGGGCAGGGAAGGAAGGCTGGCTACACTGGTGGGGGGGTGGGCAGGGAAGGAAGCCTGGCTGCACTGGTGGGGGGGCCTGGAAGGATGGCTTTCTGGACTGGGGGAATAGGCAGGGAAGGATGGCTTGCTGGACTGGGGGGTTGTCAGGGAAGGAATGCTGGCTGGACTGGGGGGTGGGTAGGGAAGGAAGGCTGGCTGCACAGGGAAGGAAGGCTGGCTGCACTGGAGGGGAGGGCAAGGAAGGAAGGCTGTCTGGCTGCACTGGGGGGGTGGGCAAGGAAGGAAGACTGGCTGCACTGAGAGGGTGGGCAAGGAAGGAAGGTTGTCTACACTGGGGGGGTGGGCAAGGAAGGAAGGAAGGCTGGCTGCACTGGGAGGGTGGGCAGGGAAGGAAGGCTGGCTGCACTGGGGGGGGGGGTGGGCAGGTAAGGAAGGATGGCTGGGATGGAGAGGGCTTAGGGAAGGCTGGCTGGACTGGGGGAGGGGCAGGGAAGGCAGCATGGCTGGCTAAACTGGGGGGGATAGCAGGTTGGCTGGACTGGGGGGGCAGTGCAGGGAAGGCTATCTGGACTCGAGTGGGGGCACAAGACATGTACAACAGAAGTACCTGTGAAAGGGGCCATCTGATAGCGGCGAGTAATGCAGCAGGCAGAGAAAAAGAGCATCTGCGTTGCAGCATTTGATCTATGGAGCCGGTCATGAGCCAATCATAGCTCGCGGAACAGCAACCAATCAGGACCAGCCGCTCCTGATTGGCTGCTGTTTCACGAGCTATGATTGGCTCGCGGCCAGCTCAATACTACTATTGAGCTGGCCGCGTGCCAATCACAGCTCATGGAACAGCAGCCAATCAGGGTGGCTGGTCCTGACTGGCAGCCGTTCTGCGAGCTGTTATTGGATCGCGGGCAGCTCCATTGTAGTTCAAATGCCGCAGCACCACTGATGCTCTTCCTCACTGAGTCGCCGCTGCCAGCCGGGCCCCCTCTCTCTCCGGGCCCGGGACAGGAGGCCCGGCAGTCCCCCCCTGATGGCGGCCCTGTGGACACATATATCTATAGGTGTGTACACAGCTTAACAGAACAAACACAATACCAAATGTTTGACTATGGTACATGTTTGAATCCCCTGCAGGATGTGTTGTGTTGTATGTATTTTAATACAGAGAATGATGTGTACTTGTACGGTATGTTGTTCTAATATTAATTATATTTGTAAGAGAATAGACTAAGAAGTGGGAGGGGCCAGGAATAGTAAGGGGAGGAGTCTATGCCAGGAGCCAGATGCTGACGCAAGGTGGGCCTGTGTGCTCTTTAAATGCCAGGGCCTATTTTTAGTCCCAGTCTGGCCCTGCTGGGCACTAAAGTGTGCCCAGAGTCTACAGCGCATGCACAGGTCACCGGGTAAATGGCCTTGGTGGCCATTTCCCCTTTACTGCGCATGCGCAAATGATCGGAAAATGGCCGGCGCGGACATTTTACGGACGTTTTTTACAGTGCAGACACCGGCACCGATGTGGGACTCCGGAGGGGTTACCATAAGTATAATATGGGCCTGTGTGCACCGCACACCCTGCACCCATTATAAATACACCCCTGAGTTGTTCCCTCTCAGACTTGCTCATAGCAATAATATGACAATCGGTCACATCATGAATAGAAGAAAATTGTCTGGTCCTAGTTGATCATAAAATAATATTATGTGTTTCATGTTTAATGAACAATAGTGATAAAATAACAACCAAACATTGTTTACTTTGATTGATTTAATTCATTCATTCATTTATTAGTTTAATAGGTGACCCAGACCTAGTAAATTTACAGTGTGTGACTGTAATTTTTGTGCTTTTTTTATCTAACAAAACAATGATTTTGGTCAGGAAGTGAAAAGCTTTACAACTTTTTTGTTGCTCCTGCGCTGCCTCTCTCCAGCGTCCTGTAGATGGAGCTGAGCCAGAGGTCACTAGGACACAGTGAATCTTGGTCAGGAGGAGTATTCACTGATAACAACAAGATTAGCAAAGTCGCAGACAACTCGGAATAAGAGAATCTGAGTGAGTACAGAACAGACCTTTATTCAATCTGTAAGATAAAAATGTATAGTGCAGGGAGCAGCATGTCTTTTCAAAAGCTTACAGGCGCTGAGGATTACAATACATGGACGTATGCATGGCAGATACAGTCGAAGTGGGAGAAGTTGTGGAAGGCAGAGTCGTAACTAGACTTTTTATTGCCCTGTGCCAGAAAGAGCATTGCCTCCCCCCCTCACCCTTATTTTTTATATAGGTAGATAAGATAAGAGCAAGGGAAAAAGGGATGTGACCTCATGGGGAAGGGGCATGACAAATCTAATTTGTCCTGTACAATGAAGGAGTACCGATTCTGCTGTACCACTGTTATCCAGGTGTCACTGCCACATACAGAAATGGCTGCAGTGATAATACACAATAATTATGCAGTATAACTCCCCAGCTATATATGTAGGAGAGCGCTCGTGAAGCTGCACCTGTAGCAGGATTTGTCCATCAGAACAGCCATGCACAAGCCTGGAGCCGACAGTGTAGATCACCGAATTGACAGACCCGAATTGCTCTCTGACAGATCCTGTGGTGCCCTGTGCTGTGGCACATGTCGCACCACCCAGTTACGCCCCTGGTTTTCACTGCTACACTCCTAGGCTGACACGAGTATCCACAATAGCTAATTACATTCATCTGGCTGTGTGCACAAGCTACTTGGTATACAAAACCAATGGGTCAGGATTTTTTTGATATATACTGTATATATATGTACTAAGAATTTTACATGATTTGGCCGATTTCGACGAATCGTGACGACGAATTGGGTAAAAAAAGTACAAATCGTGAGTTTATACTCACGAGCACGATGCCGATGCCCGTCCCCGCTCGTCGTATATCGCATCTTCTGATCTGCCGTGCTGTAGGGCAGATTAGCCAACCATGAACACGATGGAAGCTGATCGTGAGGGTTTTTTTTCCTCACGATGAATCGTACGATTCATCACACAATGCGGAATTTGACTGACAGAAGCCTGGACACGCCCCATCGCCATCTTGTGCAGCATCGTGTATGGAGCAAGACAGTCGCACTTTGGGAGCCTGCACACGGAAGTCTTGTTTTGTATGTTTGGTGAGTATTTGTACAGTTTGCAACCACACTGACCACCAATATGTGCTCCCCACTGCCCACCAATGTGTGCCCCCAGGTAATAAATGCATGACCCAGCCACCGCCCACCGTTTTGAGGTGGGCGGTGGCTGGGGGTCATGCATTAAGCTCCCACTGCCCACCAATGTGTGCCCCCAGGTAATAAATGCATGACCCAGCCACCGCCCGCCGTATTGAGGCGGGCGGTGGCTGGGTCATGCATTAAGCTCCCACTGCCCACCAATGTGTGCCCCCAGGTAATAAATGCATGACCCAGCCACCGCCTGCCGTATTGAGGCGGGCGGTGGCTGGGTCATGCATTAAGCTCCCCCACTGCCCACCAATGTGTGTAATACATCAAAAAAATAAATAAATAAACACGTATTTTACAAAAAAATCACCATACATTACATTTAAAAACACACATTATTTAAAGCTGGGGGTCTTCTACCTTTCGGTCTCCAACTGTTGTGGAACTACAGATCCGAGGATGACCTGCCACCCACCTTTGAAACTGTTTTTAGGGCATCCTGGGATCTGTAGTTCTACCACAACGACAGGCCCAAAGGTGGAAAACCCATACTGTCAAACAAAGAAAAACATTATATTACCAAGCAATAAACAAATAACATTCCTGTAAAAGAAAACATGATTAGAATACCATAACAAACCTTTAAAAACCTGTAAAAAAGAAAATATTAAAACATTAAAAATGTGAACTATAACAACATTACATTTAACAAAACTATATACACAAATATTTAAATGTCCTTTTTTTTCTTATTCATAGATAATGTCCATGGATGCTGAACGTGAGTTCGTTACAAGTAGGGATGTGCGCCGGACCATTTTTGCCGGATTTGGATTTGGTTCTAATTCGTCGTCCGGCTTTGGCTTTGGATTTGGATTTGGATTTACCAAACTGCGGTGACTGGCTTTGGATTTGGATTTGGATTTTTTTTACAAAAATTGACAAAAAAAGCTAAAATCACATAAGTATGCCCCCCATTAGCAGCCCCCTCAGTAGTATGCCCTCCCAGTAGTATGCCCCCCATTAGCAGCCGCACCAGTAGTAGGCCCCCCCAGTAGTATGGCCCCCCCAGTAGTAGGCTGCCCCAGTAGCAGGCCCCCCCAGTAGTAGGCTGCCCCAGTAGCAGGCCGCCCCAGTAGTAGGCCCCCCCCAGTAGTATGGCCCCCCCAGTAGTATGGCCCCCCCAGTAGCAGGCCCCCCCAGTAGTATGGCCCCCCACAGTAGTAGCCCCCCCCGTAGTATGGCCCCCCCAGTAGTATGGCCCCCCCAGTAGTATGGCCCCCCTAGTAGCAGCCCCCCCCAGTAGTAGGCCCCCCAGTAGCAGGCCCCTCAGTAGTATGCCCCCCCAGTAGCAGACCCCCCCAGTAGCAGGACCCCCCCAGTAGTGTGGCCCCCCAGTAGCAGGCCCCCCCCAGTAGTATGGCCCACCCCGCACCCCCAGTAGCGCCCCTGGCCCTTACACAAGTAAAAAAAAAAAAACTTACCTGTATCCCCGCTCCCGCGCCGTCCGCTCTGCATCCACGCGCTGAGTAGGGAGCCGGAAGACGGAGCTCCTGAGTGAGCTCCAGCCGGCTCCCTCCATGCAGCAGCCAATGAGAGTCTGTGTGACTCTCATTGGCTGCTGTAACAAACACACAGCTGCCGCTGGTCTGTCTAGGGCAGACCACTATCACACCGGTCTGCCCTACACAATAGGAGCCCTGAAGTCGGATTCTCTAGAGAGAATCCGACATCGGGCGGACGCCGTTCGGCCCCGAACGGGGATCCGAGTCAGGCGGTGAACACCCGAACAGGGTTCTGGTGGACTCGGATCCCCAATGTTCGGATCGGTTCGGATTCCACAGAATCCGAACCGCTCATCTCTAGTTACAGGATTCATTGAAATCCTGCACTCGAAAGACTGTCTGTGGAAGATCAGTTCTCGGAAGTACCACAACAAGTCGCACAAGTTGGCCGCACTAGAGGAACTTTTGGTGTATACGAAAAAATACATATCTGGTGCAGACCTGAAAACTGTACGGCAAAAGATTCAAAATCTCAGGACAGTGTACATCAAAGAAAAAAAGAAGGTGGATGACTCCAAAAAATCAGGAGCGGCTACAGATGAAATATATACTCCTGCGCTGTGGTACTACCAAATGATGTCATTCATCAGTGAACAAAGGGAATCAATCATCTTGATGTCTGAGCGTGAGGGAGATGAGGAGGTTGCAGAAGTCTTGGTAAGTAGTGACACAGTTTAAACCAAAATCCTTAATGTTTTTGTTGTTAAATCCCAAATGTCCAATTTAGTCAGTAGTTCACAGACAGTCCTCCTGCCATTGTACAGCACCTGGTCCATTGAAATAGGTCATGTACTCCTCCCTCACTTCTTTGGCACGTGCGGTGGATGTTGTTGTAGTTGGTGGTGCAGACACAGATGTCAAATGTTCAGTGTCCTCCAGGAGTCCTACATCTTCTGGTCTAGCTGGGACTGGTCCTCGTTGAGTAGATTTTCTTCGCAGAAAGTTGTGCAGCACACAGCACGCCATCACGACCCAGTCTATCTTCTCCACATGTAGATTGATGGTGGTGTGGAAAATGTGGAAGCAGTTGCTCATTATTCCAAACGCATTTTCCACAATGTGCCGTGCCCGGGATAGACGGTAGTTGTATATCCTTTTCTCTCTGGTCAGGCCCCTGTGTGCAAATGGCTTCATCACATGTTCATGTAATGCAAAAGCCTCGTCTGCAACGAAAACTTGATTTAGGCCGTGCTTTGTCTGGTCCAGTGAGGGCAGGTTGAGGGTTTTGTTGGCGAGTCTCTGGTAGAAAGCCGTCTTTTTGAAGGTCCCACCATCCGAAGCACGCCCATTCTTGCCGACATCCACAAACAGAAATTCGTAGTTGGCATTCACCACTGCCATGAGAACGATGCTGAAGAATCCTTTGTAGTTATAGTAATATGATCCGGTGTTGGCAGGTGGGTTGATGCGGATGTGTTTCCCATCGATGGCTCCTCCGCAGTTAGGGAAATTCCAACGTTGTTCAAAATCTTCCGCGATGCTGGTCCACTCCTCCACGGTGTTAGGAAACTGTAAAAATAGTAAAAAAGATGTTAAAACTTGACTAATATTTTTTATATCTTTTTTCCCTATATAGAATCCCACCCAAGACCCTGATTTAGCATCCACACCGGACCTCAGTCTGCTCGGTGGTGACAGTGATCCGGAGAATAGCACTCAAGTGGAAACTCAACTTCCACCTGGACCCTCATCTTCTCAACAACCCCAAGAAAAGAAAAAAAAACAAGGGAGAAAGGAGAATCTTACTGAACGTGAGGACCATTTTTTACAAAACGCAGAACGGCTGCTGCAGAAACCCCCAGATGCAATAGATGATTTCACAGCTCATGTGAACAGCACATTGAGAAATCTGGATACAGATATCCAAAGAAATTTTTTAAGGTTAAACTACGACCTGTTGAGTCGCTGTATGAGCAAAAATATCTCAAATTCTACATACATTGCAGATCCAATGCTATTTTCCCCTGCCCCAAATAGGTATGTCCGCCCCACCCGCCCAGTTAGATATTACTCCCCCACCAAGCACCCCAAGCACCAACACAACCTTATATAATGCTCTGCTGGATGCAGCAGATGAGTCGCCCCAATATACAGAGATTTAAATTTTTTCTTGCTTTTAATATCACCAAATTTTATGAATTCTAATAGGTGCTTGCTGCATGGGATAGGGAGGTGATGACGCCATTTGAACAAGGTCACTACACACATGGCACAAGTACACATTGCTGGAAGCCGGGGCCACAATGTATACTTGTGCCATATGTGTATTGGCCTGTTCAAACTGGCATGTGACCCACCCTATCACATACAGCCGGCTACCTATTGGGATTCATAAAATTTGGTGATAATTTTCTTTTGTAAAATTGTTATAAAAAAAGGATATTGCACACAGTTTAGTGCACAATTTCAGTTGCCTGCAGGTCAGTGCACATTGTACTAAAAGAAGGCAATTTTTTGCTTTATGTTGAGTAAAAAATAAAAATAAAAATTTTTCTTTGCACAAAAAAACAATGGCCCTGATTCAGAGCCGTTCGCTATTTGCGGTCGTTCGTTCAAAAACAAGGGGTGGCTATTCAAATGATCCGTACGCACATTGCTGGCTGTTCACACCTCTAAGTCTGAACGAGCAAGCAAAACATACGCTTGTTTATTTGATAAAAACGCCCCCTGGCCGCTCGCACCATACGTCATGTCCGCTATTTATTAGATTAATCGAGTACATCGAACAGCGTATGAACTGCTCGCTATTCTTGGGGTTGGTTTTTTCAACCGCTATATTGCGAGCAGTTCTGGCTAAAAGACACCCAACTGACGTGGTCGATGACGCTGCTGTTTTAATTATGCACACCCATAAAACGCCCGTTTTGACCTTTAAGCACGCCTGCGTTCTGATCTCCACTCCCTGTTTTCAAACACCTTCCCATGTTACCACCCACATACGCCTCATTCTGTCACTCATATTAGCAGGCACTCGCTATATAGCATACAAACGATTTTCAGCCGCACTGACTGGTTCGCGCATGCGTAATAAAAACTGTACGCATGCGCAGATGTGCGAACATCGCTCGGAACGAGCGTACTGCCGCTAACGAGCGGCTCTGAATCAGGGCCAATGTGTGGTGTTTTTTTTTAACTTACCTTGCAATAGTGGTACTGTAGCACTTTTACGATGGCTTTGCAGGTCTCCGGAATGATGACGCCCAAGGACTGAGGTGAGATGAGTGTCCCAAACTTTAGGTCTTCCAGTGACCTTCCTGTAGCCAGGTACCTTAGGGTAGCCACCAGTCTGTCTTCAGCAGGGTTTGCCCTCCGCCACCTTGTGTCCTGTCTCTGGATGTGGGGGGTTACCAGATGCAGCAATTCTTGGAAGCTGGCGTCATCCATGCGCAGGTAGTTCCGATAGTCGTCTGGGTTGTTCTCCTTGATCTCCATCAGCAGGGACATGTGAGAGCGGGTATCCCTTTGTAGCAGCCACTCCTTGGTCCAGCATGCTCTCGTCCTTCGCTGGGCCCTCTTCCTAATCTCCCGGACCCCAGCTTCAGCAACCAACACTCTATACTGATAGGGACGCATCAGTACAGAATTCAGGAACAGGATAGAATGCAGGTAGGTAGCACACACTTGCAGGTAGAATAAACTTTGTATAAGGCAAGCCAAATACAAAGAGCACAGTAGCAATGTACAGGATTCAGCAGGAATACACAGCCTCATCTAGTAGCAGAGCAGAATGTACACAGAGTTTAAAGGGTGCCTGCTTTTTATACTCCCTAGATAGCCCCTCCCATTGTTATGGCTATTTAAATTTCCCATCAATAGTCAAGAGCCTGTTTTATTTTTTTTTAAACTCACGATTTGTTATGGCCAATCTCACAATGCGTACGATCCGATAGATCGTGAGATCGTAAGACAGATTGGGTGTCTTTTTTCCAAAATCGTGATAACGACGGCAAGGGAGCTCCTGTGAAAGTTCATGAGGAAATTGGCCATAAAATCGTATCGTGAGGACATCGGTATGTGTGTGGGCACCTTAAGAATGGGAGGAAACACAGTTGTCACTGATGTGGAAAACATATTGTTTGTACCTAACCTAGGAACCAACCTGATTGCTGAGAACATTCTGGAGCGGAGAGGATACAGAGTCCAATTTGCAAAGGGCTGGTGTGTTATGTACAATTAAAAAGGGACTGTTATTATTGTCACAACCTGGTACCAACAATTATATACACTTGATACTGTGCAATGGTCGATGAGAAATCTCCCCAGTCAATGGAACTGTAGCACAGGCAGTTGGGGCACCTAGGCTATGATGGAGTACAGATTAAAGTAATAAGTAGTACAGATGCCAGAGTGGTAAGGTGGCTGACATGTCGGAGGACAATGGGAAAGACTAGCTTGTGAGAGCTGTGTAAAAGGCATGCAAACATGTTGCAACTTCCCAAGTTTACGCACATTGCGTAACACAAGTGCACAAGTGCCATTGGAGTTAGTACATACTGATGTGTGTGGGACAATGGAGGTTTAATCCATGAGTCACAGGCATTACTTCATGACACTCTTCAACGATGCTACAAGAATGACATGTTTATTTCTTAAAAAATAAAAGCGAAGTAACAAGTAACATCAAGAATCTTGTTGAAAACCAAACATGTCAGAAGCTGAAAATTCTAAGATCTAATAACAGTGGAGAATACAAGAATAGGGAACTAGCTAACTATTGCTTATACCAGGGAACAAAATGGCATCAGTGAAAGAGCCAACAAAACAATAGTAGAGAGAGACATAACTATGTTGTATGAGTCAAACCTTGATAAGTCTTGGGCTGAAGCAGTGAGAATAGCTGTTTTCTTTATGAAATTATCAACTATAGTGGCAGTGAAGTAAAGGACACTATTGGAAGCATGGATAGGTAAAGCCAAATATCAACTATATAAGGGCCATATTCAATTAGTTTTGCATCTGGGAGAAAGTTCCGCCTGCTTGATTTTTCGCAGCCTTCGCCTGTTTTGGCCGTGAAAACTTTTCGTGTGCGCTCCCAATTTACTTATACAATTGCCAAACAGGCAAAAATGGGACCTGGCGAATGTGAACCAGGCGAAAAGTGCAGACTGTATAGGGGGAATCACTCTGTATCCCAGAAAAAGATGGGCTGACTTTGGAAATCATTATGGTAGTTTAGTATTAGCCCTAATTGAACTAGTTAGGGTACTTAAGTGGTGGTAATTGGTTGCTATTAGCGTCTTGGTAAAAGTGGTGAAGAATGGCATAAAACAGTGTTTTTTGGAGAAAATAAGTAGTTCCATCAAATTTGGGGTGCTTGAACATGGGTACTAGTATATTTTAATGTCTCTAAAGTGGTTTTCAAAAAAGTTAAATTCCTCTGTCATACAAGCACCCGCAATCCCATAAACACTTGGGCCCTGCTTAGAGCACCCCAGAAGCTTATTTTGCTAGTTTGAAGTTGTCCCCCCCACTTTTTTCATTTTCACCCCAAAATTCTAAGGCATTATTTGGTGTTCCTGGATTTGTTGGGTGAATTGCCATTTGGGGGGGGGGGGGGGTGTACCAAGGGTTCTCAGTGGTTTCCCAACATCTGCACCCCAAAATATAGATTTTGCACTTTTTTTCTCTTGCGATTCTGTGGAGAAAAAAGTTTTGCCTATTTCAGTGCATTGACTTTTCGCATAGCCGAAAACGGACTGAAATTGAATACGGAGATACATTTTCAGGCAAAATTTTTGCCAAAAAAACGGTCAAAAAAACGGCTTTTCGCTCCTAAGTGAATACAGCCCTAAGTGTGTATGGAAATAGAACTTACGCTCGTACTCAGTAAGAGAAGAAACAAACTTGACTTTAGATACATGAAATGCCTCATGCTTGGATATTGTGATGAAAGTAAAGGCTACCGTCTATCGGACTTTAACAAGAAACTTACACTGTCACAAGATGTTGTTTTTCATGCGACTATGGGCTTTATTAATGAAGCAGCAATGTTTGTAAGTTGCTGGTTCCCAGCAGGTTGTAGATAAAAATGTGTCATCTGTCAATAAGCATAAGTGTTGTGGGTATGTCAGGACTGGCGCAAGAGTCATATGACCATCAGCATTTTTTTTTTTTTAAAAAGGCTAAATTTTGAAATTAATTTGAAAATGTTGTAAAGGTGCCATAGTGTTGCCAGAAGGGGAGGGAGATGACGGACAGGGTGAACCCCTCTCAAAAAAGCATGCAATTACCTGTCACACAGAATACATTCAAATGAAAAAAAGAGAAGGTAGCGCTGATAGACAAATATAAAAACAATTTATTTCACCACAGTGTTAAGCTAAACAATAGTTACAATTAAAATAAACCATTGTTCCAATACAATGTGCTCTAGCAATAAAAGGACAAGCTGCTAAATCTGACAGAATAGTATCAATACTCCCCAGTGTGACACTTCTGATATATAATTGTCCAGATGGTAAATGTGGGAGTAAACAGATATGAGATCTCACCTAGTCGGAAGGTGTTAGCAATGTCCAATCCGATATAGGGAATAAAGTCTCTATAGTAAATTGTATGTACGGCACAGTGCAGTAAGGGTAGAAGCCGCCGGACTTTGCAGGTAATTGAGGGTGCCATGGTGTAATTCCTGTTTGGTACTATGGCTCACCTCAGCCTAAGTTGGCTTCTTGTAACACAGTCTCCGTTTGGATCTCCCTGGGTAGTCTCCACTGTGGACTCTATATGTGGCATGGTGAAGTTGAAGCTGCTGTAGTGGAAAGGCGCCGCAGTGCAGTGGCCGCCTGATCCCCTGGCTCACCTCAGCCTTGATTGGCTATTAGCAAAAAGGTCTCCTTTTGGGGCTTCCATCTGTTGGTGCTTGATAATAATGTCTCAGTGACTAGTAGCTGCTGTCCGCCTGCCCATGGAGCAGTGTTCCCCAAAGTGCGAGTGGTGGACAGAAGGACAGAGGAGATGAGCGTCAGAAAGGGTCCGTCTCCAGTTAGCAGCATAAAAACAAATAGCCCACGCGCCTTCAAATAACCCTCCACACTTAGTGCCTAGCCCTTCCCCTAGTGCCTAACCCTAAACCCGCTACTTATCTTCGGGATTCCAGCGGTCAGGATGCTGGCGTCAGGATTCTGACAGGTGTCAAGATTCTAAGCACCAGCATCCCCCATGTCACATTATTTAATAATTTCTTTAGTTATTTTTTGAAACATAATATACATAACATAATAACTACTGAAATCCAGTGTAATGTACACAAATACATGCCCACTACTAGCTTCAGTAACATCAGTAACTATTTTTGGCATTTGCTAAAGAGAGTTATGTATTCACTTTTTCTCATTTCCAATGGATAATGTCATCTAGAAACGGTTCTGGAAAAAAGTACACAAAAGAAATGTGATTACAGTAAACTGTTGGCATGGAATAAGGAGGGCGGAGGGGAATGAATGGATTAGAGCACTGAACCCTGTGTTCCATATCCAGAACTGGAAGCCAGTAGATTGTCACATTCTAGTACTAACAAACTTTATGGGAAAAGTACTGACATCTTAAAGGTTATGTATTTGTTAATATGCAGAGTTATCCAAAAGCTTGATATGTTTATATAACGTAAAGTGCAAAGAAGTTCAAAACCTCAGATCTTTCAAAGAATATGAACTCAGATAGCACATGGTCTATTTCTTTGTTTTGGAAGATATTCAGTTTATACCTTATTTAAACATTAAATTTTATTTTTTGTAGAGCTGAAGTGATTAAATATTCAGCCTTTTTATTGGTTTATAAAGTTTGAATTTAATTGAGCGTCATATAAATGACTGGCAGAGAGGGGCAGCGGCCATTAAGCAATGAGAGAGAAAAATGAGGTGAGCAGCAGAGTTCAGGAAAGACTAGAGAGGGGCACGGTAGCAGTTAGGAAGGCCAGAGAGGCACACATTACAATAATTTAGGCAGGGAAATTATGTGGACATGAAAGTTTTAGTAGCAAGGGCCTTTTTCTGAAAATATTGCAAAGGTAGACACGGCAGGATTGGGATGGAAAGGACTAAGTCAAGGGTGACATCTTTCCTGAGGAACAGAGGAGAGTGAGATGTTGTCAAGAGAAGGTGGGAGTTGAGGGTGCTTAGTTCGAGGAAAGACAATGAGTTCAGTTTTATAAATATTGAGTTTCAGGAAACTTTGTAACATCCAGGATGATATAGCTCACAGATGGTCACATGGAAGGACAGATGGACAGGGGCGTATCTACCCATTGGCCAGGATGGCACTCGCCAGGGGTGCCGGCCAAAGGGGAGGGCGCCGTCTGGCAGTGCCACCAGCAGCCAGGGGGTGAACTACCCCACGGGTGGAACTAGTGGTGGTGTGCTGTGGTGCAGGGGCCCATAGCCGCCGCTGCACCCACCGCTAGTCCCCCGGGCCCCACAAGTGTAGGGCAGATCAGTGAGAGCGGTCTGCCCTACACATTAAAAAACACACAACCGCCAGCGGCGGCTGTGTGTTTGTTATTGCAGCCAGCCAATGAGAGTCAGGCAGACTCCAATTGGCTGCTGCATCCAAGGAGGGAGCCAGCTGGAGCTCACTCATGAGCTCTGCCTTCCAGCTCCCCCCACAGCGGGTGATGGGAGAGACGTAATGACGTCTCTCCCATAGTGCTCTGCAGATAGGGCCGGGAGGAGCGGACAGCGGCGGTCGCGTCAGGAGCGGGGATTCAGGTACGTTTTTTTTCTTCTGTGTGTGGAAGCCTGGCACAGGGGGGCTACTAGGGGGCACTGTATATCTGGTGGCCGCTACTGGAGACACTTTATGGGGGGTGGTGGCCACTACTGGGGGCACTGTATAGGAGGGTCGCTACTGGGGGCACTTTATCGGTGGGGGGTGCTACTGGGGGCACTGTATAGGGAGGACTACTACTGGGGGCACTGTATAGAGGGGACTACTACTGAGGGCAATGCAGCATAGGGGGGACTACTACTGGGGACACTGTATAGGGGGGACTACTACTGGGGACACTGTATAGGGGGGACTACTACTGGGGGCAATGCAGCATAGGGGGGACTACTACTGGTGGCACTGTATAAGGACTACTACTACTGGTGGCACTGTATAGGGGGGAGTACTACTGGGGGCACTGTATAGGGGGGACTACTACTGGGGGCAATGCAGCATAGGGGGGCTACTAATGGGGGCACTGTATAGGGGTCTACTACTGGGGCAATGCAGCATAGGGGGGATTACTACTGGGGCACTGTATAGGGGGGACTACTACTGGGGGAGATGCAGCATAGGGAGGATTACTACTGGGGCACTGTATAGGGGGCACTACTACTGGGGGCAATGCATAGGGTGAACTACTACTGTGGGCAATGCATAGGGGGAATTACTACTGGGGGCACTGCATAGGGGGGACTACTACTGGGGGCACTGCATAGGGGGGACTTCTACTGGAAGCACTGGATAGGGGGATAGCTGTAATTATTCTGAAATTATGGGGGATGGGGGGCGCCTGTCCATTAGTTTGCCAGGGGCGCTCGGATCCCAAGATACACCCCTGCAGAGTGATAAAGGTCTGGGAAAAAGAGCAAAAGTTTGATATCATTGGCATAGATGTGTTAGCAAATTCCAAATGAACTGATAAGCTCACCAAGGGGAGACATATATAGAGAGAAGAGTAGGGGCATAGGACATCACCTTGGGGGACTCTGATGTGAAGGGAAAGCAGTGGGATAGTGAAGATGGGTGTAGATACAGAGAAAGAGTTGTTAGACAAATAGGAGGTGAAACAGGAGAAAGGTGAGTCATGTAGCCCAATGGAGAAGGGGCAGGTGTTAGCAGTGGTGGGACCCAGCGGAGATACCTGGCATGGCGGCAAGCCTCAGTGTCATTTTTTAAATTGAAGATGGCCGCCGTGAGCCAATCATGGCTCGCCACATCATCACCCCGCCCCCTCTGGCTTGCTTATATAAGCCAGCGTGAAGCACCAACTGACAGTCCGATGGTGGGAAAGGAGAGTGCAAGAGCTCCAGAAGATAGAAGACGTCGGAAGCCCTGGGGAGGCGGCAGTCATGCAAAAGAGCTTAAAGACCACCAACCCTGGTGAAGATGCTGGAACCTTTGGGAAGGCGGCGGTCCCTAAGTGAAGATGCCGGAAGCCCTAGGGAGGTGGCGGCCATGTAAAAGAGCTTAATGTCCGCTGCCCTCCAGGTGAAGATGCCATATAAGAAACTTTTACTCAAAAATTACATAAACTTCTCCATACATAAATAACGCCTGTTATTACATTTTTGTTTTCTCCATATTTAAAAGAAGTTTGCTGCGGAGACAGGCGAAGTGAAAACGAGCATTTCTACTTGTGCACATTTGCAGTCCTGCAAAGTCTTCTTCTCTACTGGCTACCACTCCAGCATCCCTGCATGGCAGGCAGCTGCATCATCCTCCCTCCCCAGTCCAGCAAGTGCAACTGCTTGGCTAGGGAGGGAGGCTGCTGCCGGCCGGGTAGGGATCCTGGAGCAGTAGCTGGGCCACCTGCCGCTATTGTGACCCTGTACTTGGGGGTAGGGGGGTAGGAGAGTCTGCAATGGGGAATCGGTGGAGGTATGGGATCCAATGCTGCTGCTTTATTCGGGCTGCAGGAGGGTGATTGGTGCTGCTGCTATATGTGTGCTGCGGGGCGATCCGATAATTCTTCTATATGTGGGCGGGATACAACTCTGCTGCTATATGTGTGCTTCAAGGGGAGGGGTGGTCTGATGCTGCTGTTATGTGTGTGCTGCGGGGAGAGGGGGGAGCCGATGCTGCTGCTATATGTGTGCTGTGGGGGGAGGGGGTGATCAGTGCTGTTGCTATATGTGTGTTGCAGAGGGAAGGGGTGATTGGCGCTGCTGCTATATATGTGTGCTTTGGGTGGGAGGGGGGATTGGACAGCTGCTGTGAACTGGGAGAAGGGAATGCCGGACGCTGCAGCTGCTGTGTACTGGACTCCTGTGTATGTGTATGTTGCACCCCTATCAGTGGCATAACTAGGGCATTTGGAGCCCAGGGCAAGATGAAAAATGGAGGCCTCCCTCACTCTATGTGCACGCATTGGAAAAGTGGGCATGGCCACATGCCACAAGGGGAGTGCCAACATGACACACCATTTCTCGTCACTCTGGAAATATTCCTTTCCATCCATACTGTATGCACCTTAATGCCCCCAGTAGTAGTGCCCCTCTTGCAATGCCCACTGTAGTAGTGCCCCTTATGCAATGTCCCCAGTAGCAGTGCCCCTTATGCAATGGCTCATGTACTAGTGCCCCAGTAGTGCCCCTTATACAGTGCACCCAGTAGTGGTTCTGCTATGCAGTGCCCCCAGTAGTGCCCCTTATACAGTACCCCCATTAGTGGTCCCCACTATGCAGTGCCCCCAGTAGTGGTCCCCATTATGCAGTGCCCCCAGTAGTGCCTCTTATACCGTGCCCCCAGTAGTGGTCCCCATTATGTAGTGCCCCTTACATATACAAAGATACAGACAACAACAAAAAACAATACTTACCTGAATCCCCGCTCCTGCACCTGCCGCCGTCCGCTACTCCATCCTCCTGGCCTGCTCGGCTCTATGAGAGAGACGTCATGATGTCATGACATCTCTCCCTTCACCCACTGCGGAAGTTGAAAGGTAGAGCTCATGAATGATCTCCAGCCGTGGGTGCAGCAGCCAATGTGAAACTGTCATTGGCTGCTAAAACAAACACATCGCCGCCGGGTAGTACGAGTGTACTACCCGTCGCCGGCAGAGATGTGTTTGTTTTACTGTATAGTGCAAACCGCACTCATTGTGGTCCGCACTACACTAACTGAAACGGGCCTGGACTGCGCCCAGTGGCACGCCCCCCACCCCACCCCCTCCACACCTCCTGTCCGACAGCTCTCGGGGCACAAGCCCTGGCTGACCCCTCTAGTTATGCCACTGCTCCCTATATATTGTGTATGTGTATGTTGCCCCCTTTACATTGTGTATGTGTTTTGTGCCCTCCTAAATATTGTGTATGTGTATGGTGCCCTCCTGTATATTGTGTATGTGTATGGTGCCCTCCTGTATATTGTGTATGTGTATGGTGCCCTCCTGTATATTGTGTATGTGTATGGTGCCCTCCTATATATTGTGCATGTGTATGGTGCCCTCCTATATATTGTGTAAGTGGATGGTGCCCTTCTATATTACATAGTATATAATTAACCATTATGCCTGTATTTTGCACAAAATAAATATTCCTTTTTAAAATATGTGGATTGCCGTCTGTCTTTACACTGATGGGGTCTCTATATTCCTAATGTGTGGGAACACAATCATGTCTCTATATCTTCCTATCTATCTTAGATCTATCTATGGGCCCCATTTATTAATGATGCATAACCCCTTTAGCACTCGCTAAATCCTTTCTGTATTCAACAAATTTAATTCTATTCTGTATTTAATTTTATTTAAATTTAATTTTAATTGTATTCTGTATTTAATCGTTTCTGTATTCAACAAACAGCGGTAATCTAAGATTACTGCTGTTTGTCACAGCATCATTCTCGCCATCTTTAGATGGTGAGAGCGATGCGGTCCCCATTGATGGCTATGGGGACCCAGAGCTGCTTTACAATTTCAGTGAAGCCTAGCAGGCACTGCCGGGTCCCGTGTCATACATATGCGCAGACGGACCATCGAGTATGTGCATTACACAGGAGCCCATTGCTGGCAGTGTTAGGATGCCCACAGCCCAGCGGAGGACCTCGCAGACTACGAGGTCTTCGCTGGAGGGATAAGTATTGATAAATACTAGTGGCATATTCGCTTGTATCAAAGTGATGCTGCTGGTATTTTCGTTAGTTCATAAATGGAGCCCTATCTATCTATCTATCTATCTATCTATCTATCTATCTATCTATCTCATATCCACCCATCCATATAGAGATGGGCCTGATTCAGAGGTACCGTGTTTCCCCGATAATAAGACACTGTCTTATTTTTTTTTTTGTTAAAAAAAACACCATAGGGCTTATTTTTGGGGTAGGTCTTATTTTAATTAACATTGACAGCAGTGCCCTTTATGCAGGCCCCCTTGTAGAAGTGCCCCTTATGCAGGCCCCCTCCTGTAGCAGTGTCCCGTATGCAGCCTCCTTTATTGCAGTCCAAGCTCCCCCGTAATTGATTCCCCCACCCACCAGTATAGTACGGTATGTACCTGACTTGCCGCCTGGGATGTCCCTCTCACTTGCGCGCTGACTAGATCTAACATGTAAGGGTAGGGCTTATTTTTGGGGTAGGTCTTATTATCGGGAAAACACGGTATATGCTATTACAGCCATGTCTTTTGCTGTGACATATACTAATACCACTACCGATGTGCTATCTACGGAGACACCCATACCCTGCATCACAAAATCCCACACCGACATACCATCGGTCGCAATCGAACATAAGAGCAGCCCTATGGATGGGGCAGAATGTCCTTTGGAACATTGCCGCTGATGCCAGCGCAACTGCCCCATAAATGCCTCTCTCTGTGTCCAACGTTGTTCTGCATCCGTCGGCGGTAACAATAGGAATGTGTGCACAGTGTGATTCAGACGCGTCTAACATTGATGCTGCATCCACCACTGAATCAGGCCCATTATATGTGTATAGGAATGTAGTGCTGACAGCTCAGGTACTGAGGGGAAAGGCTACTTATCACCATCTGGTACAGAGGCCCATTATATGTGTATGGGAATGTAGTGCTGACAGTTTATATACTGAAGGGAAAGGCTACTTATCACCATCTGGTAAAGAAACCCATTATATGTATGGGAATGTAGTGCTGACAGCTCAGGTACTGAGGGAAAAGGCTACTTATCACCATCTGTTACAGAGGCCCGGTAAATGTGTATGGGAATGTAGTGCTGACAGCTTAAGTATTGAGGGGAAAGGATACTTATCACTTTCTGGTACAGAGGCCCATTATATGTGTATGGGAATGTAGTGCTGACAGCTCAGGAACTGAAGGAGAAAGGCTACTTATCACCATCTGGTACAGAGGCCCATTATATGTGTATGGGAATGTAGTGCTAACAGCTCAGGTACTGAGGGGAAAGTCTACTTATCACCAACTGCTACAGAGGCCCATTATATGTGTATTGGAATGTAGTGCTGACAGCTCAGGTACTGAGGGGAAAGGCTACTTATCACTGTCTGGTACAGAGGCCTATTATATATGTATGGGAATGTAGTGCTGACAGCTCAGGTACTGAGGGTGAAAGGCTACTTATCACCATCTGGTACAGAGGACCACTATATGTGTACGGGAATGTAGTGCTGAGAGCTCAGGTACTGAGGGTGAAAGGCTACTTATCACCATCTGGTACAGAGGACCACTATATGTGTACGGGAATGTAGTGCTGACAGCTCAGGTACTGAGGGGAAAGGCTACTTATCACCATCTGGTACAGAGGCCTATTATATATGTATGGGAATGTAGTGCTGACAGCTCAGGTACTGAGGGTGAAAGGCTACTTATCACCATCTGGTACAGAGGACCACTATATGTGTACGGGAATGTAGTGCTGAGAGCTCAGGTACTGAGGGTGAAAGGCTACTTATCACCATCTGGTACAGAGGACCACTATATGTGTACGGGAATGTAGTGCTGACAGCTCAGGTACTGAGGGGAAAGGCTACTTATCACCCTCTGGTACAGAGGCCCATTATATGTGCGTCACAAACTCACGGGCAGATAGTAGATGCTACCCATATTCAGGGAATTGGCTAGACCTATTCCTGAGGCGCGGAGTCTAATGTGCCGGCGATTTTCATCAGGGACCCTCGCAAGATGGTATGGACTTGGCTGCGTCTGACACACAGGTCGCGGCCCTCAGGTTAGGTTTCCCTATACAGGTGCTGGCACTTGGTTGGTATACGGGAGACTTCAGCGTAGTCGACTAGCCGGGTCAGAACCAAACAGATGAAGCGGTACCAGGGAGCAGACGTAAATGGGTCACAGGGAATAGCCAAGGTCAGAACCAGATATCAACGTAGAACCAGGGGTCAGGCAGAATCAGAGTCACAAAACACGTCAAGGGTCAGAACCAATAATCAGGATATGCATAGGAACGGTGGAGTATGGTAATGGAGCCTATACTCCGGCACTGGAGTGCTCCCAGGAACTTCCTTTTATAGGTGAGGGTTCAAACTAGCCCAAATCAGCGCTTCCATTTACAGGTGCCTGTCCCTTTAAATATCTAACAGAGCGGCGCGCGTGCTTCTAAGGAAGCCGCGGCCGCCTGCACAGGAGAAGAGGAGCAGCTGACAGAGGGTGCAGGGGATCTACTGCCCGCTGTCACACACCAGCCCGGACTCCAGCATCGCCGGACCAGGTAAGGGCTACCTGGATTCAGTGGCGCTGTGACATTACCACCCCTTCTAGGGGTGGGCACCGAACACCCCACAAATGGCTTGCCAGGGAACTTTTGATGAAACTTCCGAAGGAGTTGGGGTGCATGAATATCTGAAGCCCTAACCCAACAACGCTCTTCAGGACCGAGGACCTCATTCAGAGCTGGTCGCACAGAGCGTGCGGTCATTCTGAATGAGGGGAGGACATCTTAAATTTTCAAGACATCCTCCTTTGCGGTGGTAAGGCTGTGGGTTAACACCCACAACCTTAAGACCGCCTAAGGTGATGGTCGCGATGGTCAAGACCATCGCGACCATCGGGGCTTAAGACGAGACCCTAGGGTAGGGTCTCCCTTGTCGTAAGCCCTGGAGAGCTTTCGGCTCTGTCTGAGCCGGAAGCTCTCCATTGACATCACTAGTGATGTCAGTGGGGCCGCCCCCAAACGGTAGGCGTTCCCATGGGAATGCCCCCGTTTGGGTTGCCACCCCCAGGCCAACCTTCCAAAGGGGCGAGCTGTCAATCAACATTGACAGCTCGCCCCCTTTGGATCGAGACCCGCTACGACTGGCACTGTCGGTCGTAGCGGGTCTCACGCATGCACACGACGGCGCCGGCGCCGTTGTGTGCATGCTCTGTGGGGGGCAATCGACCCGGTCCGAGCACATCGGCGCTAACGACCGGGTCTGAATTACCCCCCGTATCCCTTCCAATACACCAGGAATTTAACTGCACCTCGGGACATTCTGGAATCTAGAATCTGTTTGACTTCATACTCCTCTTGGTGATCCACTGGAATAGCAGTAGGAGGGTTGCACTTCTTCGAATATTGATTAAGCACCAATGGTTTCAGGAGAGAGGTATGGAACACGTTGGGAACCCTAAGAGTACCAGGAAGTTTTAAATGAACAGCCACCGGATTGATGACCTGCAGAATCTGGAAGGGGACCAATGAATCTAGGAGCAAACTTCATGGTGGGAACTTTTAAATAAGTGTTTAGTGGATAACCAGACTTTATCGCCCGGATTCAGTACAGGACTCTTTTTCCTTTTCTTATCTGCCACCTGCTTATACCTAGAAGAAGCTTTACACAAATTTTTTTTAACCTCCCTCCAAATCTTGAAGAACTGACTCGCTGAGCCACCAACAGCCGGGAGAGACACTGAATGAACAGCAGGAACTTCTGGTATCACGGGATGTAGCCCACACAGAATGAATAATGGAGAGTACCCCAAGGACTCATGGTACGTATTATTGTGAGCGAATTCAGCCCATGGCAACAAAGAAACCCAATCGTCTTGATTAGCTGAGACATATATCCGAATGAATTTCTCCAAATCCTGATTAACACGCTCCGTTTGACCATTGTCTGAGGATGGTATGAAGACGAAAAACTCAAGTTGATATTAAAGCACGTACATAACGCCCCCCAAAACCGGGAAGTGAATTGTACCCCACAATCTGAAACAATGTCTTTGGGGAACCCATGTAGCTTGAATATTTCCTTTATAAATGCCTCAGCCAACTTTGGAGCTGACGGTAACCCTCTTAATGGGACAAAGTGAGCGATCTTGGAGAACCTGTCCACCACTACCCAGATTGTATTGAACCCCTGGCAGGAGGGCAGGTCTGTTATAAAGTCCATGGATATATGGGACCAAGGACGATCAGGTATTGGAAGTGGACATAAAGACCCCGAAGTAAGTTGAGGAGGCACCTTATGCTGAGCACAGATAGTACAGGCTGCCACAAAGTCCTTGACGTCGCGACGTACAGTCGGCCACCAAAAACTCCTAAGGATCAGTTCCAAAGTTTTCCCCATTCCTGCATGACCTGAAAAACAAGAAGAATGGGCCCACTGGAGTAACTTAGACTGGAGTTCGGGTGCTATGAATGTTTTCCCTGGAGGGATTTTGACCTTAGTGACTGCAACAAAGCACCCAGGTTTTAAAATTAGTTTGTCTTCCTTTACTTCATCCTCCTGGGCCACATTGAATGCTCGAGACAGGGCGTCAGCTTTTACATTCTTGTAAACTGGACGATAGGTAATAGCCAGGCTAAAACGGGCGAAAAACATGAACCATCTGGACTGGCAATAATTCAGGCAATGCGCGGTTTTGAGATAAGTGAGGTTTTTGTGATATGTGTAGACTGTCACCGGAAATTTTGCCCCTTCCAGCACATATCTCCACTCTTGCAACGCTAGCTAAATGGCTAGTAATTCCTTATCCCCAACTGCATCATTTTTCTCTGGAGCAGAAAACTTAAGAACCCACAGGAGTACCGCTTGCCCCACTCATCCTTCTTTGACAGTACTGCCCCAACTCCCACCGTGGAGGCATCCACATTCAAGAAGAAAGGCAGATCGCAGTCAGGTTGTCTTAGAATACGGGTTGACATGAAGCACTGTTTTAAAAGAACAAAGGCCTCTTCAGCTGCGGCAGACCATATCTGAGTACCTTGTCCTTTTTGGTGAGTGCAGTAATGGGAGCTGCTATGATTGAGTAATTCTTTATGAACTGGTGATAGAAAATGCAGAATCCCAGGAAGCGTTGTATTGCTTTCAACCCGACAGGGCAAGGACAGTTAGAAATGGCAGCTAGCTTTGCAGGATCCATCTGAAGGCAGGAACCAGAAATAATGTATCCCAAAAATGTTAGCTCCTTTTGCTCGAAGGAACATTTTTCAAGTTTGCAAAACAGCTGGTTGGCCCGAAGTCGTGTCAGCACTTCACATACATGCAGGCGATGACTTGTCGCATCCTCTGAGAATATCACGTATTTATAGAGCAAATCCCTGAAGATGTGATTTATATATTTTTGGAACACAGCTGGACTGTTGCTTAACCCAAAAGGCATGACTAGGTACTCGAAGTGACCATCACGAGTATTGAAGGCTGTCTTCCACTCATCTCCAGCCCGAATCCTGATCAAATTGTAGGCCCCGCGAAGATCTAGCTTGGTAAAAATCTTTGCTCCTTTAATTTGATCGAAGAGTTTGAATATCAGAGGTAATGGAAACCGGTCTTTGGTGGTAATAGCATTCAGGCCCCGGTAATCAATACATGATCTCGGACCTCCGTTTTTTTTTTTTGATGAAGAATAGACCGGCACCCGCGGGTGATTTGGACTCCCTGATAAAACCACATTCCAGATTCTCCTGGATATACTCAGTCACTGATTGGGACTCAGGAAGTGAGAGAGGAAAAGTTCTTCCCCAAGGTGGCTCTTTCCCAGGTAATAGATCAATAGTGCAATCCCAGTCTCTATGAGCAGGAAGTGTCTCAGCGGCCTTCTTACTAAACACATCTCAGAAGGACTGGTATGGAGCTGGAAGCTGAACTTCTGGAGAGATGACTGTACTCCGAATGGCTCGCTGGGGAGGTTTGACAGATGACAAACAGGAGCCATGGCATCGAGGGCCCCACACCAGGATTTGAGGTTCCTCCCAATCTAGCACAGGAGAATGTTTGCGAAGCCAAGGAAGACCCAGGATGACAGGACTCTCAGTTGATGGAAGTATGTAGAATGCTATTGATTCTCGATGGAGGGCCCCTACTTGCATGATAACTTCTGTCATCTGAGAGTGGATGGTCACTGTAGGAAGTTTATTCCCATCTACACCGATGATGCTGAGAGGTGTTTGAAGTGGCATAATAGGAATTTAGGACAGCCAGAGAGAAGGTGACCTGGTTCACCACAATACAAACAAAGTCTGTTTTAAACCTCCTTTCTCTCTCTGCGACAGGAAGATGAGATTTCCCAACCTGCATGGTTTCTTCTGGAGGTTCCACTGGTGTCATGAAACGTAGAGCGAGCTTAAAGGTATATCGATGAGACTGTTCCTATTCTCTTGTTCTCTCACTATGGCGAAGATCTACCCGGATACACAGGGAGATCAAGTCATCCAAAGATGTTGGCAGTTCCCTGGATGCGAGTACAGCTTTGATCTGATCGGACAAACCTTGCATGAAGGTGGCTACTAAAGCTTCGTTGTTCCATCCCAATTCTGAAGCAAGGGTACGGAACTGCAGAGCACATTGTCCTGCAGATTGATTGCCTTGTTTCAGCTTTAGGATAGCCGATCCCGCAGAGTTTACTCGACCGGGCTCATCGAAGACCCTCCGGAAAACCTTCAGGAGCTCGGTGCTATTGTTAACCAGAGGATCATTTCTTTCCCATAAAGGAGAGGCCCAAGCCAAGGCCTTAGCGGACAGCAGCGAGATCACATAAGCCACTTTCGTCCTTTCTGACGGGAAATTTGCTGCTTGAACCTCAAATTGGATTGACCACTGGTTCAGGAACCCTCGACAGTCCTTTGGGTCCCCATTGTACTTCATGGGGTTCGGAATGCGTAATGGTGCAGAAGCACTTGTGGCCTGTACAGTCACCGTAGGAGGAGGGACTGATAGTGACGGTGCCGGCTGAGCGGTACTGACTTGTTGCAATAAAGTTTGGAGACACTGCATAATCTGTGCTTGATCTTGCTCTTGCTTCTCGACCTTAGCAAGTAGGTTCTCGAGTAAATCTCGGGGCGGTAGGTTACCAGCAGCATCCATGTTTTTGGGCCAGAGTATTCTGTCACAAACTCACGGGCGGATAGTGGATGCTACCCATATTCAGGGATTTGGCTAGACCTATTCCTGAGGCGTGGAGTCTAATGTGCCAGCGGTTTTCACCAGGGACCCTCACAAGAAGGTATGGACTTGGCTGCGTCCGACACACAGGTCGCGGCCCTCAGGTTAGGTGTCCCTATACAGGTGCTGGCACTTGGTCGGTATATGGGAGACTTGAGCGTAGTTGACTAGCTGGGTCAGAACCAAACAGACGAATTGGTACCAGGGAGCAGACGTAAATGGGTCACAGGGAATAGCTGAGGTCAGAACCAGATATCAACATAGAACCAGGGGTCAGGCAGAAACAGAGTCACAAAACACGCCAAGGCTCAGAACAAATAATCAGGTTATGCACAGGAATGGTGGAGTATGGTAATGGAGCCTATACTCTGGCACTGGAGTGCTCCCAGGAACTTCCTTTTATAGGTGAGAGTTCAAACTAGCCCGAATCAGTGCTTCCGTTTACAGGTGCCTGTCCCTGTAAATGGACAGAGGAGCAGCTGAAAGCAGATGCCGGGGATCACCTGCCCGCTGTCACACACCAGCCTGGACTCCAGCGTTGCCGGACCAGGTAAGGGCAACCTGGATTCAGCGGCGCTGTGACAATGTGTATGGGAATGTAGTGCTGACAGCTCAGGTACTGAGGGGAAAGGTTACCTTTCACCATCTGGTACAGAGGACCATTATATGTGTATGGGAATGTAGTTCTGGTAGTAAGGTACTAAGGGGAAAGGCTACTTATCACCATCTGGTACAGAGGCCCATTATATGTGTACTGGAATGTAGTGCTGACAGCTCAGAAACTGAGGGGAAAGGCTACTTATCACCATCTGGTACAGAGACCCATTATATGTGTATGTCGATGTAGTGTTGACATTTAGGTACTGAAGGAGAAAGGCTACTTATCACCATCTGGTACAAAGGCCCATTATATGAGTATATGAATGTAATGCTGATATCTCAGGTATTGAAGGGGAAAGGCTACTTATCACCATCTGGTACAGAGGTCCATTATATGTGTACGGGAATGTAGTGCTGACAGCTCCGGTACTGAGGGAAAAGGCTACTTATCACTATCTGGTACAGAGGCCCATTATATGTGTACGGGAATGTAGTGCTGACAGCTCAGGTACTGAGGGGAGAGGCTACTTATCACCATCTGGTAATGAGGCCCATTATATATGTATGGTAATGTAGTGCTGACAGTTAGGTACTGAGGGGAAAGGCTACTTATCACCATCTGGTACATACGTGCATTATGGGAATGTAGTGCTGACAGCTCAGGTACTGAGGGGAAAGGCTACTTATCACCATCTGGTACAGAGGCCCATTATATGTGTATGGGAATGTAGTGCTGCAGGTAGATACTGAGGGGAAAGGCTACTTATCACCATCTGGTACAGAGGCCCATTATATGTGTATTGGAATGTAGTGCTGACAGCTCAGGTACTTAGGGAAAAGGCTACTTATCACTATCTGGTACAGAGGTCCATTATAAGTGTATGGGAATGTAGTGCTGACAGCTCAGGTACTGAGGGGAAAGGTTACATATCACCACATGGTACAGAGGCCCATTATATATGTATGGGAATGTAGTGCTGACAGCTCAGGTACTGAGGGGAAAGGCTACTTAAACTATCTGGTACAGAGGCCCTTTATGGGAATGTAGTGCTGACAGCTCAGATACTGAGGGGAAAGGCTACTTATCACCATCTGGTACAGAGGACCACTATATGTGTATGGGAATGTAGTGCTGGCAGTTAGGTACTGAGGGGAAAGGCTACTTATCACCATCTGGTACAGAGGTCCATTATATGTGTACTGGAATGTAGTGCTGACAGCTCAGGTACTGAGGGGAAAGGCTACTTGTCACCATCTGGTACAGAGGCCCATTCTATGTGTACAGGAATGTAGTGCTGATATCTCAAGTACTGAATGGGAAAGGCTACTTATCACCATCTGGAACAGAGGCCCATTATATGTGTATGGGAATGTAGTGCTGATATCTCAGGTACTGAAGGGGAAAGGCTACTTATCACCATCTGGTACATAGGCCCATTACATGTGTATGTCAATGTAGAGCTGACAGCTCAAGTACTGAGGGGAAAGGCTACTTATCACCATCTGGTACAGAGGCCCATTATATGTGTATGGGAATGTAGTGCTGACAGCTCAGGTACTGAGGGGAAAGGCTACTTATCACCATCTGGTACAGAGGCCCATTATATGTGTATAGGAATGTAGTGCTGACAGCTCAGGTACTGAGGGGAAAGGCTACTTATCACCATCTGGTACAGAGGACCACTATAGGTGTATGGGAATGTAGTGCTGGCAGTCAGGTACTGAGGGGAAAGGCTACTTATCACCATCTGGTACAGTGGCCCATTATATGTGTACGGGAATGTAGTGCTGACAGCTTAGGTACTAAAGGGAAAGGCTACTTATCATTTTCTGGTACAGAGACCCATTATATATGTAGGGGAATGTAGTGGTGACTTTCAGGTACTGAAGGAGAAAGGCTACGTATAACCATCTGGTACAGAGGCCCATTATATGTGTATAGGAATGTAGTGTTGATATCTCAGGTACTGAAGGGGAAAGGCTACTTATCACCACCTGTTACAGAGGCCCATTATATGTGTACGGGAATGTAGTGCTGACAGCTCAGGTACTGAGGGGAAAGGTTACTTATCACCATCTGGTACAGAGACCCATTATATATGTATGGGAATGTAGTGCTGACAGCTCAGGTACTGAGGGGAAAGGCTACCTATCACCTCTGGTACAGAGGACCACTATATGTGTATGGGAATGTAGTGCTGGCAGTTAGGGTACTTATGGGAAAGGCTACTTATCACTATCTGTTACAGAGGCCCATTATGGGAATGTAGTGCTGACAGCTCAGGTACTGAGGGGAAAGGCTACTTATCACCATCTGGTACAGAGGACCATTATATGTGTATGGGAATGTAGTTCTGGTAGTAAGGTACTAAGGGGAAAGGCTACTTATCACCATCTGGTACAGAGGCCCATTATATGTATACGGGCATGTAGTGCTGACAGCTCAGGTACTGAGGGGCTACTTATCACCATCTGGTACAGAGGCCCATTATATGTGTACTGGAATGTAGTGCTGACAGCTCAGAAACTGAGGGGAAAGGCTACTTATCACCATCTGGTACAGAGACCCATTATATGTGTATGTCGATGTAGTGCTGACATTTAGGTACTGAAGGAGAAAGGCTACTTATCACCATCTGGTACAAAGGCCCATTATATGAGTATATGAATGTAATGCTGATATCTCAGGTATTGAAGGGGAAAGGCTACTTATCACCATCTGGTACAGAGGTCCATTATATGTGTACGGGAATGTAGTGCTGACAGCTCCGGTACTGAGGGAAAAGGCTACTTATCACTATCTGGTACAGAGGCCCATTATATGTGTACGGGAATGTAGTGCTGACAGCTCAGGTACTGAGGGGAGAGGCTACTTATCACCATCTGGTAATGATGCCCATTATATATGTATGGTAATGTAGTGCTGACAGTTAGGTACTGAGGGGAAAGGCTACTTATCACCATCTGGTACATACGTGCATTATGGGAATGTAGTGCTGACAGCTCAGGTACTGAGGGGAAAGGCTACTTATCACCATCTGGTACAGAGGCCCATTATATGTGTATGGGAATGTAGTGCTGCAGGTAGATACTGAGGGGAAAGGCTACTTATCACCATCTGGTACAGAGGCCCATTATATGTGTATTGGAATGTAGTGCTGACAGCTCAGGTACTTAGGTAAAAGGCTACGTATCACTATCTGGTACATAGGTCCATTATAAGTGTATGGGAATGTAGTGCTGACAGCTCAGGTACTGAGGGGAAAGGTTACATATCCCCACATGGTACAGAGGCCCATAATATATGTATGGGAATGTAGTGCTGACAGCTCAGTTACTGAGGGGAAAGGCTACTTAAACTATCTGGTACAGAGGCCCTTTATGGGAATGTAGTGCTGACAGCTCAGATACTGAGGGGAAAGGCTACTTATCACCATCTGGTACAGAGGACCACTATATGTGTATGGGAATGTAGTGCTGGCAGTTAGGTACTGAGGGGAAAGGCTACTTATCACCATCTGGTACAGAGGTCCATTATATGTGTACTGGAATGTAGTGCTGACAGCTCAGGTACTGAGGGGAAAGGCTACTTGTCACCATCTGGTACAGAGGCCCATTCTATGTGTGCAGGAATGTAGTGCTGATATCTCAAGTACTGAATGGGAAAGGCTACTTATCACCATCTGGAACAGAGGCCCATTATATGTGTATGGGAATGTAGTGCTGATATCTCAGGCACTGAAGGGGAAAGGCTACTTATCACCATCTGGTACATAGGCCCATTACATGTGTATGTCAATGTAGAGCTGACAGCTCAAGTACTGAGGGGAAAGGCTACTTATCACCATCTGGTACAGAGGCCCATTATATGTGTATGGGAATGTAGTGCTGACAGCTCAGGTACTGAGGGGAAAGGCTACCTATCACCTCTGGTACAGAGGACCACTATATGTGTATGGGAATGTAGTGCTGGCAGTTAGGGTACTTATGGGAAAGGCTACTTATCACTATCTGTTACAGAGGCCCATTATGGGAATGTAGTGCTGACAGCTCAGGTACTGAGGGGAAAGGCTACTTATCACCATCTGGTACAGAGGACCATTATATGTGTATGGGAATGTAGTTCTGGTAGTAAGGTACTAAGGGGAAAGGCTACTTATCACCATCTGGTACAGAGGCCCATTATATGTATACGGGCATGTAGTGCTGACAGCTCAGGTACTGAGGGGCTACTTATCACCATCTGGTACAGAGGCCCATTATATGTGTACTGGAATGTAGTGCTGACAGCTCAGAAACTGAGGGGAAAGGCTACTTATCACCATCTGGTACAGAGACCCATTATATGTGTATGTCGATGTAGTGCTGACATTTAGGTACTGAAGGAGAAAGGCTACTTATCACCATCTGGTACAAAGGCCCATTATATGAGTATATGAATGTAATGCTGATATCTCAGGTATTGAAGGGGAAAGGCTACTTATCACCATCTGGTACAGAGGTCCATTATATGTGTACGGGAATGTAGTGCTGACAGCTCCGGTACTGAGGGAAAAGGCTACTTATCACTATCTGGTACAGAGGCCCATTATATGTGTACGGGAATGTAGTGCTGACAGCTCAGGTACTGAGGGGAGAGGCTACTTATCACCATCTGGTAATGATGCCCATTATATATGTATGGTAATGTAGTGCTGACAGTTAGGTACTGAGGGGAAAGGCTACTTATCACCATCTGGTACATACGTGCATTATGGGAATGTAGTGCTGACAGCTCAGGTACTGAGGGGAAAGGCTACTTATCACCATCTGGTACAGAGGCCCATTATATGTGTATGGGAATGTAGTGCTGCAGGTAGATACTGAGGGGAAAGGCTACTTATCAACATCTGGTACAGAGGCCCATTATATGTGTATTGGAATGTAGTGCTGACAGCTCAGGTACTTAGGTAAAAGGCTACGTATCACTATCTGGTACATAGGTCCATTATAAGTGTATGGGAATGTAGTGCTGACAGCTCAGGTACTGAGGGGAAAGGTTACATATCCCCACATGGTACAGAGGCCCATTATATATGTATGGGAATGTAGTGCTGACAGCTCAGTTACTGAGGGGAAAGGCTACTTAAACTATCTGGTACAGAGGCCCTTTATGGGAATGTAGTGCTGACAGCTCAGATACTGAGGGGAAAGGCTACTTATCACCATCTGGTACAGAGGACCACTATATGTGTATGGGAATGTAGTGCTGGCAGTTAGGTACTGAGGGGAAAGGCTACTTATCACCATCTGGTACAGAGGTCCATTATATGTGTACTGGAATGTAGTGCTGACAGCTCAGGTGCTGAGGGGAAAGGCTACTTGTCACCATCTGGTACAGAGGCCCATTCTATGTGTGCAGGAATGTAGTGCTGATATCTCAAGTACTGAATGGGAAAGGCTACTTATCACCATCTGGAACAGAGGCCCATTATATGTGTATGGGAATGTAGTGCTGATATCTCAGGCACTGAAGGGGAAAGGCTACTTATCACCATCTGGTACATAGGCCCATTACATGTGTATGTCAATGTAGAGCTGACAGCTCAAGTACTGAGGGGAAAGGCTACTTATCACCATCTGGTACAGAGGCCCATTATATGTGTATGGGAATGTAGTGCTGACAGCTCAGGTACTGAGGGGAAAGGCTACTTATCACCATCTGGTACAGAGGCCCATTATATGTGTATAGGAATGTAGTGCTGACAGCTCAGGTACTGAGGGGAAAGGCTACTTATCACCATCTGGTACAGAGGACCACTATAGGTGTATGGGAATGTAGTGCTGGCAGTCAGGTACTGAGGGGAAAGGCTACTTATCACCATCTGGTACAGTGGCCCATTATATGTGTACGGGAATGTAGTGCTGACAGCTTAGGTACTAAAGGGAAAGGCTACTTATCATTTTCTGGTACAGAGACCCATTATATATGTAGGGGAATGTAGTGGTGACTTTCAGGTACTGAAGGAGAAAGGCTACGTATAACCATCTGGTACAGAGGCCCATTATATGTGTATAGGAATGTAGTGTTGATATCTCAGGTACTGAAGGGGAAAGGCTACTTATCACCACGTGTTACAGAGGCCCATTATATGTGTACGGGAATGTAGTGCTGACAGCTCAGGTACTGAGGGGAAAGGTTACTTATCACCATCTGGTACAGAGACCCATTATATATGTATGGGAATGTAGTGCTGACAGCTCAGGTACTGAGGGGAAAGGCTACCTATCACCTCTGGTACAGAGGACCACTATATGTGTATGGGAATGTAGTGCTGGCAGTTAGGGTACTTATGGGAAAGGCTACTTATCACTATCTGTTACAGAGGCCCATTATGGGAATGTAGTGCTGACAGCTCAGGTACTGAGGGGAAAGGCTACTTATCACCATCTGGTACAGAGGACCATTATATGTGTATGGGAATGTAGTTCTGGTAGTAAGGTACTAAGGGGAAAGGCTACTTATCACCATCTGGTACAGAGGCCCATTATATGTATACGGGCATGTAGTGCTGACAGCTCAGGTACTGAGGGGCTACTTATCACCATCTGGTACAGAGGCCCATTATATGTGTACTGGAATGTAGTGCTGACAGCTCAGAAACTGAGGGGAAAGGCTACTTATCACCATCTGGTACAGAGACCCATTATATGTGTATGTCGATGTAGTGCTGACATTTAGGTACTGAAGGAGAAAGGCTACTTATCACCATCTGGTACAAAGGCCCATTATATGAGTATATGAATGTAATGCTGATATCTCAGGTATTGAAGGGGAAAGGCTACTTGTCACCATCTGGTACAGAGGTCCATTATATGTGTACGGGAATGTAGTGCTGACAGCTCCGGTACTGAGGGAAAAGGCTACTTATCACTATCTGGTACAGAGGCCCATTATATGTGTACGGGAATGTAGTGCTGACAGCTCAGGTACTGAGGGGAGAGGCTACTTATCACCATCTGGTAATGATGCCCATTATATATGTATGGTAATGTAGTGCTGACAGTTAGGTACTGAGGGGAAAGGCTACTTATCACCATCTGGTACATACGTGCATTATGGGAATGTAGTGCTGACAGCTCAGGTACTGAGGGGAAAGGCTACTTATCACCATCTGGTACAGAGGCCCATTATATGTGTATGGGAATGTAGTGCTGCAGGTAGATACTGAGGGGAAAGGCTACTTATCACCATCTGGTACAGAGGCCCATTATATGTGTATTGGAATGTAGTGCTGACAGCTCAGGTACTTAGGTAAAAGGCTACGTATCACTATCTGGTACATAGGTCCATTATAAGTGTATGGGAATGTAGTGCTGACAGCTCAGGTACTGAGGGGAAAGGTTACATATCCCCACATGGTACAGAGGCCCATTATATATGTATGGGAATGTAGTGCTGACAGCTCAGTTACTGAGGGGAAAGGCTACTTAAACTATCTGGTACAGAGGCCCTTTATGGGAATGTAGTGCTGACAGCTCAGATACTGAGGGGAAAGGCTACTTATCACCATCTGGTACAGAGGACCACTATATGTGTATGGGAATGTAGTGCTGGCAGTTAGGTACTGAGGGGAAAGGCTACTTATCACCATCTGGTACAGAGGTCCATTATATGTGTACTGGAATGTAGTGCTGACAGCTCAGGTACTGAGGGGAAAGGCTACTTGTCACCATCTGGTACAGAGGCCCATTCTATGTGTACGGGAATGTAGTGCTGATATCTCAAGTACTGAATGGGAAAGGCTACTTATCACCATCTGGAACAGAGGCCCATTATATGTGTATGGGAATGTAGTGCTGATATCTCAGGTACTGAAGGGGAAAGGCTACTTATCACCATCTGGTACATAGGCCCATTACATGTGTATGTTAATGTAGAACTGACAGCTCAAGTACTGAGGGGAAAGGCTACTTATCACCATCTGGTACAGAGGCCCATTATATGTGTATGGGAATGTAGTGCTGACAGCTCAGGTACTGAGGGGAAAGGCTACTTATCACCATCTGGTACAGAGGCCCATTATATGTGTATAGGAATGTAGTGCTGACTGCTCAGGTACTGAGGGGAAAGGCTACTTATCACCATCTGGTACAGAGGACCACTATAGGTGTATGGGAATGTAGTGCTGGCAGTCAGGTACTGAGGGGAAAGGCTACTTATCACCATCTGGTACAGTGGCCCATTATATGTGTACGGGAATGTAGTGCTGACAGCTTAGGTACTAAAGGGAAAGGCTACTTATCATTTTCTGGTACAGAGACCCATTATATATGTAGGGGAATGTAGTGCTGACTTTCAGGTACTGAAGGAGAAAGGCTACGTATAACCATCTGGTACAGAGGCCCATTATATGTGTATAGGAATGTAGTGCTGATATCTCAGGTACTGAAGGGGAAAGGCTACTTATCACCACCTGTTACAGAGGCCCATTATATGTGTACGGGAATGTAGTGCTGACAGCTCAGGTACTGAGGGGAAAGGTTACTTATCACCATCTGGTACAGAGACCCATTATATATGTATGGGAATGTAGTGCTGACAGCTCAGGTACTGAGGGGAAAGGCTACCTATCACCTCTGGTACAGAGGACCACTATATGTGTATGGGAATGTAGTGCTGGCAGTTAGGGTACTTATGGGAAAGGCTACTTATCACTATCTGTTACAGAGGCCCATTATGGGAATGTAGTGCTGACAGCTCAGGTACTGAGGGGAAAGGCTACTTATCACCATCTGGTACAGAGGACCACTATAGGTGTATGGGAATGTAGTGCTGGCAGTTAGGTACTGAGGGGAAAGGCTACTTACCACCATCTGGTACAGAGGCCCATTATATGTGTATGGGAATGTAGTGCTGATTTCTCAGGTATTAAAGGGGAAAGGCAACTTATCACCATCTGGTACAGAGGCCCATTATATGTGTATGGGAATGTAGTGCTGGTATCTCAGGTACTGAAGGGTAATGGCTACTTATCACCATCTGGTACAAAGGCCCATTATATGTGTATGTCAATGTTGTGCTGATATCTCAGGTACTGAAGGGGAAAGGCTACTTAACACCATCTGGTACAGAGGTCCATTATATGTGTACGGGAATGTAGTGCTGACAGCTCCGGTACTGAGGGAAAAGGCTACTTATCACTATCTGGTACAGAGGCCCATTATATGTGTACGGGAATGTAGTGCTGACAGCTCAGGTACTGAGGGGAGAGGCTACTTATCACCATCTGGTAATGATGCCCATTATATATGTATGGTAATGTAGTGCTGACAGTTAGGTACTGAGGGGAAAGGCTACTTATCACCATCTGGTACATACGTGCATTATGGGAATGTAGTGCTGACAGCTCAGGTACTGAGGGTAAAGGCTACTTATCACCATCTGGTACAGAGGCCCATTATATGTGTATGGGAATGTAGTGCTGCAGGTAGATACTGAGGGGAAAGGCTACTTATCACCATCTGGTACAGAGGCCCATTATATGTGTATTGGAATGTAGTGCTGACAGCTCAGGTACTTAGGTAAAAGGCTACGTATCACTATCTGGTACATAGGTCCATTATAAGTGTATGGGAATGTAGTGCTGACAGCTCAGGTACTGAGGGGAAAGGTTACATATCCCCACATGGTACAGAGGCCCATTATATATGTATGGGAATGTAGTGCTGACAGCTCAGTTACTGAGGGGAAAGGCTACTTAAACTATCTGGTACAGAGGCCCTTTATGGGAATGTAGTGCTGACAGCTCAGATACTGAGGGGAAAGGCTACTTATCACCATCTGGTACAGAGGACCACTATATGTGTATGGGAATGTAGTGCTGGCAGTTAGGTACTGAGGGGAAAGGCTACTTATCACCATCTGGTACAGAGGTCCATTATATGTGTACTGGAATGTAGTGCTGACAGCTCAGGTACTGAGGGGAAAGGCTACTTGTCACCATCTGGTACAGAGGCCCATTCTATGTGTACGGGAATGTAGTGCTGATATCTCAAGTACTGAATGGGAAAGGCTACTTATCACCATCTGGAACAGAGGCCCATTATATGTGTATGGGAATGTAGTGCTGATATCTCAGGTACTGAAGGGGAAAGGCTACTTATCACCATCTGGTACATAGGCCCATTACATGTGTATGTCAATGTAGAACTGACAGCTCAAGTACTGAGGGGAAAGGCTACTTATCACCATCTGGTACAGAGGCCCATTATATGTGTATGGGAATGTAGTGCTGACAGCTCAGGTACTGAGGGGAAAGGCTACTTATCACCATCTGGTACAGAGGCCCATTATATGTGTATAGGAATGTAGTGCTGACTGCTCAGGTACTGAGGGGAAAGGCTACTTATCACCATCTGGTACAGAGGACCACTATAGGTGTATGGGAATGTAGTGCTGGCAGTCAGGTACTGAGGGGAAAGGCTACTTATCACCATCTGGTACAGTGGCCCATTATATGTGTACGGGAATGTAGTGCTGACAGCTTAGGTACTAAAGGGAAAGGCTACTTATCATTTTCTGGTACAGAGACCCATTATATATGTAGGGAAATGTAGTGCTGACTTTCAGGTACTGAAAGAGAAAGGCTACGTATAACCATCTGGTACAGAGGCCCATTATATGTGTATAGGAATGTAGTGCTGATATCTCAGGTACTGAAGGGGAAAGGCTACTTATCACCACCTGTTACAGAGGCCCATTATATGTGTACGGGAATGTAGTGCTGACAGCTCAGGTACTGAGGGGAAAGGTTACTTATCACCATCTGGTACAGAGACCCATTATATATGTATGGGAATGTAGTGCTGACAGCTCAGGTACTGAGGGGAAAGGCTACCTATCACCTCTGGTACAGAGGACCACTATATGTGTATGGGAATGTAGTGCTGGCAGTTAGGGTACTTATGGGAAAGGCTACTTATCACTATCTGTTACAGAGGCCCATTATGGGAATGTAGTGCTGACAGCTCAGGTACTGAGGGGAAAGGCTACTTATCACCATCTGGTACAGAGGACCACTATAGGTGTATGGGAATGTAGTGCTGGCAGTTAGGTACTGAGGGGAAAGGCTACTTACCACCATCTGGTACAGAGGCCCATTATATGTGTATGGGAATGTAGTGCTGATTTCTCAGGTATTGAAGGGGAAAGGCAACTTATCACCATCTGGTACAGAGGCCCATTATATGTGTATGGGAATGTAGTGCTGGTATCTCAGGTACTGAAGGGTAATGGCTACTTATCACCATCTGGTACAAAGGCCCATTATATGTGTATGTCAATGTTGTGCTGATATCTCAGGTACTGAAGGGGAAAGGCTACTTAACACCATCTGGTACAGAGACCCATTATATGTGTATGGGAATGTAGTGCTGACAGTTAAGGTATTGAATGGGGAAAGGCTACTTATCACCCTCTGGTACAGAGGCCCATTATATGTGTATGGGGATGTAGTGCTGGCAGTTAGGGTACTGAGGGGAAAGGCTTCTTATTACTATAGATGTGCAGGTTCGGTTTTACTTGGATTTACTCGGATATGTTCGGATTTCGAAAACGGCATTGTATTGGCTATTGGCTATCACATGTTTTGGATAGCCAATAAAATAAATCCAAACTACTGTGTAAGGTGCTGCGGAACACAAATTATTCCGAACTTGCGATAATTTTGGCGAAAAGAACCAATTAAATCAGAGTAAAACCAAACCTGCGCATCTCTACTTATCACTATCTGGTACAGAGGCCATTATATATGTATGGAAATGTAGTGTTGGCAGTTAGGTACTGAGGGGAAAGGCTACTTATCACCATCTGGTACAGAGGCCCATTATATGTGTACGGGAATGTAGTGCTAATAGCTCAGGTACTGAGGGGAAAGGCTACTTATCACTATTTGGTACAGAGGCCCATTATATGTGTACGGGAATGTAGTGCTGATAGCTCAGGTACTGAGGGGAAAGGCTACTTATCACTATTTGGTACAGAGGCCCATTCTATGTGTATGGGAATGTAGTGCTGACAGTTCAGGTACTGAGGGGAAAGGTTACTTATCACCATCTGGTACAGAGGCCCATTATATGTGTACTGGAATGTAGTGCTGACAGCTCAGGTACTGAGGGGAAAGGCTACTTACCACCATCTGGTACAGAGGCCCATTATATGTGTATAGGAATGTAGTGCTGATATCTCAGGTATTGAAGGGGAAAGGCAACTTATCACCATCTGGTACAGAGGCCCATTACATGTGTATGGGAATTTAGTGCTGATATCTCAGGTACTTAATGGGAAAGGCTACTTATCACCATCTGGTACAGAGGCCCATTATATGTGCGCATGCTCTGTGGGGGGCCATCGACCCGGTCCGAGCGCATCGGCGCTAACGACCGGGTCTGAATGACCCCAATATCTTGTCGTCTAGGTGTCCTCCTCCTCAAACCTGAAAATGTCAAAATTCTTAGAGGTGAAGTAAAAGCTCTTGTAGAGGAGGCAGGCTCAAGGATTTGAACTAGGAAGAAAGGCAGTTGGTGGCTGCGCTGTCTGAGGAAAGGACTGGAAGGAGCAGATCTGCACCGGGATATTACCTCTGCACCTAAGGTAACCGGTGGGCAGGCTGTTTCCTACAAAGGCAGATGGAGAGACAGACTCTAGGTACCATCTGTAAGGCAGCAGCTATTGGGGGAGAGATGATCTCCCATCCACCAATCCCATCCTCACATATAAGGAAGACGTCCAAAGTGAAGTCTGTAATTGTGCACCATCCACAGCCATACAGCTCTCCCCTACCTATCCAGCTCACTGCTACAGAACCTATTAGTGACTTGTTAGCCACGTAAGCAACCAGGCTTCTTACTGACTTGCAGTCTCCTCCGAAGGTCACCTAGTAAATGGTGGCATAGAGAACTCTGCATTTAATATATTTGATTAAACTTGCCAACACCTCACACAGGAAGGAATTAAGCTGGTTTGTTGAGGCATGTAACCTGCAGCATACTATGATTAGTAACGTTCATTGTTGAGCTACAGGTTTAGAATTATTTCAGCTGCTCCAGGGATGAGCTTAGCTGACATTTATGTACTCAGACACGTGAAGCCTCTCCAAAACCGCAGAAAAGGATAATCTCTTCAGTAAGATAAACAGCGTCTAATTAATCAGGATTTAGAAGTGCCACGTTTATTTGCTCACTTACAAGTGGTTGAATATTGAAATTGTATATATATATAAAAACAAGCCACTTGTTATGACACGCTAAACCAAAGTGAATACAATCACTGCTGTCCTAACTGTCTTTGTACCCACCTTTATCTAAGGAATAGAACTGCTCAATTAGACTGAAAGTCATCCTTGTTATTTACATGCTATTATAAAGTGAAGACTGATAGAAATTCATCATTCCCAGTTGGTTTAACTAATCTTATGCTAAATATTATATAGGATATTGAGTAAGAAACTTTAATCAGATACCCTCTAGTTGAAACTGTGGACCTCATTCAGAGGCAGTTGCACGGATTGATTGGACGTAGTGAGCAATGTTTTTTTCAACTACGCATGCGCACACATGGCAGTGCGCGTGTGCAAACCTGTCTTTCCGACCGCAATCCTCTTGCTCACTAGTCACTACGAGGTCGTAGCTGTGATTGACATTTTGTGCCGTTTGTGGGTGGTTACAGGGGAAGGTGCTTGTGAACGGGGGTATGGTGGTGCGAACGCAGTCATGGTTGACCTTAAAAAGGGCGTTTTAAGGGCGTGCATATATTACTGAGCGAGTCATCACACATGTCATCTCGTTGCAATAACGATGCTACTGCTCCCAGTGCTAAAGGTAGCCCAGGGTCTACCTTAAGCATTGTGAGTGCAGGCGATGGTTTCTGCCTCTACCGATGTTTGTAGGCAATTAACAATGTAACAGGTGTTAATCGTGCTGATGTAGGTTGCCGCCTGCGACCGACTCTGAATTAGCCCGTAGAGATAGGAGGTGTGCTTTCATTGTTGTGGGTGTTTCCGCGCTTATGATGTGCGTTGCGATTGAGCGCTCGTTTTGCATATTTTCGATCACTTTGGGTGCGACCGACTGAGGTCCAGTGTTCTTTATTAGCTAGGGAAGAAGCCAGTATTTCCGTTGGCTGATGGAGATTTCCTGGCCTCTTCCTCTCAACTGCGGCGGCCGACACGTGATCACATGGGTCACCTTAGCCGACTGATGTTATGCAGATTATCCGATGCTACGTTGGACAATGCAGCTTGGATAAGTAATGCACAGGAGACGTGATGCCTCCTGCTGCATTACCATATCTGCAAGGGTCACAATTGCAATGCTGCCTGCGTGCATACACCATATATCTATAGCCTGCGTGCATACATCATATATCTATAGCCTGCGTGCATACACCATATATCTATAGCCTGCGTGCATACATCATATATCTATAGCCTGCATACAGCTTAGCAATTGCGATCCTTGCTGAATCAGGCCCTCTATCCTGTAAGATTGGAACGTATCACACCACACTTCCACAACACCTTTCTGGGTATCACACATATATTGTGCTTTTTGTTGTTATGTTATTAATGAGGGATGCAAGACATTGTATAAGAATAACAGCTGGCTCCTCACTGAATAAAGGGCCTGATTCAGAGATGAACCGTAATACGATCGCAGCTACGATTTTGCACGGAACACAGTTTGCAAAAATAAGCTTATAGTTCCAGAGCTTACTACAGCATAAAGATCCCCACCGCTGCTGTCTCATATGCGTACAAATATCGGTAACATCGAGGCACATCGAGCAGATGTCTTACCCTTGCAGCAGGTCTGACCAGCCGCAGACTCGACAGGTCTCCTAACACGCAGAGGTCGCTCATGCTGCACGGGAGATCGCAAGGGCTAATCTATGCACACCCATGTAACAGCATTTAAATGGTCAGACATGCCTGCGTTTTATTGACCCCCCCCCCTGTTACCTCCCCCAAATGCTGACAACCTGTCACTCACTGTGTGAGTGGATTCTCTATGCATGCGGAATCACAATATAGTTGCAGCACGTGGGCATTGTGACTTATACACATGCATAATGTGAAATCGATCTATCTGCGTAAATATAGCCATTGCGTCCATCTCTTAATCAGGCCCAATGTTGCTAGCCAGTGTATTTACAGAAGATGGCCAGCAGAGGTAATCATTCCATGAGCTGCTGGATTTAGTATCTGTGTGGTACCTAGTGCAGGGAGTACCAGCAATATGGAAGGTTGTGGGCAAGGTGAGGTCAAATTTTTTTTATATCATATTAGACCTTTTGCTCCCACCTAATATAAATTTATATACATGATTTATTCCTTTTATGAGAGCTTGTGAGGCCACAGTAGGAGAGACACTATTAATTTGTCAAAGACAGACAGAGCAGACTCAAGTAAGTGCTGACAGGAGAAATGGATGAAACTGGGTGCTCAGTGTCACAGGCATTACCTGCCCCCAGAGAGGGCACTCACTGACTGCAATGGAATGGATGGCTGTCAGTGAGTGCCCTTTCAGAGTGCAGTTAATGCCTGTAACACTCAACATCCAGCCACGATGAACCCCATGACGCAGTTCTGTTCTGGTGGTTTACATACTATTTTGATTAAGAATTCCCTTACATATTAACAGGGCCACTAAAAGCTATAGGGGTCAGATAGTAGTCCCCATTGATAATAATGGGGATTGAAACATGCAGTGCTAATTAGCATTTTGCTGGCGATTTCTGTGAAATCGTCTACATCTTGTAATTAGTACATAGCAACAGTTCATGAATTTATGCAGAAACTGCAGTTTATACATAATGTTATTGAAAAAAAGCTTGATACATAGGCCCCTAAATCACAATTTGCCACTCACAGGGGCCATTTAATAAAACAGATAATCAACTTTTGAGTACGTGGTCTTGCTCTGATATACGCATGTCTTGCCAACCATATATTGAAACCAGCATGAAAATACTTTCCTGCATTGCTCTGAAACTCAGTCGGTTTGTTTTTGTAGAGCCTAAGGAGAAGCAAGGTTCTAACAACACATCACATGAGAGGTGAAATCTCCTATCTGTGTATTCTGGCATGAGATAATCTGCTATGCATATCAACTAAAAGAGTGCCAATTCTGACACATTGGCTTATTATTTAGTGAAATGTACACATCACAAAGAAAACTAGCTACAGGTATTAGGAAAGAATTATTCAAATTCCAGATATGCACTAGCCAATGAATTCTTTATTAGGGTCACAGGTTACTTTATAACAAGATTAAATATGTTTAAGTTTCATAAAAAAGTGTATACTTAATAGCTTATAATGATGACATAGTCAGTATTGCCATGATGACCTGGCAGAGGACGCTAAACTTATGCTTATTCTATATGTGTTTCAAAACAACTAGGTATGGACCAATTAGTTATTGTATATCAATCCTTTTAAGTAAAGCAGCAGAGAACGATCCTCTTTGGTGGGACCGCTAATTTCAATTTGCACAAGTGCATCTAGAAGTCAAAGCACATTGGTTTTCCGAGATGATGGCATTTGTGGAATTGGACGCTCTATGAACATTTTATTTTGTGTGTTATTCATTTTGAGGGGGCAGTGTACTTTTAGTGTAATGGCTTTAACGACATAGCACTGTGGTATTTTCTTGTTCCGACATCAAATAAGGCATGTTTCTTACTCACACTGGGGCGTTCTTGTTTACTCAAGGGAGAGAAGGAAACCCTCCTGGAATGATCCCACCAACTTCCCTAGTAAAGTGGGTGTGAAAAGGGTTGGCTGATGTAATTTGCTGTGCATCACATCATCATGGCCTCCCCCGGGGGCAAGGCCATAATGATGCAAATGACTTTGCCATGTCTCTTACACCCTTGTCACTTGGACCTGTTCTTACGTGATCTCCCGGTGGGAAGGTAACAAAAGTAGGCATGAAATAAGATCTAACAACTTGTCATAGGGCCTGATTCAGCAAGTATGGCAACTGCGATTACACATGCAATCTGATGATTGTTGTGTACTGCGCATGCATCGCAGTGTGTGAAGACTTCACTGCGAGTGGGACTGCGATCGCAGTGACTACTCAGACCCATCACAGAATGATTGACAGGAAGTACCATTTGAGGGTGGGGACAGGGGGGTGGTCGGCGAAACGCAGGCGTGCCAATGTGTTTGAACGCCGTTCTAGGGATGAGCATAAATTATCCAATGCGATGCCATATAGAACCTGAGCTCTCACTGCGTACCGGAATGTTAGCAATTTCTGAGTAAGGTCTGACCTTTTGCAAGTGTGAGTGAAGCTGCGATGGTACTCGATGTTACCGATGGTTTTGCAGTCTTGCTAAGTATTACAGATGTGTGTAAGGTAAGGTGGGCGTCCTTATGTTGTGCTGTGACGGCATAGTGATCGCAGAGGATTAGCATATGAACGTAGTGAGACTACATGCGTAATCGCTATTGCAATCGCAGTTGCGATCCTTGCTGAATCAGGCCCATAGTTTAGACCATCTGGCCTTCTTTTGGGTAGAGTACACAATGCGAGATTTTCATTTAATAATTAATTAAATTAAATTTTACATAAAATTTTCATCTTGTATGATGCATCTTGTATTTTTCAAAATAATTGTTTAAAAGCAGAATTAATAAACATCATAAAGATTCCCAGTTTTTTAAGGTATCACTTTTTGTTGCATTTATTCACAACTGCTACATTTTTTTATCTTTTTCCAGATGTCATTTTACCACTCTTTACTTTAAGGTGGGTACACACCTGACAGATATATCTGCAGATATATCTTTAGAGGATGGTCGTTCATACAACATGAATGGCCATCATCTATCTGGGAGCCGCGTGTCCTGCTGGCAGGGAGGCGGGTCGGGGCTGCCCCCTCCCTGCGGCTGCCGCTGCATGTGTCCAGGCAGTCTGCAGACCGCCTGTACACCCTTGCCGATGGACAGATATGTCTGCAGATATAGCTGTCCATCGGCTGTGCAAAACAACCAATGCTATATGTCTGTGAACGACGCAGTTCACAGACATATCGTATGTACACACTGTCCGACGGCCAGCAGATATATTGGCCGATCAATTGATCGGCATATATATCTGCAGTATGTACCCAGCATTAGTCACTCTACACTATAAATCTTATCTTTGGTGACGTAGCTTCTATGATTGTTAGAGACAAACCTTTTTCGCGCACTGCCAGCAGTTGAGCATGTTAGGTTTTTTTAAATAAAAGCCAAAATAACTTCCATTGTCTTCTAAAACTCTGCTGTAAGAAACATACTTATTAAAGAACACAACCTCTGTGAAATGAATAGAAAAAGTGTCATTGGTATAGGGAGTTCCCAGACTGCTGTCATACTTACAAGCTCTGTAGTCTCTCTTACTGTAATGTTGAGATGTTATTTTAGGGTATTTGAGTGTATTGTATTGCTGGCGGCAGGCCATTGGTCTTATACTATACCATACATTTTGACATTGTTTAAATTGTCTATGCCAACATTACAACTAGTATTTAAAAAGATCCTTATGGGAATATCTGTGAGTACACTTAGGTGTGGCAGTTGTTAGAATCATGTAGAAACAACATAGTAAAACATGTTGGCTTTTGAAAATCAAAGGTTTTTTTGCATGTGCCAACAAAAAAGTTTTGATACACTAAAGCCAATGTGCAATAATTACAGTAAATAATATGAGCAAGCTTTATCCCTGTTTACGGCAGTAGCTTTCTTCTAGTACCGTGGCTCTTATGTATACTTATGTATAAACATATAAGTCCTTGTCTACTGAAAGCTGCAGGGGCATATTTATAATGGGTGCAAGGTGTGCAGTGCACACGGACTCCTGGGTACAGGGGGGCCCACACACCGCACACCCTGCAACAATTTAAAATATACTTAACTATCCTTCAGCCTGGCGCTGTCTGCTGAGCTGCAGAAATCACTGGGAAAATGGCCACCGCAGTAGAGATGTCCCGGGAATGCAGCACAAGCACCATGTTTCCGGAGACCTGCGCATGCACAGTAGACACTGGCACATTGCCAGAGTCTGCTGCACAGCCGGAGGGGAGGGGGCCTGATCTGAGCCTGCACACGGGCCTCCTCCTCTCTTAAAGTGCCTCTGGAAAGCTGTGTACTTCATTTTGGCATAAGATTACCAGTTTGTGAAAACATATATTTGGGGCCGCTTTGTCCTCCACCTCCACGTGTAAGCCACCCCAAATACTTTGGTGAAACAAAGTATATACTATTGTAACATAAAAATAATGTCTTTAATGTGATGCATATGCTCACTGCCTAAATGTAAAGTTAGCATATCATTACAGCAGCAGTGCTCACACACCTCTAGTTACGCCCCTGACTGGGGAGACTTAAGACCAAATTCTGCTAGTGAAATACATTGAATTATGCAAATATTCTGCAGACCAGCATAAAAAATTGTATCTCTGGTATATTCCTACAGATATGTGGTGCATTCATTTGATAAATGTATACAGAGAGTATCCTTTACCATCCATATATTGCACAGGAAATACCCAAACTGCAATCATATAATGCACCCATCGCCAGCCATATGCTGCACAGATAGACTACTACTGGCAGCCATGTATTGTATAGCTATATATATATATATATATATATATATATATATATATGATTGGTAGCCAGCCATATACTGCACAGATCACCACCATTACTGGCCATACCATGCCAAGCAATCTTTGGCTATAGTTGATGGTGGCGTCGAAGCGCTACACCCTATACAGTAGATATAAATGGTAATAATGTAATGATCTAGTGTCCCTTAATAGCATGAAAAGGACATGAGGTCAAATGACTAAACAGTACGATGTAGTGAATCAATACACTTTTACTGAATATAAAATATATAGTATGGTACTAATCACATATGAAATGAACCTGTGTAAGTACCAATGAACCAATGCTGTTTGACAAATGGAATATACAGACAACAATGTATCTGAGGCTGCTAATACAATGGTCTCAGTGCTAAAATATATGACCACGGCGGGTCATGTACACTGTATGCAATGAGGTGATACTGTAATGTATAGACCACGGCGGGTCGTACCAATCCTGGCAGATCTTATGGGTGAAATAACAGTCTCGCTAGGTAGGGTGAAACTCTCACAAATGATTGGGGTGACTATGACTATGTTGATGTTGCAGGAGGCTGGTGCCCCGGGGATGTCTTCCCGGAGTAGGAGTAAGACTGCAGCGCTCTGCGTGCTGGGGTGTTGGTCCTGGACGGGTGTTCCCAGCCGCTCACCTGCGGTGCAGTACAGGGAAGGGGGACTGCTGTCTGGGGAGGGGATGTGACGGCGTCAGTAGTGAAAAGACTCAACACCGTGTATCCCATCAGTAGGACACTTAGCTCCCTCTGTAACTTCCAGGTGGTCGCTCCTCCTCCTTGCAGGCAATCTTTGGCTATACCCAGCGGTCCCCCTATGCAGTGCCCCTTATATAGTGCCCCAGGTAGTGGTCCCCCTATGCAGTGCCCCTTATATAATGCCCCCAGTAGTAGTCCCCCTTATATAGTGCCCCCAGTACTAACCTCCCGGTGCAGTGCCCCCAGTAAGGATCCCCCCCGCAGTGCCCACAGTAGTAGTTCTCCCTGCAGTGCCCCCAGTAGTAGTCCTCTCCCAGCAATGCCCCCAGTAGTAGTCCCCAACCTATGCAGTGCCCCCAGTAGTAATCTCCACCTATGCAGTGCCCCCAGCAGTGATCCCCACCTATGCATTGCCCTCAGGTGAGGTCCCACCAGTGCAGTGCCCCCAGTAGTGGTTCCACCAGTGCAGTGCCTCCAGTAGTAGTCCCCATAGCAGTGCCCAGAAGTAGTAGTCACCCCCAGTGGTAGTCCCCCCCAGCAGTGCCCCCAGTGGTAGCCCCCCTAGCAGTGCCCCCTCAGTAGTAGTCCCCCCCAGCTGTGCCCCCAGTAGTAGTCTGTACCCCCCCAGCAGTATCCCGTGATCCCAGGGCCAGACAGACACACGTATAAAAAAAAAAACCTTCCACTGTTGTAATTCTGACGACCAGCATTCCGGCCACTGGTAATCTAACTACATCCAGGGCCGGTGCAAGGTTTCTTGGCACCCTAGGCATTTCTTCAACCTTGCACCCCCCCCTCCAATAGCTACACAAGCCCTTATGCAGTGCCCCCAGTAGTGCCCCTAATACAGTGCCCCCAGTAGTGCCCATTATACAATGCCCCCAGTAGTAGTCCCCCTATGCAGTGCCCTTTATATAGTGCCTCAGGTAGTGGTCCCCCTATGCAGTGCCCCTTATATAGTGCCCTCAGTAGTGGTCCTGCCTTGCATCCCCCAAGTCCTGTCTTTTTAATGTCTAGTGACCCTCCAGTTGCAGCCCTCCCTGCCCTCCGATATATTGACATCACTGGTTTCAAATATATTGCCCCAACCACCCACCTTTCCCATGTGTCCTTCAAAACCCACTTTTCCTCTTGCCCAGCACCTCATCCTGCCACCCCCATCTTCCACGTCTCCCTTCTTCAGCCCTTACCATCCTCCTCCTCTTCTGATGACAGCGATGGAGTCCTACTGGCCAATGATTACATGTTATTTTTTATGTGGATCTGGTTTTTATAATTTATTTATTTTTGTTTAAATTGGGCAGCACATACTGCCTCACAGCACTGAGGTTGAGAGTTTGATTCCCACTGCGGCCCTAACTGTTTGGAGTTTGTATATTCTCCCGATGCTTGCGTGGGTTTCCTCCTGGTGCTCCGGTTTCCTCCCACACTCCACCCTAGTGTGTAAATATGTGTGTGTACATGTGGTAGGGAATATAGATTGCACGCTCCACTGGGGCCACAATTAGGACTACCTCTGTGTCACGACCAGGGCTGTGTGTTACCGGCGATCTCGCACCTTACCTGTCCGGGTGCTCTGGCAGGGTCCCTTCAGCAGGGGTACTGGCTTCTGGAGGTAGTGCTGGTACAGGAAATATCTCAGGGAATTGGGCAGGACAGTTGGCTGGTGGTTTTACTGGCATTGCTCCAGCGCTGCTATCCACTGGGGGTGCCATCTTGGATTTGGACATGTGACCTGGTTGAGCCAATCCAGTCACTGCACATTCCTGGGAGTCCTAGCAACCAATCCTGCACCATCCCATGGTATATAAGGGCTGTCTGGAGGTCCTTTAGTTGCCAGTGCAACATTATACACAGCACAAGCTGTGTGCTAGTTCCTGTGCTTCCTTTACCTCAGTGCTTTGCTGCAGCTCATTAGCAGTTTCGTTTGCAGTCTGCCTGCCATTCAGCTCAGTGTTAGTTCCAGACTTTCCACTTCTGGTTCCAGTTACTGTATTCACCTTCTTGTTTGCCTACCCAGCTGCAGGTCCTGCCATCCCCGGGGTTCAAGTGTTCCCTCTAGATCTCAGTTCTAGTGTCTGATATACTCTACGTCTTTTCTATATTACAGACTGGATTTCCACCATTGAATTTCTTATTCATGAATAACACCCCCCTAAGACCGGCTTCTTACCAGTATCAACAAACTGTTCCACGGACATCACCTGTCTCCACTCAGGATTCAAATTTCATTCAAGTTCTGACACTCTGTTATTGCCACAATTAGGACTACCTCTGTTATTGTCACAATTAGGACTACCTCTGTTATTGTCACAATTAGGACTACCTCTGTTATTGTCACAATTAGGACTACCTCTGTTATTGTCACAATTAGGACTACCTCTGTTTTTGCCACAGTTAGGTCTACCTCTGTTTTTGCCACAAGTAGGACTATCTCTGTTTTTGCCACAATTAGGACTACCTCTGTTATTGCCACAATTAGGACTACCTCTGTTTTTGCCACAATTAGGACTAACTATGTTATTGCTACCATTAGGACTACCTCTGTTATTGCCACAATTAGGTCTACCTCTGTTTTTGGCACAATTAGGACTACCTCTGTTATTGCCACAATTAGGACTACCTCTGTTATAGCCACAATTAGGATTACCTCTGTTTTTGCCACAATTAGGACTAACTCTGTTATTGCTACTATTAGTATTACCTCTGTTGTTGCCACAATTAGGTCTACCTCTGTTTTTGGCACAATTAGGACTACCTCTGTTATTGCCACGATTAGGGCTACCTCTGTTATTGCCACGATTAGGGCAACCTCTATTGCCATGGTTCTTTGAAACAGTGAAAAATATGCTGTAGTTAGGTAAACAGTAGTTATGTGTTCCTTGGAAAGAATCTGACATTTCACCACACATAATCTTATTATGTGACATTGTCCTGCACATTGTAATACAAAAGTACTTTCATAGATTAATTCTAGGATTATTTTTAATCTATCTATTCAAAACGAAAGGTATTCAAAACATACTGTTAAACTAAGAAACTGTAGTGCAACAATATGAATTAGAAAACCAAGTTCACATGATGTCTGTGTGATCTGTCTGATCCCAACCACAGAAGTACGTAAAGAAAGGGTGCTTCTGTTCATTACATTGCTACATATTTATTATCTTTCCAATGTTACAGTAATTTTACTCCAAAAATTCCCATTTTGCGGATTGTCTGGTTAAATGGAAACATGTCCGTATGAATTAGGGGCCTGATTCAGAGATGTACGCAATTCCAATATTTACGTAGTTGAGTGATTATCGGCCAACTGCGAATGCCTCTCGGTCACACGCCAAGGTACCTTAGCGATGCCACCCGCAGTGAAGGTTTCTACCCAAAGTGATTGACACTCAGGGACTGTTTGGAGACGGGAGTGGCAGTAAAAACGCAAGTGTGTCGCGACCGTTTTTGGTGAGCGTCTTAGACTACAACTGCGATACCATACGCAGCAAACATGGCGCTAGTGTCTCAGTTTCCGCGGCCATTCTATGCGACCATAGGGTTACTAAGATGGTTGATTATTGAAGGATCTGCAACCACCGCTGCGTGTCTGTATGCACCTGCTTGGATCTGTGAAGCCATCAGTGTCTGACATCAATGTCTCAGTACATTTCCAGATGGCAACAGCATTAGCATATTTTTGCCCAGTAGCTGCGTACTGGATGCCAGCTGTGAATGCATTAGCCTACATCTCTGAATCAGGCCCCGAGTCTTATAGTTTTTGTGTTGGTGCCTATCTATTTAGGTCTATGGGCCTGATTCAGCATGGATCGCTATTCTGTTTATACGCATGCAACGCAGTTGCTAATATCAGCGCTGATATGTAAATGTTTGCAATCACAGATAAGGATGCCCAATTCCTTTACTCACACACTGCGATGCATATGCATGCTCAGAACGCAACAATCGGCCGATTGCGTGCGTATAAGCAACTGCGTTCCTTGCTGAATCAGGCCCTATGTCTTAGGTTAATATAAAGGCAATAGTTGCTAACTTGTACTTGTGAAAGCCTAATCACAAAAGATTTTACAATAAAAAACATACTTTGTCCAGGCTTGCAGATTATGGGCCTGATTCAGACCCACTCGCGAGCGGCTGTCCGCTCGCAAGTGGGTCGATGGTGTGCACTGCGCATGCGCACGACGGAGGGAGCTCCGTCGTGCACATGCGCGAGACGCGACGAGCGAAGGACTTTCCTTCGCTCGTTGTGTCTGATCAAAGGGGGCGTGCTGTCGATGTTGATTGACAGCACGCCCCCTTTGGTGGGCGTGCCTCCCAGACGGAGGCGTTCCCAAGGTAACGCCTACCGTCAGAAGCCGGCCCCACTGACATCACTAGTGATGTCAGTGGGAGTGATTTTGGCTCTGATAGAGCTAAAATCACTCTGGGCCTTGCGGTTGAGAAACTCAACCGCAGGCTTCGGCTCGCAGTGGCGATGGTCGCGATGGTCTTGGTGTGACCCACAGCTATACGAGCGTCCAGGAGGATGCTCCATAATTATGGAGGTGGGCCCTGATTCAGAGCGAGCGCTCTGGTCAGAGCGTCCGGCTCTGAATCAGGGCCTATGTTGGCACTTTATGAAAAACAATGATTACTAGGCTTTCACCAGTTTGACATGTACAACTACAAAAGGTTAGTTACACAATATCCATACCATATGTAAGCTATGTGATTATCTTCTCTAGAATCATGTTGTACTTAATTAGAGCATATAAAAAAGTCTGATGCATTTATTTTTAATTTGTGTATATGCTAATTAGGCTTTTATTCACTGCCTCAGAATAATTATTACAACATGCTCTTTTTGCTGAGTTATTCATGCACTTTATTTTTGTTTGTCACATAGTGATTAAAATTTCGATCATTTGTTCATAATAAAGTTGAAATGTAAATGAAATGTGTATCACTTTCCTTCAGTCTTCACTTCATTTTTAATGCTTGCCAATTAAATATAATGAGTAGTAACCTCTGATCTTTGCACTGATTATCTAGTCCTTGGATGTGAGTATATGACTCTCTTCCGACATCAAAAGAATTCCAGCTGGCTCAGGAGTTTACAATATCTCCTTATTTATTGGCAATGTTCTGCAAACTCTGGGCCTGATTTAGCAGAGGATGCAATTTTTTTTCACGCAGAATACGGCTTTTCGGGAATCTGCGTATGCGCCAGACCTGTTCGCAGTTCGGCAGCAGACTGTCAGTGGGGATGGGGCGGTGACTGCCTCAAATTCCCAAAACAGAGGTGTGTTTTGGGGGAGTGACGGGGAGTGACGAGGCCAGGATCTCAGTTGGCTGACAGAGATTTCCTGGCTTTATTTTAGCATCTGCGGTGGCCAGTTTGCGTGACCCATGGGTCATTTAGCCGGCTGATGCTATCGCAGATGATCCGATGTTTCGTTCTAGAAGGACGTCTCCTGCTGCATTACCAAATTAGTGCTATTGCAGCTGCTACCATGTAAGCAGCTGCGATAGCTACTGCTTCCTCTGCTGATTAAGGCCCTCTGTCATCTTCCCATTCATCATTTGAAACTTTGACCAAAATCCTGACAACCTATGGGGCAAAATATGGCTGCAAAATCAATTAACCTAAGACAGGGGCTCTCACTCCATATATCATCTTCTTTGGAACTTGAAAAATCCAATTAGAAATGTAAATGGAGGGCCAATAAAATAATGTTTTTTGGGGTTTTTGATGACTGTAATTTTCTCTTCAATGAGAACTATCCCTGAGTCCTTTGAGCCTCAAGGGTTGAACAGTTCAGGTGGCAAAACAAATTATTTATAGGTTGGGAAGAATATTAGTGATCATTATGGACCTTCTGCCCAGGGCCGGATTTACCACTTGTAAACCTAGGCACCCGCCTAGGGCCCTGCGCGTCCCATGGGGCCCGCGGGCGGGCCCCCGAAATCCGGCCCTGATCATCTGGCAAGCTCAGTTGCGATGCCCGCTGCAATGAAGGTGGCCACACAGCAGCATTGACAGCGGCCGGCCATTACAAAGAAGTAGGGGGCAGTCCAGCATGCCTCTTCTTCTACCCTATAGTCTCCACTCCTCCCCTCATCCTACCTCCTACTCTCTGTGGCGGGGCGGCCGGTAATGTCTGAGGGGTGGGGGCTTTACAGGCCAGGGCTGCGTAGTCTGAGCGGGCTTAGGTGGTTCCTGAGCGGCAGGTTTCATCTCCGGTGCAGGCTGCTGCGTTTTGTGCTGCTGGTGCCAGCCGGCCTGCGATTCAAGTCCATGTATGCCCCCTGGCTGCGATAGTTGGACTTGTGGGCCAGTCCTCGGCCACCACTGCCCCACATGTAAATATTCAGTCCCATTCCTCCGCTTGCCCTAGTGACCGTCCCAGGCATGAAAACCAGAGGAGAGGAGCACTACAGCCAAACTGCGTGAAAGGTCAGTTCTCTTTCTTTCTTTCTTTCTTTCTTTCTTTCTTTCTTTCTTTCTTTCTTTCTTTCTTTCTTTCTTTCTTTCTTTCTTTCTTTCTTTCCCTATGCCTCCCTCTACCTCCCCTTGTCAACCACCGCTATAGGGCATCATGTGATATATATATATATATATATATATATTACTTAATTTCCACAGAGCCTAACAAAGGGTGGGCCCCAAACTGGTTTCTTGCCTAGGGCCCCATGATGTCTAAATCCGGCTCTGCTTCTGCCAAGAGGTGGCCCCAGAACTACATTTTTTTGGGATGACATTAAAGATCCCTTAAGATAAGTGGCTGACATCTCCATTATTAAGAACCCATGGTTCTCAATAGATGATCTGGATAGACAGATGAGGCAACGCATGTCATCATCGCAGCCTGATGTCTAGTAGTCGCTCACTGGAAACTTGCTCCCTTTTGTATATGGTTATATGCACAATGTGGCATCTGACTGCATAGGAAAAAATACAGACTATTGTCCTGATTCAGCAGCGTGCGCAAATGCAAGTCTGACCAGCCAGAGACACTGCAAATTTCCCCGCACTCATTGAGCTCTCATGCTGCGCATGCAATCGCAGCGGATAATTTTTGCACGCCCATGAAACGGTTTTCAAACGGACAGACACGCCTGCATTTTTCCGACCGTAATCACCCCAAATGCTGACAGCCTGTCACTCACCTTGCGATGGATTCCTCTGTGCGGTCGTAATCACTATGCGATCGCTGCACATGTGCAGTGCTGCTTATACGCATGTACAATAGCAAACAATCGCTCCATCTGCACCTACTGTATAATTGCAATTGTGTACGCTTCTGAATCAGGCCCTGTCATTAAATCCCACAAAGTTTCTCAAATATGGCGTTTAGTACTTTTTTTTTAAAATAAATCCCCTCCCAAAGTTCCTCATCATAATGATTGTCAGACCTTTTGTTCTACAGAATGTCCACTAGTATGTCTGCAATATAGAGAGCTTTCTTCTCTGCGAGGTAATGCCTTATTATAGATTATAGCACCTAGACTATCCAAACTCCCTTTCTCCACCTTCATCCCTAACTCACACTTCAGCCTTCCTGCACTCCCTCCCAAACGCACGCACGCGCACACTCACACACTCACTCTAGGGTATATTTACTAAAGTGCGGGTTTTTAGAATTGGAGATGTTGCTCATAGCAACCAATCAGATTCTACTTAACATTTATCTAGCACCTTCTAGAAGATGATAGCTAGAATCTGATTGGTTAATATGGGCAACATCTCATCTAAAATCCTGCACTTTAGTAAATATACCCCTTAATGTACATTTTTGTTTACCCAATACGCATTTACATTGACTAGTTTCTATAATAATTTAAGTATTTAATTTAGTTCTAGTGAATATGAATTGTTTAAGTTATGTAATATATCAATTTAATTACCATTGTGTTGCTAAATTAATAAATTAAGTGTGGTTGCTTTAAAACTGAAATATAAAGATTAAAAAAAATAGTACTGTGGTCCTTATGCATTGCACAAACAAACCTTTGTGAAATAATACTGAGACTTGTCCTTTTGATCCTAAGTTAACTCTTGTGATTTTCTTATCTCTGGAAAGGCTACAGTACATTCCTGAACACTCCTGATTGCTTGGTGGCTTGGCCTTGGCTTGTCTATTCTTCCTGAACCCGCTCGCCTGCATTGATCATCATTCTGCTCTTATATTATGCTCATCCCTCACAATTACTATATTGCTTTCATATTATGGGGCCTATTCATTATCACTTAACATCTACAAAAGCAGGTCAAATTTAATTTTTTCACCTGCAATTGTCGAAATTAAGTGTCTGGGTCATTTATTTTGCGGAATGGCCTGTTGTCACCATACTCTATTATGGGGACAGAATTCATCAAGCTCTGAAAGTACAATATTTTTGGAGCTGGACTGCGGGACCATTTGCCAGCTTCAGATGGCGTTTACTCCCTCTTTGGCTCGCAATCCGCTCCTTCCGTATGGGAAGACGTTCTGGGTTGTGAATAGGGAACCTTTTGGATCCCTCTGCACCTTTCCAGCTCCTTCCGTCGGACGTTGGGGCTCTTGTACACATGCGTGACCTGTACGCAGGTGCAGTTGTCTCACTACTCCGAAAGGAGCAGTGAAAAGATTCACTGCTCTGATAGGAGCAGTGGAGCCGCTTGCGGAGAAGGCTGATTGCTCCGGTGCTTGCAGTGAATTAGTATGTTAATTATTAGGGTCCGTTCAGACCCCGATAATTAACATAATGAATAGACCCCTTTATAAAATAAATTACTATTGTTGAGCACCTGGGTTGAATTCAATTATATAATGAAAGCTTATGGACAGCCTGCAAAGGAGAATAGGGGTCTCCCAACTTGATCCCTGAGGAAGATGCAATAAGAAATACAGTGAGACCTGTTTATTTATTTTATGGTTTATTTATGTTTCATATTATGCTAATATTTTTTTAACATGATACTATAATCAAATATTTTTTTATTTATGTTTATCTTTCATTAAAATGTATTGCATGTAATTGGTTTTATATGCATTTCCATGTCATTAATAGAGAGAACAGTTTTAAACATTTTAATCTATCCCTCCATGACATCATGGTAATGTATCTTTGAAGGTGCATTTTATTTCTACTATATAAAAGCGAAAATTTGTCCTTCTGTCTTTCTATACAAATCCACAGTTTACAAGCCACGATCGTGAAATTTTACATACCAGCGTAGTGAAACACGGTGGAGGCAACTAAAAAAATTTGGGATCAAAATGAATTACTGTTAATTTTTAATTAATGAAAAACCAAAATTTTTGCATAGCATTCACCCTCTACAGGTCAGGTACGGAATTACAAAAGGATTTAGCTTATCTACTATTTTTTCTTTTCTATCTTCTATACTAAATTGAAATAAATTACTGTTACTTTTTAATTAATTTAAAACCACAATTTTTGTATAGCATTTGCCCTCTACAGTTCTGGTACGGAATTACAAATGGATTTAGCTTATCTACTATTTTTTTATCTTCTCTACTATATCAAAGCGAAAATTTGTCCTTCTGTACTTCTGTCTTTCTATACAAATCCACAGTTTACAAGCAAAGATCGTGACATTTTATATATGAGCGTATTAAAACACGGTGGAGGCAACTAAAAAAAATGTAAATCGAAATTAATTACTGTTAAATTTTTATTAATTTAAAACCACAATTTTTGCTGGATGCTCATTGTGGGGCCTCACGGCATATGGGTAGGGCCTCAGAGCAAGCGTTTTGTGTTGTCACGTTTTGTCATGATCTTAATGTTTATTATCAAGTAGAGCTTTAGCAGGCTTTGCCAGCATTCTCAGCTCTCTGACTATACCAAATTACGCAACAACATTTACTTCTTTCTTCCAATTGTGTCAAAATTATGACTTTGCAAGGACCCTGCTGTACTGTGAGCTGACAAAATATTACACATGGAATGCTTCTCCCAAAGTTTTTCTGTGCAGAAAACAGGGAGTCGCTGTAGATGGTCATCCTGGTATCAGAGCAACAGAAGCTCTTGGCCGTGTTTACACTGTACATCCTACAAATTTTGAATGCTTCTATCTCTGAAGTTTGCTTTACACTGTTACAGGTCCTACTTCTTCGAAGACCTTAGGACTGTTGATGGGGAAGTTTGTCACACTTTTCATGAGGCCTGTCTAAGGAGAGGTTGTTTGGAGGATGATGTGTAAACAAACATTCTTAAAATCCCGACCAACGCCGGGTACTCCAGCTAGTTACAAATAAATCATTTGTTATTGGTCACTTCTTGTTTATATATAGCTCCCCTTATGGGTGAGCACACGGATTGGTTCCAGCACACATTTATCTATATACTATTGGTCAATGTCGAACAGTTCTAATTTATATAGCTCATCAAATTAGTGAGTAAGAGATCTGTTCCATCATTTACAGATACAATTTCCCAGAATTGCAGCGCCAGAGAAAACCTTTTACTTTTTGAATTCTATAATAAACCAAGTCTCTATGTTCCTCTCTATATCCTTTTTATATTTATATTGCTATTAAGCCCTAAAGATTATGCAATAAGTGAGGGTCCAACCCAAAAAAAAGACCAGAAACATTAGGTGGGAAATTTACTAAAGGTCAGGGACTCCTGGGAAGGGAGTATGGTAAGAGATGGGCAGAGCTGTAAATAATATGGGTGGAGCTACAGCAGGGATAGGGCATCAATTGCTGCATAAACCAATTTTAAAAATTTTGTCAAAGTTTTGGCTGTAGGGTGGATGTTAACGTATCAATCATATCTATATAATAAGCGAGAAAGAGTGTCTGTCTGTCTGTATGTCCTTTATACACGGCCAGAGTTTTGGACCTAGCTCCACCAAATTTGGCATGGTGGTGTAATTTGACCAGGATTAGGTTTTTGCCTAGGTTTGAACTTTGTCAGGGCCACACACTGTCACACAATCCCTAACAATTGGGACACTTTTAAATTACACAGGTTCCGGGGCTGGCTCCAGGGGTGGATTTACCACAGGGCAACATAAGCAGCCATCTAGGGCCCATGAAACCCGACCTTCCATCACAAGGCTGGCTTCCAGTTGTACTGTAGTTGTACATTTTTTACAGAGGCTCTGTAACGAGACCAATATTAGAATCACTAATACCGACACTGGGCTCCATTACTGTGCCTCTGTAAAACATTACCAGAGGAGCACTGCATGCACCACATGACATCATGATGTCACGTGGACCCACCCTGCACATTCAGAGTTCCACTGTGTCTGCACTCTAGTCTGCAGTGCATTCGAGGAGTGGGGCTGCCCTTTTTTCATCTGCCATGTTTATCCCCCATTGCTGCTCAATTTTTTCCTGTATCTGCTTTCTTTTCCCTATCTGCTCTGTTTTGTCCCATCATTGCTCCGCTTTCCACTTGGTCTCCATGTCGATACAGTCACCTCAATGTACAAATGAGGCACACATGTTACAACATTATTTATTTTGTTATATATTTTTATTCAATTTAGTTTAATCATAAATTGAAAGAATGAATGATCACTTTATGAATTAATATTTTCCAAAATATACACTATCTATCTATCTATCTATCTATCTATCTATCTATCTATCTATCTATCTATCTATCTCCACCTCTCTACTGTGTCTTTTAGGGTTGGATCAAGGCCTGCAGGGTATGGCAGTCACAAAAATGCTGTCTGTAGTGTATGGCGGTCACAAAAATGCTGTAAGAATTGTATGGTGGTCAAAAAAATGTTCTTAATATTGTATGGTGATCATAAAAATGGGAAGGTTGGAGTGTCATATATATATATATATATATATCAATACTATCTCCACTTGCTACTAGGTGGGTGTAACTGGGCAGCATCTGGTAGCTTACACATAGTATAGGTTTGCTATGATGTGCTAGTGGAATTGCAGGCACCGCTGATTGAAAATATTACCTACCACTACTTATCATTAAACAGACCTCTATTAAACAGACCTCTATTTATTTCTTGATGGATAAGTTTTATTTAAATTTTTTTTGTTTCTGTAGAGAGAGGGGGTTCTTTATAAGATTTTCTTTCAGTTCCAGGACGGGATGTTCTAAGCATCACATTTGTGATGCTGTACATTCTGCCAATTATTGGGTACATGTTGAAGATAATATTGCCAGTATGTACTTTACCTAGAAAATTGCAAAGGACAGCTCTCCCGGTAGGAGCTGTACTTTGTGATAGAGGGACTTCCTGGTTTATGGGAAGTCTCTCTATAACAGGAGGTGTCCTAAAAAGAAGCAGATAGACTTCTATTGGGTAACGCCATCTAAAGATGGCATTAACCATTGGGACAAAGTAGAAGGCTTGCTACATATGAGAACTACGGTAGAACCCCCGAAAACGTAATTTTTCAGCTTAGTACACCCCGCCCGTAGTATGTCTAGAAAAGCCCCCAGTATGTCTAGAAAAGGTAATCATTGTATGAATGGATCGGGGTGGGGGCCCCAAACCATTATCTTGCCTAGGGCTCAGTGAGGTCTTAATCCAGCTCTGGCTGGCTCAAGTGGAAATGGGTTCCGGACTATAGATAGACAGTAAAAAGGTTGACAATTTCTAGATAGACACCAGATGTTAGACAGTCATTAGGTCGATTGGGACAAAATGTCAACAGGGACAAAAGGTCAACACACTAAAGGTCGAAATGTAAGAAGGTCGACATGTACAAATGGTTGACAGGGTCAGAAGGTCGACACAAAAATGGTCTACAGAAACATTTATTTTAATATTGCACTTACATTTTAAATGTGAGTGCAATATTAAAATAAATGTCTTTTTATCTTTTGACAGTATTGCTCTATGTATTTTTGTTATTTATTTTTAGCGATTGAAGAAGACATTTGTGGATATTGGATTCCATTCATTGCCTGAAACATTGGAATTTTATATGGAGAAATAAATCCTACATTAAAGGAATTGAAAAAACTACATCAAAAACTTCCTAACAATGTTTTGAATGTAAAGACTGATTTTTTTTCCCTTCTATCAGGGGTATTCAATATGGGTGCGATAACATCATTTTTGAGTTAATATCGGAGGTATGATGTCATTATCGCAGGTTTTAGTTTTACACCGTATTCAATTTCAAAGACTTATCGCAGTTTTGAAAAGTCTTTGATAAAAAACGGGGATAAGTTTTCACCATTGAATAGGTGTCGAAAAAAAGTGCAGAATTGGGGTATAGGGGTGCAGACTTAAAAAAAAAATAGCCTGCACCCCTGGGACTGACATTTAAAAAAGAACTGTGTCAAAAAAAAGTTTTAAAAAAAAATATGGACACCCCAAAAAAATAATTTAAAAATTGGGGTAAAAAAAAAAAATGGGAAAAAATTGTTTAACAATAGGGAAATAGGTTCAGGGCTATTCTGCAAGTATGCGGCAGATGTTTTCTAGAATAGAATTATAGCGGCAGGTGCACAAATGCAGAATTTTTAAAAACTTACTTTAGGGACATCAAAATATGCTAGTACCCATTTTCATGTACCCCAAATTTGATGGGACCACTTAAAAAAATGAAAAAAAATAACCTAAGTGCTCTTCTGCATCACTTCTTCAATGTCGGGAAAAAAACACCTGCTGTGGCTAATTAAATCCCGACTTTCAATTAAAGGCTAAAACGGGGGTACCGATAGTGATCCCCCATGTTTTTACTACTTTAGGGGGGTCTTAAAAATTTTTTAAGGAAAAATTTGTAACTTCGGAGTTTCCCGTTTTCGTTAATTTTATATTGAATATGGGAATAAGCGGGAGCGCGCCCGATACTTTAACGCAGAAAAACACTCCGATATGAAACGTAAACTTCACCAGGGAAGTTTACCTTTCATATTGAATACCCCTCTATATGTGTTGATGCGCCAATTGAGGGTATATTTTGTCTATAGGTGCAAGTAAAAGTTAAGTAGAATCTTAACGGGTTGCTGTGGGCAACATCTCTTCTAAAACTCACTTCTAAAAACTCTCACTGTAGTAAATTTACCCCTATATCTCAATTAATTGTCTCCAGATTAAATCCTTCCCACGGAGTATCACTCAGAATGCAGCATTATTATACAAAGTATCACTTCTTAGAATTCCTACATGGATATTGTATCCATTCAGCAGTTCACATATACTCCTGCAATTCTAATGTTCCTCCAAGAAAACAATTTTAAAATGATAATAATAATTTCTAGTGGCGTTGTAGAGCAATTCCTAAGCGGGTATTTATTGTCGTTTTCGGGATACGTTTAAAATGCCGGCGGTTGCAATCCCGACCGCCAGCATCTAGAATCCTTAATCCCGGCTAGGGTTAAATGACAGGTGTCTATAATCCAGACGCCTGTCATTTTCCCGATGCCGGCACACCGGCGCCCGGCATCGCGATCGAAGGGATGCCGGGCGCCGCAAGAGAACAGCCGTGGGGGGGGGGGTTAGGTTTTGGCCACCCGGGGGGGACTTAGGGTCAGGCACCCCCCGGGAGGGTTAGGGTTAGAGTAGGGGAGGGAGGGTTAGGGTTAGGCACCCCCCCGGGTCTTAGGGCTAGGCACCCCCCCTGGGATTTAGGTTTAGGCAGCGGGGAAGGGGAGGTTAGGGTTAGGCACTTGGGGGGGAGGTTAGGGTTAGGCACCCCTAAGGAGGGTTAGGGGGTTAGAATAGAATAGTTTAGACGATCTGGATTTCCAGCGCTGTCGGTCTTCCACTGCCGGGCTCTGCTGTTTTGTCGGGCTGCCGCAGCTGGGATTCGAACTGCCGGTCATGTGGCAGCCGGCATTCCATACCGAATGCGTCGTTTTCCACTACATTTAATATTATTTTATCTACATCATGTGTTTATCCGCATATGATTGTATATTTAGGGTAGAGCATGCAATATTTATTACATTCAGGCCAAAAACTGTGAGTTTGTCTACGGTTTTGTGACTGCTAAAGGCAGATCAAATGCACATATATCCTAGATTACAGAAATAAAAATGTAGATCAAGTGCATCTATATCCTATACTTATTACACTTATGTGACTGCTCTGTCTGTCAAGATTTAATAAAGCGGGTCATCTACATATAATCATATATTAGTGGTAAGGTGTGCAGTATTTATTGTATACAGACCAATGACTGTGTCTTAGGGCTGTATGACTGTTCCATATATTAAGATAAATGAGACAGATCTGATGCACATATATCTTATATTACAAAAATAATAGAACAGATTGAGTGCATATACTGTATATACTGCACTTATTGTGGCACTGTATAGCTACTCTGTTTATTAGGGCTAGTCAAGTGCACTTATAACCTGCATGTTCTAGTACACTATGGGGCAGATACAACTAGCTGCGGGGTTGTCCCCGCGACTAATTGCCATCCAAAATCATCGCTGCGTGGAGAAAAGCTAATCAATGAAATAACCATCTCCCCGCACTGTAAAATTGCGACTCGTGTGTCTAAACACAATGATTCAGCGTAAACTGTGGAGTCAAAAAGTTTTTTTGCGCACGCAAGGTCTTGGTTGTTTAACCACTTGCCTGGCACGGTCGTATAAGATACGACCATACCACACTGGGCTTTCCCTGACATGGTCGTATCTGATACGACCAGTCAGAAATGGCCACTAGGCGGCTATGGGAAGTTAATCTTCCCACTGCCACCTGTATCAGAGGGACCTTCTGGTCCCTCTACACCCGCGGCTCCCCCTCCTTTGTGTCCCGATCACTGCTGGCCACAGTGATCGGGCACCGTCAGCACCCCCCTCCCGGCGAACTTCCATGGGCTAGCAACTTCCAGCAGCCAGGGCTCATGTAGCTGTGGCTGCTGCGGTGACCCGATCACTGTGGCCAGCAGTGATCGGGCAGCCGGACCCACCCCTTCAGTAAGAAGCAGCAGCGGCGGCTCTGGTAGCCGCCGCTCTGCTCTGTATCCGGGCTGCCAGCGGGTCACCCTCCTGCTGCGGCTAGTGATCACTGTTGTGTAGGAGCAGCAGCAACGGCTCTTGTAGCCGCCGCTCTGCTATGTTCAGGGCCAGTCCCTCCGGCCTCAGCAGCTCCTCCTCCTCCTCCCTAATTATGCCCGTTTGTATAAGGACCAGGCCATTATATATATATATATATATATATATATATACATATATATGTATACATATATATACATATGATCCTTCTGGCAAGGATGTACTCCTAGCACAATGACAAAGGAAGGCGGCACTCCAACACGTAGATCAAATCAATGTGTATTAGTAATGCGTCAACATAGTAATATCCATTTGTCAACGTTTCAAGGCAATAAGCCTTTTCATCAGGACGTCCTATACACGTCCTGATGAAAAGGCTTATTGCCTTGAAACGTTGACAAATGGATATTACTATGTTGACGCATTACTAATACACATTGATTTGATCTACGTGTTGGAGTGCCGCCTTCCTTTGTCATTGTGCTAGGAGTACATCCTTGCCAGAAGGATCATATGTATACATTGTTTTAGGATGGCACCCGCTTTTTTATATTTATCGTCCTGAGTGCCAGGCTTATTCTACTATATACATATATATATATACACACATATATATATATACATATATATATACACATATATATATATACACACATATATATATATATACATATATATATATATACACATATATATATATATATATACATATATATATATATATATATATATACACATACTGTAAGTGTATGTATATATATTTATGTATATATATATATATATATATATGTGGTGTGTGTATATAGATATATATGTGTGTGTGTGTGTATATATATATATATAAATATATATAAATAAATAATCGATAGATATCACAAAGCCTCTGATTTGGAATGGCAACCGACCATCGATAGTTTGTAAACCATCGATGGTCTGACTGAAAAGAAGTGGTTTGCCATTGCTGATGGCCATCAATGTTACACCATCGATTTCAACCCTCAATCGATGTTTCTGAAACATCGGCAGTTGTGGTCTACATAGAGGGGGTCATTCAGACCCGCTCGCGAGCAAAGTTCGCTCGCTAGCGGGTCGATGTTGTTAGACTGTGCATGCGCACGACAGAGGGAGCTCCGTCGTGTGGATGCGTGAGACCCGGCGAGCAACGAGAAATACGTCGCGCGGGGTCTCGCACCAAAGGGGGCGTGCTGTCGATGGTGACTGACAGCACACCCCCTTTGGTGGGCGTGCCGGGGGCGTGGTGGCCAGACGGAGGCATTCCCATGGGAACGTCTACCGTCTGAATCCGGCCCCACTGACATCAGTAATGATGTCAGTGGGAGTGACTTTGGCTATGATAGAGCCAAAATCACTTCTGGGCTTGCGGCAGCGAGACCCTACCACAGGGTCTCGTCGCAAGTCCGATGGTCGCGATGGTCTTTGACCATCGCAACCATCATCATGGACGCTCGCTATAGCTGTGGGTGGTCCCCCACAGCTATACGAGCGTCCAGGAGGATGCTCCATTTTCATGGAGGAGGGCCCTGATTCAGAGCGAGCGCTCTGGTCAGAGCATCCGGCTCTGAATCACGCCCAGATTTCCTCGACCAATCGCTAAACAATTGATTGCTTCTAACGATGGCTGAACCATTGATGGTACAGCTGTCAATGGCCATCACTGCAGTATAACATACAAATTGCTATTTTTATGGTATACGGGCCCTCATTCAGAGCCACTCGCAAACAGCAGTACGCTCGTTGCGTTCCGATGTTGACTAACCGCGCATGCGTCGGTGTTACACTGCGCATGTGCGTACGGCAGATTGCGAGCTTTTTTTCTCTCGTTCCTAAAATAGCGTACAGGAAGTGACATGTCAAATGTGATTGACAGAACAGGGCGTTTTTGGGTGTTGACGGGGGTGGAGATGGAAAAACGCAGGCGTGGCGAGGCGTTTTTGGGGCGTACATACATTAGCAGATGCGAACGTCAAATGTGTTCGGACCGTCACATACGTCACTGGAACATCCTCTTTCCCTTCAAAATGCTCGCACAGTTTAGGGTCTGGATTACTCGACCACATTGGCGATGGCCTTCTCCTCCGTCCTGGGACTCCATGATGTTGCAGCGATTAATCGCGGGTGGTCACAAAAGCAATTAGTGTTGTATTGAAAACCGGCTTGGTATGTGTTTGGAAAGCAGTTTATTGGGATAGCACAAAACCGTACGCAGGTGGAAATCATACCTGCTAATGTCAGGATTACACAATCAATTGGCGTACATTTTTGTTAGGTTTTTTTGGCCTCAATTTGTTGTTTATGGCCTATTGTGACAATAATGTCATCATGTTTTAATTAGCTCCCCTTTTTTTTTTTAATGTGGAATTTGCATCGTTATGTGTTTTTTTAAATGTTCCTTCAAGAGGCCTTTTTTGTATACAAATGAAATGGTTTTTTGTGTCCTTTTTTGCCTTTAGGGCCAGGATTAAATGTAACCCATTTGTACAATAATGTCACAATACAATGTCAGATTTTTTTCATAAATTTATTGTTTAAACACAAACCAATTGGCATAATATATATATTTTTTTTTTCTGCCAAAGATACTTTTTATCAAAAATAAATAATCAATAACTGATAACATAAAATAACTTAAAAACATTTCACAAGAAAGGAGAGGGAAGTTTTGACCAGAAAGGAATATGAGCCAAGCACAGAAGGAGTGTGGGGAAAGTCGCCATTGCTGTCACCGTTTTTTCGCCCGTTTGGATGGGGGAGGGTGGGCGCCAGACCGGGTCCGGGATGCCATCGGGCTGGCCTGTCCAGAGGCAGATGTTGTGGCCTCTGGACTAGGCACAGGGCTAGGCACATTTGGAGGATTGGCTGATGTTGTGCCAGAGGTGGAGGATCCTGATGTTCCGGCAGGAAGGGAGGTCGGCTCCACCATGTGCTGGCGAACGAGCTGCTCCAGGGCATCGGCGATGCGGATGTTGGCCCCGGTATTTTCCGCCAGGGCCTGACCAATGGTCACGTTGGCCGCAGCATTTTGCTCCAGGGCCTCAGCCACCTGTATCAGACTGGCATCCATCCTCTGCAGAATCTCCGTATGGAAATCCGATTTGAAATTGAGTTCTGTGAGGAGGCCCACTGCCTGCGAGGGGGCACGCCCTGGACTGGCTTCTGCAGGGTCCTCAGCCGGATGTACTGGTTCCTCCCCTGCAGAGCCAGCAGAAATTCTGCGGCCAAGGCTTCCCTCTGGAGCAGACTCATCCGCCTGTGTCTCTGTTGGCAAAATGAGAAAAGAGTCACATTAGAATCTACATATTGGCACAATAGCATTTCAGAGTTGGTGACATCACAATACTTACCTGGGCCAACATGAGGAGCCGCAAAGTCTGGCATGTCCGTATCCATGTTGGACACGCCAAACACCTCCACAGGCTGCACACACCCCTGTGCCAGCTCTTCTAAATCCGTCAACTCCAATGACACAGGGGTGGGACCCCCACCTGTCCCCCTTGCATGCCTAGCCCTGTCCGCGAGTTTTTGCTTTAGGCGATATTTGAAGTCGCCCCATCTGTGGGGAAAAATGGAAGCCATTATCCTTTGGTTTAAAATGGGGTTTGTTTTTAGGGGGGGGCAAGGGTTTACTTACCGCCGTTTGACATCCTGGGCTAGACGGACATAATCACCCACTCTATTGACAGCAACGGCTACCTCTTCCCACATTCTCCACTTCTGGCTTAGACTCATATTCCTGTCTGCCTGTGGCAGGATGTCCACACACTTCTGGATCAAAACCTCCATCTCCTTTCTTGTGAAATGTGGCTGCCTTTTTTTTTGCCCGCTTTGGCCGGAATACTGGGCCCAGCAGCCTCTTCCATGTCATCCTCCTCACCTATTTGTGTAAATTTACAGAATTCACAAAATCACAACTTGCCTAATCTTATGTTTCAAATTAATCGTTGATAGAAAATGCATGAAAGACTTACCGCCTGACTCTTGTGCATTTTTTCCCTGGTCTGTCGCCATGTCTGAGGTCCAAACAAGAAATACACCAGAATTTGAATGTGTTTTCGTGACGTATTTATACATGCGTCCTTATTCTGCGGCCGCATCATTGATTGTGCGGCCCTATGATCCCTCCTTAATTTGTGCGGGAAACGAAACACTATTTATGGCTTGGTGTGTCTCAAGTCGAGGTGGCGTTTTTGGATTGTTGGAGGTTATCTTGGCTGGAGTTTATTGATTGCGTAGAAAGGAGTTGGAGGTTGGAGATTAGTTTGTTGGTTAGATTTGCGTTTTTTTGTCCGTTAACTTTGTTGGTTTATATTTTTGGGACCTCGTTTGTTGATTTGGTAAGTTTTGTGAAGTCTAACTTTTGTTCAATTGTTGTTTCATTGTGTTTCGTATATTTTGTAATTTTTGGATACCTAATTTATTCTATTTTAGATTTTGTTTATTTTCGACCCCAAAGACCTTTTGATTTTGCATCTTAGATATTTGCTCTTGGTAAGTCCATTTTTTATCTTGTATTAGCGAACTAATTAGAGCATTTTTAGTAGTTACTCTTGTGACTTGTATTAGCGAACTAATTAGCACATTTTTAGTAGTTACTCTTGTGACTTGTATTAGCGAACTAATTAGCGTATTTTTAGTAGTTACTCTTGTGACTTGTATTAGCGAACTAATTAGCACATTTTTAGTAGTTACTCTTGTGACTTGTATTAGCGAACTAATTAGCGTATTTTTAGTAGTTACTCTTGTGACTTGTATTAGCGAACTAATTAGCGCATTTTTAGTAGTTACTCTTGTGACTTGTATTAGCGAACTAATTAGCGCATTTTAAACAGCTTAATAATCATTCTAACTTTTGGATGGTTTAGCTTTCGCTTTTTGAGCCAACATTTCGACCCGTTTTGATGTACTGTGTTAAATGTCGCTTTGCGGTTTTGCTAAATGGGTGTTTGGCATATTTGAACTTTGGTCTAGCACAAAATGTATCAACAAAAATGCACAGAGTGAAATGTGTCAAGTAATTTTGTTGTTTATTTTCAGTTTGGACGTATCATGACAATACCCCGGCATGTAAGCAGCAATGGATGGTATCATCAAGCTAAGTTGTTTTAATATAGTTTTGGGGTGGGTCAAAAGCCTTACTTTGAAATTTTTGAATTTCAGGTTGATCTGGGGCGGATTGTTCTGGCCATGCTCCCGGAAGCCGACCAACCTCAATCTCATCCCAGGCGTAGGCATCGTAGGCATGCAAGGCCCCAGATATTTCGAACACGTGTCACCCTTTTTGGAATGCCCGATGATGAGGTTTTAAGACGCTACCGTCTACCTCCCAAAATCATCATAGACACTCTCTCATTAATAGAAAGTGATCTTGAGCGGCAAATTGACAGTCCAACAGCAATACCACCACTGATGCAATTTATGGCGGTGTTACATTTCTGTGCCTCAGGATCGTTTCAAACAACGGTGGGAATAGTGGCGGGCATCTCCCAATCCTCCTTTTCCCGGATCCTGAGGGCAGTGATGGAGGCACTTTTCAAGCACCTCCATCATTTTATTCAAATGCCTTTGGATATGGGTGCCCTTAGTGTGGCCAAGGCCAATTTTTACCAAATAGCTGGCTTCCCACACATCATAGGGGTTGTGGATGGTACTCACATACCACTTCAGCCTCCAGCACGGCTGGAGGCAATATTTAGAAACAGGAAACACTATCACTCCCTGAATGTAATGGTGGTATGTGATGCCTCCCTCCAGATCCTGTCCCTGAATGCTAAGTTACCAGGAAGTGCACATGACTCCTTCGTCATCCGGCAATCAGGGATATGGCAGAAATTAACCAACCTACAAGCTGGTGATGCGTGGCTTCTGGGTAAGTGGAGACCTTTAGTACATAACAATGTTAAGCTTGATACACAGTGTTCCTGATGTTGTCTCTTATTTTTCACAGGAGACAGTGGATACCCTTGCATGTCCTGGCTGCTCACTCCTTATTTGGCTCCCACACCAGGCCCACAAAGTAAGTATAATTCCGCACTTACAGCCACCAGGCAAGTGGTGGAGCGCTGTATCGGCCTTTTAAAAGGCCGATTCAGATGCCTCCACCGCTCTGGTGGCGAGCTCATGTATTTGCCGGATATGGTGTCGAAAATTGTGGTCCTGTGTGGGATATTTCACAACATCGCCATAAGGAGTGGTGTCCCAATGCAGCCAGAGGATGCCTTACCTGAGGATGGCCCCCCCGAGGTTGGTCGGAGGTCAGTATGTGGGGGGGCCATACGCGATGATGTGGTGGCCAGATTTTTTAGGTAAGTTTGACCCAAACTACAGTGTTTATACCTAATGTGTTTGTGTTTGTTTGCGAACATCTAATTTTTTTTTTTTTTTTTCACCATCTTCTGTTTGTTCACATAATCTTTGCCACTCCAACGCTCACTACTTCCTGCTACCCTTACCAAACCTGGATCTGGTGATTTTGTCCATATATTCTGGAACCCATATCGCAACGCCATGTTTGTGGAATCATGTTGGAATGGTCCTTCGTCAACCAGTTCTTGATTGTTTTTTTTAATTAAATATTTTATTTGTATGTGTTGTATTTGAGATTATCACTGTTTTTTTTTTTTGGGACTGACCACTTTGATTTCTCATTTATGTTGTGAATAAATGTTTGGAGAGTGAAATGGTCTTCCTTTTTTTGGACGTTAACAGCAAGTGTAACCAGGTTAACACACCTTACATTTGACTAAGGGGTAATCCAGTACTGACACCAGTTGATGTAAACTGAAATATGTTTGCAGGTTCCCAACCCACACCAAAAGGAAGCCTGTCCAAACCTTTGGATTTTGAAGATTGGCCTAAGCAGCTTGCACACCAACTAGGAACCTGTAAAATGGCGAAATATCTAATTGACACTACACCCAAAAAGGGAAATGACATTGTTACTGTTATGTGTTTCTTGTGGCTGTTTAACATACAAATACAAAATACAATCTAACTTTTAAAAAAGGTAAATCCTTGCAGGAACAGTCTACTTATGTCAGGGAAAACTATTTTTGTTTTTGAAAAAAAATATGAGCCAGAACGTATATTAGAACTACAAAATTTATTTACAAAACGAAAATAAACAAAAAAAACTACTGGCGAAGGATGCCAGACAGCCGGTCAAGGGCCACAAGAATGCCAATGACATGTTGGCGCATCTGGCCAACACAATCGTCCACCTCTTGTCGACGCCTCTGTTCCTCTGTGGGTGAGAAAAGTGTGTGGATTAATAAAACAATAGGGAATCCACATAAAAAAAAAAAAAACACAACGAAATCACTCCTAAACCGAAAAAAGAAAAACCAAAACAAAAAGGGGGTGCTGCCAAAAATACAAGGCCTATGTACAAATTCACACAGGTGTGATATGTGTATGTTGAAATCAGCAGGAAGAGGTAAAGGCAAACTGCTAAATCACCAAAAGTAAACCAAACAAGCACGAATAAAGGCACGACACATGATTACATACAAACAGTTTGTGGTTAAAAAAAATGAGAAAGAAAAACATACCGGGAGCCAAAACGGGAGCTCCGGAAGTCCCTCCATGTTCCTCCTCGGAGGAGCCTTCATTCCCCAAAGAACGGGGAGGGGTAATGATGGACTCCGGGGAGGGGGTAATTGGAAGAGGGGTGGGTGGAGGAGAGGGGGAAGTGGGACGGAGGGGAAGGAGGCCCGACAGTTCCGGGAGAGGGTCTGGGAAGGCTGGGGAGGAGTGGGGTATAGGGGAAATATTTGGGGTGGAGTGTTGGCTGGGGGTTGGGGATAGTGGCCGGGAACACCGTCTGGCCGGACGGTGACGGCGTAGTCTTGGCTGTCCTCCTAAAATATGTCCAACAAATTGAGGTTAGTTTCTGGGCAAATCCGGGGCCCAAATAAAAAAAAAAAAACCAGCAACAAAAAACATGCAAAAAGGAGTAGAATGAAAAAAACAGAAATAGAGGGAAAACAAGCACACGCTGATATGAGGACAAATAATTAATAGGACAGACAGGAAAACATGCACACGCAGATATGAGGACAAATAATTAATAGGACAGACAGGAAAACATGCACACGCAGATATGAGGACAAATAATTAATAGGACAGACAGGAAAACATGCACACGCAGATATGAGGACAAATAATTAATAGGACAGACAGGAAAACATGCACACGCAGATATGAGGACAAATAATTAATAGGACAGACAGGAAAACATGCACACGCAGATATGAGGACAAATAATTAATAGGACAGACAGGAAAACATGCACACGCAGATATGAGGACAAATAATTAATAGGACAGACAGGAAAACATGCACACGCAGATATGAGGACAAATAATTAATAGGACAGACAGGAAAACATGCACACGCAGATATGAGGACAAATAATTAATAGGACAGACAGGAAAACATGCACACGCAGTTTGCCCCACAAACACAAACATGAAAACCACAATACATAACACTTACTTTCAAGGATCTGCATGCGAAAGCATGCCAGCAAGCGGGGCGTTCGCCGTTGCAGGTCTGACCACCTGCGCTCCAGCTGCCCGATGTTGCGGCGTGAACCCAACGACCGCAGGCGGGACCGTGCCTCCGCATACGCGGAGCGCTTCTGCCGGTTGGTGATGGGTGGAGGCTGGCTGGTGATCCGCCCATCCATCACCTCCGTAAGCACCAGCAGCTCGCGCCTGGTGAATGCGGAGGCTCTCATGATGGCAATGGAGTTTTTCATACAAAACATTTTTGATAAAGTGTGCCAAAAATTTCTGATTGGCTAATGTATTTTGGAAATTAACAGGAGCAATTTTATTGGTTAGTGTATGAGTCATGTGTTCAACTGGGCCAGAAATCTCTGGAGAGTTATGATAGGCTTGATGCAGTGACATGCGTTTGCAAATTTAAATAAAGAAATGAACCCCGGAAAATATGCGGGGATCTACAGCAATAGAACAATTGTTTAATTGTGGTTCACATGTTTTTTGAACAATAAAAGCGAATGTTCCATCCGTACGTATTCTGCGGGTAAACACAAACACGGACAAGAGTAAAGTTTCTTGCATTGTGTTGAAAAAAAAAAAAAAATTAAGCTAATTGATACATTGATTGGCATGATACGATTGAGGGAGGTAGGCAGAATAAAGGAGCAGGTAATCGACATCTGACAAGGCCACTTCCGGTGCGTGCGTTCCCTTCAAGCCATTTCGGGGATGTACGCTCGCTATTTCGCACGCTCGTTAGTTAGAGGAGGGGTCGCCTGAGTTTAGGGAGGAATTTTAGATGCGAACGAAAATACGAGCGAGCCATTGAATTTAAATAATTTTGTACGTACGCCTAACGTACGTGCGCCCGCTTGCGAGTGGGTCTGAATGAGGGCCACTGTCTTTTAAAAAAATATTTTTTTTAATATAAAATAGTGATGGATAATTATGTTTTTGACCTAATTCAATCATAAAAGAAACCGACAATTTTGGAGCGGTTTTTGGAAAAAGAATTCGTCAGTTAAGTGGTTAAACATGGATTTTACCTCGTACCTCCAGGAGCTGAGAGGTAAAGATCGACTGTAGGGACTTGTGCGCGGAGTCTCGGAGACTCCAGCGCGCGGAATCCCCGGCAATTGAATTTGTCCGACACAGCAATTATCCATGGGGAAAACCCAGCGCAAATTGAATCTGCCCCTACAAGATTGCTTCAATAAACTAAAAATTGCTAGGGCAGATCGTGTGCATATATATCTCGCACTGTCTATTATATTATATGACTGTTCCATCCGTGCAATTTGGTAAGACAGGACGAGTGTATGTCTACCCTGCAATTATATGTAACACTGTGTACCCTGCAATATATGTAACACTGTGTACCCTGCAATATATGTAACACTGTGTACCCTGCAATTATATGTAACACTGTGTGGCTGTTCCGTTTGTCTGGATTAATAGGATAGACCTAGTCCACATATGCCCTATACTATCCAAAACACAGTTTGTCAGATTTTGTGAATCAGATCCAGTGTACATATATTCTGTGCTTTATATGTCACTATTGTGACTGCTCCGTCTGTCAGAACGAATGAGTCAGATCAAGTTCACATCAACCTTGCCCATTATATTGCACTGTGTGACTGCTCCTATCTCAGTCAATAAGGCAGACCAAGTGTACATGAACTGCATGTGATTATATTATATTTCAGTCATAGTGCCCACATTCGCTACCCCTCATGGGCTATTGCCAATAACAAGCTGCCGCAGACTTAAGTGAAGTTGTTTATATAGACATCATTTCTTTTCCGGGACTATGGGCCTGATTCAGAGCTGGACGCTCTGACCAGAGCGCTCGCTCTGAATCAGGGCCCTCCTACCTAAAAATGGAGCAGCCTCTTGGACGCTCGCATAGCTGTTGGTTACCACCCACAGCTTATGCGAGCGTCCATGATGATGGTCGCGATGGTCAAGACCATCGCGTCCATCGGGCTTGCGACGAGACCCTGCGGTAGGGTCTCGTGGCTGCAAGCCCTGGAGTGATTTTGGCTCTATTAGAGCCAAAATCACTCCCACTGACATCACTAGTGATGTCAGTGGGGCCGGACCCAGACGGTAGGCGTTCCCATGGGAACCCCTACGTCTGGCAGCCACACCCCCGGCACGCCCACCAAAGGGGGCGTGCTGTCAGTCACCATCGACAGCACGCCCCCTTTGGTGCAAGACCCATAGCGACAGCTTGGCTGTCGCTAGGCGGGTCTCACGCATGCGCACGACGGAGCTCCCTCCGTCGTGCGCATGCGCATTAGGGCACAATCGACCCGCTTGCGAGCATCCTACGCTCACGAGCGGGTCTGAATTAGGCCCTATGTATGGCTGGTACTGGCCCACGTATGTTTCACAGATAACTGCTTTGTCAAGCCCATCCAGACTAGGCTTTTGTCACCCTATGATCAGGATTCTACCAATCACATTCTGGCACGTAATTCAAATAAGGATACCTCATCCAATTCAAACATCTCTCTACTCCTTATTCTCCAATTATGCACTCCCATTAAACGCCCTTTTTACTGTTAGGTATGCCTGTGTTCGGATCTCCACTCCCCCGTTTTCAAGCACCTTCCCCTGTTACCACCCACAAACGGTACATTCTGTCAATCAACCCTATGCTGAAGGCATGACACTACCAGTCTGGTATACCACAAATTTAAAATCTAAGTAGGTAACAGTAAAAACAGTTCAGACACTGGTCTGAGAAACAACTTAGTCTCTCCTTGCTTACAGATCTTGACCTCGACCTTATGAACTTTTCCGTCCTTGCTCGGGAATGTCTTGGTGACAATACTCAAGGGCCACTCGTTACGTTGTGACTGACAATCTCTGACAAGCACAATGTCACCAGGTTTTAGGTTGGGTTTGGCAACTTGCCACTTGGTCATTGGCTGCAGGGTAGAGATATATTGTCTTTTCCACCTGTCCCAAAAGGTGTTTGAAAGGCTTTGAACTTGCCTCCATTGTCGTTTGAATAAGTCTTTGTTGGTAAACTCTCCAGAAGGAGCATAGATAGTCCCGGTCTTCTGAGTAAGAAGAGTAGCAGGAGTAAGTAGAAGCGGATCTTCTGGGTCATTAGAAACTGAAGTCAAAGATCTGGCATTGACGATAGCTGAGACTTCAGCCATGAAAGTTGTTAAACTCTCGTGAGTAAGTCTTGCAGTACCTACTTGTAGGAATATGGAATCAAGGATTCTGCGTATGATGTCAATCATCCTTTCCCATGTACCTCCCATATGAGAAGAATGAGGTGGGCTGAAAGTCCTTGTACAACTTTGCTCACTGAGGTATCTCTCTACACCTTTAGTGTTGATGTTTGAGTGAATTTGTAGTTCTTTGCTTGCTCCATCAAAGTTAGTACCTCTGTCAGAGCGGATGTGTTTTACAGGGCCACGGATTGCAATGAAGCGTCTAAGGGCATTGTGAAGCTTGAAGTGTCCATCGATTCTATAACCTCAATGTGAACAGCTCTGATGTTCATACAAGTGAATACAACTGCCCAGCGCTTGCTGTTTGCACTTGCTCCTCTTGTGTGCCGTGTGATGATAGTCCAGGGGCCAAATATGTCAAGACCAATGATAGAGAAAGGAGGGTCTGTACTAAGTCTGTCTGCTGGAATATTAGCCATCTTCTGAGTTTGAGAAGTACCACAAAGTCTGCAACAGGTAATACATTTGAAAATTGTGCTACTTACACACCTTTTCGCTCCAATAATCCAGAACCCAGCTGATCCTAGAGCTCCTTCAGTAAACAGTCGTCCCTGGTGTCTAACTTCATTGTGATAGTGCTGCACAATTAAAGAAGTAACGTGATGACTTCCAGGCATTATTAACAGATTTTTCTCATTTGATGTTAAATTTGCTTCTTGAAGACGACCTCCTACTCTCAATAAATCGTTTTCATCGAGAAATGGGTCTAGCCTTTTTAAGACGCTGTCTCTGGAAATAGGATTTTTATTGCTCATGCAGTCGATCTCTCTTGCATAGATTTGGTGCTGCACAACACGGATAATGAGGTTCTCAGATTGTTGTGTTTCTTCTGCTGTGTAAATATTTTGACAGTGATGCCAATCTTTACATTCAGACACTCTTAGAGATGTGGCACATTTAAATGAACGGGCTATATGACTTAGGCAGGTAATTGCTCTAAGAAGTGATTTCCAAGTTAAGAATCTTTGGAATCTGTGTGGCTCCAGTTGACAATGTGAGATCATGGTATGGATCGTAGTCACTTGTGGACGGATTTCCACATCTGTATCTGCGTCTACAAGCTCAAATGTGTCACCTACAGGATTGTTACCATCTGTTTCGTACAAGAACTCCGGTCCTCTAAACCATGAAGTGTCTTTAAGGAGACTGGCTGAGACGACTTTTGTAGCATGATCTAAAGGATTGTGAGCAGTAGATACAAAGTGCCATTGTTTTGGATTGGTGGACCTCCTGATCCATAGCACGCGGTTGCTGATGTAAACATGGAATCGCCTTGCCTCATTGCAGATGTATCCTAACACTACTTTACTGTCTGTGTAGAATTCTGCTCCCAAGAGTTCAATTGGCAACTCAGATGAAATGAGCTCAGCTAATTCTACAGCTAGCACTGCAGCACAAAGTTCTAACCTAGGTATGGTATGCTCTGTAAGTGGTGCTAACTTCGCTTTGCCCATGACAAACCCAATATGACACTAGCCTCTAATATCCACAGTTTTAAGATATGCAACAGCGGCAATTGCTTGGACTGAAGCATCAGAAAATACACATAGTCTCTGGTTTTGTACTTCTGTAGATGGCACAGGAGCATATAAAGGTTGCTTAAGGTGGACAGAGAACTTTTCCACTACTCCCACAAATCTCTTTTCTGAGGAGACAGTGGCGCATCCCAGTCAGATGACTCACAGGTTAGGTCTCTGAGCAAGGCTTTACCTTGGATAGTGACAGGAGCAGCAAATCCTAAGGGGTCATACAAGCTGTTTATAACAGACAAGACACCCCTGCAGGTGTAGGGTATTTCCCCACTGTTCACTTGGAAGGTAAAGGAGTCAGATTTTAAGTCCCATAAGAGTCCAAGGCTACGTTGAGCTGGTGGAGAATCAGGGCCTGATTCAGACCCGCTCGCGAGCACTGAGCGCTTGCAAGTGGGTCGATGGTGCCCTAGTGCGCATGTGCACGATGGAGGCTGCTCCGTCGTGTGCATGCGCGAGACCAGGCTAGCGACGGGGAAGCCGTCGCTCCGGGTCTTGCACCAAAGGGGGCGTGCTGTCGATGGTGAGTGACAGCACGCCCCCTTTGGTGGGCGTGCTGGGGGCGAGGCTGCCAGACAGAGGCGTTCCCATGGGAACGCCTACCGTCTGGGTCCGGCCCCACTGACATCACAAGTGATGTCAGTGGGAGTGATTTTGGCTCTGATAGAGCCAAAATCACTCCAGGGCTTGCGATCACCGAACCCTACTGCAGGGTCTCGTCGCAAGCCCGATGGTCACGACGGTCTTGACCATCACGACCATCTTTTTGGCCGCTTGCATATTCTGTGGGTGGTCACCCACAGCTATGCGAGCGGCCAGGAGGCCGCTCCAAGTTTAGGTAGGAGGGCCCTGATTCAGAGCGAGCGTTCTGGTCAGAGCGTCCAGCTCTGAATCAGGCCCATAGTCCCGGAAAAGAAATGATGTCTATATAAACAACTTCACTTAAGTCTGCGGCAGCTTGTTATTGGCAATAGCCCATGAGGGGTAGCGAATGTGGGCACTATGACTGAAATATAATATAATCACATGCAGTTCATGTACACTTGGCCAGCTCTGAATCAGGCCCTCAGTTCCTAAAGCTAAATCCCTTAAGTCACTGGTATGATCTTGAGAAGGGAAGGCTTCCATCACTATTTTGCTGTTGGAAGCTATTTTGTAAAGCCTGAGATTAGAGCAGGCAAGCATTTCCTGAGCTCTCTTGAGGAGGCTGATTGCTGTCTCATCCGCTGGCATAGATTTTAAACAGTCATCTACATAGAAATCTTTTTCCACAAGTTGTCTAACATCAGAAACATACTCTAACTTGCCCTCTTGAACTGAACGTCTGAGTCCGTAGATGGCAACTGCAGGGGAAGGGCTGTTACCAAAGATGTGTACCCACATGCGGTACTCTGCAATATCTTTAGAGGGGTCGTTGTCTCTGTACCAAATGAATCTTAGGAAATTCCTGTCACTTTCCCTCGCGAGGAAGCAATGAAACATTTGTTGAATATCAGCTGTGAAGGCAATAGAGTCCTTACGGAAACGTATGAGTACTCCAAGGAGTTGGTTGTTAAGGTCTGGTCCTATCAGGAGAACATCGTTTAAGGAGATGCCTTCGAACTTGGCACTGGAATCAAACATGACTCTGATCTGACCTGGTTTCTTTGGGTGGTATACTCCAAACATTGGTAAGTACCAGCATTCATCTGTGTCTTTAAGAATGGGAGCTATTTCAGCATGACCGTTCTCAAATATTTTGTCCATGAAAGAGAAGAAGTGATCTTTCATTTCTGGCTTCCTGTGGAAGTTGCATTTTAGTGAAGAGAAGCATTTAAATACTTGTTCTCTGTTGTTAGGTAGGCGCCGTCTGTGTGTTTTAAAGGGTAGAGGTGCAACCCAGCTGTTGGCATCATCTTTCACTAGTCCCTTTTTCATTATTTCCAGGAATAGATTGTCCTCTATGAACATTGCAACTTGATCATCCCTTTTTGTTCTTTGGAAGACTGTGCACCCCAAATGTTCTTGGTAGCTGTCACAGATGTGGTTGTCAATAGGAGAGTCTATGACACTGCAGTGTGGTAGTTCCGTTATGAGGAAGTGATTGTGACATGGTTGAAATAGAGAAGGGCGCCCATTTTCTAAAGTACAGGTAAGCATGCTGTTGACAGTAACTGGTTTATGCACTTTCCAAGACATACTTCTCCTATTATGACCCATCCTAGGTCTAATCTTTGAGCATAAGGAGCATTGTGTGGACCGTTAATCTGCCTTCTGACTTTGTGGACTCATAAGATAGCTCTCCCAATGAGTAGAATTATCTGGGCTAGTGGGTCCAGTTCTGGTATCAGATGTGCTATACGTTTCAAATGTGCATGATGGATAGCTGCATCTGGTGTAGGGATTTCAGACCTATTATCAGGGATCTCATTGCATTCAGTGATAGTGGGTAAGGGAAGGCATGTCTTTCCGTCTAAGGACTCGACTTGATAGCCGATTGCTCTTCTCCCCATTGTCTCGGAACTCCCAGCACAAGTCCTTAAGGAGTATGGAGTGCTGGGTCCCTTTGATATTAAAGGTCTCAAAGAAGGTTGATCTAGCTAGGGACTTCTTACTTTGATCATCTAGGATTGCATAAAGTTTGACGGCTTTCTCTGATCGGCCGTTAGGGTAGACTCTGACTAAACAGATTTTAGAGCAAGATCTGCCACTAATAGTATCTTTGCAGACTTCAGTACATTGTGAAGTTATCTCTGGTATGACTGCAGTAGTGTCTCTTTGCTCTGCACTGAGCTCCCCGCCATGCTCTGTGTGACCATAACTGTGTTGTAAAGTCAATGGGGAAGGTCCAGGGTGTAGAGCTGTGTTGTATTCTGTGCTGTGACATTCTATGCAGTTAATACTAACCTTACAATCCTTGGCAAGGTGGGTTGTAGAAGAGCAGCACTTGTAGCAGATGCCGTTTTCTCTTAGGAATGCTTTACAGTTCTCCAGGGACTTTCCTCTGAAGGCTCTGCATTTCAGGAGAGGATGCGGTTTGTTATCCAGGGGACTCTGCTTGGGAGGATCTTTATCTTTGTTCTCTTGACGAGTAGAATAGGTAAACCTGTGGGAAGAATCTGTATAATGCACATTAGTATTGTGAACTGCGACTGGCATTTTGCAGGAGTTAGGTAGAACAGGGGTTGAGCTGGTCAGTGTAAAGGCAAAACTAGGATCATTCCTGGTCTTAGCTTGTTGGTGCACGAAGTCCACAAAAACAGAGAATGGTGGAATTGGTACGTTGTGCCGCTGCTTATATTTGGAACCATGGGTGAGCCATTGCTCATGCAGATTGTAAGGTAGCTTTTGCACTATAGGGTTAATGCCTCTATCTGTGTCGAGGAAGGCAAGTCCTGGTAAGTCTCCCTCACACTTGGCTACTTGAAGCTCCATTAGTAAGTCACTTAATACTCTCAGTCTCTGATAGTGCACTTTCTATTATCTCTGATGAGCCATAGCACTCATTTAATCTATCCCAGCTCTTGTTAAGGCCATTCTCAGGGTGGTTAATATTGATCACTCTTATCCCTCTAGCATGTTCAGCGGATTAATTCCCAAGCCATTTGACTAAAAGGTCTATCTCTTCGCTATGTGAAAGGCCTAACCCTCTGATTACATTTTGGAAAGAGGATTGCCAGACTCTGAAGCTCTCAGGGTGATCATTGAACTTTGAGAATCCTTTTGTGACCAGCTCACGGCGAACAAGAAACTTGGCAAAGTCTAATGTGTCTTGATTGGCTCTAGGAGATGTTTTTTGTGCATTAACATGGTGAGTAAATGGTGCGTGGTCATACCTGTTAGGATTGTATGGTTCCTGTTGGCTTGTATCATACCACTTTTGTGTGCGGGTAGTTGTGCCTTTGTTGTAGATTCAGACACCTGGTGTGGGGGAAGGTTGTCCCTCATGGGTTCTCTGTGTCTAGAATTCTCTTGTTTGCACATTTGCAGTTCACTGTTGACTATTGGGGGCACTGCATTGTGTGTTTGGCTTGTTTCACTGATGAAATCTGAATGCATGCTTTGTATTGATTGAGGTTTGCTGTCCATTTTGGATGCTTGATTTACATATTCTGATGTGCGTTGCATGAATTCTGCGATCCAAGCTTTGTGTCAAGCACATTGATCTTCCTTTTATTAAGAAGTTCTACAGACTCTAAGAATTCTGCTTCGGCTATTGCAGCATCTGCCTCCTTCTCTGCAGTGAGTTTCTCACTAATTGCTTCTAAGCGCTGTTTCTCCATATCTCTTTCTGCATCCAGACGTGACCTCTCCATATCTGTTTCTGCATCCAGACGTGACCTTTCTGCATCCAGACATGACCTATCTGCATCCAGGCATGATCTTTCTGCATCCAGACATGATCTCTCTATTCCTTTCTCTGCTTCTAAACGTGATATTTCTATTATCAACTGCATCTCTTGTTCAGCAAAGGTGGCCCACATTTTGCAGCTTCCGCTTTTGCGCGTGCCATTATGGCTGCATTGCTGACAGATAAAGATTTGGAGGAACTAGAGACTTGTGACCTTGTTTTGTATGAAGATGTCGTTTTCTGTGACATGATGATGGAATGGAAATGCTTGACTGTGTAGAGGCTGCTGTATTGTAATGTGCAGATAACTGAGCTGACACTGTAGCAGGTCTCTGAGTAGTCAGGGTCTTGGGACTGTTGTTAGGCTGTTTGACTGTGCAGGGACTATTTTGCCATATGCAGGTGGCTGTACTGACAGTGTGAAATTCCTGTGTAGTCAATGGCGGTACTCCTATTGCTGAGCTTCCATGGTTAGACTGTATAGAAACTCATGTGCTGTCATATGCAGGTGGCTGTCCTGACAGTGTGAAATTCCTGTGTAGTCAATGGCGGTACTCCTATTGCTGAGTTGCCATGGTTAGACTGTATAGAAACTCTTGTACTGTCAGATGCAGATAGCTCTTGCTGGCAGTGTAACAGATCTGTAAGTCAGTATGTGTCCCTCTTGCTGACAGAAAATGTTGCTGATGAAGTCAGATATATGCATCACATGGTGGGAGCCCGATGTTTTACTGTACTGCCCCGCACTAAGTGTCTGAAAAATTTGGAGCAGCCAGCATAACCAATACTCTGGTTACACTATCTTCCAATAATCCAGTCAGATGTGATCTGAAGAACTGAGTTTATTATTTGATAGAGGAACTTGCGTGGATGTAAACAGATCGATGCGCATAAACAAGTGTGCACGTGTGTGCGCATGTGTGATGTGATGTGATGATAAGTAATGGTAAAACTGTAAACAAACAATAAAAAGTGATTACTATATGTACATGGGAATGCAAGGCAAACATATACATAACATAGGATATGCAAACAACATGAAACATACAGTATGCAAAGTACAGGCTGCAATGTCACATAGTACAGCTAACATGCATTACTGACTAAGCATTTCTACAATATGATGGCACAGTTGAAGCTTAGAACTCACCATCGGATGCTGTACCAGGTTGAGCATATGTAATGATGACTGTCTGGGACCATGTGAACAGGAAAATGGCTGCTTACAGCTCCTTTACCCCAGAATGCATTGCTAGACTGCTATGGAATGTTAAGAAGGACAACATAGATCAGATTTTATTATTATTATTATTATTATTATTATTATTATTATTATCCTTTATTTATATGGCGCCACAAGTGTTCTGCAGTGCCTTACATAGTACATAGAACTAATAAGTGAACAAGAAACAAGTAACTTACAGTACATTACAGTGCAGGACAAGGACACAACTTATATACATTGCTATAATAGTGATTAAAGCACTCACAATAAGCTGCCGGGAGTTGGCGGTCCTGTGTTAGGTGCCCTAATGGGGAGTAGAGAGTAGAAGAAAATGTAAAGAGAAGCACATGAGGGAAGAGGTCCCTGCTCATGAGAGCTTACATTCTAAGGGATTTAAACTGCTTCTGTCCTGACCACTAGGTGGGGCTGCTAATGTGAATTAGTATAACATAAACTCTATGCTGAAGGCATGACAACCAGTGTGCTCTTGTCTGGATTCTTTCTAAGATCTATTGAAAGCCTCAAGCTGGATACACACTGGGCAATATTTTAAATGACTGAACAATATCGTTATCATTCAGTCGTTCACTATATTGTCCATATGTACGCAAAAACAATCAACGATAACGACCAATGATGCGAGCTCCCGCAGCTCACTAGTCTTTGTCGTTCATCGCCCGAACATGCAGGCTAACCTGACGATATATTCAGGTTGTTGAATGTTCGGGAATGAGGGAGGGAGCCCGGCACTGAACGATATCATGCATAATATCGTTCAGTGTTTGTGCTCAATGTCATTAACGACATTGCGCACACCCCTGCCGGGGACACACTAGACGAGGTAGCTCATGAAGCGAATCGACTAGTGTGTATACACCTTTAGTCTATTGCCTATATTACAGGTATATCCTGGAAACTTCTTGCACCCATCTAGCCTGCGCATTTACTCTCTGTGCGCAGTTTCCAAAGTATATTCCTGCAAACAGCTACCATTGTCTGCTAAATCAGTTCAACCTCCAAACATCTTTTAAGCATGCTGATTACTTCAGCTAAAATTCCAGGTGGCTGGGTTCATCACAACACCTGTGCAGAAGACAGACATCCAGCTTCCATTACAGATCCAACCTGCAGAGGATGCATGTAATAGTGTGTATCCTGTTTTTACTGGACTATCATACAGTTCTTACAGCACCACTCATCTTCAAGTTTTCTAGGTATTGGCAGTGTTCAGCCACAGTCAGGCTGTCCACCAGTGCCTCTATCTAGGTTGAATCTGTCCTACCATTATTCCTATGAGCTCTAACCAATGAATAAAAGCATAATCCATGCACCTACTGTAGTGTTACCCACTCATGTTCTCACCAACTTGCCCAGTGGTCCCAGTTCTGTGCCCACAACAAATACAGAGTCTGACACTATGGCCACTGGTGTGGGGGTGGGGAGATATTACTACACAGTTATCTATGGTCTGCAAGACCTGCCACTGGGTGGTGCTAGACACCACCCTATTAGGAGTTTTTTATTTTTTTTTACTAAAATAGTTTTAAATATATTTTTTAAATAGATGTTTATAGCCTAATAATGTAATTTTTAAAAATGACAATTTCTGAAGAGTGTTTAAGAAAGTTCTGAAGAATGTTTCCTCTACTGGCAAACTGTTAGGATGTTGATGATGATGCGAGTACTTTGTTTTATTAGCTAAGAAATACTATTTAATTCATGTGTGTTAACCTATTGATCCAGATTTAGATCTGGACGCAATTCTGATATTTACACAGATTGAGCAATTGTTTGCCATTGCGCATGCGTGAAAGCCAAACTGTGCATGTGCAACGATTGTTTTATGAGTACGCTAACATAAAGGAGTTATTCGCAAAGTGAGTGACAGGTAGTCAGAATTTGGGGGATGTAACAGGGGGGTGGTTATAAAATGCAGGCATGTCGGAACACTGTTTTAACGTCCAGAAATGATCCACTGCATTTTTGCTCGAAGCAGGAGATCCCTCTGCATGTCTGGAGACCACTATGTCCCCCCCTCCACGCCTCCCCTCCTCACTTTCTGCCCTCGATTTTGCTGCCCACTTCGCATCTAAAATTGACTCCATACGTCAGGACATCACATCCCACAAGTCCCCCATCCCTTCCTTTTACAACCTACCATTTCCCTTCTTCCATCCTAGCAACTCTGACCTCTCTCTCCCCAGTATCCCACTTCGCTCCACAAACACAAATCGCCTCTTCTGCCAAATGATTAATTCCTCCCACTCCCGTCCACAAGATTTTGCCCGTGCTGCTCCCCACCATTTGAATTCACTCCCTCTCTCTATCAGACTCTCCACCTCTCTACTAATCTTCAAACGGGCTCTCAAGACCCACTTCTTCATCAAAGCCTTCCAGTTCTCATCCTAACCCACTGCTCCATGCTCCTTCCTCACTGTCTCTCCCCCCTGACTTATTCAGAAGGCTGATGGCCGCCTGATCTACATTCGATGTTCTTGTTTTGTGCATGAGCGATGGTGAGATGCTTTCAGTGGGAGTCTCATAGCACTGGGTGGCGAGTAAGTCATTAGCATATTTTAGCAATTGCAATCCGTGAGAGATTCCAGCTGCGATGACATCACATCCACATCTGAATAAGGCCGCCAGTTCAGACAGCCAGGTTTTCATAAACATTTTGTGTTTTTTAGAGGTTACAGTCATGTTCAGACAACTAATAATTTGCATACAGCCTTCCTCGTATCAGTTGCTAGGGACACAGTAACAATCTTTTTGCATATATTGAAATTCTTTTGAGTCAGTGAAGTCCCTATTGTATTAAAAATATGAATTTTAGAATAAACATTTCTTAAGGTGCCCACACATATAACGACATTTTACATGATTTGGCCGATTTCGACGAATCGTGACGACGAATCGGGTAAAAAAAGTACAAATTGTGAGTTTATACTCACGAGCACAATGCCGATGCGCGTCCCCGCTCGTCGTATATCGCATCTTCTGATCTACCGTGCTGTAGGGCAGACTAGCCAACCATGAACACGATGGAAGCCGATCGTGAGGGTTTTTTTCCTCACGATGAATCGTACGATTCATCACACAATGCAGAATTTGACTGACAGAAGCCTGGACACGCCCCATCGCCATCTTGTGCAGCATCGTGTATGGAGCGTATTGAGGCGGGCGGTGGCTGGGTCATGCATTAAGCTCCCACTGCCCACCAATGTGTGCCCCCAGGTAATAAATGCATTACCCAGCCACCGCCCGCCGTATTGAGGTGGGTGGTAGCTGGGTCATGCATTAAGCTCAACCACTGCCCACCAATGTGTGCCCCCAGGTAATAAATGCATGACCCAGCCACCGCCCGCCGTATTGAGGCGGGCGGTGGCTGGGTCATGCATTAAGCTCCCACTGCCCACCAATGTGTGCCCCCAGGTAATAAATGCATGACCCAGCCACCACCTGCCGTATTGAAGCGGGCGTTGGCTGGGTCATGCATTAAGCTCTACCACTGCCCACCAATGTGTGCCCCCAGGTAATAAATGCATGACCCAGCCACCGCCTGCCGTATTGAAGCGGGCGGTGGCTGGGTCATGCATTAAGCTCTACCACTGCCCACCAATGTGTGCCCCCAGGTAATAAATGCATGACCCAGCCACCGCTTGCCGTATTGAAGCGGGCGGTGGCTGGGTCATGCATTAAGCTCTACCACTGCCCACCAATGTGTGCCCCCAGGTAATAAATGCATGACCCAGCCACCGCCCGCCGTATTGAGGCGGGCGGTGGCTGGGTCATGCATTAAGCTCCCACTGCCCACCAATGTGTGCCCCCAGGTAATAAATGCATGACCCAGCCACCACCTGCCGTATTGAAGCGGGCGTTGGCTGGGTCATGCATTAAGCTCTACCACTGCCCACCAATGTGTGCCCCCAGGTAATAAATGCATGACCCAGCCACCGCCTGCCGTATTGAAGCGGGCGGTGGCTGGGTCATGCATTAAGCTCTACCACTGCCCACCAATGTGTGCCCCCAGGTAATAAATGCATGACCCAGCCACCGCCTGCCGTATTGAAGCGGGCGGTGGCTGGGTCATGCATTAAGCTCTACCACTGCCCACCAATGTGTGCCCCCAGGTAATAAATGCATGACCCAGCCACCGCCCGCCGTATTGAGGCGGGCGGTGGCTGGGTCATGCATTAAGCTTCCACTGCCCACCAATGTGTGCCCCCAGGTAATAAATATATGACCCAGCCACTGCCCGCCATATTGAGGCGGGCGGTGGCTGGGTCATGCATTAAGCTGTACCACTGCCCACCAATGTGTGCCCCCAGGTAATAAATGCATGACCAAGCCACCGCCCACCGTATTGAGGTGGGTGGTGGCTGGGTCATGCATTAAGCTCTACCACTGCCCACCAATGTGTGCCCCCAGGTAATAAATGCATGACCCAGCCACCGCCTGCCGTATTGAGGCGGGTGGTGGCTGGGTCATGCATTAAGCTCTACCACTGCCCACCAATGTGTGCCCCCAGGTAATAAATGCATGACCAAGCCACCGCCCACCGTATTGAGGTGGGTGGTAGCTGGGTCATGCATTAAGCTCTACCACTGCCCACCAATGTGTGCCCCCAGGTAATAAATGCATGACCCAGCCACCGCCCGCCGTATTGAGGTGGGCGGTGGCTGGGTCATGCATTAAGCTCTACCACTGCCCACCAATGTGTGCCCCCAGGTAATAAATGCATGACCAAGCCACCGCCCACCGTATTGAGGTGGGTGGTGGCTGGGTCATGCATTAAGCTCCCACTGCCCACCAATGTGTGCCCCCAGGTAATAAATGCATGACCCAGCCACCGCCTGCTGTATTGAAGCGGGCGGTGGCTGGGTCATGCATTAAGCTCTACCACTGCCCACCAATGTGTGCCCCCAGGTAATAAATATATGACCCAGCCACTGCCCGCCGTATTGAGGCAGGCGGTGGCTGGGTCATGCATTAAGCTCCCACTACCCACCAATGTGTGTAATACATCAAAAAAATAAATAAATAAACACGTATTTTACAAAAAAATCACCATACATTACATTTAAAAACACACATTATTTAAAGCTGGGGGTCTTCTACCTTTCGGTCTCCAGCTGTTGTGGAACTACAGATCCCAGGATGACCTGCCACCCACCTTTGAAACTGTTTTTAGGGCATCCTGGGATCTGTAGTTCTACCACAACGACAGGCCCAAAGGTGGAAAACCCATACTATCAAACAAAGAAAAACATTATATTACCAAGCAATAAACACATAACATTCATGTAAAAGAAAACATATTTAGAATACCATAACAAACCTTTAAAAACCTGAAAAAAGAAAATATGAAAACATTATAACAACATTACATTTAACAAAACTATATACACAAATATTTAAATGTCCTTTTTTTTCTTATTCATAGATAATGTCTATGGATTCTGAACGTCAATTCGTTACAGGATTCATTGAAATCCTGCACTCGAAAGACTGTCTGTGGAAGATCAGTTCTTGGAAGTACCATAATAAGTCGCACAAGTTGGCCGCACTCGAGGAACTGTTGGTGTATACGAAAAAATACATATCTGATGCAGACCTGAAAACTGTACGGCAAAAGATTCAAAATCTCAGGACAGTGTACATCAAAGAAAAAAAAAAGGTGGATGGCTCCAAATCAGGAGCGGCTACAGATGAAATATATACTCCTGCGCTGTGGTACTACCAAATTATGTCATTCATCAGTGAACTAGAGCCTCAAAGGGAATCAATCATCTTGATGTCTGAGCGTGAGGAAGATGAGGAGGTTGCAGAAGTCTTGGTAAGTAGTGACACAGTTTAAACCAAAATCCTTAATGTTTTTGTTGTTAAATCTCAAATGTCCAATTTAGTCAGTAGTTCACAGTCCTCCTGCCATGGTACAGCACCTGGTCCATTGAAATAGGTCATGTACTCCTCCCTCACTTCTTTGGCACGTGCGGTGGATGTTGTTGTAGTTGGTGGTGCAGACACAGATGTCAAATGTTCAATGTCCTCCAGGGGTCCTACATCTTCTGGTCTAGCTGGGACTGGTCCTCGTTGAGTAGATTTTCTTCACAGAAAGTTGTGCAGCACACAGCACGCCATCACGACCTAGTGTATCTTCTCCACATGTAGATTGACGGTGGTGTGGAAAATGCGGAAGCGGTTGCTCATTATTCCAAATGCATTTTCCACAATGCGCCGTGTCCGGGATAGACGGTAGTTGTATATCCTTTTCTCTCTGGTCAGGCCCCTGTGTGCAAATGGCTTCATCACATGTTCATGTAATGCAAAAGCCTTGTCTGCAACAAAAACGTAATTTAGGCCGTGCTTTGTCTGGTCCAGTGAGGGCAGGTTGAGGGTTTTGTTGGCGAGTCTCTGGTAGAAAGCCGTCTTTTTGAAGGACCCACCATCCGAAGCACTCCCATTCTTGCCGACATCCACAAACAGAAATTCGTAGTTGGCATTCACCACTGCCATGAGAACGATGCTGAAGAATCCTTTGTAGTTGTAGTAATATGATCCGGTGTTGGCAGGTGGGTTGATGCGGATGTGTTTCCCATCGATGGCTCCTCCGCAGTTAGGGAAATTCCAACGTTGTTCAAAATCTTCCGCGATGCTGGTCCACTCCTCCACTGTGTTAGGAAACTGTAAAAATAGTAAAAAAGATGTTAAAACATGACTATAATATTTTTTATATCTTTTTTCCCTATATAGACTCCCACCCAAGACCCTGATTTAACATCCACACTAGACCTCTGCTCGGTGGTGACAGTGATCCGGAGAATAGCACACAAGTGGAAACTCAACTTCCACCTGGACCCTCATCGTCTCAGCAACCCCAAAAAAAGAAAAAAAAAAAAAGGCAGAAAGGAGAATTTTACAGAACGTGAGGACCATTTTTTACAAAACGCAGAACGGCTGCTGCAGAAACCCCCAGATGCAATAGATGATTTCACAGCTCATGTGAACAGCACATTGAGAAATCTGGATGCAGATATAGAAAGAAATGTTTTAAGGTTAAACTACAACCTCTTGAGTCGCTGTATGAGCAAAAATATCTCAAATTCTACATACATTGCAGATCCAATGCTATTTTCCCCTGCCCCAAATAGGTATGTCCGCCCCCCCCCTGCCCAGTTAGATATTACTCCCCCACCAAGCACACCAAGCACCAGCACCACCTTGTATAATGCTCTGCTGGATGCAGCAGATGAGTCGCCCCGATATACAGAGATTTACATTTTTTCTTGCTTTTAATCCCACAAAATTTTATGAATTTTAATAGGTGCTTCCTGCATGGGATAGGGTGGTGATGACGCCATTTGGACAAGGTCACTACGCAAATGGCACAAGTACACATTGCTGGAAGTCAGGGCCACAATGTGTACTTGTGCCATGTGTGTATTGGCCTGTTCAAACTGGCGTCTGACCCACCCTATCACATACAGCAAGCTACCTATTGGGATTCATAAAATTTGGTGATATTTAATTTGGTTGTTTTTTTGTCTTGCTTTTAATGTCACCAAATTTTATGAATTCTAATAGGTGCTTGCTGCATGGGATAGGGTGGTGATGACGCCATTTGGACAAGGTCACTACGCACATGGCACAAGTACACATTGCTGGAAGCCAGGGCCACAATGTGTACTTGTGCCATGTGTGTATTGGCCTGTTCAAACTGGCGTCTGACCCTGTCACATACAGCCGGCTACCTATTGGGATTCATAAAATTTGGTGATAATGTTCTTTTGTAAAGTTGTTATAAACAAAGTATTTTGCACACAGTTTAGTGTACACTTTCAGTTGCCTGCAGGTCAGTGCACATTGTACTAAATGAAGGATATTTTTTTCTTTGTTTTAGAAAAAAAAAAAAAAAAATTTTCTTTACACAAGAAAACAAAGTGTGGTGTTTTTTTTTTTTACTTACCTTGCAATAATGGTACTGTAGCACTTTTATGATGGCTTTGCAGGTCTCCGGAATGATGACGCCCAAGGACTGAGGTGAGATGAGTGTCCCAAACTTCAGGTCTTCCAGTGACCTTCCTGTAGCCAGGTACCTTAGGGTAGCCACCAGTCTGTCTTCAGCAGGGATTGCCCTCCGCCACCTTGTGTCCTGTCTCTTGATGTGGGGGGTCACCAGATGCAGCAATTCTTGGAAGCTGGCGTCATCCATGCGCAGGTAGTTCCGATAGTCGTCCGGGTTGTTCTCCTTGATCTCCATCAGCAGGGACATGTGAGAGCGGGTATCCCTTTGTAGCAGCCACTCCTTGCCCTTCTTCGCTGGGCCCTCTTCCTAATCTCCCGGACCCCAGATTCAGCGACAAACACTTTATACTGATAGGGACGCATCAGTACAGAATTCAGGAACAGGATTGAATGCAGGTAGGTAGCACACACTTGCAGGTAGAATAAACTTTGTATAAGGCAAGCCAAATACAAAGAGCACAGTAGCAATGTACAGGATTCAGCAGGAATACACCTAGCCTCATCTAGTAGCAGAGCAGAATGTACACAGAGTTTAAAGGGCACCTGCTTTTTATACTCCCTAGATAGCCCCTCCCATTGTTATGGCTGTTTACATTTCTCACCAATAGTCAAGAGCCTGTTTTATTTTTTTTTCAACTCACTATTTGTTATGGCCAATCTCACGATACGTACGATCCGATAGATCATGAGATCGTAACACAGATTGGGTGTCTTTTTTCCAAAATCGTGATCACGACGGCAAGGGAGCTCCCGTGAAAGTTCATGAGAAAATTGGCCATAAATTCGTATTGTGAGCACATCGGTATATGTGTGGGCACCTTTACAAACATAAGCAAACTCAAGGGCTTTATTTTTAAACAAACAGTGACACCTGGTGTTGTTTTAGTAAAGAATCTCTGAGGATCTCTCCTAAATATAATTCATATATTTTATTTGTTTTTTAGGAAAAAAATACTTCCATAAAGATAATTGAATAATTTTGATCTTTAATATACATTTAAATAAAGCATTATTTTGCTAATTGTTTTATTACTCTTTATCAAAGCATCATCTTTGCAATTTTGCCATCCTATTCAATTGGATGCAGCTGAGAGCCCTCCAATTAAACTGAATGGAAAACAAGCAGTCTCAGCAATTAAAGTACAGACATTGCTTATACACAGTTGTCAGCTGTTTTGTTGCCTGAAGCAATTCATGTGAATGCAATCTATTAGTTATTATTATTATTATTATTATTATTATTATTATTATTATTATTATTATTATTATTATTATCATTTATAAGATACCAGAAAGTGTATGCAGCACCGTACAGTGTAAACATAGCACATTGCACAGTAACAGGGTATTAGAGCATAAGTACCAAATATTAATTTACCACCACAGCCTGGGTAGGACAGATAACAAGGGCAAAGGGCAGGGAAACTTGGTGAAGCTAGCAGGAGTCACAGATGGGAATCAATTCAGTACTCAGTGACCATGTGCTCAATGTAAAGGGAGAGCAAACAAAGTCAGAGAGGGCCTGATTCAGAGGTGGTCGCTAATGCATGAGTGGTTGCGATTTTTTGCATAGTTGCAGCAGCAGAAATATGCAAATGCTAGCTTCAGCCTTTCTTTTATGTACTAGTGTGTGCCAGACAGTGCAAGTACTGAGATGGGTCCATTTTCAATGCCAGTGGATAGCGCAGATCTGCTGGTTGGCCCAAACACTCCACCATTGGTGCACCATTGCTATCACCATCAACATTTGCTTCAGTATATTGCGGGCTCAGTGTTTCCTTGCTTTAAACATGGCCTATGTGGCAGCAACTCTGCACTTGGGAACTGACATATTCACTGACACGCCTGTCACACTCCCATTGCACACATGTGAGATGGCCTTGTTTTGTGTTCACTTCAGGCAACCTCCCAATCACCTCCCAGGAACGCCCAAGGTCTTGCGCCACCTGTTCTAATGCCTGCGATTCCATACACAATAGTGGACTCTGCATACACTTTGTGTAACACGTGCACCGTAGGGATTTTCAGGATTTTGCGCATGTGCAGTAGCAAATAATCATTCAGCTGTGCAAACATCAGCATTGTGTCCACCTCTGAATCAGGCCCAGAGTCTCTGAAGGGGAGGAGGTGACAAGGTAGAGGAGCACTGGGGACATGGTGCATGCTAGGGAAGAACAAGAGGGAGGAGGGCCCTGTCTGTAAGAGTTCTCTATCAATAGGCTGCATGAACATTCAGCTCAGAAACAGGGGTCCAGAGAGTAAGGGGTAGCAAGTAATGATTACCTGAGCATGTGCCTGTTGAAGGGGCCCGGGCAGCACGCACAGTATTTTTCAGAGGGTTTTTTTTTTTGTGGTGGGAAAGTGGTCACTCCTCCTGGATTTGACCATGCCCCCTCCCCAGTACCCGGGCCTTAATAGTCCTGGTTATCCTGTTGAATAATTGCTGTGAAGTGTTGGCATTGCCTATCTCTTGGTGAAAATACCCAAGTGTAGTCTTATCACCATGCAAATAGACCCCATAACCACTTAACTAGCTAATATTTTTGTAAAAAATATCCCCAGCATTTTTAAATCAATATAAGTATATAATAGCTATTTCAACCTGATTCAGTATCATTTTATTAACAAAGATTACTGGACCCGTGTGGATCTGTTAAATTGGAGGCACCCTGCAGCAGTAAAAAGAGGTATGCCAAACCTCAAAAAACACAATGAAATAAATAGAGAAATACTGCGCTGGTGTGTCCCTGTCAGAAACAACAATCAATTGTATCAATGGTAAAAATCACACATGTTTTAATAAAAATAAATTACATACAAATACATACATAAAACACTAGACAATAACAATGAAATTAGCCTCAAAGAGCTTATAGTGTATGATGGCTAATTTTATTAGCACATTATCATTGGTAATTGTGTGTACCACAGGGGTATCCAATGAAGGTATTAAAGTGGCAATGTCCCATATGTTAAACATGGATTAACAACCGTGATAATAAAGGAAATCCAGCACTTGATTAAATAAATGTATCATATGATTGGAACAGTCCTGGCCCGCAAGTGGGATAAAGGAAAAAGGACAGTCGGACAAATCCGATGACACCTGTTTAGATGGTTGTGACCCACTTGAAATTTAGTAGATGGAGTCCCATGCAGGGGATTTACTCAGGGAGCGTCTCTGGCTCCATGCTCCACATGTAGCAGGTAAAGTGGCCGGTTAAATCTCCCTCGAGTGCCTGCAGCAGTCTCGCTCTCTCACTCTCTCCGCCGGTGGAGAGGGGACGAGTGGCCTCCGTTCTGTGACAGACCATACAAGTGGGAAGTCTCCGTGTACTCCGCCACGCCAGCAGCTGTGATGGTAATCAAGTAACACCTGGAAGACAGCGTCCGGTATCAGTATTGGCTGGGAGGACTTGAATTACAAAGTATCCAAATGATCTTCAATAGTTTCCAATATCAGGTATCAAAATGCTGGATAAAATAGATCAATGAGGTAAACAGCAACGCGTTTCGACAATGGCCTTTATCAAGCTGGAAAATTCCTCTTCCTATGGATCCGATTTAAATAGAAAGGTCATTTATTTCATTCTTGAATACCAGAAGATCCTTTTGTGTATGTTCGATCTCTCTCGTTATTTTTTTCAATCTTTCTCCCTCTGTAGCTAATTAGTAATTGAATTAGTGAATAGAAAATTTTTTAAGGACTAGATCCCATTCTTTTGTTAGTTCCGGATCATCACCAATAGACAGGTATTTATTAACCTGTAGTCCTTTAGGGATTTTGTTTAAGTCTATATATTTCTGTAGGAAGACACTATCCCACCAATGTCTATTCTCTGCAAGTAATAAAGATTCTAACTCTAAAAAACCGTGATTCATATCCAATTCAACATTAGTCAGATTCTCGTCTGTATCAAATGTAGACAAATATTTTTCCCTTCTACTAGTCCTCTCATGGACCCAATTAAACTCCGTCATATTCAATTTCCCAGAAACACACTAATCCAGAAACGGCAATATGAAGCACAGCAAAAAATACAAAGATTACTGGACCCATGTGGATCTGTTAAATTGGAGGCACCCTGCAGCAGTAAAAAGAGGTATGCCAAACCTTAAAAAACACAATGAAATAAATAGAGAAATACTGCGCTGGTGTGTCCCTGTCAGAAACAACAATCAATTGTATCAATGGTAAAAATCACACATGTTTTAATAAAAATAAATTACATACAAATACATACATAAAACACTAGACAATAACAATGAAATTAGCCTCAAAGCGCTTATAGTGTATGATGGCTAATTTTATTAGCACATTATCATTGGTAATTGTGTGTACCACAGGGGTATCCAGTGAAGGTAATAAAGTGGCAATGTCCCATATGTTAAACACGGATTAACAACCATGATAATAAAGGAAATCCAGCACTTGATTAAATAAATGTATCATATGATTGGAACAGTCCTGGCCCGCAAGTGGGATAAAGGAAAAAGGACAGTCGGACAAATCCGATGATACCTGTTTAGATGGTTGTGACCCACTTGAAATTTAGTAGATGGAGTCCCATGCAGGGGATTTACTCAGGGAGCGTCTCTGGCTCAATGCTCCACATGTAGCAGGTAAAGTGGCCGGTTAAATCTCCCTCGAGTGCTTGCAGCAGTCTCGCTCTCTAACTTTCTCCGCCGGTGGAGAGGGGACGAGTGGCCTCCGTTCTGTGACAGACCATACAAGTGGGAAGTCTCCGGGTACTCCGCGGTGCCAGCAGCTGTGATGGTAATCAAGTAACACCTGGAAGACAGCGTCCGGTCTCAGTATTGGCTGGGAGGAATTACAAAGTATCCAAATGATCTTCAATAGTTTCCAATATCAGGTATCAAAATGCTGGATAAAATAGATCAATGAGGTAAACAGTAACGTGTTTCGGCAATGGCCTTTATCAAGCTGGATGATTCATCTTCCTATGGATCCGATTTAAATAGAAAGGTAATTTTTCTACTTCAGGGTCCACAGGGTATCCACAGGATACCTTGGGGTATAGGTGATGACGTCAGGCATCGGGCACCATAGAGTTAAGTTTTCAGCCTCCCAGGATGCACTAGGGTCTCCCTCCTATACCCCGCCCCAGAGCCAAGGCATCCCAGTTTCATTGGTGCCCAGCTCGGAGTCGGGTGCACCTGTTGAGAGGGGGGCAAAGGATAGCCCCTGAAGTTTTCTTTAAGGCAGCTGTGGCTGCCCATCTGGAAGTACAGCATGGACAGTCATTCTTGACGTCCATGCTGTCTTCCCTACACCCCTGCCGGTACCAGAACGCCGGTACTTATCCGGGGATGCTGGTAGGCATCTGGGGTCACAGCTAGCGGTGACCCCAGATGTTTGGGACCATGGCCGGATTTAAGGGGGACAGCAGGTAAGCAGTGGGGTCCTGCGGTGGGTCCATACTGGAAAATGGTCTGGAGTCCCTAGGCAGGGGGCTCCCTGGGGACTGGCTGCAGCGTGGAGCCAGGTTACAGACCAGCATTTCCACTACCCCCCTGGGACAGCGGACCGCAGCTGAGCGGTAGCGTTGCGGCATCCCAGGGGTTAATTGCCGATTGGCCCTGTGGCAGCGCTCCTCCCCCAGGCCGGCCTCCTCTCTGCTCCTCGGTGGCCATCTTTACAAGAAAGCATTGTGAACCCTGCTGGATGCTGATGATCGGTGGCATCGTGGTCTGGGTCCCCTGGCATACCTCTCCTCCATTGGAACAGGTTTGTGTATGCAGCGCTGTGTCCTACCAGACTCTGTGTCTGCGTAGTTGAGGATCAGCGCTGATAGTGCAGGGATTGATTTCCTTGCACTGTATGTGACTGCTGCTAGCGTCTGCTGCCTGTACTATCACTTTCTACTGTCAGCCTTTTCTCTGTCCCTGCTCTTCTTCTGCTAAAGCCCTTGCAGTGCGGTGATTGCAGGGCGGTTCTCCCACTATACTAACGTGTATCAGTGAGAGGGGTCACATACTTGCCATCATATCTGAGAGTGGTTTTCCTCTCCAGCTTCTGTGTACTACGTGTAAGGTACCTATAGCGCAGGGGGAGGGTAGCGCGGACAGTGTTTTTCATTGGCACGGCCAAATACTGTCATGGCTCCGGTTCAGGAACCGTCCTGGGCTTGTTTCGCTAAAGCGCTTACAACCCTAGTGGGCCAGTTAGCTCCGCAATCTGCGTTCCCTCAGATGGGATTGTCCCAGCAGTCAGTGGTGTCGTCACCCATGCATGGGTTCCCAAGACAACTGATGGTACCCCACAGTCTCCCTATGTCCCCTCCTCAGGTCTTTCAGGAGCCTGCGTGGGTTAATTCTCTGACAAGTACTGTGCATGCATTTGTCAGACATGTTACAAGGGGAGTCTGTGTTGCGGCCTCACAAGCGGCCACTCCTTATGAGGATGATGAGGGGACGACCGATGATGGGGAGATTCTAGATCTTTCGGACCAAGAACCTCTCCGTACTAAAGAGTCGGACGCTAAGTCTAAGGTTTATGTACCTGGCCTTATTTGTGCAGTCCGCACAGCTTTAGTTATTGAGGATGATGAACCTCCGGTATCAAAATCCAAATATGCCGTTTTCAAGGATGTTAAGGGTGATGCCACAGTGTTTCCTCTTTCAGGTCAATTGGTGGACCACTTAGAGGAGGCGTGGAAACATCCTGGCAAACGGTATCAGCCTCAAAGATGTTTAGCAGTGGCTTATCCGTTTGCGGACAATTATTTTTCTAAGTGGGAATCCCCACCACAGGTGGATTCCCATGTGACACACCTGGTCCAAGTGCCACATTGCCCATGCCCTCCATGTCCTCCTTAAAGGATGCCACGGACTATAAGGTGGAGATCTGCCTAAAGTCCGTTTATTCCCTCGCGGGGGGGGGGCAGCCAGGTCGGCTATGGTCATTTGTTGGGTAGCCAGAGCTTGTCACGGCCAGGGTATTTCAGCATGGCGCTAGGCGGGTGCTACCTGTGAGGTCGTTGTGGCGCGGGCTGTCTGGTGGCGGAGCTGGTGTCTGGCGGGGGGCTTTGGCTGTGCGCATTGTTGTGCGGCCCTGTTGTCACTCTGCGCTGGTGAGGCCTGGCGGCGTCTCCGTTCCGTTTGGCATGGGCGCCGCCATCTTGCCTTCTGGCCATGTGATGCGGCTGGCCAATCCTGGTGAGTCACATGTTCCCTCCGGCCAGTAACAGCATGGCATGGGGTATTTAGGAAGGGTCAGTGCCTTCCTTCTTTGCCAGTGCAACTTGTATCTCAGCCTAGCTGAGAGGGAGTTCTCTGTGCTTATCCTGTTCCTGTGAATTTGCTGTCTGCCAGTCTGCCTGTCAGCTCCTAGTTCCCACTGGACTACCCCGCTTCCTCCATCACCCTTGCCCATACCTGAGTGCCTGAGCCTGCTGACATCCTGCGCTTCAGTTCACTACCTGCAAACCTGGCTTGATTATTTTCAGTTCACTACCTGCAAACCTGGCTTGATTATTTTCCGTTTCACTACCTGCACACGTGGACAGCTCTAATTGTTTCTACTTGGACATTAACCGTTTTGCTCCCACCACAGAACTCTTGTGCACATTTATGTATTCCTGGACTTTTATTTACTGCCACATTATATGTCTACTCAAGCACTTATTAAAAATCCTAGTTTTATTTTCAAATCTGCTTCTGTGATCGCTCCTGCTACCACCCCGGGTCCACAAACAACCCAGAACATAACAGAGCTATGGAGCACTGGGCAGATAGTTTAGAGGCGTATTTCGATTCCAACTGTTCGGCTGAACAGACCGAGTTGATAGGCAATCTCAGGGATTCGGCCACTTACATTAATGAAGCGGCTTTAGATATCAGTACCCTGACTTCTCGGATTTCTTTGGCAGCTGTGGCGGCTCGTCGCACCTTATGGTTGCGATCTTGGAAGGCGGACGCTGATTCCAAAAAGGGCTTTGAAGCTTTGCCTTTTAATGGAGAAGTCCTATTTGGATATTGACAAAATTGTAGCCACGCTGGTGGCAGCCAAATTGGCATGTCTCCCGTCTGCTGCAGTTCCTTCCAGTTCAGGTACGTCAGCCTTACAGGGCCCAGGGTAGGCCTAAAGCACAGTCTTTTCCCCGACAGGCTGGCCCCAAGAAATCGGCCAAGCCCGGAAGCAGGCCTGGAGTACCAGACGTCCGGCCCCTAAGCCCGATGACAAACCTGTGGCCTGACGGTCTGGGCCTCCCTTTGGGGGATCCCAAAGTGGGAGGCCGCCTGCTACGGTTCACCCAGTGTTGGACAGACAGTTGGGTTCACGAGGTGGTTTCTCCTTTTGGCACAGATCCCCATCCCGATTCTTCACCACGGGTCTTCCATCAGACCGGAACAAAGCCTCGGAACTGCGGAAGGTTTTGCACACTATGCTCCAGGCTGGAGTTATAGTGCATGTTCCTTTCTCCCAGAGGGGCCTGGGTTTCTATTCCAATCTATTTTTGGTGCAGAAACCCAATGGGTCGTACTGTCCGATCCTCAACCTCAAAGCACTCAACAAGTCCTTGCGGGTGCCGAGGTTTCGGATGGTGACCCTACGGTCCATCTTTCTGGTGCTGGAACCTGGGGATTACATGGTGTCGTTGGACATGCAGGACGCTTACCTGCATGTCCCTATTCTTTCACGCCATCAACAGTTCACCAGGTTTGCAATCCGCAACGATCACTTCCAGTTCTGGGTGTTACCTTTTGGCCCGGTGACAGCACCATGTGTGTTCACCAAGGTTATGGTGGTCATGGCGGCTTCCCTGCGGCTGCAGGGAGTCCGCATGTTGCCGTTCCTAGACGACCTTCTGTTGGTAGCAGGATCTCCGGAGCTCCTTCTACACAATTTGGATCTGATGATTGCAGTACTGCAACGGCATGGCTGGTTGATAAACTGGCAAAAGTCCACCTTGATCCCGTCTCAGAGGATTCTGCACCTCGGAGCCTTGTTGGACTCCAGTCAGCAGAGGATCTTTGTGATGGGGGAAAAGATCTCTGCCTTGCAGTTGAGGGTGCGCAGTTGTCTGCAGAGTCGCTGTGTGTCTCTTCACTCGGCAATGAGGTTACTGGGCTTCATGGTGTCCATATTCGACATGGTGGAATATGCCCAGTTTCACTCCAGAGCTCTGCAGCAATTGATCCTGTCCAAATGGAATGGACTGCCTCAGAGTCTCAAATCCCAGACAATGGTGCTCACTCCGGAGGTTCACCTGTCCCTTGCCTGGTGGTTGCAGATGACCCATCTCAACAAGGGTCGTCTGTTTTAGGTGGCGAACTGGGTCCTATTGACAATGGACGCCAGTCTTCGGGGCTGGGTAGCGGTCACGGGTCCACACTTGTTCCAGGGCAGATGGACTCAGGTGGAAAAGGAGCTTCCGATAAACATCTTGGAACTCCGCGCCGTTTTCAATGCTCTCCAGCAGGCCCATCGGGTTCTCCCGTTCAGGTTCAGTATGACAACGCCACCACCATGGCCTACATAAATCAGCAAGGAGGAACCCGAAGTCGGGCGGCACTCGTAGAGGTGTCCCGCATCCTGATCTGGGCAGAGCGCAATCTCCCGGCTATATCAGCGGTATTCATCCTGGAAGTCCTCAACTGGGAGGCTGACTTTCTCAGTCGCCAGGACGTTCATCCGGGGGAATGGTCTCTGCACCAGGACAACGTTCAACTTCTGGTGGACAGGTAGGGTCTTCCAGAGATCGACCTCATGGCGTCACGGCACAACAAGAAGTTGCCGGTGTACAGGTCTCGCACAAGAGACGAAAAGGCGTCTCTGGTGGATGCTCTGTCCGTCCAGTGGACGTTCCGGTTTGCTTATCTCTTTCCTCCATTTTCCCTTCTTCCACGGGTAATCCGGAAATTCAAACAGGAAGGAGGGACGCTCCCGCGTGGCCCAGACCGCACTGGCTCTCAGACCTTCAGGATCTGTCCGTGAACATTCCTCTGCGGTTGCCGCTACGACCGGACCTACTGTCACAGGGTCCTTGTCTTCACCCGGACCTGACTCGGCTGTCTTTGATGACATGGCTGGTGAGACGGCCATGTTAAGGTCCAGGGGGTTTTCCAGCTCTGGAGTACGCACTATGCTGAGAGCTCAGAAACCATCTTCTGCAAGAATATACCATCGTGTGTGGCATACGTTCTTCCAGTGGTGTCGACCGAGAGGTTATGCACCTCGGGAGTTCCGTCTGTCTAGAGTGCTAGCCTTCCTACAGGTGGGACTAGACTATGGGCTTCGCCTTGCTTCTTTGAAGGTGCAGGTATCTGCCCTGTCTGTCTGGTTCCATTGTAGGATTGCTACAATCCCTGATGTGCGCTCCTTTGTGCAAGGTGTTCTTCAAATTCAGCCGCCATTTGCTCCACTGGTGGCACCTTGGGATTTAGCTGTGGTCCTGAGGGCTATCCAGGGACCGCTGTTTGAATCACTGGGCTCAGTGGATCTTAAATGGCTGACAGCTAAAACAATTTTCCTTCTGGCCATCGCTTCGGCCAGACGTGTTTCTGATTTAGGGGCTCTCTCTTGTAGACCCCCTTTCTTGATTTTTCATGGGAACTGGGCGGTGCTGCGCACTCGTTCTGATTTTCTTCCCAAAATTGTTTCCTGTTTTAATATCAACAAGGAAATCGTTGTACCGGCTTTTAACTCACCTGACCTGTCAATGGGTGAGGCCACTTTGGACGTTGTGCGGGCTTTAAGGATTTATGTTGACCGCACTTCTTCGTTTAGGAAGTCGGATGCCTTGTTTGTCCTCTATGGCTTCCGTAAAAAGGGTTGGCCTGCTTCAAAGCAAACTTTGGCAGGTTGGATCCGTATGGCAATTTCAGAAGCTTATCTTCATGAAGGCCTGCCGGTTCCATCCTCTGTGAGGGCTCATTCCACTAGGTCTGTGGGTCCTTCGTGGGCAGCTTGACATGGTGCCTCTGCAGTCCAGATCTGCAAGGCTGCCACGTGGTCCTTTGTGAGGTATTACGCGTTTGACACCTTTGCCTCTCAGGATGCTTCCTTCGGGCAGCGGATTCTCCTTTCAGCACAGGAGCGTCCCCACCCTTGAAGGCTACTGCTTTGGGACATCCCCAAGGTATCCTGTGGATACCCTATGGACCCTGATGTAGAAAATATGAGATATGGTAAGAACTTACCTTTGTTATCTCTATTTCTACGAAGTCCATAGGGTTCCACAGGACTCCCGCCCTGTCGCACCTGTGCTGCAGATGGGCTTTGCTCTGGTCACCGGTTTTTCCGTCTCCCTCTGGTGAGAATGTGATTCTTGTGTGTGTCCAGATCTTTTTTCTCGCTCTTAATTCTCCTCCTCTGGCCTATGGCTTGGTACGTAACTGAGATGCCTTGGCTCGGGGGCGGGGTATAGGAAGGGGGCCCTAGTGCATCCTGGGAGGCTGAAAACTTAACTCTATGGTGCCCGATGCCTGACGTCATCACCTATACCCCAAGGTATCTTGTGGAACCCTATGGACTTCGTAGAAATAGAGATAACAAAGGTAAGTTCTTACCATATCTCATATTATTTCATTGGTTAATCAGAATTCACTCTTTCAGCCTATATCTGTCTAATGCATCCCACTGATTTCATTTATTATTTTTACAACCACATTAGTTTATTACAACCTATAATTCATTCATTCATAGGTCATTTCTGTCATGTACATTAGCATAGTGTCTTGAAACGCTATGGAGCATATTTCCTTTTAGGATGTTTCTTCTATGTTCCAAGAAGCGTTCTTTTAGGTTTCTGGTGACAGAAATGACCATTCACTTAAGATTGTTGGGTTAGAACATATCCCCCCAACCATCAGAAAAGGCGATAGACTTAGATCCTTATGTCGTCAGGAGCTATTTTGGATCTTCCAAATGAATAGCTTATATCCTGATGGGTTAAATGAACAAATAGGATTAAATTCTGTGTTCTGAGTAATCCGTCTTTTCATCATGCTTTACAATATTTTTAGTATACTTGCATGTTATATATAATCTTTTTTACTTGAATATTATGTATTATTTATCAATATACCACTAGGGTTTAATCTACCCACAATTGTAGATTAATTACCCAGATAATATACATGCACATATGTATATTCTGTGTGGTTTTACTATGTGCAGTATATTTCAGTGCCTTTTTTATTTTTATTTTTAATTTAATATATTCCCTCTCTCTATTACCTGCATTCAATATGTGTCTAAATTGAATATACATAAAAAATAGAAAGAAGAATATTTTTAACCTATCGATTACCAAACGTATACACTCTATGTTTAGCTTTTTAAGAATAACTCTCATTATTGCTATCCATTATTAGGCAATTAATTTATTTCTCAGTAATGATTTATCATCTCCTAGTTCTAATGATATATGTAAACTTGTCATATATAAATAAGTTTGTATGTTCTATTTCTATTCTTTGTAATTTAAATGTTCAGCTGCATAATATGCTTCTCCCAATCTGATCACACCTATTGACTGACAAGGTTCGTTTCTATTTTCATGTGTTCTGAATTGACTAATTAATTATTCTAAGTGAGCTTGCAGTGCTATAAATTTGAGACAAAGGCAGTTCACCTATACCTTGACAAAGACGCCTGAGGAGCGTCGAAATGCGTAGGTGCAAACATTTGAACTACCCCTGGATCATCATTGCATTATCCTGATACCTGTCCTGCTTGGCTAATACCATCAACGCTGCCAGATATTTCCACGCATGCCCTGAACTACCTTGGCTGCCACAGAACACGGATATTTTCATTGACTCAGGCTACACAGGCTTCTCAGCTCCCCTCACCTGGGTTGAGCTGTGCCGCTGTAAGCCATCCCAGCGCCTGTACAGCCCGGTCCTTTTGCCGAACACCACAAGGGGAAGGTCAGCAAACACCAGCTGTGCCTCCTGCGCTTCATGCTGCAAGCTGCTCGCGGGGACTGAGTCTCTTCATCACGGGAATTGCTGCCGCTACAGAAAGAGCCGTCATACGGAGATCCAAGCTCCCTAGACAACAGGTGAGAGCTTTCCATCGTGAAACCGTATCATAGACCGCTAATCCATATAAAAGGCAACACTGGGCTACTTGAAATATTTCTCCTGTTACTCAAAGGATACTTTACAACACAGTGGTGACAAGTGTATCAATCTGTATCTCCAATTTTTGGACACAATCTTTTTACAGCCAGCGGGCCCGCAGCCATTCAATTTGGACACTGGTATTTCTACAGAAAGATTACGGATGTGATACAATGCACAATCTTTTTCTTTAGACTATCCAGGGACATATGTATATTTATTTATTATATTTTAATTGTCAATAAATTTGTCTATTTTAATACACGAACCTTGTCATATAATACCCATACCCCCTGACACACCGGCTGTTTTCTCATATATATTGTACTCTTGATATTGGGACTGACTATCCCTTTCAGCCGTGCTGCCTCAGGGGTGTAAATATACCCTTTTAGCGCCTGGATACCTTTTTCCCTCAAGTCATGACAGCGACTTGTAACAATACCCTCCCCTTGACGCGGGGTTGAAAAACCCCCAGAACCTGGATTATGCAGAAAATCCTGAAAGAAACATCTTCTCAACCTGGGAACATGTAATGCAGTATCAGGAACCCAGGAACATTCCTCTGGCCCATAGCCCTTCCGGTGGATTAAGAATTGCAGATGACCCCTGGATAATCTAAAGTCCCAAATTTTCTCCACAATGAATTCATGTTGACAATGTACCATAACTGAAGCAGGATTGGGCAAGAACCTAGATTTGAGCTTGGCTGACGAGAAGACCGGTTTAAGCAAAGAACAATGGAAAGTATTATTAATACGGAGAGAGTTGGGCAATTGAAGTTTGAAGGCTACTGGGTTCACCTGTGAAATAATTTGGAATGAACCAATAAATCTGGGACCCAACTTCTGTGTAGGCTGACGGAGCTTGATGTTTTTGGTGGAGAGCCAAACCAAATCACCTTTCTTAAAACAACACGACCTCCGATGCTTCTCAACAGACTCTTTGGAGCGGAGAGATACCTTCAAAGGCTTTGATGAACCTTGCCCCAAATATGTCGGAGCCCCAAGAGACAGAAGAAGAAGCTGGTGATCCAGTCGAAGGCATTAGACCTCGGATGTTGCCCTGTACCAAAGAATATTTGGGATACTGAAGATGCAGAGTGACATGAATTATTAAAAGTGAACTCAGCAAGTGGCAGATGTGATTCCCAATCATTATGACACTTGGAAACATAACAGCGTAGATACTGTTCCAGACACTGAATAACGCGCTCAGTCTGTCCATTGGACTGCAGATGGTAACCTGAAGAAAGACTAAGATCAATGCCCAGAGAAGTACAGAACACTCACCAAAACTGTGCCACAAAATTGTGATCCTCGATCCAACACAATATCCATTGGTAAACAGTGTACCCGAAAAATGTGTTGGAGAAACAGGCTAGAAAGTTCCTTAGCAGAAGGAAGTTTGTGCAATGGTGTGAAGTGTCCCATTTTACTAAATCGGTCCACCACCATCCAGATAACAGAACATCGAGCAGATATTGGGAGATCAACGATAAAATCCATGGCAATGTGAATCCAGGGTCTCCTGGGTATGGAAAGTGGAAGAAACTCGACTAGCGTGAAAATCCAGCAGAACTGCTCTTCTAAACTTCTCTGGCACAAACAAACGACCAGAAGGCTTCTCTGGAGGTGACTCTGATTGAGATGCCCAAATCAAGTCTGCCAAATTACGAGTGAGGGCACAATGGAAGAAAGAGTCTGTGATGATAGCTTCATCTGACTTGGAAGTCTGTTGTACTGGTTCAAAACTCCTGGATAGGGTGTCAGCCTTGATGTTCTTGGAACCAGGATGAAAGGAGATGAGGAAGTTGTACCAGGTAAAAAATAATGCCCAACGTGCTTGCCAGGAATTCAACCTTTTAGCAGACTGAATATAGGATAGGTTCTTGTGGTCAGTAAAAACCAAAATCTGGTGTTTGGCCCCTGCCAGCCAGTGTCTCCAGTCCTCGAAAGCCCATTTAATAGCTAGCAACTCTCGATTTCCTACATCATAATTGCATTCAGCAGAGGAATTTTTTTTAGAAAAGAATGCACATGGGTGCAACTTATTATCTGTCGGGTCTTTCTGTGACAAAATGGCTCCTGCTCCTACTTCTGAGGCATCTACCTCTACAATAAAATGAAGGTCAGGATCGGGATGTCGAAGAACAGGTGCTTGAGTGAAAGCAACTTTGAGAGTTTTAAAAGACTGGATCACCTTGATTGGCCAGTTAAAGGTATCCGCTCTTTTCTTGGTCAAATTTCCAATGGGTGCCACTTTACTGGAAAAAGATTTTATGAATAGACAATAATAATTAGAAAAGCAGAGGAACCGCTGGATGGCTTTAAGGGAAGTTGGTTACTCCTACTTAAGTATAGCCTCGACTTTCCCTTGATCCATTGAAAATCCCTGGAACGAGACGGTATATCCCAGAAAAGAGACCTGAGTGACGTCAAAGTCACATTTTTCCAACTTGGCGTACATATGGTTCTCCCACAATTTTTGAAGAACCTGACCTACGTGCTGATGATGTTGGTCCAGTGACTGGGAGAAAATGAGAATGTCGTCTAGGTATACGACCACGAATACCCCCAAAAAGTCACAAAGAACGTCATTAATCAGGTCCTGGAAAACCGCTGGAGCATTAGATAAGCCAAAAGGCATGACTAGATACTCATAATGTCCGGAGTGAGTACTGAAGGCCATTTTCCACTAGTCTCCACTTTTGATTCGAATTAAGTTATATATCCCTCGGAGGTCAATCTTGGAGAAGATATTAGCCTGACGCAGCTGATCGAACAATACCAGAATGAGAGGTAACGGGTATGAATTCTTTACTGTAATGTTGTTGAGTCCCCGTAATCAATACAGGGATGAAGAGACCCATCCTTCTTCCCCACGAAGAAAAACCCAGCTCCCAGTGGTGATTTTGATGGACGGATGAATCCTTTAATCAAGGCATCTTCAATGTACTCTGTCATAGCTTTATCCTCTGGTATTGAGAGGGAATACAACCGGCGTTTGGGTAATTTGGTATCAAATTGATAGCACAGTCGTAAGACCCATGTGGAGGAAGAACATCCGCAAGTTTTTTGGAGAAAACATCAGGTTTTCCCTGTACTGAAGCGGAATGGCCAGAGATGTCTCAGCAATCGTAGGAAGTATGGACCGAATAGGCATAGTCAAGCAATGATCCTGACAAGTCTGACTCCATTTGATTATTTCACCAGATTACCAATTAATCACAGGATTGTGATCAATAAGCCATGGAAGACCTAGAAAGACTGGAGCCAAAGGACAATTAAAGAGGTAAAAGAACAAAGTCTCTGAGTGACCCTACCAAAAAACGTAGAGGAGGCATCTTAAACTTCTTTTTTTTTCATTTACGTTCCTGTAGACGCCGGTCTTTCCTAATGGCCTGTTGCATAAGATCATCCAAGGACTCAGGAGGTGAATGTGGAACAAGAATGTCCTTGATGGCCTCAGAAAAACCAAGATGATATTGGCTACGTAGGGCCGGATCATTCCAACTGGAGTCAGTTGCCCCTCTGCGGAACTCTGCTCCATGTGAGACCCCTAGAACCCGGCTAGCGAGATCTTCACCAAGAACAACCACCCATTGTTCCCTTAGAACTATGATATGTTCACCGGTACTTAAGTGGTTGCCTGGACTTACGCTCTGGATACTAGAGGCTCACACGGAGGTACAAGGGAATTCAAGAGATGAAGTGTACAGTTAGAGCTGATACAGGTAATGGTTCTGATGAGTTGGCAATTGCATCGATGATATGGCAATGGTACCGATGGTGTGGCAAGTGTGTGGCAAGGTGTGGCAATTGTGCCAATGTTGCAGCGATGGTGCTGATGTTGCGGCAATAGCCATAGATAAACAGTCTAGGGTTAGCAAATGGCTTTGAGAGCCAATGATGTGGCAAGTGTGCCGATGTTGCATCAATGGTGCCAATGTTGCGGCAATTGCCATAGATAAACAGTCTATTGTGACCATCGCCATGGGTTACGGTGATTCATCAAAAGCCCATGTCATGACTTTACGTAGTTTGGGTGCTATGGATAAAGTGTGTGTATTATTATAATTCCCCTAAAGGATATACTGTAGGGCCTGATTCAGACCCGCTGAGCGCTCGCAAGCGGGTCGATGTTGCCCAAGTGCACATGTGCAAGACGGAGGAGGCTCCGTCGTGCGCATGCGTGAGACCCGAATAACGATGGCCAAGCCGTCGTTATGGGTCTTGCACCAAAGTGGGCGCGCTGTCGATTTTGATTGACAGCACGCCCCCTGTGGTGGGCGTGCTGGGGCGTGGCTGCCCAGATGGAGGCGTTCCCATGGGAACGCCTACCATCTGGGGCCACCCCACTGACATCACTAGTGATGTCAGTGGGTGCGCTTTTGGCTCTGATAGAGCCAAAAGCACTCCAGGGCTTGCGGCAACGAGACCCTACCACAAGGGTCTCGTCGCAAGCCCGATGGTCACGATGGTCTTCACCATCGCGACCATCATTTTGACCACTCGCTATAGCTGTGGGTGGTCACGCACAGCTATGCAAGCGCTCCAAAAAGTAAGAGGGATGGCCCTGATTCAGAGTGAGTGCTCTGTCAGAGCGTCTGGCTCTGAATCAGGCCCATATTTCAGAAATGGCTGTACAGTATGTCAAAATTGGATTGCATTAACTAAACAGAGCAAATGGCCACATGACAACTAGCCTTTGAAGACAAGCTTCATGGACATAACGTCTCCTCTCACTCCAGGTGGCCCTGCTCGAATACAGCAAGAGGGTCATTTGTAGCACCTTACATTAGCAGGCTTCCTACAAATAAAATACCTTCAAAGCCAAGAGTGTTATCTGAGGTTTGGGTCCTGTAGCTGTGCTAATTTGCATCTACACAGGCCCTGGGAGAACAAAGACCAGTATTTTGGAGCCTGAAAAGGGTGGGGGCTGCTGGGGCATGAGCAAGTCAAGGAACTTTAATGCTGAGCAGTCCACACTGCTATGTGGTCACTTCTAGGGATAGCTGAGAGTGAAGAAGTGCTCCCCATGTCGGTCTATGATGGTCTCCCTCCACACAGATTCTCTAAGACTTCAGCGTAAGATACCTTAGGATTCTGACTTTCTAACCTTTACTTATCTGTAATCAATCTGTGCATTTATTATTATTACTATATATATGTCTTGTTTATTTACCTATTTTTCTTGTAATTTAACCCTGGAGATATTTCTCAATAAATACTAAAACTTTATCAGCATTATCTCTGTGCTCTAATGAATTCACGTGCCTGTAGAGGCCCATGCTATATTTGTGTAATCACTGTGAGTTTAAGAGAGATTTATGTGAGTGGCAAATGTAAGAGCGATATTTTAATACTCTTCGTGGTGGCAGCTTAAGTAAAACCCATGTCATAACCACCTAGCTACGTCAGGTTGGCGTATCTGAGTGCAAGCTGGGCACAGTGTCGTGACAGGTATGAAAAATGGCTTTAAGAGCCAATGGTGCGGCAAGTGTGCCAATGTTGTGGCGATGGTGCCGATATTGCAGCACGGGAGCTGTTTGGAGCTGCTAAGAAGCTGAATATAGAATGGTGGTAGCACGAAGCTACTTGGTGTGGCTAGGAAGCCGTATGGTGAATGCTGGCAGCGCGAAGCTGCTAGATGTGACTAGGAAGTCATTTGGAGATTACTGGTAGTACGGGAGCTACTCGGTGTAGCTATGAAACCGTTTGAAGGATGATGGCAGCCCGGGAGCTGCTTGGTGTCGGCTGGGAAGACAAATGGAAGCAATATCATGGAGGGAACAAAAGCCGCCCATGCAGCTAAGTTGACTAAATCCACAGACATGCTATAGTCGGCACAGGTGCAATAGTTCAGTGAGTATAAATAGGCTGAAGCACTTAATCAAGCTGCACCTGGGGATGAAACAGCACTTCCTGAGGCGTGCTGATCGCCTAGCAACAGGAACAACAGGAGTAACCCCATCCTGCCTGGGAAAGCTGCCAGAAGGGTCAAGTTGTGACCACAACTTGTAACATTCATTACATGCCACACAGCTGTATCCTCACTTCCTAATTATGATACTGTACACATCAATGCCTCAATACAGAATATGCCACACATTTGTGCCTTAATACATAATATACCACACAGCTGTGCCCCAGATTTAATGTATGCCATATATCCATGAATAATGCCACACAGTGCCCCAACACATATGCCACACATGTGCTCAAAATTATTTATATGCTATACAACTGTGACCCCCAATACATAATGCCACCCATCTATGCTCCTATACATATTTATGCCCCAATTTGTCAGCCCCCATTAACCCCCCAACACACTCACCCAGCCACCACTCATTAACTCACACACACTAACCCTTTAAGCATTCATTAACACACACACCCTGTCAGCACTTAATTAATCAACCACACATGCACATGTACATGTGCTCATTAAACACCCCCGTGCACACAGCCATCCTGCCACCACTCATTGCCCCCCCCCCACACACACACACACTCACCCTGCCACCATCCAACAATACTCACACTAACCCTGTCTGCACTCATTAACACATACAAGACCCCAATCCCTTACATACACACTCACCCACACATTAATACTTTCTCCTCACCAAAAGTCATAACATAAATGACTGTTATGAGCCATCTGCTGCAAGTTCTGACCAGAGCTGAGAGGGTTAACAGGCAAAGACAACTACAGTGAGGTTGGTCAAGGCTGATTGCTCCTAGCTGGAAAGCCTCTGTGAACATGCAGCACTCAGCTGCTCATAGTGGTAATTACCAAAGGCTGGTTCACATGAGATTGGCTCTGACTTCTGTTATAGGGCAGGGATCCCATTCCTGCCTTGCCGGAGATAGATTCTTGTGGAAGTTGTGCTATCTGGTCCCTGTTCCTGTATCTGCTGTTTGGTATTCCTGGTTCCTGTCCTGGCTTTGCCTTACATTACCTGTACCTGTTGCAAGTATATCAGGTACATTCATTATGCTGCAAATCCACTCTGCAAGCCATTTGTGTTGTGTACTGTTGCTATTCCATCCTGAAATATATGTACATATCTATTGCTGCTATTATACCCTGCAAAACACACACTGGTTAATATATTGCTATTCATTCTGCATTATATGTGAAGCTGCAATTCCATACTGCCAGCTACATGTGTATCTGATGTATTCAGTATTTTAATTTCTATATATACACATATACACTCAATTTGTTACTATAAAAGTGCACTTAATATTAGTCCAAAACTCTCTTGTTCTATCCTTGACTTCCGAAAGAGTGGATTCTAACAGTTTAATAGGATATCCCTGTTCCAAAAAACTGACTGATAACTCATTAGCCTGTATCATAAATTGAGCATCATTAGTACAATTTCTCTTGAACCTAAGATATTGTACTTTCGGGATATTATTTACCCATGGTTTGTAATGCCAAGTTTGACAATTAAGGTAGTTATTAAAGTCAACTTTTTTCCTATATGTTGAGGTTGTGATTCTATCTCCATTCACTAATAGTGCTATGTCTAAAAAAGTGATATCAGACTTATGTTGATTAGATGTAAACTTTAAACCAAACATGTTATTATTAAGGTGTAACAAACATTGTGATATTGAATCTACATTCCCATTCCAAATAATAAACAAATCATCTATGAATCTGCTGTAGAGCACCAAGTTCACCCCAAAGGGACCTCCCAGATATATTTCTCCTTAAATGCCCCCATATACAGGTTGGCAAAACTTGGGGTGATTAAATATAAAGTAATTGTGAGTTAAAATATAATCAGCTAATTCTAAAATAAATCCAGTGTGTGTTTGTGCTGTCCAAATATCGGATTCTAAATATTCCTTTAAAACTGTTAAACCATCTTTGTGTGGTATGTTAGTGTACAATGCCTCAACATCACAGGTAATGAACATGTAATCATCCTGCCATTTCAGGTCCTTAATCAATTTCAGGTTGTATCTCTGATAAAAGATTTTAATTCCATAACATATGGTTGTAGGTAACTATCTACATAAGCAGAACAATCGGATGTTAAGGAACCAATGCATGACACAATTGGGCGTCCAGGACTCAGCGGAGAAATGCATAAAGGACCAGGGACTATTCCATCAATGTGCAGCTGCTACATATTATATTCACATCTGCCACTTGTCCACCAGCCGGAGAACTCCAGTACCCTGCATGCTGCTATTACCAGCCAGAGGTCCATATAAATAGATATAATCCTCACTCAGTTGAGTGATGGCACCATGTGCTATCGGTACCTGACACCCAGAGATCAAAGCTTGATCATCGGGAGCAGTAAGGGCAGATTTCAAAGACGTTGCTCTTGGACTGAAATTAACATATACCCCATAAACCGGGTGAGCTTAAAACTGGGATTGTGGGATTTGCATGTAAAAGCAAAACTGGAGACAAAAGAACTAACCTGGCAATAAGTATTTTTTGTGGAGACAAAAGGCTAAAGTGATGGAGATGTTGCAATAATTATATCAGCTGCAAAATAATTTATCTGAAAAGGTGGATTTTTATCTGAATTTTTTAGTGTTTTTTCATTGTTGTTTTTTATGTTTTGTACTAATATTAAGTGCACTTTTATAGTAACAAATTGAGTGTATATGTGTATATATAGAAATTAAAGTACTGAATACAACATATCTATGCGCTCCTTGTTGATATAATCAGCTGGTGAATATTTAAGGGAGTAAAACAGGATTACTCAGTAGGAGCTGCAGTTACACTCATTGTATACATTTGTGGAGATACATAATTTTAGAAATAATTTTAAATTGTCTAAGCGCCTGAATATTGATAATTGAATAGTATCTACATGTGTATCTGTGTTTATTTCTATATCATCTAGCAATATATCTGCTGTTTGTAACTGCCACTATTTTATGCAATAGTGTTTATATGCAATTGTGTTCTGTTTTTGGCCACAATGCACACTGATCTATGGTATTACCCTGTGATATTATTACTTAGTCTTGCTGATATTCACGCTACCTGTTTATTAGTGTTAATTCTATCTTGCTTGTTGTCCACGGCTACAGGCTGCTCTGTGGTAAATATTAACTTTGTACTACTGCTCCAGTTTTACCTTGCAAACTCCTGCTGTTTATATAAGCCCCTACTGTCCGGAGGTTAATACCTGGTGGTATCCTATGTACCAGTGAGTGCGTCTTACTCTATGGGAAGAATGGGCGGGTGTTATAGTGACTCTCGGGGACTTATACAAATATAGGGGAGATTCATTAAAATGATCAGGCTCCATTCAGCAGCAGCAGCAGCTCCTCGTGTTGTCTAGGGGGGCAGAGCTTCTTATCTGAGTGACAGGCTGGCACCTAGGGGAAGGAAAGGATGGAAAAGAGGGAAAGGGAGACCACTACTGTTGCTGACTCTACTGCACTGACCAGTAAGAGTACAGTGCCAGGGATGGGTTAGTTCCTACATCAGTTGTTGTCACCAGTAGACACAGCTGGGACTGAAAGTGAAATCCTTCTTTTTTTTGTGAACCCAGCAGTACACTCCAGTGGCCGGTGCTCTTAGGCAGCTGCTTAAAGCTGTCTAATGGTAGTACTGACCCTGTATGTATATCTATAAATGTGCAGGGATATATTGTTAATTGTCAGAGCTTGTGTTGTATATTTGACTATTAGATGTTTAGAACACCCCATCAAGTATAATATGAGCCCCCATATACTTGAGGGAACTTAGGGGACCTTGCTATTGTAGACTGAAGAGAGAATAGTGAGCGGCACATTGGTCCAGTTCAGTGGCGTCCCTCCCCGCTGTGTCACCCAGTGCGGGGAGGGATGGTGTGCGTGCAGTGCAGCTGCGTGCTGATTAAAAGGGGGTATGGCCACACATGTAGGGGGTGTGGTCATGAGAGAAGGGGGTATGGTATAAATGTCCCTAACCCCCTATTACTTGGGGGTAGGGGGGTGCAGGATGTCCCTGTGTGGAGTGCCGTCCGGCTCCCTCAGTGTCAGGAGCCGAGTGCTGCACTTAATGGTACAGTGCAGCAGCCGGCTCATGTCAGTGAGGGGGAGACTGTACCTTGGTGTCACCCCTCGGCAGGTGACAACCGGGTGCAGATTGCACCCCCCCACCCACCTTCTGATGCCACTGGTTCAGTGGAAAGAAAGTCTGTGCACACAGAGGGACAGTTACAGTCTATAAATAGAAGAGGGCTCCTGACTGTTGGGGTGAGGGAGCTATTAAGAAAAAGGGACAGGCACAGTGAGATACCTATAATAATTGGGTCATGTGACTGACAATTCGATGGAGCAACGGCAGCGGACTGCTAGGACTGGGGTACTGGGGAGCCTACTGACACCCACAGGAACGGGCAGTGAGTAGTCAAAGGGTGGAAGGTATTTGCCCTTGGCAGGGCTCCTTCTTGTTCCCAGCATCACCCGCCTGCTTCCTATAGATAAAACTTTCTGCTAACAGAACTTTAGTGCCCAGGACATTTTTTAACACCTAAGCTAGTCCTCAGTTCTCCTCACCACAACAATTAAATATGTTCAGTGTATAATTACATGCCTACATCAATAGTGGCTTTTTGAGGACATGATAGCTCAGTACTAGTATATGGGGTATATTTACTAAAGTGAGAGATTTTAGAAGTGGAGATGTTGCCCACCATAGCAACCAATCAGATTGTAGCTACTATCTTCTAGAAGGTGCTAGTTAAATTTTAAGTAGAATCTGATTTGTTGCTATGGACAATGGCCCTGATTCAGAGCCGACCGCTCTGACCAGAGCGCTCGCTCTGAATCAGGGCCCACCTCCATAATTATGGAGCGTCCTCCTGGACGCTCGTATAGCTGTGGGTCACCACCCACAGCCTATACGAGCGTGCAGGTTGATGGCCGCGATGGTCTTGACCATCGCGACCATCGCCACTGCGAGCCGGAGCCTGCGGTTGAGTTTCTCAACTGAAAGACCCGGAGTGATTTTGGCTCTATCAGAGCCAAAATCACTCCCACTGACATCACTAGTGATGTCAGTGGGCCGGCTTCTGATGGTAGGCGTTCCCTTGGGAACGCCCCCGTCTGGGAGGCACGCCCCCGGCACGCCCACCAAAGGGGGCGTGCTGTCAATTAACATCGATAGCACTCCCCCTTTGATCAGTCACAACGAGTGAAGGAAAGTCCTTCGCTCGTCGCGTCTGGCGCATGCGCACGACGGAGCTCCCTCCGTCGTGCGCATGCGCAGTGCACACCATCGACTCACTTGCGAGTGGACAGCCACTTGCGAGTGGGTCTGAATGAGGCCCAATATCTCCACTTTTAAAAACTCACTTCAGTAAATATGCTTCAGTTTTCCAAATACAACACACTTTCTCTGCTGGTAATTGCATACCTCTACAGACTGTGGTCTAGTGTGGTAAATAGTAACTATAAATCGCTAATTGAGCAACACATATGGTGAAGAGTATTGAAATGCTTTCCATTCCTTCAGTGGTTTGGTATAAAATATCTATACAGTGTCTACATAGACCTCAAATAGTAGACAGTCAATAGGTAGACAGGGACAAAAGGTTGACACACAAAAGGTAGACATGGATTAACATAGACAGGTACAAAAGGTCGACATGGTCAAAAGGTCGACATTGAAATGGTCGACACTGAAAAGGTGAAGATGCAATTTGTATTGTAGTGATATAAGTTATATGCAACTGTCTTTTGTGGATATCATATCAATTCGTATGGTGTGATAAACATCATTTTAGCTTTGTGTAATAGCACCAAATTAACTGTTATTGTTATAGTAATTGTTAGAATTCTTACCTTTACATAGTTCACCCAGATTTGCATTCCCAGGGCCAGGTAAATTTAACTGGCGGTCATTAGAGAAAGGTACAGACCTCACTGAGTTCCAGTAAAATAATTGGGTACACCTTTGTGCGTATGTAAATTATTTTGAAATGTTTATGAATGTACTAATACGTTATACTGTGATACTGTTTATATAACTGTTGCCGTTCACCCTTGTGTGAAGAACTAACCCTTCTAATAAATAGAAACTTCTCTGACAACAGTCAGCATAATTTATTGTGTCTGGAGTAAGACTCTTACCCCTCTGAAGTGTCAGAACCTCAGGAAAGCCATCGCAGTGAGACAACCCATCCCTTCTAGTAAGATCTCAGAACATCACCTCTCAACCATACACCACCTGGTGGGGTATCACACACGTACATGTAGATGATGGCACATACTGTACACTAATTTCACAGGTGTATTTCACAGGTGTATCAAACATTTTTTTGTCACAAAGGCTCTATGATTGGCTTCTTAGATCTTAGAAGTAATCGCATAAGTGTTTGGGAATTGTTGTATGACGTTGACTAACTTTCCAATATCTATTTTGTTCACTTCTTTTCTGCTTCAATGCATTAAATGCTTCCTGTGTCAAAACAGCATATTTGTAAAGTCAAACGCATATGTAAATTGTTATGTGCTTCTTGGCTGACATACACATAATGCAAATACTGACTAATAGAGTTTCCAATGTCTGGAGTCTGGAATGCCACTTCAAACTATATACTTTATCTAAAATAGGCAAAAATAGAAACACAAACACCAGTGCGTAGAAATAGTGGCAAATAGTATAGAAGAAATAGAAATAAATACAAATATAAACACGATAAAATTGTATTACTATCCAGGGGCGTCGAGAGAGGGCGGAGCGGGTACTAATTACCTTGACTTGCTGGAAGGGTCCAGCTGGGCCCTGCTCCGACACCCCCCCTCCCTCTTACCTATCAGCAGCCCTGCTGCTGAGCAGCAACAATTTCCTCTGCCTGTGGGGGGGGGGGAGCGATCACACTGATTGCGTTCCCCCTTGGATTTGCGCAGGGCGAAGGGCAGAACTATGGGAGACAATGGAATCACCTGCCGCTGGGCTCCAGCACTGGAGGGGCACCTCCTTCATTGCCCACAATATATTTACCCTACTTAGGGCTGTGAATATGTACCCGGAGAGTACCATCACAGCTGCCCAATACATGGCACCTCTTCCCAGCACCTGAGAAGCTACCATAAATATATACTAGTGGAGGGCTCTGTGTCAGACCATCAGTTGCCGCCTCCATCTATATATAGCCTGTCCCTGCTCACTGATGTTGCTGCTACTCAGCAGTTTCTCATGCCAGTGTGACTCTGGTGCTCCCCCTCACCCACAACTCCCTGTCCCACTCCTCCCTGATGGAAGCTCTAGCAGTGGACCTGTACTGCGGGCCCGAGCATAAGTGTGGCTGCAGATCTTCCAGGAACTGGATGTCGACAAGGATGCACCAGACGGAGCTGCGGGTAAGAGTGCATGGGAGGCTGGTGTCAGGGGCACAAGTGACCGAGTCGGGAGACAGATATTTGGTGGAGCAACCTTCCGGCATGTGAAACAATTGGCAGTAGACTGGGCATTTTTGTGCTTTGTATTTCCACCACAGTAGCAGTCGTACAGTATCTTGACTCAAACTCAGCCCTCAAAGACCCCACATCAGTTGGTTTTCCTCTCTATCTGGGGTATCAGGCAGGCTCCCCACCCACATCAGTTGGTTTTAGCCTCCATGAGGGGCATCAGGAGGACTCCCCACCCCACATCAGGTGGCTTTTGTCTCATTCAGGAGGACTCTAAGCCTCATGCTAATTCATACATATTAACTGTCCCTGATTATCAGGGAGACTCCCTGAAATAGTAGCAATCTCCCTGACTCCCTGAAGAGTCTAGCAATCTCCCTAATTGCACCTTACCCCTATTATGAAGCTGTTATATACTGTACAAAAAAAACAGAAATATATACAGTACATTCAAATTGGAGTATAATTTCCCTGTATTGGATAAGGAACAATGATTCATATGGCTACATGCAAAGTATCAGTGTGCTTTCATCAACAAGTAGATCTTACTAACTGCTTTGGGGCTCATTTACATTTGGATGTAAGTCAGGTTTATGACACGTCTCTCAGATGTAGCAGTACATGCCCACTCTGCCGCCGCTCTCATAGGTGTTACTTTCATAATCTCCCTGAAATACTTTATCAAAAGTAGGCAAGTATGTGTTAATTGCACTATACAGGTCACTATCTTATCTGTGACTAACGCATAGCTGTATATACCCAAAAAAGGGTATTTTCATTTGTAAATATACACTTTAGTAAATAGGCCTAATAGAAACAAATTCACGTATTCGATATTAGTGTTTTTGTGCATATGGATAGATTTATTTTAGGGGGGGGGCACCAAATTATAACTTGCCTCCGGGCGTCTGGGATGAATTTACGCCACTGCGCGGGCTGAGGGTCAGACAGCGCCCCCTCCCCGGCGCGCAGCTGCAAAAAGGTTTTTTATCTTGTCCTAAGGAGAAGTAGCCATGCCTCCCACGATTAGGCCACGTCCCCTTCCCCTGGCCCCGAGCCCGGCTCTCTACGGTACTGTTACTATTGCTACAATAAGTGATAGTGAAACACAAGTAATAAATGCCAGGAGACATGAAGCCTTAGTGAGACATAAAATATCATGCACCCTAATGATTTCTTTGCTGGACTACTTCTTGAGCACAAAAGAATATTTGAGTTTCATGCTCAATCTGTGTAACAATACACTGTAACTTTGCTACAATTGCATTGTCTTTCTGAAGGTTAAGTATCCATTATGCTTTGCATTACCTATAGTATACTTAATATTTCAGTCATAGGACTTTTTTGTGTTATTATATGAAATAAGATACTGGGAATCAGCCATTATGATTGCCTTCACAACATCTGTTTATATAACAGTGACATTTTTATGCAAATGAATAAAAGCAAATTTGTTTTGTGAAACAACATCACTTTGTCATGCCTGAGGGTTGGTTTTGTTAGGAACAGTCATGGAAGGCTGAAGGGGAGATAGAAATACGGCAGTGGATAATGGGCCCGAAGACGAGGACAGAAATAGAATGTCTTTATTAAACAGCAGGTTGGAATGAGAACTGTAGATGATAATACTGAATGAATGAGCAGAATCGGACCGATGATACTGGATTGAGAGCTGGATCGGTTTGAGACCGATGTTGATGAGTTGAAGAACTTAATGGATTTGAATCCGATGGTAAAGAATTGATGAACTTATTCGGTTTGAGGGCCTGATTCAACAGTGCATGCTAGTGCACTTCTTAACACAGATTCCTGATGTTTGGGAATCTGCGCAGGCACAGAACTCATTCTGAGAGTGTGCAGAATGGATCCTGCTAACTCGCTCACAGACTGTCACCAGACTGTCAGTGATTGACAGTCTGCTGCCATTTGTGGGTGGGGAGGGGGTGGCGAAACAGAGGCGTGTCGCCGCCGTTGTGGGGGGGAGAAGAAGCCAGGATCTCCGTTGGCTGATGGAGATTTCCTGGCCTCTTCCTCTAAACTGTAGTGGCCGGCTGCAGGACCTCATGGGCAGGGGAGGATTGGCAGTTACATTCTGCGGGGAATATCCCGGTGGGTCGATTGGTTGTGGGGCTGCTTTTCCATTGAGGCCCCGCCCCCTTATCCCCGTCACCCGCAGCCGCTGGGTCCTGACACAGACTCACTATTTTTTTACAGGCACCCGGGCCGGCTGACTGTCAGCTCTGCCTCTGCCTTGCTGTGCCTGAGCCTCTCTCGCAAGGCTAGCGCAGCCTATTTAAACCCCGTCCAGCATGCCTTTCTCATCACATGCATGCGGAGGAGTGAAGAGGAAAAGAAGTGGAGCGGCCTGCGGGTGACAGCAGCGGAGGTAAGTTGCGGCGCCGGCGGGAATGGGAGGATGCCCAGGCAGTCTATCTCCTCTCTACTCTTCTATCCCCAGGCTGTGAAGTGTCAAGTTTAATTTCACAGCCTGGGGAGGGGACAGAGAGGAGAGGAGACATTCTGGCTAGCTGCAGTGCAGGGCATTGGGGCTAGGTCCATCAGGAGAGACTCGGGATGTCTGGGGTGGGGGCCCTTCTAAGGGGGAGAGGAGATGATCTGTCTAAGGGGAAAGGGGGATGATGTGTCTAAGGGGGAGGGGGTGAGGGGAGATGATCTGTCTAAGAGGGAGGTGGTGAGGGGATATGGTCTGTCTAAGGGGAGGTGGTGAGGGGAAATGATCTGTCTAAGGGGGAGGTGGTGAGGGGAGATGATCTGTCTAAGGGGGAGGGGGTGAGGGGAGATGATGTGTTTAAGGGTGAGAGGGTGAGGGGAGATGATGTGTCTAAGGGTGAGGGGGTGAGGGGAGATGATGTGTCTAAGGGGGAGAGGGTGAGGGGAGATGATCTGTCTAAGGGGAAGGTGGTGAGGGGAGATGATCTGCTAAGGGGGAGGTGGTGAGGGGAGATGATCTGTCTAAGGGGGAGGTGGTGAGGGGAGATGATCTGTCTAAGGGGGGGGTGAGGAGAGATGATGTGTCTAAGGGGGAGAGGGTGACTGGAGATGATCTGTCTAAGTGTCAAAGGGGGAGGGGGTGAGGGGAGATGATGTGTCTAAGGGGGAGGGGGTGAGGGGAGATGATGTGTCTAAGGGGGAGTGGGTGAGGGGAGATCTGCTGAACTGGGGGGAGATGGACTTTCTGTGTGGGAGGGGGATCTGCTATACTGAGATGATCTGTCTGTGGGGTGGGCTCATTTTGTTCTAAGGAGATATGATATTTCTGTGGGGGAGAGGGGATGCTATACTGAGATGATCTGTTCTAAGAGGAGATGATATTTCTGTGGGAAGGGGTCTGCTGTACTAGGTGGAGATGATCTGTCTGCGGGGAGGGGCTCTGCTACACTAGGGGTGCGGGAGATGATCTGTGGGGAGGGAGGTATTCTGTGCTAAGGGGAGATGACCTGTGTGTGAGAAAGAAGGGCTATTCTGTGCTAGGGCATGAAGACGCCACTGAGGAGACGCAAGATGATGGCACTGGGAGGTGCAGGATTATGGCGCCTGGGAGACGCAGGCGAATGGCACTGTGGGGAGACACAGGCGGATGGTGCCAGAGAGAATTGGGGGTGGCACTGGAGAGGCGCAGGGGGATAGTGCTGAAGAAACACGTAAGGGGATAGGCTGGAGACACACCAGGGTGATGATGCTGGACACACACATAGAGAACGGTAGGACCACTGGTACTATTAGAAGAAAACACTGGCACAGTAATCTTCAGTAAGATAACAATTCTAATGAAACCAAATTGTAATGCAAATGGTACCAAATGAGCAAATATATTTTATTAGTATTAAATTGTTCAATATAGGAAACTCCCATTTTGTCCTGCCCCAAAACATCTGTTACTATGTATTATCTGGTTAAACCTCTGTTGCATGATGATGACATGGCTTTATTGCTACACAAACAGGTGGCTTCCGGACCATGTGATCTCAGCATGAATAGTGATCACCGACTCAAAAAACTGCCTGTCCAAGAAGGATCAATTTCTTCAGAGGTTCTCCGCTGCAGAGAGATCATATAGGTAAGAAAATACTCATTCACCTGCTCGCTGTGCTTATTCACTGGAGAGAGGGATTGGGGGCATGGCTATCATCTCCTGGAGCAGTGGGCATGCCCCTAGCATGAAATAATGGGGGGAGTGGCTTGTGGGCATGGTATTTCTCATTAGACCACACCCCTTGTAATTAGGCCACACACACTTTTGCGGGCGCGCGCACATAGGGCCTCTTCCATATTTTTTTCCAGGGCCACTTTAAATTCCCAATCCGCCCTTGCTCATGGGTCACCGCAGCTGGCTGATGTTACGCTTATTATCCAATGCTGCATTGGACAACGCAGCTCGGATAAGTAATGCTCAGGAGGCGTGATGGCTTCTGCTGCATTGCCATATCTGCAAGGGTTGCAATTGCAAAGTTGCCTGCGTGCATACATCATATATCTATAGCCTGCTTGCATACATCATATATTTATAGCCTGCATGCATACATCATATATCTATAGCCTGCGTGCATACATCATATATCTATTTCCTGCATGCATACATCATATATCTATAGCCTGCGTGCACCTTTGTAATTACTATTCTTGCAGAATCAGGCCCTGAGACCGATGTTGAAGATTTGAAGATCCTAACTAATATGAGTCCGATATTAATGAATTGATTAACTTGATCGGTTGGGGCCTATGATGATGAATTGAGGAACTTAATTGATGTAGTCCGATGTTGATGAATTGATTAACTTGATCAGTTGGAACCGACGTTGATGAATTGGGGAACTTAATTGATGAGTCCGATGTTGGAAGCATCAGATGAGTTGGAGGTATCAGCTGGAACCGATGGTGGCTATAAGGACGAGTCTCAGTGGTAAAAACCAGACTGGTGTGTAAGATGATATAGGAGACTTGTTTACCAGATATAGGAACTGGATACAACAGACTGGGAGCCTGATTCAGCAATGATCACAACTGCGAATGCAATAGCGATTATGCACGCAGTTCCACTGCGATAGTATGCTAATCCCTTGCAATCTCTATGCCGTTGCACCATCAAGTACCATCGCAGCCTCACGCACACTTGCACAAGCACTGACCTTACTCAGATACTGCCAACCTCAGCCCATCCAGTGAGCTCACACGCTGCGTATGGCAGGACGCTCGCAAGCGGGTCGATGTTCCCCCACTGTGCATGCGCATGACAGAGGGAGCTCCGTCGTGCGCACGCGCGAGACCCGGCGAGCAACGGGCTCTCCATCGCTCCGGGTCTCACACCAAAGGGGGAGTGCTGTCGATGTTGATTGACAGCATGCCCCCTTTGGTGGGCGTGCCGGGGGCGTGTCTACCGTCTGAAGCCGGCCCCACTGACATCAATAGTGATGTCAGTGGGAGTGATTTTGGCTCTGATAGAGCCAAAATCACTCCAGGGCTTGCGGCAGCGAGACCCTACCGCAGGGTCTCCGTCGCAAGCCCGATGGTCGCGATGGTCAAGACCATCGCGACCATTATCATGGACGCTTGCATATGCTGTGGGTGGTCACCCACAGCTATGCGAGCGGCCAGGAGGCCGCCTCCTCCGACCCTCCTCAGCCCCTCTCAATTTGCTGGGCGTCCACTGAGATTTTGTTACCAGCTGGCCCTGGCTCCCTCCCCACAGTGCCAGCTGGAGTCTGGAGCTCACTCTTGAGCTTCGGCTTCCGGCTCTCCCCATGGACACTATGGGAGAGACGTCATATTGGGGGCATAACTTCTGGGGGCACTACTACTGGGGGCAGTTACTTGGGGGCATTACTATTGAGGGCACTACTACTGGGGTCATTTACTTGGGGGCATTACTATTGGGGCCACTACTACTGGGGGCATTTACTCGGCATCACTATTGGAGGCACTACTACTGGGGGCATTTACTCGGGGGCATTACTATTGGGGCCACTACTACTGGGGGCATTTACTCAGCATCACTATTAGAGGCACTACTACTGGGGGCATTTACTCGGGGGCATTACTATTGTGGGCACTGCTACTGGGGGCATTTACTCGGGGGAATTACTGTTGCGGGTACTACTACTGGGGGCATTACTATTGGCACTACTACAGGGTGCACTACTACAGGGGGCACTACAACATGGGGCATTACTACAAGGGGCACCACTACTGGTGGCACTGCATAAGGGGCAGCACTACTGGGGGCATTGAATAAGGGGCACCACTACTGGGGTCACTAAATAAAGGACACTATCACTGTTGGTACTGCATAAGGGGCACTACAACTACTGGGGGAACTGCATAAGGGGCACCACTACTGGTGGCACCACTACTGGGGGCACCACTACTGGGGGCACCACTACTGGGGTCACTGCATAAGGGGCACTACTACTATTGTAGTCACTGAATAAGGGGCACTACCACTACTGGGGGCACTGCATAAGGGGCATTACCACTGTGGGCACTGCATAGGGGGCACTATCACTACTGGGGGAACTGCATAATGGGCACCACTATTGAGGGCACTGCATAGGGGGCACCACTACTGGGGTCACTGCATAAGGGGCACTACTGTGGGCACTGCATATGGGGTACTACCACTACTGTGGGCGATGTATAAGGGGCACTACCACTGCTGGGGGAACTGCATAAGGGGCACCACTACTGGGGGCACTGCATAAGGGACACTAAAACTACTGTGGTCACTGAATAAAGAGCACCACTACAATGAGCATTGCATAAGGGGCACTACTGCTGTATGCAATATGTGCAAGGGGCACTACTGCTATGGGCATTGTATAAGGGGCACTGCTACTGTGGGCATTATGTGTATTAGGGGCACTACTACTGTGGGCATTGTGTATAAGGGGCACAAATGTGGGCATTGTGTAAAAGGGGCATTGCTGTTTGTCATCCATAAATAAGGGACACTACTATGTGGTGTAATGTGAATCAGGGGTGAATCAACATTGTGCTACTGTGTGGTGTAATTTGATTTGGGACTACTATTGTGTGACCATGCCCTTTCTTTTAAGACCACGCCCATTTTTCAGTGCACTCTATCCCTTTTTAAAAAAAAAAAAATACAGAGGGGGGGCTAGTTCCACCACTTCTCTAGGACCACTTTAAGCACTGGTGGGGGTAATGTGTTACTACAGAGGTGTGGGAGGGAGATGTGTTACTCCAGAGGTGAGGGAGGGGAATAAGTTACTACAGGTGTGAGTGAGGGTGATGTGTTACTATAAGTGTGAGGGAGGGATTGTACTTCTACACAGGTAAGGGAGGGAAATGTGTTACTACAGAGGTGAGGTAGGATAATGTGTTATTACAGAGGTGAGGGAGTGAAATGTGTTAGTACACAGGTGAGGGAGGGTAATGTCTTACTATAGCAGTGAGGGAGGGGATGTATTACCATAGAGATGAAGGATTAATGTGTTACTGGAGTGGTCAGATAGAAATGGAAACAATAACTATCTAAGGTCTATCCGGGTGAAACCGGGTACATCACCTACTAATATTAATAGAATTGTTTGCATTTAAAAACACAGCTATCAGTTGTACAAGCTCTCCTTTAATACAATGAGTAAATAAAATGTGCGCACACACACATATATCTGTATCTGAAAATTTTTATTTGCCCGAGTAATATTTTTCATGGAAAAGTTACCTACTATATAACTAATTATGAAATAATACATTATACCAAATTTTTATGTATTTTAACAACTTTGTGTATCACAGTCAATGAAAAATATCGGGTATAAATATACTGTTTAATTTTGTGAGAACATATACATGTAGCACCTTTCCATACATTTGATCAATTTCAGTTTTGCAGAAACAGCCCACTCCGTATAAAAGACACAAAGCCCCAGCACACTACTGTCAGTTGGCAAAAAATCCAGTTAAACTTCCTTCTATATCTAATTAAAATGCAGGTGTTTCACACATTTGCAGTTATGTAATGAAGTGCCTTCCAATTCACATCACTTCGGCCTATCAGTAGTTCTACCTCTAAACTCTCTGAGTCCCTACTTTGGCGCACATATTTTCCCAACATTGGGTCACATTTTTAAATTTAGAACAAACTTACCTGGAGGTAGCCCTGAAAACTCCAAAGTGACACTACAAAAACCAGCAGTCCCTGACAGCTAGAGCCTGCATGCATGCTCCATAACAGAAATAGAGTTAGTTCTGTTAGTTCTTTTTTACTGGTTGACAGCAATGTGCTGTGGGGTTATTCTTCACCATATGATGCCTTTCTATATAATTTGTACCGAATTGTGTTTCTGGGAGCCTGCTACAGTAAAATTATATATTGGGTAATTACAATGATATTTTCTATTGTCAAGCTAAAAATAATACCATTCATTAAAAAAAAGTTTTTACATTTTAGTAAAGAATATAAAGATTTGTGTTCCCTTGTGGTTATTGCTATTAAATACTCACAGGTACTCTAAAACAATTGATTTTTTGAGAGTTATACATGGTAACCCTTGAAGACAGGTATTATCCAACACAGAACATCATATAATGACTATCATTATCTACTGTGTCATAAATGGTAATAAAGAAATAGCCATAAATGTGACTGTAGTATCATGAGGCTAATCTCAAACTTTACAATTTGCTTGTTCAGTATGACTCTGTCTTTTCTAGGACTGATATGTAATTATTTGGTGGTTTGTTCCTGTAGCATAGATGTCATGCACTAATGTAACTTGTGTGTTACCTCTCTTTGAATCTACTAAGGTAATCTTTTCGCAAGTTGTAGGAAGCTGGAAAATGAAGAAATTGTTGTGGGAAAACTTAATAAAGAAAAATCAGTGCATAGATCGCAAGAGCCTTAAGTGAATTCATAGATTCAATCAAATCACTTGCAATTGTAGCTCTTTATGAGGGTTTCCATAATGTGAAATAAAAAAAAAGCTGTTAAACCTACAGTATGTGATTTGGGCCATATATAACCTGATCACCGCACGATTTATTTTAGGTTCTACATTGACTGGAAACCTAAATTATTTCTACTTGGTATGGTAATTTGGAAGTTTATAGTGAAGGAAAATAAACAAATTTTAGATCCTGTCCAGGACAAATGTTAATAATTCCAGATTGGGAAACAAACCTTCAGACATCCTATGTACAGAAGGGTGAGGAGCCCCGCCAAAACGTAGGGCACTCTATAATCCCACCTGTTATGTCATATAAACAAGCAAGTAAGAGCCCTTCTGAAACACTGGCTATCAGATCAGGAATTATTTGCACTTATTTGATGGACGCCTATGTTAAATCCCTTGCTGGGATGACACTGTCGGGATTGAGACTCTCATAACTACATCCCATCTAAAGTAAGTATTGAGGGAATTTAAAGCCCATACAGATACATGTTTTAAACATATGCTTTGAATTGGGGAGTCAAGTAGACCATTGCAGATATGGGTACAAAAGACCACCAATTTCAAAGCATATGCTAGTAGGTGTGGTTAGGTGATGGCTTTGTCCGACTGGCTTTGCAGTGATAGTCGAATCATGCTTATGTAATTGACCATATTCATCTACTTATGTACTGTATATGGCAAATTCAGTTTGACGTTTGGCTTCAGTTGCCAAAATGACCAGTGTATGACCATCTATTCTAAACAGTGATAAAAATGTAAACATCTCAGGTCTCAGAGTCAATAACTGATTCCCCAGTGTGGAATAAACCTGAGGATGGGGACTTGTGAATATTGCAAAGCTTGCTTCTTTAACTCCCAATCAATGAATGTGACCACAAAACAATTACTAACAAATGTGTATCACATTATTCTATGTCACTAACCACACACGTAGCATTGCTCCATTGTAAGAAATCTGACATATCAACTGCAGACATGCAATACATATCTGTACTGCATCTATGTGGCATGTGTCTTCTATGTGTCTGATTCTTAAATGGATCCAATGGCAACTTTATGTGTGGACAGGGTTCTTTTCTTTTTACATAACAATCACTGGACATACTATTAAGCTTCGCTCAGCATTTCCCTAATCTTTCTAACAATTCATGTCTCTTAAATAGCCACAATTGTTCAGTATAGGAACATTCATCTAGGGCAGTCACTACATTCCCAACCTTCTTATCCAACATTCTGTACATGAATAGGGAATTAAAGAAAAATACCATATGACAAAGGGCTACATTTACAAAGCGGTGATGATCAAGGCCACCGCACCTTTGGTGGTTTCGGCCTTTGGATTTAGAGGGGCAATAATATTAAATCAGATCCAGTATTACAAATTATTGCCCCTTTAAATCCAGCTGCTGAAACCACTTAAAATACAATGGCTATGAGAAGTGCCATTTAGTACATGTAGCCTTAAAAGGTTACCTTGGCAATACAGCTTCAAATGAATCTATGTGGATTTAGAGCCCTTCATGGTTTGGCACTATTATAATAATAACAAGATAGCATTCACATTGTTTTGGGATAATTTTGGTAATATGTGCAGTAGCTTAAATAAATAGGTTGTTAAACTACATCAGACAAGGCCAAATTTCTGTAAAAATAATAGAATAGTAGTTGAAATTTTATGTCAAATTAGTAAACCCCAAGAATCCACTATCCTCATAGCAATAGGTTATTTGATGCTGTTTCTATTTGCAATGTACCATATGTGAACATGTTAACACCAATTTTGTGCTATATTACATCTTTACGTGATATCATCAACACTTGTAATAACATACAGACATGACTTAAGGGGCCTATTTATTTTCTATTGCACAATTTATCAGTAAAATATATCCGCGCCAGCTGTACAATACTGGCCCAGAGAGGTAAGGGTTTATTTAATTCTTTACATGGCCAAGGAATATGCATATTCGTGACCCAGCTAGCTAGTTCCCACATGTGTAATGGATCTGAAAGCCCAGACTTTGGCTTTCAGCTCCACTTAGTGGTCAAAATAAATAAATATATTATTAAAAAATATTTAAAAATATATATATATATTTAAATTTTTACACATAGAAATGCATGTTAATTGAATCCTACTTAAATAGCTATCACCATGTTTAACATGGAGAAACTATTGCTGATGAAAATAGCAGTTGATATATAAGTTGAAGCACTATTTTTGCTGGCTATAGGGTTGTTTGACCTTTGACAAATAGACCCCTTAATTTCACTTTTTTTATCACTAAAATTCACTTATATTTGGTTTAAATATGATGCAATATAAACACTCAAGGGTAGATGTAAGAGCCTGCTAGTTGAGGGCACACACACATTTTTGCCAGTTTAGCCACTAGATTTAAAGCGACAATCATATAAAAGGCAAAAACAATCTGTTTTTGCCTTTTAAATTATTGCCGCTTTAAATCTAGCAACTAAGTCACTGGAAACTCGCAGGTGCTGATACTTGGCTATTACATTTACACCTCAGTATTTCCTTGCGAATGTTAGTACACCTGTCAAAAACATTATGATTGCCTTTTTGAATTCCAAACATTATATTGCTTTAGAAATCATTGGTTGCTTCTTTGATATGAAAAAGATAGTGCTACCCGTTATAACTTTATTTACCATTGAGCCAAAAGTGTAAAAAGTAATCTATATAAAACAGCTGTTTCTGCTAATAATTCATAGATACTGGAGTTATTTAAGTTGCAATAATCAATTTCATCAGCTGGATATTATCCATTGATGCACATAGGAACTTCCTTTAACAGGTCTAGAAGCTTTGAAATTAAAGGAACAGTCCCTAACCATAAGAATAAAATCCGCTGGGTAACCAACTTGAAAAATATGGATTTACTAGTCAAATGTGATGAAATTACATGCCAGTTCTGTTACAGTTTTGTTTTTGGTATCTAAATCAGATTATTATTGGTTCATCCTAGTATTAAATAACATTAAAAAAGTTAAGGGTGTTTTTATTTACAATGTTATTATGCTGGAATTGTTTAACTAAAAATACACATTTTAAAGCTGCTCTACCACCTAGGAAAATTTGCCTTAGGTGGCGTCCCCTCTTGTTATTGGTTTTTCTGCCCCTGCCCCCAACACTGACAGTGCTGTGAGAGAAGCAGAGAAGCCTCATTAAAAACATCTGTATGGAACAACCTCAGGACTCTGGATAGGAGTAGACGCCATCTTAGGACATCTATTTCCTATGTGATAATGCAGCTTTAAACAGTATTGTACATTGAACAATTTAATTGTTAACCAAGCCACAAACCATTACAAATGAATACTTTATAAATGAAAGTAATTTTTAACAAGTAAATTCATCCATATAACATTCACAGCATACATTTTAAATAAATAGCTAACATTACTATTGTACAGTAAGAACAATCACTTTTCATGCACCAAACTGAACGTACATAACCTTAATATAATGTTGCCTCCACTGGCAGTTTTCATTTTCATGAATTATAGGTCTGGCTTTAATTTATTCCATTGCATATTCTTATTTCTTAATACAAACCTATAATTTCCAAAGCAATATTTTATGTTGTAATTGATATATGGTTCTCGTTATAATTCTTGCCACTAGCAAATACAAACAAATTATAATTTTCTCTGTGACACTGCTGGCACCAAGTAATAAAAAAATGGATGGGCTAAGACAATTCTTAAATTAACATAGTTATAACAGTTTTATCATTTTTTTTGTAATATTGGCCTTGTGTCTGAGAAGTGAATGTGCTATAGTTGTGGTGCTTTGGTTATATTTTGTTTGCATTGTATCAATCGTAAGCATTTATATACTGACTGGTACTGAGGACGCTGAGCTTGCTCTGGATTCCCGTGTTTTAAAATTGGGCATGGTGATCGTACAGCAAGATACTCCTACAGTTGCCTCAGGTAATTCATCTTCTTCAGTCCATTCATTAAGATCAGGGTTGTAGCTCTGAATGCACTTCTTGTATTTCTTTTCTACTTCATTCCAACCACCTACTAAGTAAATTTTGCCATTAAGTGTAGAAGCACCTGCTGTGCTCACTCCATTCTGAAGAGGAGCAACGTAGCTCCACTGGCCAGTGTAAGGGTTAAAGCATTCAACTGGGAGGACATCAACCCTCTCACCACGGCCACCAAGTTGACTACCACCCATGACGTACACTCGATCGCCAAGCGTAACAGAACAGTGCCATCCCCTGGGTGTGCTGAGACTCGCTCTATCTTGCCAGCTATCAATAGATGGGTCATATATACACGCAGAGCGTGAGTATGCATTATTTATGTATCCACCTATAACCAAGATCTTACCATCAATAACTGAGCTGGAATGGCAGCACCTTGCAACCTCCAGTGGTGCTTTCATTTGCCACTGGTTAGTTGAAGGCACATAACACTCAACTGACGCTAGGCACCCTTCAGAATTGCGACCACCAATTGCATAAAGGAGGCCACTGAAAACATTCAGGCTAAAGTGGGTACGTTTCTGGTTCATGTTTGCAAGGTGAATCCATGTGTTGAATCGAGGGTCATACCTAAAAATGAAAAAAATACAATATAAGAAAACCAACTAATGTAAGAAGTAAACATTTATAGCACATCAAATATATCAGTAATACTGTACATGCAAGTAGGAAAACTGGACATATTGTACTCAATCTTGTGATTTATCAAACTGTGAGTGGACTGTGATGAGAGCACAGACAGAGGTGTGAGAATAAGTTGTGACAGCTGTCATTTTAACAATGTTCTAATACTAGAAACTCTTGGCTAGGTTATATACTAGTAATACATAAAAAAATACTTTTAAGTAGAAACAAAGAAACAAAGCAAGACAACATATATTGTAAGTCCTCTGCTGTAACAATGTTTTCATATTAGAAGGTACAGGTACCTGCAGAAATTGCTGACTGCATGCTTTGCTTGGTTCCTGGCATCATTCTGGTCTTCACCACCCGCAATGTAAAGAAAGCCATCCATCACTGTGACGCATTGATTAAAACTCTTGGCTGGCAGCTCAGCTAATCTTTTCCATCCATTGTCAGGATCTCTGTACAATATCTCTCTGCTGAGAGATTTTTCAGTCAATGCAGGACGGCCCCCAACAGTTACGAGGACCCTTGTGCCTCCACGGATTTTTGTTCTTCTCGATTGCAGGGTGTTCTGATTATATGGGAGCAAGTGATAATTCATGGCTTCAACTAGAAGCCTATGGCAGTCTGTATCCTGCATCATTCTGGGCACGGACTGGACATAGTTGACCAGGTCTGGTGCTGAGATAGTGCCAAATCTAATATTGCCCAAGAGGCCGGAGGCATACTTTATTCTCTTTTCATCATAATCTAACCATTTCATGGAAATCTGGAAAGCAACGATTTCAGAAGGTAACTGCAAGTCATCATCTATAAGGAGTTCATTTATTTGATCAAAAGTTAGCTTTAGGAACTGGTCGGTTTCCGAAAACTCAATGATGTTGTCCCTGATGAATTTTTGTGCAGCTTCTTTTGTGCTTTTAAGTCCATAGGTTTCTGCAATATTAGCCACATACATGCAGTTTTCAACATTGATTTCTTGCATTAAAAAGTCACAGCACATGTTTACAAGGGTCTCAATCTGCAAGTAGATGGCTGAAGATAAGGTGCTGCCGATTGTGTACAAAGAGAGAGTGAGTTTGCCAGTGTACGCATAGGTTATTACAGTAGCTAGACCTAAAGGAGATGCATCGTTGAGATCAACTCGTTGAGTGGTGGGATCTTTCTTCAGGATGTTGTAGAAGTACTCACTGCAAGACGCCATCACAACCTTGTGAGTCATGAATGACTTTGTCTTGGTACCGATGGTGAGGTCACACAGGAAGCTGTCTTGTCTCATTCTGCTCAGCCCCTCCATGAGGTTGGTGCCATATGAGGAGTCAGATACCTCTGTGGAAATGTAACTAAATCCATTTCCTCCATCAATCAAGCCACTGATCCCATTGAGTTTGCTGAGAGGGCTATCTTCTACAATGATGGTCATTTCATTGATTTCTGACTTGCTTTTCTTCACATTCTTCTTCTTTGGTGCCATGACTGCAATACCAAAATCACAGCCAAGACCGTTCTGTAAAGTAACATAAACAGATTAGGTATTAATATCAATTAAACTTAATTATCAATTAACCAAAACCATTACTGTCACAATCTAAATGAGCAAAACATTGAACTAATATACTGAATAGTATTTCATATAATGACATCAATGTATAATAACCTAATATAGGTTAGGCATGTTTATTCTGAGAATATCGCTCAGTAAATGATCAACTACATAGCCACTTGTTTTAAAACAATTATTAGAATAAAAAAAAATTATTAAAATCATATTTCAGTGATGTTCTTATTTTTTCTTCAGCACTGTGTTTTAGTTAGAATCATGGGCCACATTTAACAACGGAGCATAACCCCTTTAGCTAAAGGGGTTATGTCATCCTTTCTGTATTCAACAAACAGCGGTAATCTTAAGATTACCGCTGTTTGTCACTGCATTGCGATACGGTCACCATAGCCGCCAATGGGGACCCAGCGAAGCCTTCCAGGCACTGCCGGGTCTTTGCTGGGATACAGTGCCATGTGCATGCGCAGGCAGAACGTCGTGCATTTGCATTACACAGAAGGCCGTTGTTGGCAGCATGAGGCAGCTGAGCGATGGACCTCTCCTACGAGGAGGACTTTGTTGGACCTCGCCAGAGGGGTGTGTATTGATGAATACCAGTGGAATTTTCTTTTGTATCACTGTGATACTAAATGAAAAATGCAGCTGATATTAACCTTTGCTGTTACATGGGGCCCCATATTAGATGGGAAAGCTTACTGGGTAAACTTACCGGTTTAAATGATAGTTTGGACTGAATAATTCCAACATCAAGATTCTTCTGTGCTTACACATTGGGCCTGATACAATGCTAGGTGCAAATCAAAAAAGTAGTAAACAAATCATGTTGCATTGCAAGGGATGTGAAAAAATAATATATGAGCCGCGCTTCTGGAACGTGGTGGGGGGGAAATCTGCTGTGTGTGTGGATGGGGGTGAGAAGGTGGAGTGCAGCACTGTACTGCAGGAGTACCTGATCCTGTCAGGTATCAAATATAAATAGTTAGGTGCGCTCTCTTGCTTTGGATGTAGGAACATGGGGAAGAGGAAAATGTGGTGTGGTTTACAGAGTGTGTGAAGAGGTATCAGAGGTGGAGGTAGTGTGTATATATATATATATATATATATATATATAAATATATATGCTATATTTTTAGAGCCCACTTTAAAAGCTCTTTTTTAATGTCTATGTCACTAAACTTAAAGTGAACCAGTCACCATCACTTTTTAGTTACTTGTTCTTGGAATGCCTAACTTTTTTTTATTTTTTCACTTTATGCTTTTAACAGGCACATTGTGTGATGGTTCAAAGATTATTATCATGATTTAATTGGAAACAGGGTCGGACTGGCCCACAGGGGTACAGGGGAAATCCCCGGTGGGCTCCACTGCCTGAGGGCCCCACCCCCTCCTCTAGGGGTCATGTTCCAAACTGTGCATTGAATTGAACGCTGTTACTCTTTTGGAGGGTCCGTTACCTTGTGGAGCAGGACCACTTAAAAACATTGGTTCTTGGTTTTCTATAATAGAAACTACACCAATATTTGCCTAATGGTTAGGCAAGCAACTGTGGTGGAGGACCACACCCCTTATGCATGGGCCCCTACTACTGCATTCCTCCGGTGGGCCCTTTATGCCCCAGTCCGACACTGATTGGAAATATTTAAAAACATAATGGATGATAGTGAATTAAGGGTGTCTAGTTTGGAGAACAGCCCGGGGGCTCTTGATATGTCCCTGGAGGCATAGGGGTATATGTAATATCCTGCAAGTTGAAGGCAGGTTCAAGATACAACAATTTATCCATTAGATTTAAAGCAGCAATTCTTTAAAAGGTGTAACCAGATTGATTGTGTCTTTAAAAGAAATGCCCTTATAAATTAGCAGCAATATCGTCGGCATCTTCTAGCTCCATGCAACTCATATGGTTTCTGCATACAGCATACACCATGGTCTCCTTACTAGCTTAAAGGTTCCTGGCTGGCATCACGGAGATGAGTAGTAAGTAGACCATGCTCATGTGACCAGCAGCGCCACTTTCTCCTTATCCTTATGGCCAAACCATAAGGATACCTGGTTTGGTAAGATGGGTCAGCAAACCTGAGATGGTTTGCAGAATAAAGCTTGAAAGTGTGGAAGACTAAAGTAATCATGACATGTAAACTCATTCATGAATGCATAAACCAATAAAATAGCATATTGCGAATGGTAAAAGTTACATTATTATTGGTGGCAGAGGTCCTATAAATGTATAATGAGTATATTACAAACCTACTATAGAACATGAGGAGGCCTGACATTGGATTTCATTAAGGGGTGTCTTGAACACTTTTATATTCATGAATGCAGCATCAGCAAGAGTTGAAGCAGCTTAAACCCCAGCTGTCCGCTACCATATAATATTACCATTTATATGCCACAGCAGGGAATGTAAAACACACATGAATACATCTATAACTGTGAATGAGGTCAGCATATACAAAACAGTAAGATATTACATTTAACCATGTACTCTTGATGAAAAGCAATATAATACATTAAATGCAAAAGAACTGTTCCAAGTTTATGATTTGTAAAACCATGGAATGGGGCGTGCTGACCTTTGCACTGTGCTCATAAAGAACAGAAGCATTTCCGGACCTATTTGGTAAGACTACATTGCTGCACAGCTACAAATTGTAAATATGTGGCAAAGGGAAATCTGCACCTCTATAAATGCCACTATGTATACAGTGATTGTGACTGCGGAAGTTACAAATTGGAACCAGTGCCTTATCAATTGATTTACTGAACTTGACTCCCATCAAAGAAATATAAACAAACATTCACTTCAGTGCTTAAACTCACAGTGTATTTTGTAATGAATCTTATTCATGAAGAATTGATCCCATGTATCTCATGGGAAATGAACAAAGCTGACTATCAGTCATTTGGCAGCTAAAGTAGGTGTGTGACAACAGAGTTAGCTGCATTCATGAGCCTTTGCTTCCTATTTATGGTACGTTTGTGGTGTAATAGATGTACTGTACATAAATCTATCTATCTATCTATCTATCTATCTATCTATCTATCTATCTATCTATCTATCTATCTATCTATCTATCTGCCTGTCTGTCTGTCTGTCTATCACAGTTTAGAATAAGTGCAATTTCAGCATTAAATATGATTTTGTTTCTGTTTTGTATTTGTAACTGTATTTGTGCCTTTAAAATGTATTTGTTACTGACTAAGGCTGGGTACACACTATATGATGTGTGACCCAGCAATGGTGCTATGTAACGATACATTGTGCACCGTATACACTCCACGATCCAGTGTACGATGGCGCTATGTGTTGGAACAGCACTGCATCATTCCCCACATTGTTCCAATCTGTAGAACAACAAGAACGACCGTCGTGGACAACAGATTGGGTATACACACTGCACGAGCCAAACAATATGTCATTCAGATCTGTGTCGGGATGATAAATCGTACAATAGATGGTGTAGTGTGTACCAAGCTTAGGTGTAAAATCCAGGTGTTCTATTCAATAAACAAACAAATCTGTTACTTGAAAATTGACTCTTACTTGAGTACACACTTTTGCAATCATACTTTGAGAACCTGAGTCCCTGACCAAAGGTAACAGAAGGCAATTTTGGTGGTGAATTCAAACTCGCTGCAAAGCAACATCTATTTTGTCCTCCAAATTGCCCTACACATGAACACTTGTTACTTCATTTTGGATTACAGTACATGAAATGCACAGTGACCTGCAATGAATATTAAGGGGATAACTTTATACAGAAGAAGTCTAACCCCACGTGAGACAACTAGACATACACATTACTTTGAAGTTGAACATTAATAACCTTTTGCAGATATTGCAACAAATCTACTGACAAGTACTTTCCTCCATAATTTGCTGTATCAATAATGTATCTCTCCGTGTTGATATAACAATCATCCACCCACTGGCCCTGATTCTGAGCCACACGCAATCTGTGCCCAATCCCAAAATTCATGTAGTTGAGTGATTTATAGCAAGTGCGCATGCGCAAAAATGTCTGAAAACTCCTACAGCGAACGCGTTACACAAAGTATACGCACAGAGGTGCTATTACCAGAAATGTTGTGGAAAGGTGATGGGTGTTCCTAAGCGGTGACTGGGAGGTGGCTAGTTGTGCACGCAAATATGGTCTATTCAGTGGGTCACAGGCATGTTAATGCAAGCAGCTGCATTCACAGACACAGGCAGAGGAGGCCATGATCATACTGAGAAACAGCACCTGCCATGGGGCTGGCGCAAATTTCAATGGTGGTGTATAAGGATACACCAATTGGTATTACAGCCTGCTTGGGCGCTAAAAGGTGTGCGTCTCAGACCTTGCACATTTGGCCACACGTATGTACACATGGGAAGGAGCTTGTAGCGCTATTTGGATAAACTTGAAGATGAGCAACCACCAATAGATGCTCAGAATCAGGCCCACTGCGTGTAGTTCGTCACCTGTACAACCAGGTTTACATTGATACACGTTAGTGACTGTGAACAAATTGGTTCTCATTCATACATGTTGGGCTTCATTCTGAGTCGCATGGAAAGCAGCCTCAAGTGTGGAGGGCTGCAGCAGCTAGATTTCAGAGCTGTAACTAAACTTTATGTCCCTCTGAAAAATGAGGGGGTGCCAATGCTCTTTCTGGCACAGGGCGTGCCAGAAAGAGCATTGGCGCCCCCTCATTTTTCAGAGGGACATAATGCACCCAAAAAAGGGCCATGGCTTTATGGGGAAGGGCCAGGGAAGAGATAGGAGAGGCCAGGGGATTTGTCTGGGGATGAAATAAGAGGAAGCTACAAGCAAGAATGATAATAAACAGAAATTTGACATGCCCAAACAGCGACCCTGACCTGTGGTGCCCTGTGCGATGGCACCGGCCGCACTACCCTAGCTATGGCCCTGCTAGATTTACACCATTATACTAACACGAGTAGCTGCATTTGTGTAATTGTACTACTGTTTTCCACCCACAGCCGCATTGTCATCATTAGTATCAGGACTTACACCTAACCCATGCTGGGTGCAAAAGACCCATCTGAAACGAACATCCCTTTGTTATGTGGATGACTCATAATAGCACAGAACTCTGCTTCATGCTCACGAGACTCCTATGACAATCCCATAAAAGCACGTCTTGCATGCATTCACAAGGTAGCCATCCAGCTGACACCCAGAAATGCCCATTTCACTAACAGAGAGAACCGGCCATGCACATAGCCTCCATTATGCCTTGGGTGACTATTTACTAAGCAGTGTTAGGAGACAGAGTGAAATGTGATAAAAAAAATGATAAGGTGCCAGCCAATCAGCTCCCAACTGTCATTTTTCAAACACAGCCTGTGAGATGACAGTTGGGAGCTGATTGGCTGGCACCTTATCACTTTCTTATCACTTTTCACTCTGTCTCCTAATACTGCTTAATAAATAGACCCCTTTGGATCTCTTCAGACGCGCAGAGCTGTGTATGCAATAGCAGTGGCTGGCTCATGCAGGCCCATGTAACGGCGTTTAAACGTACAGAAACGCTTGCGTTTGTCTGGCCACTCCCAGTAACCACCCCCAAATGCTGACAACTTGTCAGTCACTTTGTGATGGGATCCTCTGTACATCCGTAATCGCAATGCGATCACTGCGCACGCGCAGTGCGGCTTATATGCATGCGCGATGGCAAACAATCGCTCAATCTGCATGAAAATTGTATTAATGTCCATCTCTGAATCAAGCCCTATATCCAGCAATGTATTAAAACAGTCTGTACTAAAGATCATGGGATGGGGCCGTCAAAAGTAATCTCAAGACACTGGAGCTGCTGCTTCTTGAGCCCACTCAGACTGCGTGCAGAGCCTCCGGGTGCATGACCGTACAGAACCCCCCAAAGACATGTCAGGAATCTTTGAACAACCACTGCTGATTTGGAGGTGTGTGTATGTTTTGCTTAGCTTTGTATAGATTAAATGCCTGGATTTTACATTTTACCTGCAACATGTACAGCACTGAGTATAGTGTGATTCATTACATTAATTACTTTAAAAAAACAAATATATGTTCTGTCATCTGAGTTACTACAGTATATAAGTTCTTGACTAATAGATTACTTAAAATGTGTCCAATATCTCCTCCTCCGCTCTAACCAGAATAACACAAATCTCCTTTTAATAGTTACCTTCCATCACTCTATGTAGTTACTGTACATGCCTGAGCACATATTTCACAGTGAAATTATAATTCATGTAGATTTACCTAGTTGCCTGGTTACCTTGATGTAACAAATGTCAGGTGTCCGTCTCTTATATGGATATGGATGATAATACACTGGGGGACCAGTACAAAGCATCCTATTATTAAATATAATTTTATTGTATTTTAGTCATTTTCTTAAATAAATCTTAACAGTACAGTATTCTGAATAGTAGCAGAGGCTGACATTGTTATCTAGAAGAATTAAGGGATACTATTAAGTATTAACCCAGGTAGAAGTAGTGTTACTGTCCTTGTGCATCAAGGAGAAAGGGCAACTTTGTATAATGCTGCTTTGTTATTCCGGTAAGCATGGAGTTTTATGTAATAAGATTTTATTATTAGATCTCAAACAGTGACAGAAGTGGGGAAGCATGAGGGGGTACATAAAGGGCCAGGGAAATGTGGGGGTGGGTTGGCAGAACAGGTAAGTTTACAAACAACCATTGATTACAATCACAGTGAATTTTTTTTTAACATTATCCTCATAGTTTCGACAAAAAGAAACATATAGTAATCAAACAAGAAATATTGGCCCTCATTCAGAGCCGCTCGTTAGCAGCAGTACGCTCGTTCCGAGCGATGTTTGCACATCTGCGCATGCGTACGGTTTTTAGTACGCATGCGCGAACCAGTCAGTGCGGCCGAAAATCGTTTGTACGCTATATAGCGAGTGCCTGCTATTTTGAGTGACAGAATGAGGCGTATGTGGGTGGTAACAGGGGAAGGTGCTTGAAAATGGGGAGTGGAGATCCGAACGCAGGCGTGCTTAAAGGTCAAAACGGGCGTTTTATGGGTGTGTATATTTAAAACAGCAGCGTCAGTGACCACGTCACTTGGTTATTTTAGAGCCAGAACTGCTCGCAAATTTGTGGTAGCAAACACCAACCACAAGAATAGCGAGCAGTTCATACGCTGGTCGATGTACTCGATTAATCTAATAAATAGCGGACATGACGTATGGTGCGAGCGGCCAGGGGGCGTTTTTAACAAATAAACGAGCGTATGTTTTGCTCGCTCGTTCAGACTTAGAGGTGTGAACAGACTGCAATGTGCGTACGGATCATTTGAATAGCCACCCCTTGTTTTTAAACGAACGACCGCAAATAGCGAACGGCTCTGAATCAGGCCCATAGTTTTTTATGACTTTATGAGGGAACAGGAAAGCACAAGGTGACAGTAAGCATGGAGTTAAGTTAAAGGAAAAATATTCCTAACTCTTAGCTGGAATCAACTGAAGTAAAACCAATCTATAATTATATACTTTGTATTTTATATTTGTAACGGACAATTGGGTGATTTTTATGTTATTTCTAAGAGGGATAGTTTTCGTTATGTTATAAGAGGGATAGTTTTCGTTATGTTATAAGAGGGTTAGTTTTCGAAACCGTTTCTTTATCTATTTCTAGAAAATGACTTGATTCAGATGTGGTCGGTATTGCAGAGCCGCAAGGAGGCGTATATTGTCCAACCAAAATGCAAATGCACTAGGGAATATAAACCCCTGCATGCATCTGCGATCTGAGAGCGGATTACCATTGCAACCATCTCTGCCAGGTTCAGGAAGTCTGCGTCCAATGACTCAGACCTTGGGTTTGGCACTCCCACAAAACTGAGGCGTCATGCCTCCATTTTGTGGAACGGACTTGGTCGTCGCCCTTCCCTGCCCTCAAACGGCCACAGCCTGTCATTCAGGCTGCGGCTCAGTGGTCACTATGATCGTGATCACAGGACTTGTTCTGCACATGCGCAGCAGGGGTTCTGCACATGCGCAAATGCCCCACCATCAAATTTGTACATATATCAGAATCAGGCCCTTAATGCCAATAGCAAAAATTCAAATCCTGAGGGGGAAATTAAATTCTATGCAATTTTCAGTTACAATTTTTGGCTGCTTACATCCCCAAGAATTATAGTACACCAGCATTGCTAATTTTCGAGGTGTGAGGGAACACTGGAATGTTGGTGGCTGTGAGGCGCTGACCTTCTGACCCCCCAGCCAGCCTTCTGATTGTACTTCTCCAACATCCAGAGGAATTGAATTTCCCCCTAAGTATAATTTTCTAGTAAAGCTCAGGAGATGAAAGCAAAAATGTGATTGGTTGCCATAGACACAAGTTTTTATGACGGTTATCTGTGGAACAATTTGCATAAATGTCCTACAAAATGTCTGTAAGTAAATTAAATCAAGACAATAATGACTTTAAAGCAATATGTTTCTTCATTTGCACTACTGCAGTTTCCCAAAATCTGCCAAATACAGTCCAAGTTTTAAGGATATCCCTGCTTGTCCAGATGGTTAAAATAAATTGACTGAGGTACTAATTAAGCCACATGTGCTCAAGCATGGATATTCTTAAAACCTGGACTGTAATGGCGGAGTAGAGTAACTTCTCCACTACTTTATGATTCTTCCCTATATCAGTTAATCAAATTTATCAAAATGTATCAAAAAGTGGAGGCATTGCCCATAACAATTAATCAGAATTTAGCTATAAATTTATATAATGTACTAGATAACTGACAGCTAGCATTTTATTGGTTGCTATAGGAAACGTCTCTTCTTGTCATCTTTGAGTCAGCTTTTATGGAAGCACAGTCTGTGTTTCAACAGTTTGTTTGCAATAATAATATCTAAAAATTCTGCTAAGCTAGTTAATATTTATATAAATAAATGATATTAATGGGAAATTGTTTGTGTCCTAACTTAGAAGACAGAGCTAGTGACTTGGAAAGTTAATTGTTAACATCGCCAGTATATTAAATTTGTGTTTTTCAATTCGGATCAGATATATCTTAAAAGAAAATACCTCTATAGTGTAAATATAAGCACTGACACTCAGGTGAATGGTATTTGCTTCATTTAGATGCACTGCTGTAAAAAAGGGAGTGAAAAAAAAGGGGGGTGTAGTGTCAATTGCGTTCAGACTATCTGTGTCACTCGTGCCAAAACTGCAGATCAGCTGCTCGATGCTGTCCTGCCCAACCTCCTCAAACTGTGCTTCTGCCCTCCCTCCCCTACATTCCACTAAATGCATCTGTTACAAGGGATCAGCGTCAATTCCAGAAATAGCAGAATAGAGTGCTCAGATAGAGAACATCCAAAAATAGGTCCCATCTCAGTGTCTCTCGACTGGGACACATTCCTTTAATTTTCCTTCATTTCAGAGGCAAAGGGGGAGTCTTTTCATCAATTGGTGATAGAAGACACCGTTTACAAAATTGCTAATATAATTTTAGAGAGTAATGGTGCTATATAATTAAATTGGACTGATATAAAACAAAATCTGAACAGAAGTCAATATTATATATTTTTTCAGTTTTAATTAGACAGCAGGAAGTCACATAGACCAATGTTATGCTGTATTAGTACTGATTGCATTAATGAGTTTGCAGTCTAGTCTGTTCCTTGTGACACTCTTTAAGAAAGGAAGAGTAGATTACATAAATTATGATCAAAGGAATAGAGAAGAAAATGTTAATTTAGATTAAACATTAAAAAGATTAAACATTAAATCAATCATCATAAAAATTAGAAATTCCTACACAGTTTTAATTTGATGAAATAAATGACCTTTTAGAACACTTTTCTTGCCACTAGACTTTAAAGACTTTACTTTCTGAAACCAGGCAAATGCTAACATTTAACATGTAAGCGCTTACAAAGGTATAATAAATATCTTATATTAGGATTGTTAGAAGTCATAGTGAAACTAATCAACCACAGACAAAGGTATAGTCAATACCTAATATTTAACGTAAAGATTCCCAAGCTAACATTTGTTAATGATCAAAGAAATTTTTGGGATTGTCAGACGGTCTAATGTCATATGTTTCATACAGTTAGTTATTAGTATTAGCTTAAAACAAAATTACAAGGAAACCCTAAAAACAGACAAAGAAATGACTACTAAATGTTGAATAGTTGTGCTCAGCTCACCCTGTTAGGTCAGATGTGGTCTCAAACTGTGATCTTGTTGAAAAAGAGATAGTGAGAACTTCAAGACAGACAGGGCACGATGCTAGTAGTCTCTCACACTACCACAGGGCACGATGCTAGTAGTCTCTCACACTACCACACACAGCTGCCACCTGACCACCTGTCACCAGAAAGCCTTCTCTAAACCCTTTCCTTTCACTTTGAGAAGAGACCAAACTGAGAGCATCTTGATCCTTAAAACTGACTCCACCTCCCCAAAATCAGAACCACCTTCAGGGAGGGTTCCCAGACCTTATGATGCTTGTGTTATTGAAAAAAGTCTTACATTAGGAAACACATTTTGTTTCTGTACAATGTTTGTATAAGGAACAAGCAAATAGTATTACTGTATTGTAATGATTGTGCTGAAGTACAGTATGAGTGGAGAAGTGTATGACATACAAAGTAGGAAACTTTTAAAATACTGATTAATATAGAATGGACTGACCCTAAATGAGAGGGCATCAAACATTGGAATGCAGGTCTGAAATTGTGATCTAATTCCATTAAAGGGACCAATTTTCTAATTGTTTCACTACCGAATGGTCCGTTACCTACTCAATTATGTGCCTCAGAATAGTCTTTATTCTGCTAAAGCTGCATAAGACCTTAATTAGATTGGAATGATGGATCTCATGGATGTCAGCATACTTTTAAAGCGCCAAAGAAGGAAATCTGCTTCTGTGCATGTGCCAGATCAGGCATACGCATATGGACGGAGTGCCCTAGTGCATTCGGATTGATCTGTCCATCGACAGAACTCACTAATGATAATTTCTGGCCAGTAACAGGGGGGGTGTGACCATGCAAGTGAGCTCTTCTGTCTCATGAGAACATCATAGGCATGTGGTGGGCATGTATGCTGGGTTCAGTGCTTGATCGCAGTATGCGGATGCAAATAGGACTTTATTCAGATGGATCATTAGTACCCAGTACAGGGTGGGCACCAGTGGCTCCCCTATTTGAATTTCAAAATTAAAATAGGGGAGCCACACCAATTGCCAGTGAGTTCCTGCCATCTATGTTTGGCAGAGTGTGAAATGGCGGTTTGTGTGGCTCCCCTATTTTAATTATGGACTGCGCTGCAGCCCCACCTCTCGAGCTGCCACTGGTGGGCGCAAGTCCAGGTACTAATGATGATGGCTGCGACTGCAGATGTAAGAACAGTGGGCGAGATAGGCTTACCCGTGCAGACATACAGATTTTTAGTATACACAAGCAGATTCTCACATGAGAGAGATCTATTGAGATGCCCACCTGAGGGTTTGCAAAGCCAAGCACCTGCGTAAGATTTCCTAGCAACTGCGTAAAAGACGCAGCATTGGTCACAGATCATTCAATTGTTGCATTCCTGCAGATTGACTGTGGGAATAGAGACGCCTGGAGCCATATTCCTTGCACACGGGCTCATAGTTGCAAGCTGTGACACATACCCAAAGTGGTCACAAAACGCCTGTGTTCACGGGGCGCTGCAGCCATTACCCCACCGCCGCCTTATCTGATGCCGCCCACCCGCACTCTTCTGCCGCAACTGCCATACTTATTAACTGTTTTGCAGCAGCACAGCAGGTCTCAAGGAAGCAGCTCCACTCTCCCACAAGCCTGAACGTCCTCTTCCTGTTGGCTGCAGCATGCACAGGAGAGAGGAAGTGCTGCGCACAGAGAGGCAGCAGTGGCAGCAGCTACACAGCAGAAGGTAAGAGCTGCGGCTGCAGGGGAGGAGAGGTGGAAGCTGCAAAATATGTAGGAGTCATGATCTGATAAAAGTGCTGCTGGTAAAGGAGGAACTGCTCCATTTTCGGACACTGTGATGTCAAGGAAAGGAAGTGGTTAAACCATCGCTGGCAGTGCTGGATTAAACCCTGTGGAGGTCATTAGGCAGACAAAATCTTTGGGCCCCCCCTCACAAATTATATCCTAATACATTTTTTAATTTTACCAACCAACAAATTGAACCAATTTTATCACACATTAACAATTACAGGTTGAGTCTCCCATATCCAAATATTCCGAAATACAGAATTATTTTGGCATGACTGAGAAAATGAAACCTTTGATTTTTGATGGTTCAATGTACACAAATATTGTCTAAAGCACAAATTATTAAAAATAATGTATGAAATTACTTTCAGGCTGTGTGTATAAGGTGTATATAACACATAAATGAATTGCATGTATGTACACAAACTTTGTTTGAGCCACAAAATTATTTAAAATATTGTATAAAATTACCTGCAGGCTGTGTGTATAAGGTGTATATAACACAAATGCATTCTGTGTGTATATTGGGGTCCCATTCCCAAGATATTTCATTATTATATGCACATATTCCAAAATATGGAATATTCCGTTATCCAAAATACCCCTGTCCCAAGCATTTTAGATATGGGAGACTCAACCTGTATTAATGTTATTAAACAAAAAATCTTAAATATTATTAAACAATATTACACAATATTATATACTCAAAGCTTCTACTCGCAAATATTTCACTACGATCTGGAGTCGGTGGGAACTCGCGACACACTAACTCACTGAAAGCCATATTTCTCAAAGTTTCTCGTGCGCGCACTCTACTGGGATAACATTGTGCGCATCGGCCGCTAGATGGAGATGGCCATCATTACTGTACATTACACGTATGTAGGCTACACTGACATTTTTTACAAGCTGACAGCTGACAGAAGATGACCTGTTAAGAGACAAAGGGGTATATTTACTAAAGTGACAGCTTTTAGAAGTGGAGATGTTGCCCATAGCAACCAATCAGATTCTACTTAACATTTAACTAGCACCTTCTAGAAGACAATAGCTAGAATCTGAATGGTTGCTATGGGCAACATCTCCACTTCTAAAAACTCTCACTTTAGTAAATGTACTCCAAACTGTAATGCGAATCTGATGACTATGGTTTATGTACTTTAAGTTGCTAATACATTACATTAATACAGTATTTTCTCTATAGTCTTTAATGTAAAATTTTAATTTCTTTGAGTTGATTAATTTTTTATATCTTTTGGAAATAATTTAACAAAGCTCAAATCAATAGCCTAAACCATTAATAATTTTAACAGACAGTCTCCTCACCATCAATGGACAAGTAACAATGAACCTGATTTAGGAAGAATAGCTTTTCTGTTAATACGCATGCAACGCAGTTGCTAATATCAGCGGTGAAAGGCAAATGATCGCATTGAGATTGCAGCCTTACATAAGGACGTCCACATCCCCTTACTCACATCCGTATACTTTAGCAATATAGCAAGTTAATCGGTAACATTAAGTAACATCGGACCCATACGCACACTTGCACAAGCCCAGACCTTACTCAGAAATTCCTAACTTCCATGCAGGCTGAGGCGTATGGCATTGCAGTGGCTAAATAGTGCACGCCCCTGCAACGCCATTGAAATGCACTGGCACGCCTGCGTTTACCCAACCATTCCCCCCGTTACCACCAACAAATGGCACTTAATGTCAATCACTCTGCTATGGGTCTCCGTGGCTGCTGCGATCGCAGTCCCCATCGCAGCGGCCGGTCGCACACACATACTGGGATACATATGCATGCGCAGTGTGAAACAATCAGCATATTGCGTGCGTATTCACAGTTGCGTATGGTAGTGAATCATGCCCAATGGCACTAATGATACAGCCATCGGTAGTGACCAGTGACGTAACTAGGGTCTTCGGAGCCCAGGGCAAATTTAAGATTAGTGCCCCCACCCACATAACAAAAGTCGTTTTGCGTGCCTTCGGTGCATGGCAAATAATGGGCATGGTCAAACAACAAAAGGGATGTTGCTACTGAAAATGGGGCAGCCAACATGACACGCCACCAATTTCTTGTCAGTCTGGGAACATTCCTTTCTATTCCATATGCACCTTACCTTAACGGTGGTTTCTCACAATGTGGAACCTCTGAAGAAATACATCCTCCGTGGGACGATGGCGTCTTCAGTCGGTATTCAATATTCATGTAGGTCACATCGTCCGGAAGATGCCTGTTTGTGTAGGAATATTAACAAGGTCATCATCATATGACAGCGTTTCAACCAGACTCGTGCCCCCTGTGTAACTTCCTTCCCCCTGCATCTCTCAGCCACACCATCATCTCACTGCATCATCTCTTAGCCACACCATCACCTACCCCCAGCGTCGTCTCTCAGCACACCATCACTGCCCCCCCTACGTCAACTCTCAGCACACCATCACCTCCCCCCTTGCGTTGTCTCTCAACACACATACACACACTGACACATATACATACACACACACACTGATACATACCGTATACATACACACACACTGACACATATACATACACACACACAGGCACATATACATACACACACACACTGACACGTATACATACACACACACTGACACATATACATACACAGACGCACGCACACACTGACACATATACATACACACACACACTGACACATATACATACACACACAAACACTGACACATATACATAGACACACATGTGCACCTTACCTATATAGTGGTTTCTCACAATGCGGAAACTCTGAAGAAATACATCCTCCCTGGGAAGACGGCGTCTTCAGTCGGTATTCAATATTCATGTAGGTCACATTGTCCGGAAGATGCCTGTTTGTGTAGGAATATTAGCAAGGTCATAGTCATAAAACAGCGTTTCAACCAGACTCATGCCCCCTGTGTAACTTCCTTCCCCCTGCATCTCTCAGCCACACCGTCATCTCACTGCATCATCTCTTAGCCACACCATCATCTTCCTCCCTGCATCGTCTCTTCTAAGCCACACCATCACCTACCCCCAGCGTCGTCTCTCAGCACACTATCACCGCCCCCCCTGCGTCGTCTCAGCACACTATCACCACCCCCCTGCGTCGTCTCTAAGCACACCATCACTGCCCCCCCTACGTCAACTCTCAGCACACCATCACCTCCCCCCTTGCGTTGTCTCTCAACACACAGACACACACTGACACATATACATACACACACACTGACACATACCGTATACATACACATACACTGACACATATACATACACACACAGGCACATATACATACACACACACAGGCACATATACATACACACACACACTGACACATATACATACACAGACACACTGACACATATACCTACACACACAGACACATATACATACACACACAAACACTGATGCAAATACATAGACACACATATGCACCTTACCTATATAGTGGTTTCTCACAATGCGGAACCTCTGAAGAAATACTTCCTCCCTGGGAAGACAGCGTCTTCAGTCGGTATTCAATATTCATGTAGGTCACATCATCCGGAAGATGCCTGTTTGTGTAGGAATATTAGCAAGGTCATCGTCATAAAACAGTGTATCAACCAGACTCGTGCCCCCTGTGTAACTTCCTTCCCCCTGCATCTCTCAGCCACACCATCATCTCACTGCATCATCTCTCAGCCACACCATCATCTCCCTCCCTGCATCGTCTCTTCTTAGCCACGCCATCGCCTACCCCCACGTCATCTCTCAGCACACTATCACTGCCCCTCCTGCGTCGTCTCAGCACACCATCACCTTCCCCCCGCGTTGTCTCTCAACACACCATCACCTCCCCCCTGTGTTGTCTCTCAACACACAGACACACACTGACACATATACATACACACACTGATACATATACATACACACACACTGACACATATACATACACACACCGGAACATATACATACACACACACTGACACATATACATACACACACACACACACACACACACACACTGACACATATACATACACACACACTGACACATATACATACACACACTGACACATATACATACACACACACACACACACACACACACACACTGACACATATACATACACACACATTTGCACCTTACCTTAACGGTGGTTTCTCACAATATGGAACCTCTGAAGAAATACATCCCCCCTGGGAAGACAGCGTCTTCAGTCGGTATTCAATATTCATGTAGGTCACATCGTCAGGAAGATGCCTGTCTGTGTAGGAATATTAGCAAGGTCATTGTCATAAAACAGCGTTTCAACCAGACTCGTGCCCCCTGTGTAACTTCATTCCCCCTGCATCTCTCAGCCACACTATCATCTCACTGCATCATCTCTTAGCCATACCATCATCTCCCTCCCTGCATCATCTCTTCTTAGCCACACCATCGCCTTCCCCCGCATTGTCTCTCAACACACCATCACCTCCCCCCAGCGTTGTCTCTCAACACACAGACACACACTGACACATATACACACACACACTGATACATATACATACTGTGATATAGTCGGGGTAGGGGGTTCCTCTCCTGGGGTAGATGGACACCTCCTTACACACAGCAGCCAGGAAACAGCACACCAGTCCAGGGTTTTCATGCGAGCTGGTCAGAACCAGCTTTCATTGTGCAATATAAACAACAAAATAAACAAAACATAAAATAAATCCTAGCCCATCTGGGCACTAACTAGACAGGTTATTCCCTCTCTACAAGTGGCAGGGCCTACTGCCATACCACAAACACAAACACAGCACTTCCAAATAACACAGTGTCTCTGAACAAACCTCAGTGTCTGTTCTCCCCCAGAGTATGTGAGACACTGAACCAAAACCTAACACAGCTTATCTAAGCCACTTCCAGGTACAACTTGTCAAAGCTGGATAATTGGCTGAGACAAGATCAGTTTAAAATTGAAGCGTGCACGACCCCATCTTGCGAATGGCAGCTAGACTCCATTTTAGAAACAAGAATCTGCAAGACGCCATTTTGCGACCAGCGTCACTTTAAGTTACAACTCACAAGCTAAGAACAGATGGCAATGTTTTTGACAATCTACCAAGAGCAACTAGAAGAACAGCCTCTTGAGAAAAAGTAAATAGAATAGACAATGCACCAGAAACTGTGAGTGCTTTACATACAAATTGGGAATCCCTGTATGCAGATAAGTATAGTTGTGGCAATTGTAATATAACCCAGGCATTGATCTACACAATTGAATGTGTCTGAATCCTAAACAGGTTTTAGCCCCACACCCAGACAGAATGGCCCCAGCTTCACTGCTGGAGGTAACACATTTGCATTGCAGTCTGAAACTGTGAATGAGGAATGATATGTGTATGTATGTATGTACATGTGTATATATATATATATATATAAATATGATAAGTCCATCATAGATGGAATCTCATGCATAAACACCCCACATTACACACAATTGAGCTGCTAACATGACGCCCATTAGCGAATGCATAAGAAAAACACTGTTTAGTAGCTAAATGTGCATGCATCTGTCCCAGTTAACTAGCATCTTCATATCAAACCCCGTACACTCACACATTACATATTCACTTACAAGGTTCCATTAGCATTAAGGTATAAGATTTAAGTTGGTTCAGTCAGTATAAATGCTGTAAAATAAAGATATTTGATAACTAAGGTTTTATACATGCTAAGAAAGCAGTGTTTGGTTTTGTACTGATGCGTACTCTTTCCACAGTATTCCGGTGATATTGGTGGGGAGATCGCATCATGCATTCTCCAGTTATGGATCGCAGAGACTTCAAGCAACAAAATGTATTAACTGTTATGATGTTGCAGGGGGCGGGTGGGCAGAGATCACCAGCTGTTAGAGGCTGGGTGAGTCTATTTGAACCAGCTTGTTAAATGCTCTGTAACAGATGCTTCTCCCCTGGGAACCAATGATATCAGCAACAAACTTCTCTATTGTCCTGTCTATTCTGGGGGGGGGTATAAATATGTGTGCTCAAACACTGGGTCTTAGTCTTCATGCTGAATGCTGATGGACGAGGGGTTTCTTGCTGATACCTAACATATCAGGCGCTGCGTATGTATACTGTACTTGGTTCTGTATAATTCCTTTGCGCTAAATTGTACACTGATCATAGCGTGTAACTGACTGTACTTTTACTTGAATAATACTTTGTGCTTCGGAACCACATGTTCTGAGTCTGGAGTCTCTATTTATTGTATGACTGCGTACGCAAATTAGCGTCATCCTTAGAGGTTTATAGGAAGGATTTTAGAAGGTACAGGCAGGGGTATATAGAGGTTCATTTTAATATCGTCAAAATACTAATCAGCCTGCTCTCAAACTGAAAGGCCCAATATCTAGAATGGCCTGTGGATGGAGCTCTCCCTCCTCTTCTCACATCCACTCCCCTAGGATCCATTATCCAGCTTTTACAAAAAGCCGACACTTCTGGTCTGTTTGGCATAACAGACTTTTCCTGGGGTATTTAAAACACATATGATAGGTATCTGGGACACACATATATGCCATCCCAGAATTCTCCAGTACTTCTACCATATATCCCCCCTCCCTTTGTTTTTCGACCTGTGGGGCGTAACAACTGCAGCCCCCAAACAATGAACATGCGACAAAGCACCTGCATTGGACAGCTGGCTTCCTGGCCTGTGTTTGACTGTAAACTTAAAGTTCTGCAATGCCAAGAACCACCTTGTTATTCTCCCATTGCTCACTTTGTTCTCTGACATCCATTTCAAAGGGGCATGGTCAGTGATCAGCCTGAACTTCTTTCCCATCAAGTAGTACCTGAGAGTTTCTAATGCCCACTTTATGGCCAACGCTTCTTTCTCGACCGTAGCATAGTTTCTCTCCTGTACATTCAATTTCCTGCTTAAGCAGCAAATAGGGTATTCTTCACCTTTTTTGCTCTGGGACAGGATCGCTTCTATGCCTACACCTGATGCATTAGTTTGCACAACAAACTCCCTGTCAAAATCAGGAGTCATAAGAACTGGTTGGGTACACAATGCAAATTTTAACCCCTGAAAAGCCTTCTCTGCTTCAGGACTCCATTTAACCATGACTTTCTGTTTGCCTTTGGTAAGGTCAGTCAGTGGGACTGCAATGGTGGCAAAATTGGGTATAAATCTCCTATAATACCCAGTAATCCCTAAGAAGGCTCTCACCTGCTTCTTATTCAAGGGTCGTGGCCAGTTTTGTATTGCCTCAACTTTATTAAGCTGTGGCTTTATCAAACCTCCGACAATGGTGTATCCAAGATACTTAACTTTCGGAAATCATTGCAGAAATGCACACTCCTGTCAGGCTTTGGAATAAGCACAATGAGACATGACCACTCACTATGCGATTCTTCAATTACACCCAATTCCAACATTTTTTTAATTTCTTTAGATACTGATTCTCTTTGGGCTTCTGGTAACCTATAGGGCTTTAGGTTAATCTTAACCCCTGGGTCAGTGATTAGGTCATGTTTAATAACTGTTGTTTTGCCCGGTTTATCTGAAAACAAAATCCTAATTCTGCTAAAAAATTCATTAACTTCTTACTGTTGAACTGCCGACAGGGTTTTAGCTACTGTCACTTCAGGAACCATGGGCCCTGGGTTTACTGGAGGGGCTTGGATTGCTGAAAGAGCTGCTCTATCCTTCCAAGGTTTTATAAGATTTACATGGTATATCGGTTCTGGCATTCTTTTCCCAGGCTGGTAAACTTTACAATTAACCTCCCCCACTTTTTCCCTGGCTTTTACCAGAGTAGGGTCATTTAACTGCTCCACGGCAAAGACCTCTTTTCTGACTTCAAAGATCAGGCAGACGATCAACTGGCTCAATAACGTTTCCCATCTCAGTAGGAGGCACATCACTTGGTGAGCCACCATCATTCTCAGACACTGAAGAAACTCCCTCTACTACTGCATCAGTAACCTTCTCAAATGGGTCGGGGTTATTTACTTCTATAACAAATCGGCTTTCCCACAACTTCCAGAAGTGAGCAAAGTCTCTCCCCAATATGGTATCATACATCAAGCCATAAACCAAACCCACAGAGACTAACGTGGAACCACATTGTGTTTCTATGTTCACCTCTGCAGTAACATAATATCGAGTATCCCCATGTATGCTGGTCACACCAACAGTTTTTCCCTTATGTTTCAAGGGGTTCATCAGTTCAGCTTTCACAAGTGTAACCAGGTTACCAGAATCTAACACAGCCTCTACTCAGTTGCCTTTTACAGTAACTATACACATTTTCTCATCTGTCTCAGCTTGTCGGTCAGCAGTACAGGCTGGCTATGCAAAGAAAGACATTCTGCGATTGACGTAAGCAGTATCACATTGCATAGGTTCAGAGGTGTGAACAATTAGCAGAAATATGGCCAAACTCACCACAATGGAAACATTGAATTACCAAGTCTATTATGGGGTAGGAACCTTCCTGGCCTGGCTGGCCTATCTCCAGGTTCCAAACCCTCAGTCTTAAGTACATTCCACCGCCAAGCACCCTTCTCCCCTGGAACAGTCTTACCAGTGATCACGGGAGATCGCCGTTGTGGAATCGGGGCTCGGTGGGGCCCACTCAGCAGTTCCTCAGCCACCACATACCTCTCCACCAGTTCAACCAATTGGTCTGCTGTGTTATGGTCTGCATGACTCACCCACTTGCGCAGAGTTGCAGGTAGAGACCACAGATATCGATCCATAACGACCCTTTCCATGTTCTGTGGTCCCGTTAGAGTCTCTGGTTGCAGCCGTTTTGTGGTAAGATGGACGAGGTCATGCATTTGTGAGCATGGAGGCTTTTCTGTTTGGAACTCCCAGCGGTGGACTCGTTGGGCGCGAACAAATACTGTGACTCCCAATGGAGTTTCAATTTAACATAGTCTTTCGCATCAGCCAGGCACAAGTTATAGTATGCTTTCTGTGGTTCTCCAGACAGGAAGGGTGCCACAAGACTTGCCCACTGCTCTTTAGGCCAATTCTCTCTGCAGTTCTTTCAAAGGCCGTAAGATACGCTTCCACATCATTATCATTCTGGGTCATCTTGCAGAAAGTGACTGGCCCATATGGTATGAGTGTGAATTGGAAGAGCATGGGAAGCATCTCCAGGACTACTAGCTGTTGTACCATCTCTCTTAAGGCTGAGCTCTGGTACCTTCTGGTAGTATTTGTACTGCTTGTATGTATGTACACTGGAAGGACAAGACTCCTCCCACCTTGATTAGCACCCCTCCCACCTGTTCCAGGGTGTTTTTAATTAGTAAGGAGTCCTTGCACTCCAAGACTGCACATCTAATGAGGCACACTGTGGGTAAGACCTATATATATATATATATATATATATATATATAAAAATATATACACTGTATATATATATATATATATATATATATATATATACTGTGTCAGTTTTGGGACTGGCATTGGGGTGCGAGGCTCTCTGGACTGGTGTGGCTGGACTGCTTCATGGCATCATAATGTACACTTTTTCACATCTTTAGTTTGTTTTTTATATATGTAGCACTTTATGCACTTTTTATTATAACCTCCTACTTAGGTAGGACTTAACACATAGGCTTTCTTTATTATTCTTTAACCCTCACTTTAAATATCACACTAGTGTGAAGCCATGGGGCGGTTCTTCTGGGTTGGCCTGAGGGGACCCATGCCCTATATTTGTTCCATGGGAGTGTTAGGGACCTGCCTGATAGAGGTCACCTGGACACGATGGGAAGGCCCATAATTATGGCCATTATTATGCAAAGAACCTCTTTGATGCTATTTAGCAGTTATATTATTCGGTTCAGCATGGTTAGAGTGTGCATTTGAATTTGTCTCTTTATGCTTGCAGCACTACAAGTCTCAGCAGGTAGCACCTCACATTGTGCTTAGGGTGTGCAATCTAGGGCCCCTCTCCCTATGTACACATATACATACACACTGACAAATATACATACACACACACACACACACTGACACATATACATACACACACATATGCAACTTACCTTAACGATGGTTTCTCACAATATGGAACCTCTAAAGAAATACATCCCCCCTGGGACTACGGCGTCTTCAGTTGGTATTCAATATTCATGTAGGTCACATCGTACGGAAGATGCCTGTTTGTGTAGGAATATTAACAAGATCATCATCATACGACAGCGTTTCAACCAGACTAGTGCCCCCTGTGTAACTTCCTTCCCCCTGCATCTCTCTGCCACACCATCATCTCACTGCATCATCTCTTAGCCACACCATCATCTCTCTCCCTGCATCATCTCTTTTTAGCCACACCATCACCTCCCCCCAGCGTCGTCTCTCAACACACCATCACCGCCCCCCCCCAGCGTTGTCTCTCAGCACACCATCACCGCCCCCCCTATGTCACCTCTCAGCACACCATCACCTCCCCCTTTGTGTCAACTCTCAGCACACCATCACCTTCCCCCCACCGTGTCTCTCAACACACCATCACCTCCCCCTCTGCGTTGTGTCTAGTGGGAATGCTGCACACACACACTGACACATATACATACACACACACACTGATGCATATACATATACACACAGACACATATACAGTACATACATACACACACATACTGACGCATATACATACACACACAGACACATATACAGTACATGCACACATACTGTTACATATACATACACACACTTAACCACTTAACTGACAATTTTTTTTCCAAAAACCGCTCCGAAATTGTATCTAAGCACAGCCACCACCGTCAGGGAAGGCTCAGTCTGGTATGGTCGTATCTGATACGTCCATGCCAGACAAGTGGTTAAAGGCTATACAGACACACACTTATTTCACACAAATGCAGCCAGCAGCCTCCCCCTGCACCACACAATAACTTACCTGCATTGATCGGAGACGGAGAGTGCTGGGGAGGGAAGAATCACTCCTCACCAGGCGCAGACAACAGCTCTAGTAAAGGGAGAGAGCAGGAGAATAGAGCTTGGTGGGAAGGCTGCCTGGGAAGGGCTGTGTGATCCACTGCAGCTCCCCCTACATGCAGCCAAGTCAGCACCAAGCTAGCAGGCACACTTGCCTGCTCATTACAGGGCAGACACAGGATACAATGGTGGTGGGGGGGCGGGCGTGCTGGTATGATGACATGGGCTTGCAGGGCTTGCAGTGACCACTTTAACCCTAGACAGACCACAGTGCTGCGGATCGGCGTAGCATTGCGCATGGCCACAATTCGTTAAGGGGGAAGCTGCATGCTGAGGTCTTTTTTCAGCAGCTTATCTATGGCTGCACAGTTTCCGTGTCTTTAGAGACTCCACCCCTCCCAATTGTGATTGGTCAATGGGTGCAGTTATATTAACTCAGCACATAACCTCTTGTAGAACACTATACATGTATAAGCAACTCATAATATTAGACAAATCTTATGATATGTACACGTACATGGTGCAGGAATTGGTATGTAATGCCAGCGGCTGTTTAGCCACCAGATCAAATACTGACAGCGGCAGGCCGGCGGGTTGAAATCCCAACAGGTACAGTTAAGTTGTCACGATCCGATGCAAATGTTCCTCTGTGGAGGATGGTAAGCCAGGGGGTTCGGGTGACCTGGGAAGTAACTGGACTAGGTCTCCTAGTTGCGGCCGAACACAGGTTTGGCTAGACCTGCCCAGAGGCGCGGAGTCTAACTCACTTGGTGGTTTTCTCAAGTGACCCCTCCAATTGGGATTTGGTTTTCCGCTGCACCAAGTGAGCAGGTCGCGGCCCTCTGGACAGGTACCTGGGAATGGCAGAAGACTGGAAACTATATTTAACGAAGCAAATGCTAGAGCACAGGAGGTAAACTGGATGCTTAGATATTGAAACGCTGTTTAGGGATCCTAATCACAGGCTAGCATAGGAATACTGGAAAGTGTACTGAGAATCACTAAGAAATCCAAGTGCTGATTGCACAGAAAAACAGGGGCATATATTGGGAATTGCTAGATATGTTTAGAGCTGATTTGCAGACACAAGACACAGCAAAGAACACCAACATGCACTGGAAAGCTATAAATGTAGGTGTTGACTGCACAAACAAGACACAGAGAGAAGTGGACACAGGCACATGTAGTAATCCCAGTCGCAGGCTAGCTTGGAAACACAGGAAAATGTACAGGAACTGCAACAGATTCTGGAGCTGATAAACACAGTAAAACACAGAGGGAAGGCAAGAATAAACTGGGGAAGCTAGTAATGCTGGTTCTGGACAAAGGCAATTACTAGGAGGCAATTACTAGGAGAGTGCTGGAGGTCCAACAGTGAGCTAATTAGTACTAGCAGGTTATCTGACACCTCAGTGACACAGGGTAATAGCCACAGGAAAGCTGCAATAGAATTAGCAGCACATTTACAAAGACACACAGGGAAGGGACATGAAACACTGAAGTACTGTGAGAAAGCTAAAGTCTCAGAGTAAGGGTTAGCATGGAAGCTAATACAGGAAACTGGAAAACTGTGAGCAGGCTGAAGCAACACGCTGAAGGATTTAGCACAGAGCAACAGTGGAAGTAACACAGGCACTTGGAATAACGAAGCATCTTCCTGAAGTTCTGGGGGTGGATTTATACCCAGGGGTAGCAGATTATTGGAGCACAGTGTCAGCTGACTGAGATCATGCTACCATTGGTTAAGAGGACTGTCACATGAGAGGAACTGTCATGGCGGCACCCATGATGGGAACTCCGATCCCCAAAACACACAGCCGACCATGGAAGTCCGCAAAAGCACCTAAGGTAGAATACTCAGCATCTTACCCCTCACTGCACCAGGCATCTGACCACAAGGAAGTCAGGGGAAGCTGGCACGGAGGTAAGAGATAGCCGATCCTAGGCTGAACCCTGACATAAGTACTCTAACCTTCCCCTCTCCCCCCCTAACCCTAACCTTCCTTTAGAGGTGCCTAACCCTAGCCTTCCCCCTTTGTGCCTAACCCTAACCTCCCCCCAGGGGTGCCTAAACCTAAACACCCCCTCCATGCACCCTAACCCTAAGTACCCCCGGGGGTCCCTAAACCTAACCCCACCATCCCCAGGCTGTGTTATACTTACCCGTCCAAGGATGAGCGGGATGGCTGGGGTGGTTCTTCCGGCATCGGGATTAAGATAGATGTCAGCATTTTGAAGTCTATCTCAAGCTCTGAAGTCTGCATTTCTGCACTTTGGTGAGTATTGGTACTTTATTGATGCAACCCCACTGCCAATCAATGTGTGCCACCCACCATTAAATGCATGACCCAGCCACCGCCTGCTGAAATGAAGTGGGCGGTGGCTGGGTCATACATTAACCTCCCATGTCCACCAATGTGCGCCACCCACCTACCCACCAATGTGTGCCACCCACCTATAAATGCATGACCCAGCCACCACCCACCGAAATGAGGTGGGCAGTGGCTGGGTCATGCATTAACCTCCCATGTCCACCAATGTGCGCAACCCACCTACCCGCCAATGAGTGCCACCCACCTATAAATGCATGACCCAGTCACCACCTTCCGAAATGAGGTGGACGGTGGCTGGGTCATGCATTAACCACCCATGTCCACCAATGTGCACCACGCACCTACCCACCAATGTGTGCCACGCACCTATAAATGCATGACCCAGCCATTGCCTGCCAAAATGAGGCAGGTGGTGGCTGGGTCATGCATTAAAATCCCATGTCCACCAATGTGCACCACCCACCTACCCACCAATGTGTGCCACCCATCTATAAATGCATGACCCAGCCACCGCCCGCCAAAATGAGGCGGGCGGTGGCTGGGTCATGCATTAACCTCCCATGTCCACCACTATTCACCACCCATCTACCCACTCACTGCCCACCAATGTCACGGGCCTCCTAATAAATAACTAGAAAATATGTAAACACTCCAAATGTATTAAAATTTCATAAACAAATATATTACAACAAGATAAACAAATACATTGCAACAACATAAACAATTCTATTACAACAACATAAAATAAATTTCAACAGCATAAACAAATATATTACCTTTGTTTATGTTGTTGTAATTTAATTGTTTATAATGTTGTAAAAGAACACCATAAACAAATGTATTGCAACAACATAAACAACAACATAAACAAATCTATTACATTAGCATAAACAAATATATTAAAAACCTGTAAAAAAATTATTAAAATACAATTAAAAACACATTACATTCCTGTAGAAAAAAACAAAATACAATACAATTAAAAGCACATTACTTTCCTGTAGAAAAAAAATATATTAAAATACAATTAAAAACACAATAAAATCCTGTAAAAAACCATATTAAAACAACCTTAAACTGTACAAATATACAACATTAAAAATCACAAAATTATTTACAATAATACTTAAAAATGTATATTTCCTTATTTTTTATTCTTACTAGGAATGTCTGTGGATAGCGAGTGCGAGTTTGTGACTGGATTCCTCGAGATCCTACAGTCAAAAGAATGTCTATGGCAGATAAGCTGTAGACAATACCATAATACGTCTCAGAAATTGGCAGCTTTAGAGGTGTTGTTGGAGTACACAAAAAGTTAATTGCTGACACTGACCTGAAAACAGTCCGCCAGAAAATCCAGAATCTGCATACGGTCTACGTCAAGGAGAAGAAGAAAGTGGACAATTCAAAAAGCTCCAGAGCAGGCACCGACGACATGTATCATCCAACGCTGTGGTACTATCACTTGATAAGCTTCATCAGTGATCAGGAGCCACAACGCCAGTCTGTTGTCCTGATGGCCGAGTGAAAGGGAGAAGAGGCAGCAGTAGTGAGTGGACCGTCAGAGGAATTTTTGGTAAGTAGAGACACAGGCCCTGATTCAGAGCCGGACGCTCTGACCAGAGCGCTCGCTCTGAATCAGGGCCCTCCTCCATTAAAATGGAGCATCCTCCTGGACACTCGTATAGCTGTGGGTCACCACCCACAGCATATACGAGCATGCAAAAAGATGGTCGCGATGGTCTTGACCATCGTGACCATCGGACTTGCGAGGGAAACACTGCGGTCGGGTTTCCCAGCCGCAAGGCCAGGAGTGATTTTGGCTTTATCAGAGCCAAAATCACTGCCACTGACATCACTAGTGATGTCAGTGGGGCCGGCTTCAGATGGTAGGCGTTCCCATGGGAATGCCTCCGTCTGGCAGGCACGCCCCCGGCATGCCCACCAAAGGGGGCGTGCTGTCAATCAACATCGACAGCACACCCCCTTTGGTGCGAGACCCAGAGCGATGGAAAGCCCGTCGCTCGCCGGGTCTCGCGCATGCGCACGACGGAGCTCCCTCCGTCGTGCACATGTGCAGTGGGGAACATCGACCCACTTGCGAGCGTACTGCCGCTCGCGAATGGGTCTGAATGACCCCCACAGTTCATAAACCAAAACATTTTACATCAATCCCAATTGTCCACTATATTCAGTTGTCTCACAGACAGTCGTCCCTCTATGGCACTGCACCTGGTCCATTGAAATAGGCCATATGCTCCTCCCTTACTTCTTTGGCACGTACAGTTGATGTTGTTGAAATTGGAGGTGCAGACACTGAGGTAAACTGGGCAATCTCCTCTGGATGTCCTGCATCTTCTGGTCTAGCTGTGACTGGTCCTTGTTGTGTAGTTTTTCTTAGCAGAAAGTTATGCAGCACACAGCACGCAATTACGACCCAGTCTATCTTGTCCACATGTAGGTTTATGGTGGTGTGGAAAATGCGGAACCGGTTGCTGAGTATTCCAAACGCATTTTCCACAATGCGCCGTGCCCTGGATAGACGATAGTTTTAGATCCTCTGGTCAGGCCCCTCTGTGCAAATGGCTTTATCACATGTTCATGTAAAGCAAAAACCTTGTCTGCAATGAAAACGTAATTTAGGCTGTGCTGTGTCTCGTCCAGTGACGGCAAGTTGAGGGTTTTGTTGGTGAGTCTCTGGGAGAATGCCGTCTGTTTGAAGGACCCACCATCCGAAGCATGGCCATTCTTGCCAACATCCACAAACAAAAATTAGTAGATGGCATTCACCACTGCCATGAGAACGATGCTGAAGAAGCCTTTATAGTTGTAGTAATATGATCCGGTGTTGGCATGTGGTTTGATGCGTATGCGTTTTCCATTGATGGCTCCTCTGCAGTTAGGGAAATTCCAACATTGTTCAAACTCCTCAGCGATGCTCTTCCACTCCTCCACATTGTTTGGAAACTAGAAAAATAGTAAAAAATGGGTTAAAACATGACTATAATATTGTTTCTCCATTTTTTTTCCTATATAGACTCCCACCCAAGAGCCTGATATGTCCTCCATGCCGGACCTAAGTTTGATCGGGGACAGCGAGGTGGATACTTCTTCCCCAGTGCCAACAACCATTCTAACCCCCCATCATGTTCCGCACCTCCCCAACGAAAAAAGAAAAAGCAGGGGAAAAAGCAGCAGCAGTAAACAGAGCAGGAGGACATATTTCTGCAACAAGTGGAACGCTTCCTGCAAAAACAGCCGGATGACATTGATGATTTCACAGCGCATATCAACAGTAGAATGCGTAAAATGGATGACCTAGATGACGCAGAAATGGATGAAATGGATTTTCATCCATTGAGAACTTGGATGATCGGTGGATTGGTGTATTGATCGATGTATTGATACATCCACCGATGGCTTCCCAAATCTAAGCGACTGCATACAAAGACACAGCATCAGTCGCAGATCAGTCAATTATCGGCCTTCTGAGTAATCCTATGGTCGTGCAGAAAGGCTGTGGGAACAGACGCGAGAGCCATTTTTACTGCGTAAAATGGATGACGCAGACTGAGACATGCTCCAAAGACGATCTCTACACTCCTGAGTTTGAGTTGCCACCCACGCCATTGCCACCCACAAATGGTCCCTGCCTATCAATCGCTTTGTGAATAAATATTTATTGTAATCAACAGTGAAAATGAAACTACACGCATGTGCAGATCACTGATAATCTCTCAACTGTGTAAACACCGACAATGCGTCCATCTCTGAATCAGGCCCTCAAATTCTAATTTGCAGTGTAAAAATGAAGCTGTTCAGCATTTGTGGATTACGTCCTTAACCCACTGCACTCTCTCCCTGACCTGTTTATGCAACACCTTACAGCCGGAGAACCGTATAAAGCTGATGACAGGTTCTCTATAAATGATAACCCCTGTAATATCTGTAAGCATTTGATATACACTCACTGATTCTGGGTTGGAGCAAATCAAAAGAGCAAGTAACTTTGTATATGTAACAAACCATTTTGTAATGCAAAGGATGCAAATAACTTTTATTTTTTTTGCATATAGGCTAAATACTGGCTGCTTGAGCATGTAGGGCCTGATTCATAGATGTACGATATTGCACATGGTCCCCATTTCATTTGTAAATCATAAATATGCAAACACACACATTATATATATATATATATATATATATATATATATATATATACAGTCAGGTCCATAAATATTGGGACATTGACAGAATTTTCTGATTTTGGCCTCTGTTCAAAACCACAATGGTTTTGAAATGAAACAAACGAGATGTGCTTTAACTGCAGACTTTCAGATTTAATTTGAGGGTAATTACTTCCAAATCGGGTGAACGGTGTAGGAATTACAATGGTTTCAATATGTGCCTCCCATTTTTTAAGGGGCCAAAAGTAATGGGACTATCAACTCAAAAGCTATTTCATGGACAGATGTGGGCTATTCCCTCATTATTTCATTATCAATTAAGCAGGTAAAAGGTCTGGAGTTGATTCTAGGTGTGACATTTGCATTTGGAATCAGTTGATGTCGACTCTCAATATGAGATCCAAAGAGCTGTCACTATCAGTGAAGCAAGCCATCATTAGGCTGAAAAATCAAAACAAACCCATCAGGGAGATAGCAAAAACATTAGGTGTGGCCAAATCAATGTTTGGAACATTCTTAAAAAGAAAGAACGCACCAGAGAGCTCAGCAACACCAAAAGCTCCGGAAGACCACGGAAAACAACTGTGGTGGATGACAGAAGAATTATTTCCCTGGTGAAGAAAAACCCCTTCACAACAGTTGGCCAAATCAAGAACACTCTCCAGGAGGTAGATGTATATGTGTCAAAGTCAACAATCAAGAGAAGACTTCATAAGAGTGAATATAGAGGGTTCACCACAAGATGCAAACCATTGGTGAGCCACAAAAACAGGAAGACCAGATTAGAGTTTGCCAAACAACATCTAAAAAAGCCATTACAGTTCTGGAACAAAATCCTATGGACAGATGAGACAAAGATCAACTTGTACCAGAGTGATGGGAAGAGAAGAGTACGGAGAAGGAAAGGAACTGCTCATGATCCAAAACATACCAACTCATCAGTGAAGCATAGTGGTGGTAGTGTCATGGCGTGGGCATTTATGGCTGCCAATGGAACTGGTTCCCTTGTATTTATTGATGATGTGACTGCTGACAAAAGCAGCAGAATGAATTCTGAAGTGTTTCGGGCAATATTATATGCTTATATTCAGTTCAATGCTTCAGAACTCATTGGACGGCGCTTCACAGTGCAGGTGGACAATGACCCGAAGCATACTGCAAAAGTAACCAAAGAGTTTGTTAAGGCTAAAAAGTGGAATGTTATGCAATGACCAAGTCAATTCCCTGACCTGAATCCATTTGAGCATGCATTTCACTTGATGAAGGCAAAACTGAAGGGAAAATGCCCCAAGAACAAGCAGGAAATGAAGACATTTGCAGTAAAGGCCTGGCAGAGCATCACCAGGGATGAAACCCAGCGTCTGGTGATGTCTATGCGTTCCAGACTTCAGGCCATATTTGCCTTCAAAGGATTTGCAACAAAGTATTAAAAAGTGAAAGTTAGATTTAGGATTGTTTAGTTTGTCCCATTACTTTTGGCCCTTTAAAAAGTGGGAGGCACATGTAGAAACCGTTGTAATTCCTACACCGTTCACCTGATTTGGATGTAATTACCCTCAAATTAAATCTGAAAGTCTGCAGTTAAATCACATCTTGTTTGTTTCATTTTAAAGCCATTGTGGTGGTGAATAGAGGCCAAAATATGAAAATTCTGTCAATGTCCCAATATTTATGGACCTGACTGTATATATATATATATATATATGTGTGTATATATATATATATATATATATATATATATATGTATATATATACACACACACACACAGTGGTGCTTGAAAGTTTGTGAACCGTTCAGAGTTTTCTATATTTCTGCTGCAATTTGGCCTAAATCTACCTCACCAGATCAAACAAATGAGACAAAAAAAATTAGATATGCTTATTTATTTTGAGGAAAATTATTCAATATCACATCTCTGTAAGTGGAAAAAGTATGTGAACCTTTAGAGGAGTGATCAGACGAACGCAGATGTGCCAGTGGGTTTCAACACCATTGCAGGGGCGTGCATAAATTATCCACTGCGATGGTCTACACAGCCTGAGGCCTGATAGTTGGGAGTTAGCAATTTTTGAGTAAAGTCAGGCTTGTGCAACTGTACATGAGGCTTCGATGGTACTCGATAGTACTGATGGTTTCACAGTCTTGCTAAATAGTACGTATGTTTGCTGAGTAAAGTGGGCATCCTTGTGCAGTGCTGCGATGGGATTACTATTGCAGTTGTACGGTAGTTGTTCGGTAGTGAATCAGGCCCAAAGTCTGATGTTCACAACACATGTTTGTGGAAGTGTATCATGCCATGGTAATGGTAAGTGATCACCTTTTGGTGACTCAACATAATCACAATATGAATGCCTAGGTGTTTTCTAACATTTTTTAATGTTTTTTAATGGTTTGTCACTTTATGGTTTTTGCCAGGCTCTCCTCGGTCGCTGTTCTGGCACGGTGACATCATTTCCGGTGGACAGAGCTCCCGAAACCGGAAGTGGGTTCCCTGGACTCCGGGCTGCGATGCAGAGTGAGCAGGGCATCTGAAAGGGTGAGTGTTATTATTTATACACTGTATTTGCACTGTTTTGTTATGTTGTGTATCCTGAAGAAGGGATTTTAAAGTCCCGAAACGTAGATTAAAAGCACAAAGTTTTGCACTATTTCTACAAAAGTCTCCTGAGTGCCGCCAGTTCTTTATTTCTATATGTGTGTATATATATATATATATATATATATATGTATATATATACACACACACACACAGTGGTGCTTGAAAGTTTGTCTGATGTTCACAACACGTTTGTGGAAGTGTATCATGCCATGACAAAGGATATTTCTGAGACCTCAGAAGTAGAGTTGTTGATGCTCATCAGGCTGGAAAAGGTTACAAAACCATCTCTAAAGAGTTTGGGCTTCACCAGTCAACAGTCATACAGATTGTGTACAAATGGAGGAAATTCAAGACCATTATTACCCTCCCCAGGAGTGGTCGACCAACAAAGATCATGCCAAGAGCAAGGTGTCCAATAGTTCGCAAGGTCACAAAGGAACCCAAGGTAACCTCTAAGCAACTGAAGGCCTTTCTCATATTAGCTAATGTTAATGTTCATGAGTCTACCATCAGGAGGACACTGAACAACAATGTTGTGCATTGTGGTGAAGCACGTCTGGGGATCCTGATAGTAGCAGGAGATCCTCCAGATATTGTAACAGTTGGACACCCTGACCTCCTATATGGGCCGCCATGATAACCATAATTTTTGTAAACACCCGTGGAGCTGTGGATATTCCAAGGGCAGAGCCTGAAAATGGAAGTGTTGCTGTAGTATAGCAAACCGGATATTTCATTGATGTGATAGTGCTGTAGTTACATGTAGATATGCCTCCTCCTGACTGGCATCCAATGTTGCTTCTCTAATATAGGAAGCTGCATCTCGAACGTGAGCAACAAAAGACATCTGATCCCTAGAAGCATATGAGAGAAAAGAGTCTTCAAGTGCATCAGCCCAGCTCTCTATAGCTTTTGCAATAGCCATGATTGGATGGGCAACAGCCCCTGAAAGAGAGTTATCAATGTCAGCCAAGCTTCCACTTTCCTATCTGTAGGATCCTTCAAGGAAGTAACTGTATGAATAGGCAATGTAGCACTTATAATTAAATGCATAACATGCGAATCCACTGGGTGTTTCCCATTTTAAACAATGAGCCACAGGAAAAGGGTAACATGAGGTCAGACATTTTTGTAGTTGAAACCTCTTACCAGGTGATTGCCAGGCTGCAGCCATGTGTTCAGCTAGTTGATACGATAGAGGGAATTTTGCTGAAGCCACTTTCTGTTGTTTAAACAGAGGGTGCTTGGATTTAGGGGCTGGCTCATCATCTTTTAGTAATAAGATGGATCTGACAGCTCGTACCAAGGCAGGAATATACATTTTAGACCAACTCTCAGATTAGAGAGAGTAGCATCTACTGCCTCCTCAGATGATAATTCAGAGTTGCGTGGACTGTGACGATAACACAGGACGCTTAGAGGGCTTACTGGGTAAAAGCTTCTCACCTTACAACATGGTTTGAAAGGCATTAGATGTAGCCATTAGACTCTGCACAAGAGTATGTCTACCCATGGTGGGGGGACAGGAGATACCTGTATCGCCTAAACCTGTTGTGACAATCCCAAAGGGGGAATTACGGCCTGCTGTGATAACCCCATAGGGGGAATGACAGCCAGAACCACCATGCGGTCTGCAATAGTGGCCAGAACCTGAGAAAATGAAGCCCAGGGGGGCTCTTGTACAGGCACTGGGTTGTCTGATGGGCCTGGTGAAGTACAACACTTACTACATAACCCATCTTGTCCCAAAAAGGTAGAAATCTACCGAAATCCCAGCGCTGGTATATTGAAATGTAAAATCGTCAATGGTGATAAGCAGCAGGTGTTTAGGAGTTTGGTGTGAACTCCAATGGGAAAATGTGCTCAAGAAAACAAAAGAAAACAAACACTGCGCTGTGTTCACGGCTGACTATAAAATCAGTCAATCATAAAATGTCAAAGACTGAAATATAGTATTTGTAAATGTATTTTACTTATAAATTAAATATAGCTAAAAGAATGATACTGATAAAAAACACAAACAAATGACAATAAAAACAGTACATTTGAATAGGTTTAGACATATATTGCAATAATATACGCTTGAATAATCTGCTGAGCAGTATAGATGCAATATCAATGTTGCTAAAAATTAACATATATGTAGCAATTCAGTTCCAAATGAATTGTGGATACAGTGTTGATATTAATAGCAGTTTTGGCTGAATGTGTCCTCGTGGAGAAAAGTCAATTTGTGATTGAAAATATAACGTTCTAATCATCCATGTTTTGTGAAAAGGTGATTGTAGCTTTTTTCTTTATTTGTACCTGTATGAAGGGTTGAATCTCAATGTACGGTGCTGGCGTCCCAGCGCGAGTACAAAGCTCCGTTCAGCCATACTGATGGTATGCGGGACCTCTGGATAGGTGGTGTGATGTCCCTGTGTGAGTGTGCAACCGCCGACATGGATGCTGGTGTGAGCGGCGAACTGGTAGTCTCGCTCTCTCTGGGTATGGTATAGTCAGAGAGAGTGTATGGCCGCTGTGCAGAGCTGGAGTGTGTCGCTCTGTGATTGGGAAAACTCAGCTGTCCGTATATCCACGGTGGGTTGACTCCTGGGCTTCTCCGGGTCAGCAGGCTTTTGGGCTGTAACAGGAGGATAAGGCAGCAGTGACGTCAACGCATTTCGTCTCTATATCCTAGAGCCTTTTTAACCTATCTTGTATCAAATCCTCCTCGCTTAAGCCAGCAGCACATAGTTTGCATGATAGCAGTATGGGTGCAGATGGCTGTTTGTTACTTTTGCCTTTGCTAGACATAGCTGCGGAGTAATATGGCACACAATATGGCACTGGGTATAATGCAACCACTGTGTATGTAGGGTATTAGTAGGAATGCAATATACTGGTCCTGTCTTATGCTTGGGAGCTGCAGGAGCACACAACCCAAATATGGCACAGGAAATTGTTCATTACCCTTGTCAGACAAGTTTGCAGGGTAAAATGATGCACAATATGGCACTGGTTACAAAGCAACCACGAGTATGTAAAATACTAACAGGGAGCAATATACTGGTCCTGTCTTATGCTTAGGTAAGCTGCAGGAGTCTATTGCCTAAATATGGCACAGTTCAGCACACAACAGTATGTGACAGACCACACAAATATTGTCAGGGCCGGATTAAGGGCAGGGCGACAGGGGCGGTCGTCCTGGGGCCCCCACACATAGGGGGCCCCCACACACTGCCCCCATCCCCATAATAAACAATTTTTTAAAATCTTTTAATGGTGCCGAGGCCCACAATTAGGCCCCGCCCCTCCCGTGATTTGGCTCCGCCCCCTTTTCAAACTGACCGGGCTACCTCCTTTATCGGCTCCTCTGCTCCTGTCCTTTCTTCTCCGCGAATACACAAGGTGGCCAGGGCCCGGGATCTGCTTCTTCTGCTCTGTCAGTGGACGCAGTGAGCACCATGGAGGGAGCACAAGCAGTACACTGCAGCTGGAAGGTAGGGGGGTGCCTGGGTGCTGGTAGTGTAGGAGGGGTGTGTTTTTAGAGTAGTTAGGGGGGAGTCTGTGTTTTTAGTGCAGTAGGGGTGTGTCTGTGCGTTTTTAGTGTAGTTGGGGGGGTGTCTGTGTTTTTAGTTCAGTGGGGGGGTCTGTGTTTTAGTGTAGGAGGTGGTGTCTGAGTGCTGGTAGTGTATTAGGGGGTGTCTGGGTGCTGGTAGTGTAGTAGGGGGGGTGTCTTTGTGTATTTAGT